>OY728164.1:988880237-990080237 GCA_963277665.1 Viscum album | reverse complement strand
GATCTAGAATTTGAAGTTGGTGATAAGTTCATTCTATGAATTTCTTGATCAAAGAATGAAGCAGAATCTAGGAACTAGGTATATCACTCCCATTGAAATTATTTATCATAATGGGACTATATTTTTCATCCTGGAAATTAAAATGAAACTCCCTCAAGTTCATCATTTGTTCAATATATATCTCATATGTAATTATAATCACAATCCATCACAAGTATAGAACTCAATGGTCACCCCACTAAAGCCTGATATCTCTTATAAGGATCAGTCGATTGTGAACTCAAGCGGATTTCCCCAAATTCCATATCCTTCTGACTAGAAGTAAGAGACTAGGTTATGATAGTGGGGAAATTATACCCTCATTGTTAGAGTTTATCACTACATAATCAATAATAATACAATAGTAGAAATAGTAAATATTATATAACTAAATTAAATACTGGAAGATGGATAAGATAAAAAAATAAGAATCATTCCTTACAAAAGATGATGCATCATGTTATATTATAAGTAAATAGCCAAAATTGGTACACTGAATAGATCCACAACATATGTTCCAAGATCATGAAAGAAACAAAATAAACTCATAAGCATTATAGGCCGCATCTTGGTCCCATGATCTACTATTCCAAAGCAGTAAATCAAGCACATGTAGAAGGGTGCTTCCCCTGATCAACACCTTCAATCATATAATAGGAAGTGTATAATAGTGAAAGTCTTAAATAGTAGGTACTCAAAAGTAAGCACAATAGATGTCTCAGAAGACAATGTAATCAATTATGGTAAAAGACCTAATCAAATCATGTGCATTTTCGAGGAAGATGTTTCATTAGTCATTTCATTTTATTTTTCAATTTATAACTAAGTCAGGTCCTGACATACTAAGTGTAATTAAATTATCACTCTTTGTATATTTAACAAAATTCCATATAACCATAGTGTAACATAACCCCAAACTTGATCAAAACCAGCTATATAGGAATTTCAGTAGTCAATTATGGTTGAAACCCAGTATAGAAGACTTTCAGGATGTGTTGTGGTCAAAACCTGTTATATAATAATTTCATCATATATTAGGGTCAATCCCAGTGTATAATCATTTCAGTATAAAAAAACACAGGTAAAATACACTATTACATTGTTAACAACACAAAATCATGTGGGAAAATCATTCAATTAACCAATTTCATTTTCAATAACCCATAAAAGAAAACCAAAGGCATGCCCATAGGCATCCTAGGAAAAATGGCTAAACATTGTTCATCCAAAGGAAAACTCGCCCATGGGGTAGCCCTAAATCAAGGTTAACAATCTCAAACATGTCTTACAATCATTAAATCAATTAAAAATCAAAATTACGTAACAACATTGGTAAATATTCAATTATGTGACACCCAAAAAATGAGTGTGTGGAACATCGAGACATAAAAAAAACTTGAAAATTTTTGAAAGGTACGAGACAACCTACCTCATACTCATATGACCCTCCTCTTCCAGCATCAATCATTTATTCAACCTAGATAGGAGTAGATCTACGAAATGAGATTAAACACTCAAGCTATAAAAACTATTTCAATGTAAAAAATTAATAAGAAACGCTCAAAATGAATCGAGATGTCACCAAGGATATTTCAATATATTTGATGGTGTTCTAATCGGATGTCGGACAACAAAATGAGGGGAAAATTCCCATTTAGATTGCCTGGGGGCACTGCTCATCGAGGGGGGTTCATTTCTATTTGTATAGAAAAAACAACGATACTGCCTGACTTAATCAAAAAAAAGTACACAGTGTGTTGTTGAGACTATAGATTATGTCCATAAAATTTCGTTCCAAACCATTACATGGTTTTGTAGCAGGATTACATGGTGTGAATCCCTCCACACATTTCATGTGCATATAATTACATGGTTTGTAGGAACCAATCAAATCATGTAACTTGCCTGCAGCCAGCCTTTGACCACTTTTCCCCCATTTTCTTAAGTATAAACTGAAAAGGGAGGATTCGTACCTCAAGTTACAAACCATGTTCTTACAAAATTTCCCCCTTAAATAAATTCATCCTCTAATTTCCCTTCCAATGGTGGTGAAGGAACATCAAAAAATGACTCAGGAAATTTGGATTGAATGTCAGTCACCCTCTCCCAGGTATCGTCCTGCTCATGGATGTGCTACCATAGCACTCGTATTAAAGTATTAGATCATCCTAATAGAACCTTTGTGATATGGTCCACTATATGATTTGGATTCTCCTCAAAAAATGATTCTACATGAAATGCAACATCGTCATGATGAAAGGCATGATATGGGTCTAGGAGATAGTGGTGTTGATGAGATATGTGGAAGCTTTTGCGCATAGGCTTGTACCTATGAATTAACTGCATATAATAGGCAACCATCCCAAAACTCTCCAGAATCTAAAATAGATCGACATAACTCAGTGAAATCTTACCTAGTCTCCTGATTCACCTATGTACCAACCTCAGTGAAACACGCAACAAACCCTAATCCCTGACCTCGAACTCTAGAGGTCATCTTTAGTAATTGTCGTATAATTTCTCATGATACTATGTAGTGGTCATTCACTTCTGAATCAAATGGACCTACTTAGAACTCTCTTCAATGATACGAGGTCCCAATAAAGCTAACTCACCTTCCTCTAACCAGCACAGGGGAGAGTGGCATGTCCTACCATATAAATCCGCATAAGGTTCCATTTTTATTGTTTCTTGATAACTATTATTGTCTGTGAATTCATCTAGGGGAATGTGCTTCTCCCAAGAGCCCCCAAAATAGAGGGAGCACATTTGGAGCATGTCCTCTAGTACCTATATTGTATGCTCTGACTGACCATTAGTCTAAAGGTGGTATGTTGTGATCAGGTTCACCTATATACCCAGTGCCCTCTGAAAACTCTACCAGAAATGAGACATGAAGCGGTGATCCCTATCTGAAATGATAGTGTGTAGGACCCCATGTATCCATACCACCTCTCAAATTTAAATCCTTCAGATTGCATCAATGCCAAATCTCTCCTTGATCAGTAATAAAAGAGAAACATTCACAAGACAATCGGCAACCACCCACACAACATCATTACCTTGGGGCGACCTCAATAAAACTGTCACAAAATCCTTCACTAAATCAACCCATTTCTACTCTGGAATGGGTACCTACTATAAAATTCCATCATGTCGGTCATGCTCCACCTCCACCTGCTGACAGGTGGAACATATCAAGGAAAACCTAGCTACATCTCCCATCAAATGAGGACACCAAAACTAGTTATGAAAATCTTCATACATCATGGTGACACTAGGATACACTGACCAAACTGAAACATGAAAATTCAACATCATCTCCTCACGCATGTTTTTTGAAATCCATATATTACCCTATAAATGAAAAATATCATACATGCTTATGGTGCTACCAGGAGGAGGTTTCTCTCCTGACATAATCTCCCATAGAACTAGGACTTCGGAATATGATAGCTACCTCATCTTCACTCTCCCCAGTGTGGTAGATATAATATCTATGGATGAAAGAAAATTCCATCCCTTCTTATTGTGAATATCCAAATGCATTGTGGTGAACAAGTTCATAAGCTACCACTCATTAAGTGATTTCCACGCTTCTTGTATCTAAATCCTCCTGCTCAGTGAATCGGCCACTACATTGTCTTTCCCAGGTGTGTAGGCAAGCTCAAATTCAAAAGGCTGAAGGTACGCTACCCACCTTCACATCCTCAAATTCATATCATGCTGATTAAAAATGTACATGAGACTTATGTGGTCTATTTGCACTATAAAACTCTCTCTTAGTATGTAATCTTTCCAACAACGTAAGGCATGAACAACCATGGATAACTCTAGAACATGTGTCCTATAATTCCTCTCATGTGGCCTAAATAGAATAGATCAATATGTAATGAATCTATCCCCCTGCATAATAACTGCTCCTATCTCGATATCAGATTCATCACATTACACAGTGTAATTCCTTTCTGGCTCTGAAAAAATATACACTGGTGTTGAAGTCAATCTCCCGTTCAACTCCATAAACTTCATCTCATATACATCTGTCCACACATACTTTTCACCCTTTTTAGTCAGGCATGCCAGTGGTGTTTCTAAACATGAGAAGTCTTGTATGATGCACCTATAGTAACCAGCTAGCCCTAAGAAACATTGTATCTCAGAGATGTCATGGTCTTGTTCCTAATAAACTATTTTTCTCACCTTCTTTGGGTCAACTGATACTCTTGTCTCTGAGATGATGTGACTCTAGAAGTGAATATCATCAATCCAAAGTGGTTCTTTTCTATCATAGCATATAACTGATACTCTCTTCATTGATTCAAAATGACCTCAAGATGGTTGGTATGGTTAGGTAGATTATGATAATACACCAGGATTTCATCCATGAAAACTACCATAAAAGAATTCATGTAAGGATGGAACACTCGATTTATCACCCCCATGAAACCAGTTGGCACGTTTATGAGACTAAACGACATAACCAGAAACTCGTATAGCCCATACCTGCTATGAAATTTTGTACGAGGTATGTCTACAGGTTGAACACCCAACTAGTGATATCCCAATCTCAGTCGATCTTCGAGAACACTCTTGCTCCCCGAAGCTGATCAAAACGCTCATTTATCAGTGGAAAGGAATATAGGATTTTAACCATTAACCTATTTAGCTTTGGTTACTCAACACATGGCCTAAGGGTACCATCATCCTTTTTCACAAAAAAAAATACCAGAGAACTCCATAGAGAAGTAATGGGTCTAATAAACCACTTCACCACCATGTCCTCTAGCTACCACTTTAGCTCTTGTAACTCTATCATATCCATACTATAAGGAGGAATCCATAACAATTTAGTTCTCTCACTAGATCACTAGAGAACTCCACCACCCTTAGAGGAAGTAAACCTTAAAAGTCATTTAGAAAGATGTTCCTGAAATGATTGACCACTGAAGGAAAATCTATCTTTTTTACCCTTGTCATCCAAATATAAACTGGAAATCTATTTTGTCATCCCACTCAACCAACGATTCTTGAGTCCAGCTTGGCCTTCCTAAACATCCCACTCTCCCATGGGTAAAAATGGTCTTCTCCTGATGATGTAAAACTCACCTTGCAGTGATAGAAATCAACAAAGGCATAGAAGGACACTAGCCAATCCATTATGAGGATGACATCAAATACCTTCATATCTAAGAAATAAAGATCCAAAACGAAGTTAAACACCCCAATCTCAAGGGTGTTGTTGATGTGGAACTCACCATTTAGTAATATAAATATTAAACGGCCTAAAAGGACACTAGTAAATCCATTTCTATAATGATGTCAAGTCCTTTCCTATCTAATACATTGATATACCAAATGAAGTGGCACACCCCAATCTCAAGAGGGAACTTCTAGAACTTTCGTATAGTTATCGTTCTAATCCCTAATGATGTGTATATTTTCATATAATCATCATAAGTGAACAAAAAGATCCCAAGACTCTTCGTAATAGGAATATATATGAAACTATGTGAAGAACCTATATCAAAACGAGAAAAAGATAAAAAGAAGGTGACTGGAATAGTGCGTCTAATAGAATAAGGTTTGGGATCCTACTCCTACTAGGTCTACTGCACTACAAATGTCTAGAATATACCATGACCCAGTGACATAGTCTAGAAGCCATGAGCTGATCCCCTCTGTTGTCTTTGAAAACCTAGATTCTGGCTACCTTGGCCATGACCACTACCTCAGCCTGAGTGTCCTGACGTATTCTAGTTCCCCGACATGTGAGATATTGATATCCATTCTTTGGAATGTGGAGTCTATGCCGATCCGATCTCACTAGATGCTATTGGAAAAGTCTTGTAGAAACATTGTTTATGGACCATTTTTCTACAATCTAGGAATTCAACTGGGTCCATCAGGAAATAAGGTTTTTTGTACCCATGTTTTTTTCACTGGTAGCACCTCACCATGCTACCTGAAGAAACGTTCTGACTACTAGACTCACTAAGAGTAAACTCCCGATGATGCTTTTTGTTACCTATTGAGAAAGTTCCAGATCTCATTGCCAAACCGCCTAGGCTCACACCTCTAGATTCCCTATGGTTCCACTCAGTTATTAGTGTCTGGTTCACTATTGTAGATACAATAGTTAAACGAAAGATATTCACCTGTGATTGGATGTCATACCTAATACCATATTCAAATCGCTTAATATGTAAAAGATCGTCACCAATCAGAATAGGTGTTATGCACTGGAGCTCACTAAAACGAGTTGAGTAATTAGTAACGGATAAAGCACCCTCCTCTAGATGCATGAACTCTTAAGAATTTTTGGGACCTCAACATCTTAGAATATAAATAGCCAAAGAAGATTCTCTGGAAGTCTTCCCGTGGCATATCTCAATGATTATCAGTCTGAGTAACTACATCCTACCATCTCATAGTAGAATCACACAGCATACAAGTCATGATTGGGACCCTCCACTCATGTTCCTTATCAAGATTTTAAAATATAGACAACATGGCCTCCAGCCATGACTCTGCAGCATTCGGTCCCCCTTCCCCAGAAAATTTGGGAGGATTTTGTTGTTGTAACACTCTATCTAGATCATCCATTAAATGGGAAGGCTGTCGTGCTCCTTGTAAATTTTTCATAAAGAACGTGAAGTTTTCAAGAAATTGTGCCTCATCGCCTACATACAGAGCAGCAATTAGTACCTCAACTTGAACGACTGTAGGATCCTCTAGTATCCCATGGAATACCACCTTTGGGGTTTCACAACCCCATCCCACCAAAGATGCCCCTCCTGAGCTGGAAATGGTGAAAGGGATATAATGACCCCCGATTCCCACCCCCAATAGGCCCCAGAGTGGCGACATGAACCAAGGGTTTGAGTTTTCACAAATATTGGAGGCATTACCCTTTTTATTATTTAAGATTGGGTAATAGGATGAGTCAAACACCCAAAGAAAAAGGAACAAGTAAATGAAAATAAACCCAAAACCAAACCCATATTCTTGTTTTATTCAATACTGAAACAAAAGTACGAGTACAAGAAAAGCTCCAAAGTACGATACAAAAAAAAGAAAGCTAATACTGAAACCAGCAAAACTCCAATGCCCAACTAGCAAGGTCCTGCATGGTCCCTAAAGTCCTCCTGAAAACCTGAAAGTAAACGTAGGGTGAGAATACAAGTACAATCAGTAGGGAAACCTAAAGCTCTCATGCATAGGTGGGGAGACATCCTAATGCCCCATGAGAAAACAGAAGAAACCAAAGCCTAGGAAGGAATCTATCTACCCAACCTTACAATCCACACTCACAAAATATTGCAAGTCAATAGAGTAGTATAGTAATATAATCAAAGTATGGGTACCCCGCACCACCATCCCACTAAATAGTGCTCAAGCCCTAATGCCTAACGCTTTGATGCTTCCCCCTCTTCCTGATCTAGTGCCGCAACCTGGCCATACGAAACTCAAGCTAGTGCCGCAACCTGGCCATACCAAGCTCATAGAATCCCACCAGCACTCAATTCACAGCCATCATAGTATCCCATCGGCACTCAATCCTTGGCCATAACCACAGCTCATCCTGAGGACACCTAGGAACCACATTATATCTCATCCCGAAGACACTTGGGAACATATCACATCCTCATCCTGAAGACTCTTGGGAAACATCTATCATAACCTGCTCGAAGGTTCTTCGGCTATAGAACTGGGAAGAGGGAGCATAGGGAAGACCAATAACCATCCATCCTTTAGAAGTTTCAGAATCTCAACCCCCTTCCCATGGGTGTTCGACACGTAGTTCTCAACATGGGTGTGGTACGTAAATAAACATAAAATGTTCAGATTTATATAATTATATCACCCACTCATCCCATCTTAAGGCTTCTACACAAAAGATCTGAGCACATTCCTTGGCACTGCTACCTCGAAGGTATGCACACAATAAATAGCCCCAAACCCCATTAAGCTTTTCATGTTTCAAAAGTTTTAGTTTATCAATTCCTTAACTACCGAGAAACTAACAACAACCAAACCAGATCAATCATTCGTAAAACATATCCTTGCCAATCGAAAATAAGGTTAGGGAAAACAAAAGAAACACAATACAATTTTCTTTTATCAACCAATCAATTCCATTGATTTTTCGTATTTAATCAACTAACATGCCCAACAATTCATTAGTTAACTCTTGTACTTCTATTCATATGAACAACCCATCCCTGCAGCCCAGCTGCCAACCACCATAACTACAAACACATTGGAAACAAAACCCGGACCACATCATCATCTCTTTGATACCATTTACCACAACTCTGCTGCCGATCACAACCATATCATACATGCCAACCCACAACCAAGCCAACCACAGCCCCACTTCTCACTCATTCCACAACATCCCACGAAACACCCCTTCACATAATTAAACCTCAATCAGCACCCAAAAATTCATTCCTTCATTTAGTTTAACCGGGGTGATCATACAAGGGTTCCAAGTATTCATATAATCATCAAAATTTACATGATTAACCAATTTCCACATTCTATGAAATTCCATCCACAAAACAATCAAGAAAAACAGGGAAACATTTAATTGCACACGAAAAGGCCCCCAAGGACCTTGATTTTCAGTAGGCATAAGCCAATTCAAATCATAACATAATAAAAGGGTAAGAATTTATGGAAATAAAACAAAAATATCAACAAAAGTTTCTCAAACCCCTTATTTAACCAGTTATTATCTTAATTTACTGGTTCAACCATATCTCATGAAAACAAGAGGATACCCAGCCCTCTTGATACAAAAGAGAGAGATAGATGAAGGTAAGATCCCTACATGAATAGGTTTTGATGTCCTTCTGTGAGAACAACCACCACGAGGATTTTGATCACTCCTCCCGACGACTACGTCGTCCTGTGGATGTTGCAGCACAACCGCACATTAAGATGGTGTTCGTCGAAGAGCGTCATTACCATCAAATATTAGAAATCTCCTTGGTAGGAAACTATGAAGAGGAATTCGAATAATAGGGAATGGAATGAGGTTCACGATGTTCGCCTCATCGACATGATCGCACAGCCACTGATAAATCGACGACCGGAGTCCGGATGAAGAAGATTGGACGAAGGCTTCTGGGTCATCCGGGAGCATCGTCGTGCGGAGAAGAAGAGGGGTCCATAAATAACATGTGACCCTCTCTTATATAGGCAAAAAAAGGTAAAATGGTATGCAGTGTCTATTAATGATTACACGACGTGACCGTACAATTGTTACACTATTTGACTGGTCAACACACGACACGTCACGCGGTCTCCATGCGTTTAATGATAATAATAACTTCAATTAATAATAGGTGTTTTATTGACCCAAGACATGAACCATAATTTAATATCCAACATTAGACTTTAATTGATTATATTAATGACGGGATCACATATCCACTGACAAGAATTCAATCAGAGGTCGCACGGGGGAGTTATGGCGGGTCGAAGATTTATTAATAGTATAAATATATTAATTCACAAGAAGTTCGGGTAACTGATCCAAAAACCCAAAAAAAGACATCCAATATTAGACAAATAATTCCTGTCTCGAAGTTAGGGTCACACTACCACTGACGGTTTGTAAAACCGAGGTCACACGAAGAAGTTATAGACTATAAGTGGTTTTCCCAACAAAATTAATAAATTCATTCTTATATTAATATTATTTTATTTAACGATTTTTTTTCTTCAAAACAAAAACCCACCCTCAACCTATTTCAAGGTTTTAAATGTGCAGTGCATTATCCCCCATAATTGGCTCCTCCTTTATCATTTATTTCCTTATTTTTTTTAATCATCATTATTTTTAATTTCATCTCTCGAATCTTCCATCTTCTTCTTCAAGTTTCTCACACTCCAACCCCAAAGTAGCACCTGTCCTTTTATTCCATACCCAAACACGCCCCATTTTAAACCTTTATCATTTTTTATTAACATAATTATCATAAATAATAACATCTCTCATCTATCCTCGTATCTCAAATCTATTTGCATTGAATTCAAAATTTAAATCTCATTAATTCTTTATTAACAGATATTTCATAATTTAAGCCAACATTATTATTATAAATATTTAGTATAATAATAATAACAAATCCGCAACTAAAATTTATTAACTCATCACCAATTATTATTAATAATTATTATTATTTTTGACGTTTGGTGCATTGACCATGTCTGACCACCATTACGTCAACGCCGAGCAACCTCCCATTACATGTCCATTACACAGATAATTTATTATTTATTAAAAAAATTAAATAAATCAAAAATAAACCATGCACCTCCCCTCATTGAATTAAATACATTCAATTTTATTTATTTTATTTCACAATGATTAAATTAAAATCGTTTAATCTAATTAACACCAAAAATTTTCATGCCATCATTATCAATTATTAATATCAAAAATTATTATTATAACATGGGTCATGTTTGACCACATCAAATTTTTACAAAGTAATGGACTAGAGAGGTATGGGACATTACATCAGATACCTCTCAAAACAATCTCATCCTCGAGAGTTAAAAATCAACCCATAAATGGGGAAAGGTCCGAACAACAACCCCATAAGATACCTCTCAGGGCTCTCGTCATAACAGCAACCCAAACACTATCCTAATTATATGAGTCAGGGAATTCATTCCCCCATGTCAAGAAATTATTCTCTTTAGTTGACACTGACTCACCTACATGGGTTTAATCACATCCACATTAATGTGTCTCGATTAGGGATTAGGTCTTTCCACCCCCATAATTTAGGAATTCACATTAACACACTTCCCCCAACACCACACAAAACAAGAAATAAACTGCCCCAACACATGGATTGTGGAATTCTTTCTTCCATGTCAAGATATTATCTTCTTTGGGTGGCACTGAATCTCCCGCATGGGTTTAGTCACATCCACATCAAAGTGTCTTCATTAGGGATCAGGTCCTCCTCTCCCCACATGTTAGGACTCTTCACACACATTTAAAGAAAATAGGGAAACAACTTAGCATTATAGAATCATGAAAAAAAGGTCCAGGACCAACCATGGGCGATAATGAGTGTCAACAAAGGAGTGCGATGCTTATGAATTTAAACATAACATAAACGAGAGAATTTAAGTAAAACAAAAAACATATCTATCAATATCTGGCCTTGCTAGGGTTGCCGCTTCTGTTGCGTGCAACTATCTGCGTCCCACTCCTCTGACTTTATGTTGACTTTCACCTCCTTGACCACATCCTAGTTGGGATCCATGAGGAACTCTCTATGGTTGGCCACCACCTGCTCCAGTCCCCCTTGGAGGGACTGGAGCCTGTTGCTGCTGGAAGGGTTGAGCAGGGAACTGCTACTGGGGCTGGGGCTGAACCTTATTAGTCCTGCCATACTGAGTCTGAAAAGGAAATGTCTACAAAGAATCCCATGATTCCCACATTCAAATCACCTCGGTCCCTGGCCCATAGAAAACGGGTGGAAATCAGGAGATTGGTATGGGAGATGCTAAAGTCTGCTCCCTCCCGGTCGAAACATGGAAGGTCATATTGCTGGGGATCTACTGCTGACCACCTCCTTCTTGGATGAACTTGGGTGACTCCTCTCTCACGGTGGACCTACTTGCAAGTACATCCTCTCGATTATCTCTCCCTTCTTCTGTACTTACAGGTACGTTGGTAAGGTGAATGGGGTCACCGCGCACTGAATAGAGGGGTGAAGTGCCTCCTCTAAATGTATGGCTTAGGAATCCTCATCTAGATAGAGATTCGGGAAAAAATGGAGTAGATCCTTAAACTCGACCCCTTGTTCGTCCACTGACATGCTTCCTGGTTAGAGAAACAACAACTCCTACCTCTTCTCGGCCTTTCTTGTCAAGGAAATAAATTCCTCATGGAAATCCTTCTCAAAGTTGTCCCATAGAACATTGGTCTCCTTCCCCTCCCCAAGGTAAAGCATCCACCACTGACGCTCCACTTCTCACAGCTGTCTTACTGCTAGAGGAACCCAGTACTCTGATGGATCCTTGATCCTCCCAAAGGTGATCTCAAGTTCCTCCAACCAACTCTCTGATTTCGTATCTGAATTGCCACCTTCATACTTCTTCAATATCTATCACTGGAAAGCACAAAACGTGAACTACCACAAGTCGTCTTCCTCTTCTTGGTCAATCATCATCTGATCGACCATCTGAATCTGGTGGGCCTCGACAGCTCGAGTCACCCGGGAATGACGTCCAGGTACCATAGATGTACGGTAAACAAAGAACACCTAAGAACAAGTATCAATGAGATTTTCTCAAGGTTTTATTTTATCATTTTATTTCTATTATTTCCCAGAACCCCAAAATTAATTAAAACATAAATCAGGATGATGCATGTACCTTTCCTAGGGTCTCTATTCTGCAATCAATGTAGTCTTACTTGGTCGTTCGGTAAGCTCAAATTCCTTGCATCGGATCACAGGGGGCCCTAAAATCCCGTGTCCTAGTCGGTCTTCCCTAGCCTATGTCACGCACCAAGATAAGCCAACACTATTGCCCTACCATCCCATGAAACCCTCACTATTCCTAACTCAACTCTTCATCCTATCTCTCAACCATCATCTCTGATACCATTCTCTCACGACCCCCTCCCATCAAATATTCCCCTCCTGAGCTAGCAATGGTGATAGGGAGATAATGACCACTGACTCCTACCCCCCAGTTGGCCCAGGAGTGGCGACTAGCACCAAGGGTATGAGTTCTCACAAATATGGAAGCATTACCCTTTTTATTATTGAATATGAGGAAATAGGATGAGTCAAACACCCAAAGAAAAAGGAACAAGTAAATGAAAATAAACCCAAAACTAAACCCATATGCATGTTCTATACAATACTAAAACAAAAGTACAAGTACTAGAAAAGCTCCAAAGTATGATACCAAAAAAAATAAAGCAAAAACTGCAACCATCAAAACTCCAACGCCCAACTAGCAAGGTCCTACACGGTCTCTGAAGTCCTTCAAAAAACCTGAATATAAACGTAGGGTGAGCATACAAGTATACTCAGTAGGGAAACCTAAATCTCTTGTGCACGGGTGGGGATACATCCTAATGCCCCGTGAGAAAACAGAAGAAACCAAATCCTATCAAGGAATCTATCCACCGAACCATACAAGCCACACTCACCAAATATCGCTAGTCAATAGAGTAGTATAGTAATATTACCAATGTATGGGTACCCCGCACCACCTTCCCACTGAATACTGCTCAAGACCTCATGCCTAACACTCTGATGCTTACCCCTCTTCCTGAGCTAGTGCCACAACCTGGCCATACGAAGCTCGAGCTAGTGCCGCAACCTGGCCATACGAAGCTCTTAGTATCCCGCCGACACTCAATCCTCGGCCATCATAGTATCCCGCTGGCACTCAATCCTCGTCCATGACCACATCTCATCTTGAAGACACCTGGGAACCACATCACATCTCATCCAAAAGACAACTGGGAACATATCACATCCTCATCCCGAAGACTCTTGGGAAACATCTATCGTAACCTTCCTAAAGGATCATGGGCTATAAAACCTATAAGAGGGAGCACAGGGAAGAACAGTAACCAGCCATCCTTTAGATGATTGAGAATGTCACCCCCCCATCCCACGAGTGTTCGGCATGTAGTTATCAACATGGGTGGGGTGCCTAAAGAAAAATAAAACATTCAGATTTATATAATTATACCAACCACTCATCCCATCCTAATGCTTCTACACTAAAGATCAGAGTACATGCCTCGGCACTGCTACCGTGAAGGTATGCACATAATAAATATACCCAAACCCCATTAAGATTTTTATGTTTCAACAGTTTTAGTTTATCAGTTCCTTAACTACCGAGAAACTAACAACAACCAAACTAGATCAATTGTTCATAAAACATATCCCTGCCATCCACAAATAAGGTTAGGGAAAACAAAAGCAACATAATACCTTTTTTTTATCATCCAATCAATTCCATTGATTTTCCATATTTAATCCACTATCATGCCCCAAAATTCATTAGTTAACTCTTCCACTTTTATTTATATGCACAACCCATCTTTGCAGCCCTGCTGCCAACCACCATAACTAAAAACACATCGGAATCAAAACCTGTACAACATCATCATCCCTTTGATACCATTTACTGCATCTCTTCTTCCCATCACAACCATATCATACACGCCAACCCACAACCAAGCCAACTGCAGCCCCACTGCTCACCCATTCCACAACATCCCACGAAACACCCCTTCACATAATTAAACCTCAATCAGCACCCACAAATTCATTCTTTCATTTAGTTTAACCGGGCTGATCATACAATGGTTCCATGTATTCATTTAGCTAGCCAACTTTACATGATTAACCAATTTCAACATTCTATTAAATTTTATCCACAAAACAATTCAGAAAAGAGGGAAACATTTAATTGCGCAAGAAGAGGCCCCCAATGACCATGATTTTCAGGTGGCATAATCCTATTAAAATCATAACATAATCAAAGGATAAGCATTGATGGAAATAAAACCACAATATCAACAAAATTTTCCCAAACCCGTTCTTTAACCAGTTATTATCTGTATTTACTGTTTCAACTGTATCTCACAAAAACAAGAGGATACCCACCCCGCATGATGTAAAAAAGAGAGAGATATGAAGGTAAGATCCCTACTTGAACAGGTTTTGATGTCCTTCTGTGAGAACAACCACTACGACGATTTTGGTCACTCCTCCCGACGACTATGTTCTCCTGTGGATGTTATGTCACAACTGCACATTAAGATGACGTTCGTCGAAGAGCGTTGTTACCGTTAAATATCAGCAATATCTTTGGTAGGAAAATGCAATGAGGAAGTTGAAGAATAGGGAATGGAATGAGGTGCACAATGTTCGCCTCGTCGACACGATCCTGCAGCCACCGACAGATCGACGATCAGAGTCCAGATATAGAAGATTAGAGGAAGGATTTTGGGTCATCCGGGAGCGTTGTCCTGCAGAGAATAAGAGGGGTCCGTAAATAACATGTGAACCTCTCTTTTATAGGCAACGAGAAGGTAAAATGGTACGCACTGTGTATTAATGAACACACGACATGACCGTACAATTTTTATGTTGTTTTACTGGTCAAAACACAACACGTCACGCGGTCTCCATGCGTTTAATGATAATAATAACTTCAATCAATAATAGGTTTTTTATTGACCTGAGACACGAACCATAATTTAATATCCAACATTAATCTTGAATTGATCGTATTAATGATAGGATCACATCCCCACTGACGAGAAGTCAATCGGACGTCACACGCGGGAGTTAAGGCAGGTCGAAGATTTAATAATAATATTAAATCTATTAATTCATGAGCATTTCGGGTTCCCGATCCAAGAACCCAAAAAGGAAATACAATATTGGACTCATAATTTCCGTCTCAAAGTCAGGGTCGCACTACCGCTGACGGTTCGTAAAACCAAGGTCACACGAAGATGTTATGGACTAAACATGGTTTTCCCAACAAAATTAATAATTACATTATTATATTATTATTATTTTATTTAACCATTTTTTTCTTCAAAAAAATCCATGCTCAACCTATTTCAAGGTTTTAGATGTTCCGTGCATTATTCCCCATAATTGGCTCCTCCTTTATCATTTAATTCCTTATTTTTTTAATCATCGTTATTTTTTAATTTCCTCTCTCCAATCATCCATCTTCTTCTTCAAGTTTCTCATGCTCCAACCCCAAATTAGAACCTCCCCTTTTATTACATACCCAAACACGCCCCATTTTAAACTTTTATCATTTTTTGTTAACATAATTATCATAAATAATAACATCTCTCATCTATCCTCATATCTTAAATCTCTTTGCATTGAATTCAAAATTTAAATCTCATTAAATCTTTATTAATGGATCTTTCAGAATTTAATCCAACATTATTATTATAATTATTTACTATAATAATAATAACAAATCCCCAATTAAAATTTATTAACTCGTCACCAATTATTATTAATTATTATTATTATTATTGACGTTCGCTGTGTTGACCATGTCCGACCACCATTACGTCAACGCCGAGAAGCCTCCCATTACAGTTCCATTACATAGATAATTTATTATTTATTAAAAAATTAGATAAATAAAAAAGAAACCATGAACCTCCCCTCATTGAATTAAATATATTAAATTTTATTTCTTTTATTTCACAATGATTAAATTAAAATCATCTAATCTAATTAACACCAAAAAATTTCACGCAACCATTATCAATTATTATTATCAAAAATTATTATTATAACCCACGTCGTGTTTGACCACATCAAATGTTTAAAATGTAATGGACTAGAGAGGTCTGGTCCATTACATGGGGATTCCCCATCACCACCCTCCTGGCATATTACTGGAGGTCATCATCGTGGAATTTCTCTATAAATTCTAGAATATACCGCTCATTATTATTTTATTCATCGTGGTATAAAGTTCAAGATTGAAAAAACTAAATAGGAGAATAAAGGAATCAGGAGTTCACAAAAGTTGTGTACACGGTGTGTAGAACCGAAACACGATGTGTCCCCTTAAACTCTCACATGAGTGTGTAGGATTTCCTACCTCAGTTGTGTAAACGTTCTAGGTACACGGAATGTCAGACCGAAAAATGGTGTGTACTCAATTCTCCACTCTTGGCTAGGTACTTCTACACGGCCAGACTCACATGGGTTCTGCCTATGTAAAACTACATGGGGGTACCTACCACCCATGACATTTTTTGCTCAAAACCCAAAATCTCGTGTTCTATATCACATGGTCAGACACATGGTAATCAACCACACGTTGTGTACTCAGATTACACATTGCATACCTAAAAATTAATTTCCTATTGAATAGAATAACACATGGTGTGTGTTCATGAACCCTCAAGCCCAGTTGTCAGGGTTTCTAGAAATAAAGCATCAAAAACATTATTGGAACCCCTATTTTTGAAAATTAATTCAATGGTGTGAAAAATTATGAGTTTTGGTGGACCATAATTTATCCAAATCAAATTTTAGCATCACATATTGCACAAAAATACACAATTACATTTCATGGCTGAAACATGGTCCACCAAAATGAGATCCAAAAGGGAACATACTCACTAGGAACCAAATTTTATCATCCATACATTTCAACCATGACATGTACCAATACACATGTCCCAACTGAAGGCATATCTATTGTGGCACCTATCACAAAATATGCACATCTAGAATAACATCTATCATAGCATCATGCATTCAGTTATGCTCTCTAAATGGCATGGCAAGAATGCATTACATGTGATTTCTAATAAGTTCCCATATGAGGCATGATATGTTATTCCCTCATCTAATCAAGTTGGAACAAACCAAACCACAATGATATCAATAAAAACATCAAGATTAAAAGTGTGTCACTCAACGTTGAAATTGAATCAATTTTAATAGCTCAAAATCCAAAAATCACAAATCTATACATTGAATTTAGATTTTCCTTATACAAAGGGTAGCTACTCTCTGTCAAAATTTATTATCAAACTTTTTTACATTTTATCCCTTTACAATGTCCTCAACTTGTAAGATAAAATAAAAAAGAAAAACTCCTCGGATACCACTTTGTAACATCTCAGATTCGGATGCAACTAAACTAGTTCCATGTTCTCAATTGGCCACTTAGCCTCAAGTGCATTTCCACAAACTCTAGAGTCTTCCAACTTGGAGTGAGGACCTAGGGTGTGATAGAGGGAAAACTATACCATCATTGGGAAAGTGTAACATAGTAGAATCAATGATAATACAATAAAATAAATAGTAAACATTATAAAGCTGAATTAAATTGAGGAAGACTGATATGATAAAAAACCTCGCATCATTCCATACAAAAATATGATGCATCATTTGATGTTCTAAGAAAACATCCAAAAAATGTACACTGTAGAATTCGAAAACATATGTACTAGATGAAAAATGACACAAAATAAACTTAGAAGAATCACAAGAGAATATTGGTCTCCTGCTCTCTTACTCTTAAGCAACAAATCAAGCTCCTGTAGAAGAGAAATTTCCCTAATCAACACTTGCAATCATATAATCTGTTTGGTCCCAAATGCATAACCCAAACAGAGTGTGGGGATAAATCCCAGCACATATCCCCCCATGATCCATTTCTATCTATTAGTTTATATATATATATAATAGGAAGTGTACAATAGTGATAGAAGTAAACATTAGGTACTCAAAAGTAAGCACAAAATATGTTTTAGAAGACAATGTAATCAAGTATGGGTGAATAAAGAATCCAAGATTGTGATTTGACTTGGTAGACAAGTCATTAGTCATTTCATTTTATTATTCAATTTTTAACTAATTCATGTCCGGACATCCTAAAGTAGAATTCAAGTAACACTCCTAGTGTTTTTAACAAAAACCATATAACCATTGTGTAACATAATACCAAAACTTGATAGAAACCACCTAAATAAGCATTTCAATAATTAATTGGGGTCTAAACTGGGTATATAATCATTTCATCATGTGTTAGGGACAAAAACCGGATATATAAGCATTTCATCATGCATTAGGGCCAAGCCTGGGGTATATGCATTTCTTTATAAAAACAACACACTTAACATGCACTATTACATGGTTAACAACATAAACTCGCATGGGATAATCATTAAATTAATGAATTCTATTTTAAATAGCCCATAAAAGAAAATAAATGGAAATCTCATAGGCATCTGAGGCCAAATCGATAAGTGTTAGTCATCCTAGGTAAAATTTACCCCCAGGGTATCCCTAAATCAAGGCTAACAATCTCAAACATTCCTTATAATCATTAAAAAAATTACTTAATGAATATTAGGTTATAAGATAGGTCAATACTAAATTATGAGAAACCCAAAAAATAGGTGTGTGGCACTCCTACACATAAAATGAACTTGAAAATTTGTGAAAGGCATGAAACCACCAACCTCGTACTCGTATAACTCTCCACATCCAATTTCGGTCATTGATTTAACCTAGAACAGAGTAGATCTACAAAACAAGAATAAATGCTCAACCTTCAATTACTCGGATAAGAGGAGAAATCAAGAAGAATGGCTTAAAAAGAATCGATAAATCATGGAGGATATTTTGAAAGATCTTACGGTGTTCAAATAGGACATCAGATGATGAAATGGGAGGAAAATTCTCATTTGTATTGCTTGGGCACACAGCTCCTCGGGGGGAGGGGGTGTTTCTATCCATCTGAGAAAACAATGCTACTTCCCCAATTAATCAAAAAAAGTGCATGGAATGTACTTGAGACTACATTATCTGTTTGTACAATTTCTGGAAAGACTATTACATGGCCATGTATTGTGATTACATGGTGTGTATCCCTCCATACATGACATGTACCAATATGATAATGGCATGTTGACCCCGGTCATGTCATGTAACAGGTATGCAGCCAACCCTTGAACTCTTTTCCCCCATTTTTTTAGTATAAACTAAAAAGGGAAGATCCGTACCTAAAAGGAAGAATGGGGTTCTTGTAGAAATTAAATGGAGAAATGGGTGGTTATTTATACTAAAATTGGAGGATTTGTTTAATAATTTCCAAATATAGGTCATAGAAATATAGGATTTTGAAAATGAAAAAACATGGGCTTGGATATGATTTTTTCCCCTGGGTTTGTAAATTTGGGGAATATTTTATGTTATTTTAACACAAAATAACCAAGAATAATTTTATATTACTTCTTTTAGAATGGAAAATTAAAGTTTCCAAAAATAATATTTCTAATGTTAAAGATTCCATTTTTGACTTTTAAAAGTAACTTATTGGATTGGAAGTTGATTAAAATATATAAAAAAATATATTAATAAAATAAAAAATTTATTGTCTTAGATTTGGGTTAATTAATTATTACATATTTATGAAATAACTATGAAGTCATTAAACATTAAAAAATATCCAAATTAAATTTTAAATATTATTTTTAATTCCTTAGTTTATTATAAAAAAATTATAGTCTTTCTAAATCTTTCAATTCGTGACTGAAAAAATCAATTTACCAAATTCTTCATATTTTAGAAAAACTATTTTTAAAATAAAATTGATGGAGTTAAAATTATACTTATACAATAGAATTAAACATTAAGTAACATGTCTTGGACATGTAACCCCTTATAACAACCACGTATGACCAAAGGGTATGGTATACTATAATGAAGGATTTATTGTTTGGTTTTCCTAACATTACTCAAGTCATAATTTCCACCAGCTTAAACATCTCTCATAAATGATTTCCATCAAGATTCACTTGTTGAGGCTCAGTTGGGTATTGGTTATTGGAGGACCCCCATGATCCTACCCCCCACACATGTTCTAACAAATGGTCTTCATAAAGCATGACTCTACTACTTGAGGTCATCACTTCTCCCTTCTGCATTAATTATACATCGTCATTTCTAATTATAATGTTAAAATTTTTACCAAATGTGTAGTTTCCAATGTTCTTATTGTCCATTGGTATTATTTGACCAATGTTTTTATAACAGTCAAATCATGATGGTAACATTTAGCTTTATACTTTATAAATAAGACAACATTAAAAAGGATATGATTTTGTGAGGTATAACAAACATTTTCAGGAAACAAACTATCATTTAAAAAGTCTGGGTCATTAAATTCTTCCCCCATTAACTGAGTTTATCCCTAAAATTTTCAACTAGCTATCTCAGTTGAGAAAAGGTTTTTTTACTTCTATCTCATTTTCATATCTATTTACCACATTTATTCTTCAGTATTATGGTTCCTCCACAACACTTTGATGAGGAGGGTAGTCTTGTTGTGTAAGACTTTTCTCTATAGTACAAGATA
Organism: Viscum album; assembly: GCA_963277665.1. Classification (NCBI taxonomy): domain Eukaryota; kingdom Viridiplantae; phylum Streptophyta; class Magnoliopsida; order Santalales; family Viscaceae; genus Viscum; species Viscum album. The sequence goes on along the minus strand of OY728164.1, from coordinate 990,059,258 downwards.
TCCACAAACTTCCCCTCATTAGAAAGGTCATTTTCCAGTTTTACCGCCTCAAGATTCAATACATGTGAGAGATCAGGTATGTAATTCCTCAATATAGATACATATAATAAGTCATGAACATGAACTATATTTGTTGGAAGTGAAATTCGGTAGTCCACTTCTCTAATGCAATCAATGATTTCATAGGGTCCAATGTACCAGGGGAAAAGATTCCCATTCTTCCAAAACCACTTGATTATATTCCATGGTGATATTCATAGTAAAACATTTTCACCAACATCAAAATCTAGGTCCCTTCAATGGTTGTCAGCATAAATATTCTTCCAACTCAGAGCATCCTTTATGTGTTGTTAGATGGTGTGAACCATTTTTGTCATCTCTTTCACTATTTTGTCTCAAAATATCTTTCTATCATTAACTTCATCCCAAGAAGTAGGAGTTCTACATATCTTCTTATATAGAACTTCATAGGGTGCCATTTGAATACTCAATTGGAATATTTTTTTTATATGAGAGATCAACTAGTGAGAGTTATTGATCCAATCCACATTTAAGTTCCATTGATCATGCCAAATATTTAAATGAGTGATTGAATAGTCCTTTCAGATTGGCCATTAGTTTGAGGGTGATAGACCATACTGAAATTCAATTTAGTAATAAGAGAATGTATAAGACTTATCCAAAATTTTGATGTCAACCATGGATCATGATCATAAATGATAAAAAGTGAAACCTCATAAAACCTTGCCACTTCCTTTACGTAAATCTTGACAAGTTGGTCAAGAGTGAAATTTTCCCCAATAGTAATGAAATTGGAAGTCTTGGTGTGTGGTTCCACTATAACCCATATTACATTATTTTCTTTGGATTTTTTTAAGAGACCAGTGATAAAGTACATAGTGATATTGTCCCACTTCCATGTTGGTATGGGTAGCAGTTGTAATACTCCTTTAGGAAAATATTGCTATTTATTCACCTGTTGACACACCAAGAACCATTTAGTGTAATTTGAAATCTCCCTTTTCATATTATACAACCAATAATGGTAATTAAGGTCCCTATACAGTTTTGTGATTCTAGGACATACAGAGAATGTAGATCTATGAGCTTCATCCATCAGTTCTTTCTTTATCTCCAGAATATGTTGAACACATAGTCTTGTATGAAATTTCATCACACCTTCTTTTTCTATATTAAACTCAATAAACCACCCATTATCTATAGACTATATCTTCTTTGGTAAAAAGGGATAATATCTTTAATATTCCTTGATATTTTATAGTAATAATTGGTGAGAAATCATTTAGGATAGGGTTCATTATGTACCTTCCTTCAAGATTAATATGTCTAGTTTTACTAGGTCATTGACAAAAGGATCTCCATTAATCCTCCTCATTTTCGGCATAACAATGTATTTCCTTCTTAATGCATCAGTTAATTTTTTTCCCTGATGGTATCATAATGAATTGAATAATAGTAGTCTTTAAGAAGTTATAACCATATTCTTTGTCTTAGGTTAAATTATTTTTATGTTAATATATACTTCAAACAATTGTGTTGTGTGTATATACTACCTTAATCACTATAAAGATAGTGCATCCATATTTTGAGGAAAAAACACATTGATAACTCCAATTCATTCATTGGATAATTATACTGATGATTCATTAAATATTGATATTAAAAATCAATCACATTGTTATTTTTCATAAGGATGATCCCAATCCCTTTTAGAGATGCATCACTAAAAATAAAGAATCCGACTTTGAAATAGGGTAGAGTAAATAGAGTTGCAGTAACTAATATCTTATTCAATTATTTAACTCATTCCCCATACTCCTTATTCTATTTTAACTTATCTCCTTTTTTAGGTAAGTTGGTTCGCATATTGGAAACTCATGAAAAGTCATTCAAAATCCTCCTATAATATCCTACTAAAATAATAAAACTAAGAACCTAAATTACTATGGTAGCATGAGTCAACTTCTACACAACCATTTCCTTTGAAATTTCAATTGAAATTCCTTCATTGGTTACAATGTGACCCAATAAAGAAACATGTTTTAACCCAAATTCACATTTAATGAATTTTCCAAATAGACTCCCCTTCCCCTGAGTTTTCAATATAACCATTAGTTGATCTTGAAGCTCCTCACAACATTCGGAATATATCATATTATCATCAATATAAACTAAGACAAATTTATCAAGTTATTTCTTAAATACTCTTTTAATCAAACCCATAAATATAATAGGGACATTAGTAAAGTATAATGAAACAACAAAAAACTGATAATTTTTCTATCTTGATCGAAAGGTGGTATTTTGAGTATCTTCTTTCTTCATCATCAATTAATGATAACCAAATAAACGATCAATCTAGTATAATAATTTATCTCCATGAATATGGTAAAATAAATTAATAATCCTAGGGAGAGGGTACTTTTTCATCACTATGATCCCATTAAGTTCTATATAATCAATGCATAGCCATATTGATCTATCCTTATTCTTTACAAAAAGAACTGGTGCTCTCCAAGGATGCACACTTGGTCAGATAAAACTCTTCTCTAAAATACCTTGATTTTTTTCATTAATTCCTCTAGATCCGCATATTTCATTCTATATGGTATATTGGATGTTGACTTGGATCTAGTTATGAGTTTAGTGGATAAATATACCTCTATTTATGGCAGAGGACTATGTAACTCTTGAGAAAATACTTCAGTATATTCAGGAATTATGGGAACATTTTATATTCTTATACTTTCATTTCCTACTTCCTTTTCACCGATCATCTCCATAAACAAGGCTATGTGAGGTGCTTCTAGACAAATCTCAGGTAGTGATATCTCTCCTTTTAAATTAACTATTGGTTTTCTATTCAAGGATAATGATATTTCCTTTCTTATAAATCTGATCTAAACATTATAATTTGAGTTCCATTATGTACCTATTAAAATATAAAATTTAGCAATGGAAATGAATACTGAATTTTTGATGTGATGGGGCTTTCTAAAGTCAATACTAGTGTTTATATAAAGTTTGTATTCTTGTTTAATACCTCTAAGAGTCATAACAGATAAATCTACTTCTATAATTTTAAGGATTGATACTATATTCATTGAAAACATAGAGAGAGAAAAAGGAATATGTGGAAAAATTATTAAACATTCTACTTGATTGATGTGGACGCGTCTCTCCCAAAAGATGGGCTTGCTGCCCTTGGCCTTCTGGCCCGTAATCATCTGGGGAAAATATTTGCTGCAAAATATGATCCAGATTAGGATTTCTGGTAACCAGTTGTTGCCGAGGCCATGTCCATCCTTTCTGGTTTGTTGCTCGGATTGGATTTTGGATGGAGCGGTATTATGGTGGAGTCTGACTGCCTTACCGTTATTGATGCTATTAACCACAACGATGGTGGGATCCAGGATTTTGGCATTATCATTAGGAGAATTATCTTACTTGGTTAGTGCTTCTCTTCTTGCACCTTCTCCTTTACAAAAATGGAAGGAAACAACGTGGCCCATCAGCTTGTGGCCTCAGGCCCTTTCGACTCCATCCAGCTCTGGTTGGACAATTTTTCTTCTTGGCTTTGTACTTGTACTTCTGATGATATTCTTCATTAATGATTTCTGTTTTAATCAAAAAATATAACAGTGATAGTATCTTCCACTTCTTCACATGGATAATGAAATTTGTCCATCATTATAGAAAATACTCGACATTTCTCTCAAAGCATATGATCAGGTTGATGGTGATTTCTATCTATTATCTTATAATTTGGATAGTTGTTGGAAAAGATCCTAAGTTTCCCACTCTTGAAATAGTGGTCTTCAGGCTAGTCCTACACCATATTCCCTTTATTGTTAGTGTTGAGAAGTTGAGGCTTCACCTCATCATTATAGTTCTAAAAAATATCAAAATCTCTTCTGCACTTGTAAAATTTTCCACTCCTGAGCAATTAGTTACCAAAATACTGCTTCCCACATTTTTTTCATGTTGGAAGTTTCACTAAATTTTATCATCTTCCATGATCAAAGTTCTCCCCCACAAGTTTGGATCTAAAGATATCTTGATTTCAGTAAATTTTTGTGATTGTTGCATCTCTCTAAACTCCAGTTCAACCTTTATATCACCCGTCATTGAATTAATCATGTATTTTATACGCTAAATTGGCTCTATTCCTCTATATATAGGGTCTTCGGTACGTGAAGAATCTATAAACCTTTCCATTAGGATCCATAACAAAGCATGAAGTGTAACGATAAAGTCTTGTAATGTTCATCTCATAGCTTCCCACAAATTTATTTTCCTTTTGTGTCAACTATAGGGATTCCTTCTCTATTATCATTTATAATGAATGATGGAAATATTTATTGAAAAAGTATCCTATAAAATCTCCCACTCCATAGAATAAATCACCCTGCTTGGATTCTGATTTTTAATCAGTGTGCACCACTGATCAGTTTCTCCCTCTAAGTTGTACACAACTCGGGTGAATTTTTCTATTTCTGAACAATTTATAATATAAAAGGTCTTCTATAAAGATCTTAACCATTTTCAATACTCAATGGGTTGATAGATCCACCGAATGAATGTGGTCATTAATACATAAAAGACTAAATAGAGAGTTTTTTTCGTTCTAGGTGAATTCAGTATCCTATCTTTATTTGAGTTATCGTTCATAACTCAAGTTAGATGTTCCATCATTCTCATAAATCTTTTTATTCCGACATCCACCATAGGGTTTTCAGTGAATGGTCTGTTGAAATCATCGTTAACTTAATTCCTCATATTTCATTCAATTCTATAAAAGAATAAAAAAAATAGAGACTAACATGTCTCTTTTAAGTACTATATAATAATAAAGGAATTTTATGTCAAAAAACATCATGATTAAATGTGTTATTATTAAAAACAAATACACTTTCTATAAATCATTCATAATGGTTTATAAAAATATTATGGTTAAAAAAACATATCCCCCGGTAGTGTTAAACCAGGAGTGCAGCAACACCTATTTTCATTTACTATTTCCCATTAGAGTCTAGATAAAATAAATATTTTCAATTGCTTCCCATAAAAACATGTGTTTCATATCCATATCCACTTGATCATATCTATACAGGGATTTCATTTCTCAAAAACCACTCACATAATACCTCACCAATATAAAAGGGTGTTTTCCTATATTTAAATTTTTCTCTTTTGTTCTTCATAAATTTTTTGAATCATAATTACCAAAAATAACTAAACATCATTTTCCTACAAAATATGGAATCCCTCATTTTTATTACATAATCTTTTCATTACACAGAACAAACATTGGACCTTTAGAAGTTTAGTTTCATGGAAACAAGGTAAATATTACAAAAAAAACATATTAACTTCTTCTAAATTAACATTAATAAATATTCATGGATTCATCATAAGTACATTTACTACATATCATACCCTATGGACAAACATCAATGGAAATGGTAGAGAATTTGGCCTAGTAAGAGAAAATAGTTTACATGTGACGAGGAGGAATATAAACAAAAAAATGGGGAATTTAATTAAGAAAATAAAAAAGAAAAATAAGGCATATAATTATTAAAATAATGTGAATAATAACATGGTAACTTGGATAAAAAATTAAATTTATACATTCCTAAGAATATCATTATGTTTTTTCATCGAGGTTTCATAAATGAAAATTACCAAAGTTATTCACCATGGTATCATAGAACATTTCATCTATAAATATTAAATTATTTACCCAATGCATCATATTTTTATCAGGGAACAACATTAATAAGTCTTAATTAATGTTATAAACACATATCATAATGAAACATTTCATAAATAACACATGGAGAATAAAAAATTGGTTTCATATCCAAATCTTGGTGTCTCAAAAGTGCTTAGAAGCATGATTATTATTTCATTTCCAACCCATAAAGAGGGAATTAGGGATTAATTTATGTTAATTCCAAAATAAAAAAATATATTTATATAGATTTTAATACCATTGTAAAATAATGATGCTTTTGTATTTCAAAGAATAAAATAAAATATAATTTCTTTATGATAAGTTGGAAATTTTGAGGAGTAAATTCGATAGAATAACAAGTTTAAAATAAGGTTTTAAAAGGGTAAAACACTGGGTAAAATTATATTCCATTCATAAAATAATATTATTATAGTAATAGGATAAAATAAAGTAAAAAATATTAATTATTTTGGAAATTGGAAGACATGCCTCTTGAAAAGGGACCTTGAATGGAAAAGATAAGTAGAGATTTCCCATAACTCGAAGAGTTACTCCTGGATTTTAAGGAATTGAACCATAGGGGATTGAGGACACCTTTGTGGGGAAAATTTGGTGAAAATAATATCATATCTTAGTGTAGGATAGATTCTGAGTGAGTGGAAATGGATAAATGGGATTCTATTTATTGAAAAAGCGGTAGATTTGTTTAACAATTCCAAATATAGAGCTTGGAAATCTAGGTTGTGATAATGAAAAACTGTGGGATTTTCCATGGTGTTTGCCCATGGCTTTAGAAATTTAGGAAATATTTTATTTTATTTTAACTAACAAGAACCGAGAATCATTTTATATTACATCTTTTGGCATGTAAAAGTAAACATTCCACATAAAAATATTTTTAATGATAAATTTTCCATTTTAAACTTTGGAAAGTAACATATATGTTTGTAAATTGATTAAAATATATTAAAATATCTGATAATAATAAAATAAAACATTTTAGTTCATGGATTGGGGTTAATTAGTTATTATATAATATTACATAATTATAAAGTCATTAAACATAACGAAAACCCAAAATTGTATTTTTACTATTAATGGGGAAAAAAGTATTTTAGACAATTCTCATAAATCCAACGTAACCTAATATTTAAGTGTTTATTTTGAAAGTAATGTTTATTTTATCATAATAATTCTCCATGTATGATAATATTATATTTTAAATATAAAACATTTTACTTATCAAAAAAAGAACATTGAAAATATATAGTAAGTTTTATAACACTTAAAACTTTTCAATGAAATAATAAAATTATTTTATCATTTATATTTAAATAATAATTTTTTCATCATTATATTTCATAGAAATAAATATTACTCTAAATAACTTAGTTTATTAAAAAAATGTACACCCCCAATGAAAAATACAATTTTTTTTTTCTGAAAAGTCAATTTATCAAATTTGTGATATTTAATAAAAAAACATCTTAAAACAGAATTGATGGAATAACAATTTTATTTATACAACAAAATTACATTTTAAGTAACTAAGGAATTGAACTTAAAACATTATGGAACTAACATACAACATAAGGGTATGGTGTGCGATATTGATAGATTCATGTAGTGTATTGGCTAACATTTCTGGAATGGTAATTTCCACTATCATGAACTTCTCTTGTAGATGATTGTGTCCAATATTCACTTATTAAACCTCATCATTGGCTTGGTCAATAGTGAACCCTAGTGGAACTACCTACCTACCATGTTTTAACAAATGGTCTTCATACATTATGACTCTACGATTTCAAGCCATCTATTCACCATTTTAAACTAATAACCCATTTTCATTTCTACTTATATCATTTAAATTATTACCAAGAGTATTGTTTCCAATAGTCATATTTGACCAATGGTCATATGATAGTCAAATATCGATGGTTTAATTTCCGTTTATACTCTATAAATACCACTTCATTAAAAATAGATATATTTTGTGGTGTATAACGCACATTTTTGGGAAATGAAATATCATTTAAAAATTCTAGTTAATTACAAATATGATCTCTCTGGAAATCTCGGACGGCTTAAATCAGCATGATCTGATGGTATGGGTAGTATTATACTTTTTTAAGGAGTATAAACATTTTATGCACCAATTTTGTCCCATAATGATCCATCTATATGTATGGGACATCATTTATTCTCAACAACATTCATTATTATCAATAGAAGAAAGTTTAAAGGTCCACTATTGAACCCTCATTGGCACCAACACATGTCGGTTATCTCTGCCATTGTGCCGAAATGTGTGGAAGTACTACCACTAATTCCTTGTGCACCATGTCATAATGCTCTTCTGTGAGCCTTATACATGGACCACCACATGGTGGGATTATAAATGTCCCACCTCAACCCATTTCCCACTATATTTCCCATTATGGTTCAATTGGACTTGGTAGACCTTTGTCCCAAGAGGTCCTTTGGCTGACCTAGCCTAGGGAGGATTCTATGTTGGCCCTAATTTTTGAATATGTGGCTTATTAATATACATAGAATAAATAATCTAGGTATCTAATAAATTTCAAATCCTTCCAAAATTGAAATCCCAAGTTACAAGAAATTTCTTCACCCAATTGCCTTAATTTTTTAGGAACATCTTCACATCCTCATGAAATAAAACACATTTCATGACCATCATAAATTTATCTACTTTACTTCATGAAAATAAATATTTCCATGGCATTGATATTATTTCAAAAAATGTGATATCCAAAGAACATGTCTTTAAAATTTATTTATTTTATTCAAAAATACATTAGAGTTATATTCACCAACACATATTGACAGATTGAAAACAAATGCAACATGGTCTCAATAATAACTCAATTTATATTTTTTTGACAATATCAACAAATACAATTCTAGTAAATATGTGGATAAACACTCTACATATTATTGAAATTCAATTTAAAAAGGTAAATGTTTTTTTTCTAAACTATTCTTCCTTCTCAAAACTCTGATCATTCACTTAATGGAAAATTTCATGCTCACTTCAATGAGATGAATGATATCACATGGTTCTCTTAGAAAAGAACGTTTAGTTAATCATATCCATGTCTAAATGGTATAACTCTATGTAAAAAAAGTGATATATAGATAATTGTTTCTATATTTTCCATAAAATACTATTCCTATGAAATCAAGCTTAGAAATACTCAAATAAGGGTTTAAAATAATATAATTTCACAATGAAATGCTAAATCATGCACATAATTCAAAAAACCAATTAAACTTTTCACATGAAAAAGATATATCTCCCCATTTTTCTTATATTACCCTCAACCAATCACCCCATCTTAGAAAATATATTTATGAATAAGGATAAGAGTGTGATTTGAATTCCACTAATTTCAATTTTTTAAATTTGTTCAGAAGTTCAATGTTCACTATGTAGTAAATATTTTACAACAAAAACAAATCAATGACCCCTCTAAAGGGATGAAAATATATCCATTAATTCCATTAATGAATGTAAAAAATAATTAATATATAAGTGAATATAGAGGAACCACTTGCTTTCTCAGAAATAACATTCAAACAGAGAGCTTCCTCCAAATCTGATCTTCTTCCTCTTTTATATCTTAGAAGTTGTGATTGATCTTTTCTAATCATTTGACACATATTATTTGGATTTAATTTCCATTTCAATATTAGATTCATTTTTATATGTGAAACATCTTCTTCATTAAATCAAATATTTTTACCGTTTATATGGTTTCTTAATATCATGCCTCTCTTTTGGATACTCTAATCTCGTTTTTTAGAATTTCTCCCTGATGATTATTTATTAATTCTTGGTAATGTAATTTTATACCAGGATGAATAATATTTTTGAACAAACACTCCACAACACCATCAATATCCTCTAAACCTTGATCTTCTATATTGATAAAAATTATACTATGAATATTGTTGTTTCTCTCTGTTCACTAATTGTGGGTTTTTCTACTTAAGAGGTAACCTACAGGATGAATTAGTAAACTCTTCCTTTGTGGAAGATGTTTTATAATTTTTTATTTTAGCCGAGACAGATTCATTATCATCTTCCAAGACTTCATTTTCATATGTAACAAATGTATATTGAGACTCATTAGGTAAATTAAATACCCTTTTCTAAGGAACCTTCTTCTCATTAGCTTTAGAAGCTTCACCGTTATGCTCAATAGCTCTGGGGAACTCTTATTTCTTATTTATAAAATCACTTTGATATAAAATCCAAAAATTACATTGTCTTGTATAATTACACCTCATTCTAATCAAGTATTTCTTCAAGTTCATTCGTCATATTTTCATGATAAGAAAAGTTTATTTTTTATTTTTAATGAGTGTTCATTCATTGCTGAAGAATTATTATCTACAAGGGGATTTTTCTTCAGACACTTTTAGATTCCCTTCTATATCTACTACTTTCTTAAAATAATATCATATCAAAATAAGATGTTAAATTCCACTTTCTTTTTATCAATTTTTTTTTAATTTCTTAGATTTATGTTCTTCTCAGGAGTAGCTTCTAGATTATATTTTATGCACCATTCTTACTCAATTATCTCATTACCTTATTCACCTCTAAAAGAGTCTAACTATTTTGGATTTTCCCATAAGGCACTCTTGATTAATAAAAGGTTAATTATTTTTCTTACCACTATTAAATGATGATGATTCATCAATTTCCCTACTCATCATATTTATTCTATTTCTATTTGAGTATTTATTTTGTATTCTTTTACATTTACCCTTTTAAAATTTATTTTATGTTTTACAGATTTAGTATTCTTCTTCATCTGATTCAGTGACGTTGGATTTTTTCATTGTATAATCATGTGAGAAATTTACAAACCCATGAAAATCGAATCATTTTATTGGTTTCATCATGTTTCCTCTTATGACTATATTTGACATCTTTCTAGGAAAGGTCCATATTTTATTGTAGTGCTATTTAACTTATTCAACCCCATATTCACTTGATTTTGAATCCTCTTAAACTCATTGTTTACCTTTTATCATGGATTTAAAGGACATATCATATTTTATATATTCTTTAAATATTGTACTTTTTTATTTCATATGATAAAAGAATATAGTTTTGTATATCTAGGGATAAATATTTTTTCTCTTTTAGGTATAGAAATATTCATATCAAATATATTCAGAAAGTTTCTCATAAACCTCTTTACAATTTTGAGTTATCCAATTTCTCCTCAAATACTTTTATGATACTGAAAATATAATTTAATCTTGTGAATTAGTCATAAATACCTTTATAATCACCCATTTTGATATCTTCTAATCAATTTATCCAAAATTAGAACATTGATTATGTTACATTAATATTTTTTTCCTAAATATTTCTCAATTTATAATAAATTTCAAAGGTGTTTTATAAATCCACTACATTAATGTAAACCTTTTTAGTAAAATCCCTTATGGTTTTATTTTGAGTATTTACATACATACCCGTCGTCCTATTTTCATTAAAATTCATAGAAACATTCTCAAAATATGATATATATCCTACGGTAGTTACATCTCCCATGTCAACCACCTGATATAAGAGATAAGGTATCACCATTTCTCCATCCATGATATTTATCATCATTTAAAATGGGAATACCCATACTATTTACTGAATTTATGTTTTCTATCCTCATAAAATTGTATGATCATTCGTAGGTGACCTTCCCTCTAATTCCACTTTTATAGCTCGGATTAGTGTGAAATCACTGAGAGGGGGTGAATCAGCTATCCATTTTTATTTTTAGAAATTGTACCTTTTTCATTAAACTTTCATAGTTGGTTAAAGCCTTAATCAACTCTTATTGTGTATCTCTACCTAACCACCTATAACATATCAAATAAATGGGGATAGAAAAACAGGATTTATAAGGTTTGACATAAATACCCACTCATTCCCATTTTGGTTATTCCACCCAATATGGATTTTGAACTATAATATTATTATCAGTAATAAATATAGATATTAAATCACACAATATCTTTTTAGAGTCCACATAAGAGGTTATTTATACGGCTACCCATAGTGTTGCCAGAATCCACATAGGCCACCTCTTTAATCCACTATAAATACTTCTTCTCTTGAATCCCATAAGAGACATCCTACTCCTAGAGACAACTAAGAGTCTTACACTTTTCTTTAAGTCCTTATCCACTTCATAATGATATTTTCATATTCCTACATGCATAATAGGTGTGCAAGATATAGGGGGGATCAGCGGTGTTCGTCTCTTCTCCGTGACGGTGTCGGCCTCTACGCTGGCCCCTCTCCCCCAACATGGGAGGGTCCTTTGACGTCCAATAAGGGTAAGAGACCATATTTCTACCCCTTCTCTAACCCTGATTTCCTTCCCCCTATTCCTCATGCTTCACTATGTCCAAAATTCTTGGATTTGTTTGAATGTCCCCCCAATCTCTCGCTCTCACTCCCGGAGTTTAACAAAGCCTATGCCCTACTGAATCTCACATTAATTGCTTGATTCATGAAGCATCACACCTCGTTTTATTTTTTGATCATCGTGTCTTCATGTCATGGGATTTATAGGAGTGAGTGATGGTGTGTTTGATTTATAACAAGAATATAATGATTCAATTTGAATCTGAGGAATATTTAATCAGATCCTGGTCTGGTGCTCCCCGTAGCTTCAACAGATTTGGATTATACTTATTCTATTGGACTTACGAGTTTCATATACAATGTGATTCCCCTACAGTGGCACATTGGGTGAGTTTCTCTAACCTTACCATTACATTTCAAAATCCCTCGGTTATTAGAATGGTTGTTAACTTAGTTCATAGATACCTTTACTCGGATAGCCACAGTGGGTCCCTTTTCCACCTCGTGAACCCATGAGTTTGTGTGAATGTTGATGTGTCAAGGGTTCCTTTCGAGTGTGTCTGGATAATAGTTGGTGATGAGTTTAGGTGCAGCAGGAAATGGTATATGAATCAAGGTATGAGTTTTGTTCAGTCTGTAAACATTTGGTCCATTCACTAAAAACCTATCAATGGGGTTCTATGACTCTTTCCAAGGAAATAGATGCAGATAGTGGTAAGGGAACAAAGGATCATGTGGAGACAGAAATTCCTGGACAGAAACTTGTGGGTGTGGTTGCTGAGCTTAATGCTTCAATGGGAGTGTCATGTGGATCACGGGATGAGAATCCTTTAATGTTTGATGTGTTCAATAATTTGAGGAAATATTTTTACGTACCTCAGCCTCTACCACCTGCTGTTTTAGGGCATGAGGGTTCTTTTGTGGTGGAGGAGCGATATGGAAGCGGCATCAACCAGGTGGATCCACAGTCAGTGGATGAGGGAGGTTCCAAGTTTCTTGTGGCTGCTTCTTATACTAAGGTAGTGAGCTTAGGTGTTGGTACTAGTGCCAATGGTCATGGTTATTCTTCCAATTCGAGTCGTTTGAGGAAGGATAAGGGTGGCCCTTATCCTAATGAGCAGTCTTCATGGATGCATAGTAGTTCGGTCGATGCGTATTCTGTTGGGGCTTTGGACCCTCCACATGAGTATCTCTAGGGATATAGAATGCACATTTTGGATGGGGTTCCAAATAAGGTCGATGAGAGAAACCTTAGGATCCCCACAAATGTCACATTCCCTATAGGCGACATGGTCCTGGAATAGGATGAAGGGAATGAGGTTGTAATCAGAAAGAGTTCCAGTGAGGTGAAAGGTATAGTCCTACGTAAACATTTTGATATTCTATCATTTGATGATCTTGTCCAAATTTCTTGAAAAGACCCAATCAGAACCTCTACAGATGTGGAGAAGGCCACTGATAATGAGTCCATCAATGAGCGTTCCAATTATGAGGCCGAGTATGAATAGGAGGGGTAATCATATTGAGAAAAAGGACTACTCATATTTAACTCAACCAATGGAGACTATATCAATAATGAATTTTAATTCCAAGAAGAAGTATTGTGGCCCCACCCCTCCAAGGTGGTCTACCAGCAGTGGGAGATGCCCGATAACCCTTTGAATTTTTTTTTTAGCTAGGAAGAGGTTATGACGGAAAATTTTTTGACAATGAAAGCTCTTGACGATGAAGAAGAAATAATTAAGGGAAGGGCACTTAATGTGGCCACCAAAGAGGAGCAGGGTGCATGGATCGACAAGAAGGACTTGATTCTAGTTAGGGATTCAACAAAAAAAAGATCAATGTATAAGAGTACATCCAGTGCTGGGACAAGAAGGCGTTTAGATTCAAAGATCTTCTGATGGAGGAACCAAAAACCCAGGTAAACAATATATCATGGAAACTTTTTAGAGAGATCAAAACAGTTAGGCTTCAATTTAACTTTAATGGCTCGGTAATCTCTTTTAGTGCTTAACTTGGTTTCTTACTTTATCCTTAAAAGTGTTTGATAACAAAAAAAATTATTTTTATTGAGTGAGTAGTCCAACATGAGTTTTCTTAATTAAACATTCCCACATAAACTTTAAGAAACCATACAAATATTTTTGTTCAAGATCACTTTTTTATGATCACCTGTACTTGATCAGTTGCCTTATCGAAACAATGTTTAGTATCGTTCTTACTTCTGTTGAAGTCCAAGACATAATCAGATGAGTGAAAGATATGTATACAAATTTTTATTCTCTATTCAATACCAAAATGTATCAGGATCTCAAATCAAATTACAATTTTCTATACATACAATTATCATCACTTGCATGCACATATTTACACTAAATACAATGTTTCTTAGGGATCCCAATTAATACATGATTTAAATTATCAATTTAAATCCTCATATAAAGGTGTTTAAAGATACAAAATATGGTTCACTGTTGAAATATTAATATTAAAATACTTCAATGGTATTATATTTCTCAAGGTAAATACCCCCAAAAATTGTGGGTGTAATATTTCTCAAATTTGAAACACCTGAATAAAATGGTTGGGTATTTTCTTATCCATGATGTGAAACATACACATGTAGACAATGTGTATCAAATATTCAAACACCCAAAGGGTTTAGATATTTCCTTATTATTATCATATGTAAAGGTTATTCGTGGCTCACTCTTTATACTTGTGTTATATATGTGGCTTAAAACTCATCATAAATGCCTCACCAACGTCCTATATTTCGATCTCATTCAAAATTCCCAATAATTTGATGCATATTTTTTCTTCACGATGATAATAAAAATCTTTCAGATTCATCATTTTGAATAACCATAGAATGAATCGAATTCATTATTCACCTAGTAAATTGAAATTTACTACAACTTATCTTCATGGAACTTTTTCTCGACCCATAGCTCAATATCATTTCCACTAAAGATGATCAAGTTCTCTATTTATTTTACTTTAATCATTCGGAAAACAAATACTCCAAACATATAATTTAATTTATCCATAATTTTATTTTCATTAATATAATAAAAAGATGAATGTATGACCATTTAGATCATAAAAGTGTAATAAATCTGGTGTTTTAACATCGTCCAAATACCGAACTCCATCAGGTGATATCATTACTTGGGTTCCTTCATTTCAAGCATGTCCAAGCGTGATAATTATTTCCAATAAATGATTTTGACTCACCTAAATCATAATATTTTAGTATGGACCACTCATCCATTTAAGTGGCCTTGGCTTGATCTTCTGGGATCATCAATGGAGGAAAAACTACTCTCCACATAATCTTGTATCATTAAATCAATAAGATGATCACTCAAGAAAGATAAAATGACTCAAATGAGGGTGATCAAACATCATTGGAAATGTATAAATTTTATTGTGGATGAATAGTGTCCACACTACATTTTTATTTATCATGATGTATTGGAAGTTATCCTTGACCTATGTTTTTGATTCCATGTTTAAATTTTTTTCCACATATCCAAATTTCCTTTATGTTGTCATATATTATCATGCCTCATTTTTTATATTCATGTCTCTCCTCCATTTTATATTCCATTGAAATGCCTATTCTCGGACATGTAATACATTTTATTATTATGCCATGTTTATTACATTACTGGTATTTACATCTCACCCCCTTTCTTATGTATCTCCCCATTTTATCCCCTGAGACTTCATGTATGATGGAATATTATGATCAAGTTAAGGATGTTTTCAATAATGGCAATGCACCCCCTATTTAATGTTTTTATCTAATGTACCTAATTCCCAAACACACTAGAATTATCAATATTTAAGGTTATATTACAAGTAGTATTATTTGGTAAATCATTAATTAATGTGTAATAAATATAATGGTTTTCATAGGCATGATGTTTCACACCACCTCCTTTAGGATGTTGACCACAGAGGTCACATCCATGGGAAGGATGACAAAAGGGATTTCTATATCCCATTTAAGGTATTGGGACCTAACCTATTTATTATGGGAACATATCTTATAAATATTTCACCTCTGAGACTTTTGGATGGGATGTCCGTATTTATTCATTGAGTTATTATTGGAATGAAATCCCTTATTGAGTATATAAGTATGCATATGTTAAGCCTAATGTCCTAACTAGTTTTATGCAAATATATTTTCATATATTTATAGAGTACATACATATATCCACACTTATATATATACATATATAGTGTAACAGGGTCAAATATATCTCCTCTTAGGTCGAAGTAAATATAGTCGTCAAGGTGTCTATAAGAAACCTAAGACTGACTTTTTTTTTGTTTATTATTATTACCACACTCTTTTACTTATGATATAACTTCATGCTACTTATTTTATATTCATAGACTATATTATGAATTAGATAGTGTTAGTGGTGTCCAACTAAGTATATCTCACACCTTGTTTGGGTCACCCTTACACTGGGTTACCTGGACAGATCTCATGATTACAGGATCAAGATTAAGGTTTGTATTGGATTATTTTTTCTTTTCTCGACTATGATGGAGTGATTGATAAGAGGAATGAACAGGTTCTCATTATTTTATTAGATATTTCTATAGTGTCTTTATTTATTATTTTCCTTTGTTAGTATTAGTTTGTATTTTACACCTATTACATGCCTATTAAAATATTGTATCATGTTCATGCATGACACATTCATTCATTTATGATTACCTATCAGTTTATTGGTTTTCTTATTCCTTTAGTTATTTTTCTTCTAAGATATTTATAATTGATTTAGAGGGTAAGATATCCTCGCTATACCACCATTAGATCCTCAATACTTTTCAAAATCCTATAGTGTAGGGGGAGGAGTTCTTGAGTCCATGTGTCCAACTGGCTTGGGGAACTATTTCAGTGGCTCCTAGTTTGGGATGCTACAAATGGTTTCATATATTTTTTTTTCCTCTTTTTGATAATTATTTTGGGATGGTAGATACGAGACTATGAATGTGTATGCACTTCATAAATATCTTTTGTTTGGGCTTGGATGACCCACATATGTGGGAAAGATCATGTGGTGAGAGAAAGGGACTGATTTTCTATATTAATGTTGATTATGAATTCACCTTGGGTTACTATTTTACTTCCACTAGTTATTTATTTATAGATATAATGGATTATATCCTTGGCCTAGTGTGGAAGTGTAGTATTGTTACTATCACAATTCTAGGAACATATGGGTCCACATTCCCTGCATATTCTAAGAAATGTAGGTTTAATTTATCGGTTTCCTGATGCATAATGATATTCATACCTCTCTTTGTGACTATTTGGCATGACTTATTGTATATTCCATGTTTGAGTGTTTTCTTCTTTCATAGTACCTTGCCATGATTTTTTCAATGCTTACCTTTTTTTAAAGCATGCCTTATGATAACTGTGATATAAGTTTGATTAAAAAAAGTGGTTGCATCAACCTAAACAGTGTTTTCCCATATAACATGATGATTTAATATTATTTAATCAACTATTTTTTATTATTGGTCCATGAACCATTGATTTCATTGGCTAGAACATGTGTGGTTTTTAATATATGGGTTCCACACTAGGTATTTATATGGTGAATGGAAACATTATAAATTAGAAAATGGTGACCCATCTAATCAAACCATATTTTATAGAATTTTTATATATTGAAATCTATAATAGTAATCTGGTTTCAATTAAATGGGAACCAATGGACCATTTTATATGATTTATGGGACCTTATAAATTAGAGAATGGGGATCCATATTACTGACCCATTATATGGGATGAAAAACTTTTATTCTTGAATTATAAATGAATGGTTTATCAATTAACATATATTGATATTAAATTTAAAAGAATTTAATCCTTTTAAAAAATTTAAAACCGTTACTTCTAAATGTTAGTTGAGAAAGTAATAAATTGAAAATTATAAATCATTTCACCTCTATTATCTAGGAATTATGACCAATATGATTAATTCCAAAATGCACAATTAGACCCTTGTAGGTCAGTTGTGGTGTGTTTTTGTAAGATAATCCCACATGGGTTGAATGATAAATCTGACTAAAATATTTTGTCCAACTAGACTCAATTAGGTTGGTTTGGTGTGATTTCTATGAATTAATCCCACTAAGGGCGTTTGAAATTTTCAATGATATAAATTATTTTTGGTTGCATTTTATTCAACCCAGGATTGAAATGATGCTAACCTTGTAGGTCAACATTTTATTTCATATTCATTATTAATTAACCCCATGTGGGTTTTTTTGTTTATGGAATGGTTATTTCAAATGTCTACATCCAGTTATATTGTTTTATATATAAATGTATGGGGGAATCATACTTGATCAGTTCACTTAATTAAAAAACCTTGTCATTAACTTTAATATTTATTATTATTATGAAGAATCTGTTAATTAAAATTCCAATGACAAACTAAATAGTGTTTTTATCTCTATATTGGAAAACATAATTTTCTTTAATACAGGTGATTATTGAAACACATGAATCAAAAAAAATTAGAAATAAAATTATGAGATAATTTTCTGAAAATTTTGTAAGGTATAATGTAAATGGTGTTCTTACTAAATTTTTTTTAAAACTAGTACTTAAAATCCATTATAGAATGAAAATTTAAAAGTTTAATACATGATAACTATTTTAATGTTGAAAAAGTGAAACCAGGTATAGGTTTTCATAGCAGGGACCCTCGGGTATGGGTTATTTTTTCATGTCTCCTTGGAGAAGGAATGAATATGTTTCCCATAGACCGTAGTTGACTTTTTATTAGGTTTTTTTGGGCCTAAATATCAAAATATGATACATAGAGATCTTTTCTGGTGTGACATTGTTTTAGGATTGACAAATTATACTTCATAAAGAGGTTATCCCTGGAGATATATCACCCTGAGAACCTTTAAGAATTTATAAAATATTGTTTTATGTTTTCAATTAGAGGTACTATTCCGGTTTTGTTCGTCGTAATTATGGTTCTTACAAATAAAGTGAAACCCATAGTAAATGGGTGACCATTTAGTATGTTAATCCTTAATAAAGGTATATGAACCATTTAATGCTTTAGTTTAGCAGGTTAGACATGCCTCAGGCATGATAAATTGCTTCATAGGTCATGTGACCTTCCTTTAATTTTAGATTACTATTGTATTATAATAATTAATAGTTCTATTTGTGTTGTATTTCTATATCTAACAAATGTATTATTACATACAGTTCCTATCGAGTTAAATTATTACATTAAATACATTATTGATTGAGAAACAAGGTCACATAGTGCCTAAAATTATTTGGTTACCCGGTCTCTTAGATGTGGGGTCGTGGGTTCTTTTGGGCTATGTTTATGGTTCATCACTAGAGAAGAGTGATATCTGTGTTTTGATATCATTAAGATCATTGTACCTTTGATATGGAAATCGATAGTTGATTTGTTTTAACTGTTTGGGATAACATTTTTAATAGGATCGAGGGTTGTAACACTACCGATATATATTTACTTTAACTTCTATACTATATGATGATGAAACAGATGGAATTGAGTTAGTAGGATAATAATGTGTTCATATAAAAGTGAATCCCATCTCGTTATCTCTTGAGTGACCGGTTTTCCTCTCATCTTGTGATCTAGTTTCAAAATATGTTATCGCCACATTCAAGAACTCAATTCTATGGTGATGGAATGTGAACCATTAGAAGTTTCCTATTATTATTATCTTGAGGACTCGGATGCTCCAAAGTGGGGATAATTAGGTCGAACATTATAAGTGTTTCATTCCATGTATGAGGAATGTTTTCGTAAAGGATTATTCATAAAAGGCCAAATTGGTCTTAACTACCTTATGGATTGTGCATGCTTATAATCAAGATGAGTTTGAAGGTATCTTTATGATTAATGAGATGATGTGTCATGTAGCATGTTCATCTTGTACATGGTATTGAAATATTATTAGGAGTGTGAATCAGGTCTTGAACTGGGTGGTATGGTAATGTAAACCCACTAAGTAAAGAAATTTTATACTCTCAAATAATGTGAGGTACCTTTTTTAATAACCAAATGGTGAGTGGCCTTGTGTGTGTCTGGGATCAATGGTGTCTATCTAGCACTTTTAGGCATGGAAACATGTAGCTTGAGTAAATTAAAGGTAGTTCTCATGATTAGGTCTATCCTCATATACAATTGGGATCCATGAGTTGGTCCACTCGTGTTTGAACATGGATACTCATGGATGGGAGACATTGTGCAGTATGTTGAATAAGGATGTTATGGACTATTCAAAATGTGATCATGGATTGGGAGGATAAATACACAAATTTTATTTCTTCTTTGGGTACATAGGTTTGGTGTTGAGAAAGAACCTATATATACATTATCATCATTACACTAGGAAAGTATAAATTATATACCATGATTAACAAATAAAATTTCCTTCTATCTTAATGGATGGACACCTTAGCATTGTTCTCAAGGATTGGTTTAAAGTAACCTTGATGGTGTGGATATCACCAAGAGTAGTTTTTGGAGGACCCTCTTGAGAGGAGGATCATGGAAATGAGGGGATGTTCATTGCACTATAGTTTTCAAAATTATATTCCATTTGATAAAAGAAATGAATAATGGATTGATTTTTAGGAATTATCTAAAGTTGGTCACAGGATTTAGTGAATGTGCTTGATGATATCTTGAGATGCCTCTACATAAAGTCTTTGAGATATATCATTTGAAATGACCTAGATTTCTAAGACGAAGGTTTTGAGAATATTCGTTCAGATGTGGTTCCACTAGGCATCTATCGAAAGAATATATGAGATCATTGTAGAACTGTTTTTTACAATCCATTGATATGGGGTGTTATGTAAAGGGTAATCTAATCCTTTAAAAAGAATCTCAAGTGACTAATATTGAGATGGATCAATTAGGGTTGACTACTGAAATTAGACAAAGGCCAAGAGAAATTTCTTTTCCTGTAATCCGATGTATTGTTTTGATAAAAATGTCATGATTTTTTTGTAATCCTACAGACATGCTTCAGTGGGAAATTCTAATGGTTTAGGTGTCATGACTCAGAATTGTTCATTCAAAGTGAAGGACCTAATGTGGGAAGTTCCTCAAGATGCTTGAAAAAATAGATGATGATGTGATTGTGTCTAGGTTAAATATTCTTGGAATATATTAATCTTGTTTTACCAGTTCTTTTGTGGGTTTTGGATTGGGTTTTAGAGGTTTAAGAATTGTATGTTATGAATGACTTGTGGAAGTTACATGGGAATTGGAAAAGAAACAAAACCATTAAAAAAAAATTATTTCCCGTGTTGTTTAGTTTTTTTTCATTATTCCCAAAGGATTCTCAGGGATATGAAGTTCTAAGGTAGGGTGATTGTAACATCCTTGGTTTTGGAATGGATGGATTTTCTCAAAATAACATTGAATTTTATTTGGGGGGAGAGATAAATTATAATTTTATATTTTAATAGTAATTGTGATTTTTGGATCACTTAAAATTTAAGTTTTTGGATGATCTTTAAGTATCAGAAGGTGTCATGTGTTTTCAATGGAGTTTTGGAAGTGTCGGTCTCTAAAAGTAGCAGTTTCAATGTCAAGCAGAGTAGAGCACATAATTGGAGCATATTTAGTTTAACCATGTGAGTTGAATATGTGATCAACTTTTCATAACGGGAAAGGTTGTTTAAAGCACATAAAACCCCAGGAGTAACCGTGAAGCCTTTTCTAGTGTAGAAAAATGTGTTTCATGGTTTGAATTAACCATAAAAGATAAAGTGCATGGCCTTATGGGTTTTCTATAGTTTATTGAAGGGGTGGTGCATGGGGTGGCCATAATTTTCCCAAACTATGAGCATAGCCCTCGTGGTTAGTGATAGATTGTAACACCCTATTACCTTTATATTAGTAAATTTTTTACATTTATTTTGGTTTTCCTTTTCTGTTGGACAGGTATTGTCAAGAAGGAATTGGGAGGATATCTGTAATGGTAAAGTCAAGGATTCATTGGAATTTTCCAAACAGACCTTTATTTTTTCCTGCTCTATGGGAAATTTCATGTCATGTAAGTGAATTACATGTCATGTAATGGATGTCAGGAATAATCCATGAAATGGATAGACATCATGAATGGTTTACACATCCAGTAACAGGTACACATCATGTAAGGTAAAATTTAATGTTTTTTAGTAAAAAGAGAAGGTTTTTCAGCATTTCAAAACCTCGTGGAATACTGAGTTTGTAAGGGGGTTACACGCCATATAATAGTCTGGATTAATGATTTTTGTGATTTTCAAGCATTTAATTTATTCATTCATCTACAGTGTACCTTTTCTTGGCCAAGAGAGCCCCCTATGAGATTTTGGGTCATTACTTCCTATCATGACCACTTCATTTAGTGATAGATCACCATTATGGTTATATTGATTATCTCTGGGTATGAAATCACTCTAGTTGTTCATTGGTTTTGATTGTGGTTTTGGTTTTGTTTTTCTTATGTATTTTTTGTCGGATAGTGCTTTATATCAATTCTTTTTCAGTCTCTTGGCATGCCTTATATTTCAGAGGCCATTCTCTTTATGTAAAGTCACCATTGTTCAAAGTTTCTAGGTTTATACCATGTTGTGGTAGGTGTTTCAATACAATGGTTTATGCCGATTAATTACATGCCACTATAATTGGATTAGGTTTGAAAACATTTTTTGAAATTTTAAAGATGGTTTTCAAAATGTATTGGACAGTTTCACATTGGGAACCCTGATTTCATTGGGAAAGATAAACTGGAAACCATAATGTGCGTAGAACTACTAGAAGGTAACCTTTTGTGATATCAACTAGAAGGTATCGATAACATTGGATCCAATGTTTGCATTTTTTGGCTTTAGAGTGTCTATTTTGTAGTTTCCCATAGGCCTGAACCAAAAAATGTGAGTTTTGTTACATTTATGGTTATTTATCACATTATTGTTTATATATCATGGATTGTTTCATGCATATTTATATATGAGGTTGTATCACATAGATTCTCATGAAATATTGCTTCATGGATATGTGTTTACTATTAATGCATGGATATGATGTCATATTTTTGTAACTTCTACCTATAATATTTATTTTATAATAATATTATTGGATTTTATGAAAACTAAAGGAAGAAATGAGGAAAATTATTTACAAATTGTGTTAATTTATCATTTTTTTTTTGAAAAACTATATTTTTCTAAATTATTTAATTTTTATAATATTGATATTAGACCTTTTATAGAAACTTTGTTGGTGTCATTCTAAGATTTTTCTCACACCCTACATTGTATTTAGAGCGTTTTTAGATGTTTTATTATAAAAATTAGGTAAAACAAAGATCATTTTAAAGAATGTTGGCTTCTCCTGTCATTGTTTGTTTCAGTTCGGGTTGGTCTAGAGGTGAATGTTGGTTACATGGTGACTTGATTTAATTTCAGGTGTAGTTGTTTTTGTATTTTATTATTTTTCTTTATCACATAAACTCTATTTCCACTTATCACTGTAGTTTAATTTCTTGATTAACTTGCATTAAAGGCTGGTTTTTATTATCTTGTTTAACCTATATCATGTGACGGGCTTATTTGGGTATCTTGTCAATTTGAATTAGGTTGGTTTGTTTCAATTTGGTGTAATAGGGTATACTCTACCTTATGGGTATTAGCATCTATTAAATTTGGTCTTTTCATGGGTAGAATAGAGATGGGACCATCATAATTCAGATAGTAGGTTTCAAAAAGGTGCATAAACAACCCACTCTAGTGATTGAAACAGATTTACCATGGGTGGTCACAGATTTTACTAGGTTTGAGACACAGAGTTCAAGGTCATTTGAATGAATTGTATGGGATGTTTATTTAAATAGAACAATCCATTTTTAAGTAAGTATTTTTTAGGTTTCACTAAATTCATTATGTTTTAAGGCTATGTTACCAAATCGTAAAGTTGATTCTTCTATTTGGTAATTTTCTCATTAATGATAGGTTTTTGCCTTTTGTTAGATAATGCCTCTAATTTGATATATTTGATGTCTGAGAGAATAATTTGTGAGATAGGATCCTTATGTGATCCTTATAGTTGAAGATAATTTTGTAGAATTTGTTATCTACAATATTCAAACTCTAGGACATTTGTTTTTTGGGAATCTGAGATGTGTAGTGGAGCATGGCTTAGAATTTTATAAGGACCATCAACCAGTCTATCATAGAGATAAAATACCCTAGGAATCCATGTATTTTCTTGAGTGTATAGAGAGGATATTAATATTATTGAAGACTCTTGAATACTCTAAGGTGGTTTTTTCACATGTATGCTTGAGGGACCAGGAAGAAGATGTTGTGACTCTATTGTAAAAGTAATGTTGCATGAAGATATTAACTAGGTTCCCTAAAAGAAACCTTTTAAGTATATTTTTTATCCTAATAAATTCAGTACAATGAATACCAGATTGTTTCTAACCTTAGAGAATGGGGATCATACCTTTTTTTTATTATTCTTTCAATTTTTATGAGTTATTGTAAATAGCTCTAGATCTTGTCACTAATGAGTTCCTGAAGGATCGAGGGTATGAGTTGGGATTGAGACCTGATATTTCGAACATTTTGATACTCATTATCCTTCCTACCTTTCTGAAGGAATTTGATAAGGAATCTTTAGTTCATTCAGACATATCTAGGAAGATATATTTGGATGGAGCTTCAGTTGTTTTAGTGGTTAGTCGAGGTGTATCTTCTGGATGAAATAGGAATTATAAGAGTGGTCGGTTCTCCTCAGTATCAGTTTTATGGGAGATGAAAGGGTAGTAGTAGGTTTTCAATTACTAGTGTAGAAGGTTAGTTCACACCATGCCTAACTATGTGTAGGATCCTAGGACTTGTCATATTTTTGGATAATCCATCTACAATGATTTTTTGAAAAGTTATCTGAGGGAACCATGGAAGGATCCACTTTCACTAAGGGTTCACAAGTTCATGTAGATTCTTCCCATAGTACTTGTTTTAATTATCATTCCAAGGGATATGTTCATGTGGCTAAGACTGGATGGATTTATGTAGTGAAGTATACATTAGAGAAATCAAAATAATGTTTAATTAATAATAGAGGTACAGTGTTTATCACATCATCTATCGTGTGATCTTTGTTTGATACAGGTGTTACTCATTCTTTTATATAAATAATTATAATTAAAATATATTTATTTCATCCATAACTTATTCCCTTATTCTTAGATATTTATTCACCTTTGAGAAAGAGGTTTGAAAAAGGTTTTAGATCTCCCCGCATGTTGGCTGATGATAGACAACATTGAGGTGGAGTAGGAGTTCTTAGTTCTTGATCTTGACATCTTAAACATGATTATTGGCATGGACTGAATGATAATTGTTATGTACTAGATAGATTATTATCATCATTGGGTTAATTTCTATTCTACTAATGGGATCACTCATGTTTTTCAAGGTGATTGGGACTTTAGATCGGGAAGTATAGGTCTTGTTGTTCCATAAGTTGGGGTGGTCTCATGAAATTTTTCAGAGATATTTCTTGATATAGTTGAACCTTGAAATTATGGTAAAATTACTACAATTGTGTGTGTGTACTCATAGGTCATTCCAAATATATTTATGCTTTACCAAAATGGAGATAGGATGAGTTTACTATTGAAATTCTCCCTTGTATGATG
The DNA here is from genome assembly GCA_963277665.1 of Viscum album. Taxonomy (NCBI): domain Eukaryota; kingdom Viridiplantae; phylum Streptophyta; class Magnoliopsida; order Santalales; family Viscaceae; genus Viscum; species Viscum album. The sequence goes on along the minus strand of OY728164.1, from coordinate 990,033,333 downwards.
CCCATTTCTATGGCATCTTACAATATGGAACCTGCTAAGTTGGTGGAACTAAAGGTCCATCTTAGGGACCTATTGGATAGAGTATTTATTTTTTTCCTTGATTTTGACCATGGGATTCGTCTTCCAAATCTTCTAAGAAGGTATATAGGAACCTTATACTTTTTATTGATTATCAAAAGTTAAATTGGGTGACCATTAAAAAAAATATCTTTTTCTGAGGAATGATGAAATTTTTTATCATCTTAGAGCGGCTCGTTGGTTTTATAAAATTGACCTATAGTCGGGGTATAACTATTTTAGATTCCAATATTAGTATATAACAAAGAGAACATTTAGGATTTAATATGTGGATATTGAGTTTCTAGTTATTCCATTCAGTCTAATGAATTCTCCTTTGGTGTACATGGATTTTATGAACCGAATCATTCATCAGTTCTTTGAAAATATTGTTGTTGTGTTCGTGGATGATATTTTGATGTACTACATGTTAGATAAGGTAAATATGAACCATTTTTATATCATTATTAAAACCTTGAACGAACATTATCTGTTTGGTAAGACTTCAAAGTGAGAATTTTGGATCTGAGAGGTGATGTTATTGGGGAATGTGGTATCTGAGAGGGTTATCATAGTAGATCCTAAGAAGTTATAGTAAATTATATCATTGAAAAATACTCAAAATGTTTTTGAAATCTGTATATTCTTGGGTTTGTATAGTTACTATGGGTGGTTTTTTCAGGACTTCCCCACGTTCCAATCATTGATGAACACTTTAACCAATAATGTTGTACTGTTTGAATGAAATGAAAACTGATAGATATATTTTGAGTTGTTGAAGGTGAGGTTGACATCAACACTTGATTAGACTCTTTAAAAACCAAATTCATATTATGATATTTTCTATTATACATCTAGTAAGGGTTTGGCATGTTTCTTGATGTAGGGGAGATATGTTGTGTCCTATAAATCATTCCAGTAATTCCCCCACAAAAATAACTACACTACCTGTGATCTTGAGTTGGAAATTTTTATGCATGCACTCAAAAAATGGTGTCACTATCTATTGGGGTAAATTTTTATCGAATATTCTAATCATAAGACCATCAAATAAATATTTACTTATAGGGATATAAATTTTTGATAGATAAATTGGGTAAAGTATTTTCAAACGTTTTATTTTGATATCTCTTACCTTATAAGGGGTGCAACACACCACCATCCCTTGTCACAGTCCTTTCCTTATATGGGGTCAGGTTTCCCTATCTTAAAATAGTGAATTAATCCTATTGATTTTAATCCCATCATTATATAATGAGATATAAAATCTTTACTCAATGTATTGTAGGGAGATACGGGTCCCACACATCTCATAATAAAATATTTTGAATATTTTTCACAAGTTAATAAAAATTTTAACATTTCAAGACCCATAAAAGATATGGATTTCATAAACTTCTTATCATAACCCATGAAATGAAATGAGTGTCATAAACATGTAATTTTATCTTAAAATGAGTAAAAACATAGGTTTTGTAATCATTTACTCATAGCATAACCCATGAAAATAAGCGGGTTTCAAAAGCATAAAACCTATGAGAGGGGAGTGACTTTCATAACCATATAAAATTAAAGGGAAACCAGTTTCTTAAACATCATGATATGGAAACATAAAACATCAAATAAATTATATTAACAGAACCTTTTGATCATTTCCCATAAAAAAATAGTAACACAAATGAAAATCACCTTCGATGGAAAATAATTTAGAAATATCCTTTTAAACACTTTTCTTGAGGAAAATATAAGTTATTAATTAATGAAATTATTTTAAAATATAAAATCTTTTTGAAAAACATTTCCATTGAAAAACACATTAAAAACATATAAAGAAGCCTTGAAATTATTTTAAAAACCATTTACCTTTAAAACATATATAATAATCTTGAAATCATTTTGAAAGTCTTTTATAGAAAATAGATTGAAAACATAGAAAGAAGGCTTGAAATCATTTTGAAAACCTTTTTTCCTTGAAAATTTATCAAATAATCTTGATTTTTTTTGAAATATGTATTCTTTCAAAATAATTTGAAAACATACGAAAAAGGATTCAAAGTCATTGAAATACTTTCCTATGAAAACAACCATTCAAAAACATGTTTTGAAAATCATTTAAAACACTTTTGAGACATAAAACATTTTTGGAAAAATATACATTGAAAACCACTATAAAATAAAAAATGTCTATAATATTAGAAATAAAATCCTAAAAAATAATAACATTTTAATATTTTAAAAGAAACTTCAACGGAATGACGGTCATGATAGTTGGTAAACTCGTACATTCCAAACATTCCTTTTACTTCATAAAAATATTTTAAAGTTCCTAAATTGTATAATGGAAAGAAGATTACATTTGAAAAAAAATAAGGTGAACCATGGGTAAGAATTTATTTTCAATATCACATTAGAATGTTTTTTGGAAACCTTTTAAATTACCTGGTTTTGATGGAACATAGATTTATGACTGAAGAGGGAGGTAAAGTGGAACTTTCTTATAAACACTTTATTTATCATATTACGTAAAAATAGATTAAAAGGTTACCGTTAATTGGATATAACATGAATAACCATAAGTTAATAAAAATCATGATATATATTCATATATGAATCATAATCTTTCATCAACGGGAGCATAATCATAAACAATTTTGATAAATAGTGATATTATAGGTATAAATTGTTACCAATCTGGTTACATTGAATCATAACAAAATGGAAAGGATAAAATTAAATGAAGTGTAAAATATCATCAAAATAATTAAATTCATGATATAACATTTCAAAAGAAGTATATACACCTTATAGAAAACTATTTTTTTATAACATGGAATGTGCCTCAAAGAAGGAAACTTGAGACAAAATTACATTAAGGTTTTTGTAACCATTGATACCTAAAACCCATGAAATAAATATCATAAAATGGATATTTAAATAACCATATATTTATTAATAATAATATTATAATAAATATTTGGAAGGTATACATACCACACAAATTAAATGAGTGGTGAATAAGGTATGAATATCAAGAAAATAGAAATTGAGATGAAATTCCCTTAGCTTATGTCTAGAATCTCTTCATACTCCTAAAAAATTCTTGTATAATAAATATAAGTTTGTTATAAATATTTTACATAACAATTTTATTTTATATAATACCATGTATGGTTTTTCTATGACTTTATATTAACCAATTGTTAACAATTCTATGTTAAGGTTTCCCTTCGGGTAATATCTTCTTTGTTTTTTGTATGTGTCTTTATTTTTTATGTTTTTGTACTCATACTTATATCTTGATATCCAGAATTTGAACCATGATATAAATTTCATTTATATTATATAACTATGTACTTCTAATAATCTATGAATTATATAAATAATAAATGGAAGACATTGTTAATGGATACGGTAGGTCGTATGTACGCACAAACGTTGTTTCTATTTAATTATCATATTGAAAGAAATAAAGTAAATGAAATATATGAATATATATATATAATAATTATTATTATTATAGAATTATTATTTCATATCTATCATATAATTTTGTTTAACCAAACCTTAATACATTCCATGTAGATTGTGACTGAATCATATCTCTTTGAGGAGGCGGTAGTCCACACTTCCATAAATGAAATTTTTATAGGTACACAAAATGGAATGAATGTAGGTATGTTCTATATAAAAATTTCAGAAGCATAAATACATTATAAAAATCACATATATCACATATAAATATATTTTCCATTATAATTTCCAACAATGAAATGTGGTAAAGCAAAAAAATGGAAAATAATGTTTTGTGAGGCGGTTGTTCTCCACACACAAGAATGGTATGTTCGTAACACATTATATAGAAGTGTGTGTGATTGAAGGTCGAAAACTTAGAATAAAAACAAAAAATTAAATTTTCGGTAATTATGTTGTTGTTTATTCATTAAATAATAAGAATTTATGTAGTGGATAAAGAAACTAAATGAATGGAGCTTGAGGAAGGGTGTTACCTCTTCTTTGGGTAACTCTTTTTAGTTTTCACCAAAGGGATTCCATGGTGGGTTTTACTCCCAAATGGAAGATTTATGTAGTAATTTAGGTATTTTGGTAATTTAATTTGGAAGATCTAGTCAAAAAATAAGCATCGTTGGAGGTTTGGAGAAGGGGGAGATGTGGTTGCCTTTTATAGGGTATGGAGGGGACACACATGGCATTTTTTAAAAATAAGTTATGTTTGCCCACATTTTTACCTAAAAAGTTATAAAAACCCAAAAAAAGTCAATAATGGAAATTATACAGACTAAATATTTACATAAAAAGGGTTTTTGGAATGTTTATAGGTCATTTGGATAATTAATATTTAGGTTCGGCCCCTTGTTAATCTTAATATTACCTTAATTTATGCAATTAATTTTAATAATTTTCAGTAATTTTTTTATAAAAAATTAAATTGATCTTATTATATTATAAATATTATACTTATTAAAACCATGTATGTCAATTTTTTGAAATTCAATTCAATGAAGTGGACAAATAAAGTTTAATGGTATTCTCGGAAACGGGGCGAGAATGCAGGTTTTTAAAGTGAAAATCTTCAAAATTTCATCAAGATTTTATATCTAAATTCAACATAAAAATGATTCCAATTACCCCAATTGGATTAATATATAAAAAAATTATTTTTACATTAAAAACAACTTAAAATATAATTTAACAAAATAAATACAAAAGATAAAAAATTTGTTTTGAATTAAATTCAGTATTTTTACTATTTACCCAAAAAAGAAGTTTCATCGAAAAATCCTAAAACATTCACCGTAAGATAATAATTAAATTATATTTGATGGGAATATTTGATGAGTAACCATTCTTTGTTTTAGTCATACATTAATGTTGTTGATTCTAGGAAGAGGCAATTCTTCGTAGTTTTTCTCTCGGTTGCAACCCCTTGATTCTCATTTTTTTATGATGTCCTGATGTCCTTGAAGTCATGGTTTTTACCCCCTTTACCATTAAAAGGGGGATAATATAAAATAAATAAAAAAATTCAACGTTTGGTCCATTCAGTCAGTTAATACATCATCAATACATAAATACTTCCTTCTATGTTTAGATTAAACGTTTCATAATAAGTTAACCTTATATCCCATTTGAAAGAAGAATATCCAAAACTGTAGAAATAATTTCATGAAATCTTCTTAAAATTGATCACCCCATATATCAAAAACTATATCTTGGTTTTCACATTAAAACATGTGAATATCCTCATTTTATAATCTCATGAAACATGGTAATTAATAGAATTACTATAAAAACTTTTGGAAAACATGAATTCTTAATTATTACATATATTTCCAGATATATTCCTCAAATCAAAGAATTTTTAAACATCATCCATGATAATACAGAATAGTTTATCAAAAAATCCTTTATCAGTTAATAGGTCATCAATGTTGTCCATTTTAATTATTCATATTCAACATATATTTATCCAAATATCATTATCTGATCATCAAGAATTTTTTTAGGGTTATCATATTTTAGTCAGAATATCATCTTGTTATTAAATCACTTTTCCAGTATATCGGAAGCATTAAACATAATCTGGTAAATCCTTTGAGAAGAAAAATTGGATAGTCATTGTATATTTCACCATTAATATAACATAATTCTTGAATCTAAATACAAAAAAAACATTTATTGTTCCACTTCATTTATAATCCATAAGAATAATAACTCATCCTAATACTTAATACCTCCTTCCTTTCACAATTAATCTTTAGTCTCATCCTCATCAACAATATAACCATTACTCATTCCACCTTATTGAATCTATTTGGGAGCATTCCACTTAGGACATCAATGTGAAGAATGACAATTCATTCCACCCATAATGAATTTAACATTTAATGATGTCTTAGGGAGAAAAATATTCCCATCTGTTTTTTTAACGGAACCCTTAGTCTTTCCTTTTTAATTACTTTCTTTTTGTTCTTATTTTACACAGTAAAAACATATTCTTATTCCTCTAATACATTAACATGTGTGATTCATTCCAAATTTTTTGGGGGGAAATCACTCAAGGTAACATTGCAGTATTTTTTGGTTGATTGTGTTTGTTGAAAAAGCTGGTATTCATGGTATTTTGTTGATTCCAAATATATTATTGACTACTAATGTTGAAAAATAATAAATACAAATTATGGGATTCCCTGGAAGTGGTATATAAAATTATATAAACAATGTTACATTGTTTCCTAAGGTTTTCAAAAATTTGTTTTCCAACTTTTGGAGGATGGATAGAATCATGAAAATTTGATTTCCTAGAAGGCCTTATGAAAATATGGAAAAGGAATAAGTTTCTAAATGTATAGGTTTTTTGAATGCACAAAAAATTTGATGGTAACCTCTGTGACTACATCAAGCATTGCGAATGGGAAATTTCCATTGAGGTTCGTTAGATAGGGTGTGTCATAAACAAAATGAGGGAGCATCATGAAATGGTGATGGCGTGTCTCGAATCTTTGGGAATCGGTAAAAATGAAAATAAATATTCCTCTACCCCCTTTAAAAAATAAGTGTGAGTAAATAAAGATCTTAAGGATAAGTATTTAAGAAGGTTTTTTGTGAAGGTGGTTGTTTTGGAAAATTTCAAAAGTAAGGGAGTTCGCGAAGGCAATAAAAGACCACCAAAATTTGTGAGGATCGTGAAATTAATTGAGATTGAGAAATCTATAAAGATGCAATAGAATGTTGGGATCTCCAAAAATTCAAAGTGAGATTCACAAAATAGATGACCTTCATGAAGGCTATGAGCATCAAGAAAGTTGTGTTCTTTGCAAAGTCTAAGTGAGCATCACGAAATTAGGGTGCTTCACAAATGTTATTGGAGCTTCGTGAAATAAGTGACCTTTGAAAGAAGTGTTCAGAATCATGAAAGTGTTTTGAAATAGATTTATCTACATATCAATGGTAATGTGGTATTCATATATTGGATGAATGTGGGACTTCAACCATGAATCTATCTAAAATAGAGGATGAATTCACTAGTGATAATTAAGATACCTACATATCCATAGACCATGTGTATATTCCTTCTAGAGAAGTGAGAAAAGAAAGTGTAAGACGATGATCCTTTCCACGAATAGTCTGCCAAAGAAAGAGACATAGGGAGTGACCCATGGGAAAGCAATGAACTAACCCTAAACTTTTAAAGGTAGTGACCCTTGGAATATCAGTGATCAAGGCTGAACAATATTTTGGAAAAAATTCATATTGGATTTGGTATATCGTAACATTACCATTTTATGATCCTTGGATATAGCCTAGTGAGGGTTAACCAAGTATAAATTTGCGTGTTCATCTTCTTTCATTCCTGTATTACATTAAAAAAATCATCATTAGATAACAAAGGAATGAACAAGATCCAAATTAACACATAAATACAAAAAATGTGACCCTTATAATAAAGAGGTCAAGATAGAGTGGTGAAGGAATAATTTTGAAAAGAATATCCATACCCTGATTCCCCCCTACCCGCTCAGGGTATCAAAGCACCTTTTGGGAATGAAACATTCATGACACAAACGGAACTGAATCTTCTTTCCTCCACGGTCAACATTACATTAAATCCAAGTGAACCCATTCCTTATATTCATTGTTTATTTCGATATTTGGATAAGGTTCATGTTATTTATCATGTCCTATGAAAACTAACTAGACAAGATCAAAGTATCCTTCTCTCTTGTGGGCTTCCCATTTGACTTCTCATCAAGAAATTTTTGGACACATTCAATGTTATCCCAGAACCTAATTCCTTCCATGGACTAAAACTAGAAATCATTGAGTATGAAACAATTATCATAGTGAATAACCCTATAATCATAAAAACCCAATAATAGTATTTCTAAATAATGAAACCTTCTATATTCTATGACACCATAGGCTTATCATAGGTTATTCATAGACAACTTATTTTTAAATCCTTCATGATGGTTCATAAATAGTTAGTGAATTATGAAAGCGTATCTCTGGGGAGTGTCAAACCAGGTGTCTAGTGAGGCTCATTATCGTGTACCAGGTTATGCTCCATTCTATCCTAACACACCTAGTCATATTTTTTACTCCTAGGTATATTTTTTCTATAACTATATCTACATATAGTATCCAGAAAGTGATTTATTTCTAGTAAACAACTTGATCTATCCTTTACCAAAATTCCACGACATTTTCTATATATTTTTACCCATCCTTAATAATATTCATAGATACATCCCTAGAAATATCCTTATAATTATTTATAGTAATCTAACTAATGTTTTCTCATCCTAGTTTCTAAAGTTCAACTTAACATTTCCTTTGATACAAACTATAAAAACTTTGTATTAAAGTACATATAAATTAAATCATCTTTGAGAAATGATATGCCAAAATAATTTATTATTATAGTGCCTCTGGAAACACAGAAACCTAAAAACTATTACATAATTTAGCTACATTATCTCCCACTAGGTTCTTCATGATCGACACCCTACTTAGACAACTCACACTTAATACATATATTCATATCCTAGGAAAGGGAACATAAATAAGGGGTGAGATTATATGCCTAGTAATGGTAAATAAATAAGATACATAACAAAAAATAGAATAATAAGGGTATGATAACGTGATCATAACTTTAGAAGATCGCACCCTGCTAATCAATGATCATAAACATAAATCATGGAATAAATATTATTATTTCATAAGACATGAATCATTAGAGAATCAATGGAATGATACATGAAAGAAAAATATTATAATAAGATATGGAATTTTTTCATACACATAATCATGTAATATCATTCAATATAAGTTGGGATATATTTCTAAACTTATCAGGGCTGTTCATGGGGACTACACCTATTGGTTGGGATAAACCACTATCCCTAGATATAGTTCTTACCTTATAAGGGATTGGGTTTCCCCATATTCCCATTGTGTATCAGGTTTACCCATCTTTCTATAGTGGATCTGGTTTCCCCATATTCCATATTCATTTTTTCTACACCTACAGGGGGGACACACCAAAATCCCTGATTATAGTTCTTTCCTTGTAAGTGATCAGGTTTCCCCATATTCCCATAGTGTATTAATCCGATATACTTTAATCCCATCATTATATCATGATATATAAATCATTACATAATTCATTGGAGGCTAATATAGGTCCCACCCATCCCATAATAAAATCATTTATACTTTTCTACAATATAAAAAACATTATTCATTTTATGAGCCATAAGAAGAGATGGGTTTCAAAAGATTCTTATCATAACACATGAAATGAAAGAGGTTTTATAAATAAGTAATCATATCTTAACCTGTGGAAAAATATAGGGTTCATAATAATTTCATCACAACATAACCCATGAAAAAAAGGGTTCATAAGCATAAAACACATATGAGAGGAATGGGTTTCACAAACATTTTACTAATGAAATAGAAATGGGCTTTATAAAAATCATGACATTAAAACATAAACCATTTAAAGAATTAATATGAATGTAACAATTTGATAATATTCCAGAAACGAATGAGTAACATCAATTTATGTCATCTTCGATGGAAAATAATTCGAAAACATCCTTCTAAAAACTTTTCTTTAGGAAAATATAATTTCTTCTTTAAAAAAATTCTTTTAAAACATAAAGAAATTTGAAAAAACAATTTCATTGAAACACACTTTTAAAATATATAAATAAGGCTTTAAATAATTTTGAAAACCGTTTCCCTTGAAAACTTATAAAATAATATTGAAAACATTTTGAAAGCCTATTTCTTTGAAAATTTATAAAAACATATGAAGAAGGCTTGAAGTAATTTTAAAAACCATTTCCATTGAAAATTTATAAAAGTATATTTAAAAAAATTTGAAACCCATTTTATTAGAAAATAATTTGGAAAATTATAATAAAAATATTTAAAGTAATTTAAATACTTTTCATTTAAAATAACCTTTTAAAACATATAAAGGATGTTTTAAAAATAAACTAAAATAATTTTTAAACATTAAACGTTTTTGAAAACCTTTTTCCTTGAATACCACTTTAAAATAAATATTTTCTAGAATATTAAGAAAACATTTTCTTAAAAAAATTACTTAGTAATATTTCAAAATAAATGTCATGGGGATGACGGTCATGACAGTGGGTAAACCCATACATTCTGAATATTCCTTTTTTCACTATAAAAATTTTATAAAAGTACCTCAACCATAAAATGATAAGAAGATGAATTTTTATAAAATGGGTTTAAAATTTAGAACATGGGTAACATTTTCTATTAAAGATAATAGTATATTATTTTTGTAAACCTTTTAGAAAATGTGGTTTTGAAGTGACATAGATTTCCCACTAAAGAGAGAGGTAATGTTTGACTTTCTTAAAAACACTTTATTTATCATCGTATGTCCAAAAGAGTGGAAAAAATTTACCATTACAAGGTTATAATGTGACTAACTAGAGTGTAATAAATCTCATGAGAGTTATCAAGAGGTTGATCATAATAGTCTATTTATGGGATCGTAATCGTGAATAATCTCGATAAATAGTGAGATTGTAGATATAAAATGTTACAAATATGGTAACATTGAGTCATAACACAATAGAAATAATAAAAATACATGAAGATTAAAATATAATTAAAATAATTAGATTCATTATATAATATTTCAAAATTATTATATACAACTCATAGAAACATATTGGTTCATAACATGGCATGTGTCTCAAAGAAAAATTGAGATACAATTACTTTAATGATTGGGTACCTTTTGACACATAAACCTTGTGAAAGGAATGTCCTAAAATAGATATCTTAATAACCGTAAATTTACATTAAAAATTTATATCATACATCCATCAGTAGTATACACACCACACAAAATAAATGAGTGGTGAATAAGTCATGAATCGCAGGAAAATAAAACGTGTGATGAAATTTTATTACCTGATGTCTTGAATCTATAAGAAACTCCTATATAATAAAAATATGTATATTATAATTTTTTAAAATAACCATATTATTATATATAATACCATTTATGTTTTTTTATGACTTTATATTACCCACTTATTAAAAATTACAAGGTAAGGTTTTGTTTCATGTGTATATTCACTTTGTTTTTTGCATGTGTTCTAATCTGTTATGTTTTTTGTCCTAATTCTTATATAATGATTTCCATAATTTAAAACAAGATTTTATTTTCATTAATATTATTAATAATTTTTTTTTTAAAATCTCTTAATGATATAAATATGAAATGTGATACATCGTTCATGGAGACGGTAGGTTGTACATGCACATGAACATTGTTTCTATTTAATTATCTAATTGAATGAAAAAAATAAGTGAAATATATATATATATATACATATATATAAATTCTAGTAGATTTATTATATCATCTACATCATATACCATTATTGAACCAATCCTTAATACATTCCATGTAGAGTGTGAATGAATGACATTACCTTGAGGTGGCGGTAGTCCACACTTCCCCAAACGAAATTATCGTAGTTACACAAAATAGAAAGAATAAAGGTATGTTATATATAAAAATTACGGAAGAATAAAGAGATTATATATATCACATGTATAATATCTAATCATAATTCCCATCATAATTTCCAACCTTGAATGTTGGTAAAGGAAAAAATAAACAGCATCGTTTTTGTGAGGTGGTAGTTCTCTGTACACAAAAATGGTACATTAGTTACCCATTTGATTGAATTTTTTTTAGTGTAGGTTTAAACCATATAATAAAAACTTATAACTATATTATAGATACTTATTCTATTATTTATTCAGGAAATAATAATAATTTATGTATTGGAGAATGAAAAAAAAAGAACAGATCTTGAGGAAGGGTGTTACCTCTTCTTTGGGTAACCCATTTTGGTTTTCTCCAAAGGGATTCCTTGGATGACTTTCTTCCCAAGGGGATTATTCTATGAGGAATGGAGGTATGTTTTGAAGTTAAATAGGAATACCTTTGTCTAAACCTATGTTTCTAGGGTGATGTTAATAAGGGGGATAGGTGCTAGCCTTTTATTAGGGAGGGAGGGGACAGACATGGCATTTTTTAAAACAAGTAAGGTGAACCCAACTTTTTAACTAAAAATATCATAAAACAAACCAAACAATATAATAGAATTTTTATAGAATAAATATTTCAATTAAATGGGTTTTAACAAGTTTATTAGTCATTTGGTCTCTTAAGATTAAGGTTTAGTACCTTATTATGGTTAATTTTACCTTAATTGTTATAATCAATTTTAATCGTTTTCACTAATATTATTGGTAAAAAAATTAAGTTGATATTATTAGAATATAAGGATTATTCATATTAAATCCTTTTATTTACCTTTTTTAAATTAAATTCATTGATGAAAAAAGTTATTTTTAATGCTAATCTCGCAGACGTAGCGAGAAATGGGGTTCTTATAGTGTGAATGTTAAAAAGTTCATTAAGCTTTTATATCCAAATTTAACATAAAAATTAATACAAAAAAAATAAATGGGACCAATAGATTAATAATTGATATGTTTTTACTTTAAACCCAACTTAAAATATAATTTAACTATTTCAATAAATTAGATGAAAAAAATGTTTTGAAATAAAATTTAGTATTTTTCACCATTCACCCAAAAATGAAGTTTCTCATAAAAATCCCAAAAATTTAACCTAGGATAATTTCAACCTTATGAATTAAAAAATGGTTTTAATTTTATGAAATTTAATTAATAAATATTTCAAAAATTAATTCTATTATTGTTTACAGAATGACTTATAAAAGAAGTTCTTTTGAGAAAAAAGTATTTTGGAACATATAAAGACTTTAGAAAAATTTATATATTCTATCATCATTATGTTTTATTTGTATAAAATAATTAAAAATAATATTTAAAAACTGTTTATTAGTCTTGAAATTATATTTTTTAATGCCTATGTTATATCTATCTCTTTTAATTAATTATAATAAAAAAAATATGTTTAATAGAAACTTTGTATTCCATGTAACGAAAACCATGTCAGTGATTCTTGAAGAGAAAACATATATTGGGGTAAAATATAATTAAATATTAAAATGTTTTAGCATAAAAATCATGAATAACTAGGTGATTTCATATAACATAAGTTATATTCATTGTCGTGTAAAATGAAAAGGATCAAAATGATTAAATAAATTCAAATAAAATATTTCACAAAAACTCAGAGTGATACAAATATTGGAAGATATAGTGGGTTATCAAAATTCTAGAGGATATAATATGTGATTATATTCTTGGTTTCAGAGTATCATGAGAAATATGATAGCCTTTGGTGGAGTCTTTCTATAATAATAGTTATCAGTGCTTCATAAAAATGGTTCTCTATGAGGCCTGGTATGGTTGGTCATGTAGATCTACCTTTTCATAGGAAGAGTTGGGATATCAGTCATTGGTTGGAATAAGTTTTTTTCAAGTGATTAAGTACGTGGTTGAGTTGATCCCAAGGCATTTCATCAGGACAAAAAATCATCTAAAATATTATGAAGACCATCAGCATTGGTTGCTGTAATTTGAGGTTGGTAATGTGGTCTTTATCACAGTTTCACCTAGCATGGGACATCACTGGTTTGGTAAGTAGGGTAAGTTGGCATCGAGGTTTATGCGTCCCTTTGAGATCATTATATGACTAGGGATGGTGTCCTATCAGTTTCAAATTCCATCTATTTTGAAAGGCCACTACTGGAAAACTAACCTTTACCAACGGTTTGGAACCGTTGGTAGAGGCCTCCAAACCGTTGGTATAGCCTATACCAACGGCTTGGAGAACCATAGCCAAGTAAGCCTTTGGGATAGGTCTATACCAACGGTTTTCCAAAAACCGTTGGTATAGACCTATACCAACTGTTTTGGAATCTGTTGGTATAGGTAATATGAAATCTATACCAACGGTAATGGAACCGTTGGTATATAAATTCCAAAAATAAAACATCCACTGGGATTTGATCCCAGGACCCCTTGTTTTTAATCGAACGACTTAACCACTAAGATAACATCAGTTTTGTAAACATAATTTCATAAATATATATATGTATTATCATAATTATTTAAAATTTTGATTTATATAATTTTCTCGGTTAGTAGATGTGGAAAATAATTAAAGAACCTATCCCAATGGTTTTCAAAACCGTTGGGATAGGTTAGGGGTGGGTTGAGTTCTTTAGGCTGAAGGTTGAAATTTTGGGTGTTTTTTCCCAATGGTTTTGGTGAACCATTGGGAAAGGTCACTCTTTCCCAATGGTTTTGGTGAACCGTTGGGAAAGAGGCTCAAAACACACCCTTTCCCAACGGTTTTGGTGAACTGCTGGGAAAGAGTGACCCTTTCCCAATGGTTTTGGTGAACCGTTGGGAAAGAGGCTCAAAACACACCCTTTCCCAACGGTTTTCCAAACCGTTGGGAATGGTGGGGAAATATATGGCTTTCCCAACGGTTTTGGTCAACCGTTGGGAAATGGTAGCTATACCAACGGTTTTTACAAACCGTTGGTATAGAAGTGTTGGGAAAGATCATCTTTCCAATAGTGGGTATCGATGGTGTGTTTAACGTTTCCTAGTTGTGGAGGTATATAACAAATCCTTCCCATGTGATTAGATGGGAGGATGTTTATCTGGTGTCTGATAACACTTTGGTTAAGAAGCCAGTTCAGATTATGGATTTCCTAGATAAGGTATTTCATGGTAAAATGATCTACCTAGTCTAGATATTTTGGTAGTGCAGGTAGGATAGCCACATGATGTGGGAGAGGGATTCATTGATGAGGTATAAAAGGCATTCTCTTTTTGCGGTCCAAGATCTTAAAGGATTTCTTGGGGAAGAATGCATTTATGTTTGGTAGATTTTAATTCCCCATTAACTTTATGTTAGGTATGTTTTAATAGTTTTTTTCATTTTCTATTGTTTTGGATGGGTAATGCAATGACTAAATTGGGAGGATAGCTTTAATGGACAAGTTAGGGATTTTTAAGAATTATCTATAGAGACTTATTGTTTTATTCTACTTAATAATCCCATACACATCATGTAAGTTATGTAAAAAATGTTTAATGGATATCAAGAAACAATTGTGAACAAAATAAACATCATGAATTGTTTACACGCTGTGTAATAGGTATATGTTGTGTAAGGGAAAATATCGAGTCTTTTTTTCAAAAAATGATGGGATTTTCAATGCATATAAGCCTTATGGAATACAAAACACGTAATGGGGTTACACACCATATAATAGTCATGATTAAGACTTTTAGGGTGCTTTAGGGAATTTTGATTCATTCATTCCCCTTTTCTCAACCAAGAGACCTCCCTGAGCAGTTCAGGGTGATTCCTTTCTATCTAGATCACTTTGTTAAGTGATTGATCGCTGTTGTTGTTTCATTGCTTCTCTCTAGGTAGGTAACCCTTCTATTTTTTCTATGTTTTTTGTTGTAGTTGTTGTTTTATTTCTTATTTTTGATCATATATTGTTTTCTATTGATCCATTTTTGTTTCATGGTGTGCCTTGTCCTTTAGTGGTCATTCTCATGGTTTCCAGTCACCGTTGTCGAAAACATCTTGGTTTCTACCCTATTGAGGTATGTGTCTCAATAAAATGGGTTAATTTGATAAATTACATGTTTTTAATGATAAATATTTCTGGTTTTTTCATTGATCTGAACTAATAAATGGTTTCAAATGGTTTTTGGGATGGAAAATGATTTCATGGAAAGTAATTTTTTTTCAAAAGGGGGGTTTTCTTTTAAAATATATTTTCCTGAATTGGAAATGTGTTTTGAAAATTAGAAGGATATGTATTGGATTTGAAAATGTTTTTTTAAATTTTCGGCATGGTTTTGAAAATTATTAAAAAAATTCACATTGGTAACCTTGGGTTCATCATGAATGTGACATGAGTAGCCGTTTTTTATGTTGCACCAAATAAGAAGTAACCATTCTTGATATTCACTAGTAGGAATCAAAATCATTTGAATCCAATGTATGACTGACTGAAAATAAACATTTTTATTGATTTTTGAAAATATTAACATACAGAAAACCCCAAAAGATGAAAACTCATGGTGGTATAAAGTAATATAGCCCCAAAGCATCATTGACAACCAATTTCATCCCCTCCTTATGAAAAGAACCCAAGAAAAATAAAGGAAACATACTTTCATTTGATGGTTCTATATATGCCAAAACATCTACAACCATATTCCCCTCCCACTATGTATGATAGACCTCCATGTGGTTACCCATGAAAAAATTGCACTTTGTGATAGTATATGTGATGTTCCAAGGGGTACTTACTATACCCAATAGAGATTTACACAGAACCATGGAATATGACTCCTCCATCTTAAGACTGATCTGTATTTGCTTGCATACATCTAGCTCGGTCATTGTGGCCATTGCCTCTACCTGAAATGCATCTCCTTTTCCATATGAAGCAACGAACATTGGAATGACTGAGCCCATATGGTCTCTCACAACTATACCCCCTCACGTCTCCCCCAGGAAAAGTGACCCATCAGTGTTAAGCTTGAAACCCTGACATGGCAGATGCCATAGAACCCGCCTTCCCTACCTTAGAAGATTCGCCCGGTTGTCATTTGACATATTCAGAAAGGTATATTTCACCAAGGGCACTAAATGATAGTTTGGGCATAGTCTAAATAAATCAAGCAGGATGTTTTTCATTTGGAAAATTACACTTATGTGAGACCTCAAGCCATGGTTATGTTGTACCATGTTTCAGACCTGTCGGATAATCTAGCAACCAGCAACAAGGATGATGGTTCTGGCTATCCTCTCAGCCCCATAGGTATTTGTACCCCTAAATCATGTGCTTAAAAAAATTTCCTTCACCCCTCCAGATGCCTCCAATCCAACCCCCCAACCCCCCCAAGGTCTTCCAAATCCCCTTATCCCACTCACTATCATAGAAGATATGGAACACCATTTCGTGATTTGAAGACCTACAACACCAGCACCTAGAGGCCATATTAACACCCATGCACTGCAAATTTTCATCAGAAGGAAATTATTTATTCCTCATACGCCACACCATAAAATTAAATTCGGATGGAATCTCCTTGCACCACAGAGTCGCTCCCCAGAGGTCTTCATTTGATATGTCCCTTGTGTTGGACTCACCTATTTTGATAATCCCAAATCATGTTTTGATAATACCAAATCATGTTTTATTTATTTGATAATTATGTTTCTCTTACTAGATAATCATTTGTGTGAAAATCATGTTTATATCAATGTGATAACTATATATGTTTAATCCCCCTGCTCTCTTATTTCAAGCTCGCAGTGCAAAATTTCTCCAAGTAAAAGAGGTCACTGATGCAAGGTCACCATTGCAAGGTCACTGATGCAAGGTCACCGATGAAAAGGTCACTGATGCAAGGTCACTATTGCTAGGTCACCGATGCAAGGTCCCTAATGCAAAGTTCACCGATGGAAAGGTCACTGAAGAAAATATCACCAATGCAAGGTCCCTATTACAAGGTCACCGGTGCGAGGTCATTGTTGCAAGGTCATCGTTGCAAGGTCATCGTTGCAAGGTAATCAATGGAAGGTTACCAATGGAAGGTTACTGATGGAGAGTTATCGATGGAAGGTGACCATTGGGAAGGTTTCTGATGAATTTTGTCGATGTGATATTACTATTGATGCCTACTATTTTGAAGGCAATCGTTACCAGTCTACCATACTCTTATACTCCATACTTTTTCAAATTCTTAAGATTATTCTAACAGTCATATTTGGTAACTTTAATGCTTATGAAATTAATTAATGATGATTATATACATATCAAGAGACTATATATGGGGAAAGTACAAGGTATAAGGAGGACCGCACGTGATTTCCTTATTCCTATTGTCAGATCTTGAGTATAAAAGAGAAAACCAAAGAAGAAAAGAGTTGATCTGAAGCATGTCTGAGCCTATGATGAAACATACTCACTTGATCAAAGGCGAACCATCCAAAACTTAAGCTGTGAACCCATAAGAATCACGAATATCATTTGGGGACAAAATTACTTCTTAATTATATGCTTCATCAACTCTCGATCAACACAAGAGATAGAACTCTCAATTCAAAAAAGCTAGAACCGGGAGTTGTGACACTCTATTTTGGAGAAAAATTTCAGAGAAAGTCTCGAACATAAAAATTTTCACTTCAAGGATCTAAGAACTGAACTGAAAACACATAGACCCTTCTAAACTCAATATCATCATATTTTCTCTACTATGTTCATTTTTTTTAAATTTTTGAGAAGTGTGTGTTTGTTTCATACACACTATATCCTGTGATTGAACTGAAGGATACAAAAATCCTCACATCAAAATTCTCTTACAACTTTTTTTCCCACGTATAACTGTGGAAGAGACTCTGTGTGGTCTTTGTTGATTATCATTCCCACGAAGAACTATGATAGAGGGTGTAAACCCTAGATAGTTTGTAAAAACTATTGATAATCCTCATACAGTATGTGTGTCAAGTTTATTGTTAATATAAACTACTTGGTGGCGGGTGATCACCAAGTAGAGAGGATTAAGTCTCAGCTTCAGACTGAACCTCTTATTTAACTTTTATGTGCATTATATTTTGTTATACACTATTTTATCTATTTTTTGCTGCTTATAATTTCTAAAACATTAAACTGTTTTTCATTCACTTTGATATTTAGTTTTGGATAGTGTGTGTGTATATTTAATTCAGTAAACTAATTTTAAAACATGACGAACTGTTTCACACTAATTCAATTGAGGCCGAATCACCCTTTCAGAAACTTGTTGACTAACTAGAAATTTACATATCTACTACCTTTATTAATTGGGCTATTTCCAAATTTGGGGGATCATTATAATAAATTTTTTAACAGAAATTTTTAGTAGGTACTCAATTCACCCCCCCCCCCACTATTGAGATTCCACTCCAACCAACAATTGGTATAAGAGGATTTAGTTTATTTTTTATTACTACTACCTGAACTATTGTTTAATCAGTCAAATTCATTAACTATGATTTTAGTTGTATCTTAAAGATCTTAAAATTTCTATCATATCTAAATTTTCAGTTCTTTGTAATTCTAATTAACAATGGATAACCGAGTTGAGGGTGCTGATACAATCAAGCCAACTTTAATTAAGGGAAATAACTATGATCAATGAAAATTAAAAATGAAAATGTATCTAGAGAGCATGAGACCTGAAATCTGGGACAGAATTGAAGAACAACATGTATTACTTGTTACTGCTTGGGACAGATGGTCTCAGTTGACTAAAGCTACATATTAAAATAACTGTAAAGAAAATAATTATTTGTACTGTTCTCTATGTGATGAATAATTCAATAGAATATCTACTGGTAAAACTGCATATGAAATTTGGGATACTTTTTTTTGTTTCTCATAATGGAACAACCAATGTTAAATAAATGAGATTAAATACTTATACTATTAGATATGATACTTTTTAGATGATGCCTGATGAACCTATCTCTGTAATGTATCTCAGTTTCAATGAAATAGTGAATGCCCTGAGTCTTCATGGAAAACCAGTGGACAGCAAGGATCAGATTATGATATTTCTTCAATGTCTACCTGGATAAAGAAGAGGAACTTCTGTTTCTATCGAATAATCTTGTGACATTGGCAAGATACTAGTAAAGGAACTAATTGGAAAGGTTATGATGTACGAATAAGAGCTTAAGGTAAATCAGGAATCAGATGCAGAACCAAGAAAGAAATCTATCACATTTAAGGTTGCTACCTCAAAGAAAAAAGATAAAGAAAAAACTCAATCTCCTATAGACACTTCCACCAGTGAAGACTCAGATTCGGACAGGGATGATGAGATGGATCATCTTGATAATATATTCAAGAAGATAAATTCAAACTATAAAGGAAGGGATGATAATAAGGGATAGTGGTAAAAGGACATAAAATGGAATGATAACACAAATGATATTGTCTGTTATGAGTGTAAACAAAAAGGACATGTGAAAGTTGATTCCCCAAGATTAAATTTAAGAAGATGTATGAAGTTAAGGGAAAGGGATATAAAAAGGCTATGAAAGCTACTTGGATTTCATCAAAGGATAGCTCAATTGGATATGAAACTTCTGATATTGAAAATAGCCAACATGAAATCCTGTGTTTCATGACAGAAACATCTGAGGTAACAACCAATTCTCCTATACATAATGCTTTAATTCTGAGAATGAATTTGAATCAAACAATAATGAAAATATGACTAATGATGAACAATTTGAAAATTTTAGAATGCTTGAGGACACCTTTAATGAACTCAAGGATAAATATAAATTATTGAAAAGACAACATGCCTTAAATTCCAATTATAAGTCTAGTTTGGATATTGAAGAAGAAAAATGTGCTCAACTATTAAAAGAAAACACTGAACATAAATTATCCAATGAGAAATTAAAAAGATATATTGAGATGTTTATTAGAGGTAAAGATACATTGACTCAGTTACTAGGAAAATAGATTACTCAAAAATACACAAATAGTCTAGGATATCATCCAGGACAGAGAAGAGTTAGTATGAATAAATTTGTTCCAAAATCTGGACAGTTCACTACTAGTGGAAGTTCTAGACCATCTTTTCAAAAACAGTTCTGTAAAGGACCTAACAAATTTTTCATGTCTCAAAACATATATGTTGATTATAGTAATCATGTGATACAATTATGGGTTCCCAAATTATTAGTTTCTAACCTCTCTGGACCCAAGAAAATCTAGGTACCAAAGTTACCCTACACTTAATCTGCTTTGCAGGAAAACTATTTGAAGAGATCCTATAAAACTTTGTGGTACTTGGACGGTGGATGTTCAACACACATGACAAGAGACTACTCATACTCCAAGAGACTAAATAAATATGATGGTGGACATGTTATGTTTGGTGATAATGCAAAAGGGAAGATCGTCGACTTAGGCCAAATTTCTAACCCTAATACTGTATTAATTTCCAAAGTACATTTTTTGATGGGTTAAAGTACACTTTACTATGTATCTCTCAGTTATGTTATGATGGTTTAATGTAAAATTTAAAAATGATGCAGGCAATGTTTTTAATTCGAAAAATGATTTATTATTTAATGCTCTTATAAATTAAAATGAATAAGTTTTTTATTTAAATTCTTTATCTAAGAAAAATGTTTCATGTTTAAATGCTTTTCATAAGGAATCCTGTTTATGGCACAAAATATTATGACACTAAAATGTGCACTCACATAGGAAACTAACTAGGAAAGGATTAGTTAGTGACTTAACTAAATTGGAATTACCACATAACAAAGTTTATAATTCTTGTCAAAAGGGAAAACAACACAAAGTTTTTTTCAAACTAGAGAAAGAAGTTTCTACTTCTCAACCACTTGAGTTGGTTCAAATGGATTTTTTTGGACTATCTAGCATTTCATGTTTAAATGGGAATCACTATGTTGATGTTTAGGTAGATTATTTTTCTAGATATAAATGGGTATACTTTCTAGCTCAGAAAAGTGAAGCATGGTCTTACTTCATTAAATCTTCCATGTCTATGGAAAATCATAGGGGACTTATAATTAAGACCATGAGAAGTGATCATGGACGTGAGTTTGAAAATCATGAATTTGAATCTTTTTTCTCACAAAATGGATATAATCCCATTTTCTCTTCTCCAGGAACACCCAAACAAAATGGATTTGTAGAAAGAAGAAATAGAACACTTCAAGAGATTCCCCAGACTATGCTAAATGAGTAAAATCTACCTATCTATTTTTTGGTTGAAGATCTTAATACATCTTTTTGCAATATCAGTAGAGTATTAATTAGACCTGTTCTTAAGAAGACCCATTATGAGCTTTGGAATAATAGGAAGCCTAAGGTTAATTAATTTAGAGTTTTTTCTCGCAAAGTCTTCATCCTTAACACTAAAGACAATCTAGACAAATTTTCTTCTAAAAGCGATGAAGGAATTTTTCTATGTTACTTAATCACTAATAAAGCTTATAGAATATTTAATATGAGATCCAAATGTGTGAAAGAATCAGTTCATGTCATATTTGATGAGATTCATCCACATGAACCCAAAACATATTTTGAACTCCTTGAGGAAGATTTTTCATTTTGGGACCATTGTGACAAAGAGAGTGATCCCTTAGTGAAAACAACCAGTTCTAAAAATTCTCTAGAATCTGTGCATGGTGAATCTGGACCTATACATATTCATGAAAAGTCCAGTTCAACCCTTTATAGAGGTATTAGAACTCTTAAGAATCATCCTTTAGATGTTGTAGTAGGTGATTAAAATAGAGGAACACAAACTATAGATTCTATGAGAAACCAGGTTGAAAATCAAGCCTTTCTTTTATATCTTAAACCTAAAAATATTTATGATTCCATCAATGACAAATTTTTGGTGATATCTATTCCAGTCCAATTAAATCAGTTTTAAAGAAACAATTTTTAAGAATTAGTAGAAATACCTAGAGACACATTGACCCTTGGTACTAAATAGGTGTTTAGAAATAAAGTGGATGAATATGGAAATATAGTTAGAAACAAGAATAGACTAGTTGCACAAGGATATAGTCAAGAAGAAGGTCTAGACTATGAGGAATCTTTTTCACTTTTATCTTGACTAGAATCCATTGGGATACTGCTTTCTTATGCAGCTCATCTGAATTTAAAACATTATGAAATGGATGTAAAAAATTCATTTTTAAATCGGTACATAGTTGAAGATGTATTTGTTGAACAACCCCCTGGTTTTACAAATCCCTATTTTTTAAATCATGTCTTCAAACTTTAAAAAGTCCAATATGGTCTGAAATAATCTTCAAGATATTGGTATGACAGACTTAGTTCTTTCCTTATTTCAAAATGGTTTAATATAGTTATAGTGGACCCTACAAATTTTATTAAAAGGATTTCCAAAGATGTTTTGATAGTACAGATTTATGTAGATGAAATTATTTTTGGATCCTCTAAAAATTATTTATGTACTGATTTTTCAAAAATGATGCAAGATGAATTTGAAATGATTTTAATGGGGGAACATAAATTTTTACTTGGATTTCAAAATTTTCAAAATACAAATAGTATTGTTTTAAATCAGAGTAAATATACCAAGGTTATTTTGAAACATTTTCGTTTGGACTGCAATAAAGGTAGTGATACACCTGTAAGTACCACCTATAAGTTCAATACTGATGAAACTGGTAAACCAGTGGATCAAACCAATTACAGAGGTATGATTGGAAGTCTTCTCTATCTTACTTCTAGTAGACCTGATATTTTGTTTAGTGTATGCATGTGTTCTCGCTTTCAGTCTAATCCAAAAGAGTCTCATTAAACTTCTGTTAAAAGGATTTTTAAATATCTCAAGTATACTATAAACTTAAGACTGTTTTACCCAAGAGGACAATCATTTTATTTAATAAGTTATTCAGATGCTAATTTTTCTGGTTTCATGTTAGATAGAAAGGGAACCTTTGGAACATGTCACATTCTAGGAAAGTCAATAGTATAATAGTATAGTAAGAAACAGAATTCTATTTCATTATCTACTACCGAAGCTGAATATATAGCTGTTAGAAGTTTTTGTGCTCAAATTCTGTGGATGATACACACTTTTCTAGACTATTGATATCAATTCAAACATGTCTCTAGAAAGTGTGATAATAAAAGTGAAATTAAAATTTCTAAAAATCTATTATCTCATTATAGGAAAAAGATCATTGATGTGAGACATCACTTCTTGAGAGATCATTATCAAAGAGGAGATATCACTCTTGAATTCTTCAGTATTGAACACCAATTGGATGATTTATTCACAATTCCATGGAATTATAAGAAGTTAAATTACATCAAACATGAGTTAGGTATGATAAAATGTTAACCGTTAGAAACCTCACCATTAGAAACCTCATCATTAGAAAACTCATTGTTAGGAACCTCACCATTAGACCTCACCATAGGAACCTCACCATAGGACCTCGCCATTAGAAAACTCACTATTGGAACCTCACCATTGGACCTCACTGTTAGGAACCTCACCGATAGAAACCTCACTGTTGGAACCTCATCGTTGGACCTCACTGTTACAAACCTCACTGATTGAAACCTCACCACTGAAACCTCACCCATGGACCTCACCGTTAGGAACCTCACCGTTGGACCTCACCGTTAGGAACCTCGCTGATAGAAACCTCACTGTTGGAACCTCACTATTGAACCTCACCGTTAGAAACATCACTATTAGGGACCTCACTGTTAAGACCTCACCGTTGGAACTCACTATTGAAACCTCACCATTGGGACCTCACTATTAAGACCTCACCATTGGCATCTTACCTATAGTCGATGTTTTCTGGGACTTCAGATTTTCTTTCTTCCAAAAGTTGATTCATTTTCTATTTTACATATTTCTTTTACTATATTTGTATTTTGTTCCCTGAATAATAAAATTTAAAGATCATACCACATTTCAATCGACCTAAAATTCTCTGCCGAATATCTTTTCTTCCTAACATCAGAACCTAACCCTCTTCTAAAACCCTCAAACTGCTTCAGATCACATGGAAATAGTGAAGAGACTGTTGGTCAGTGATGAACAGGATGCGCCAAATCCAAAGAGACCTCAATCTGAGTCGAGTAGTGGAAGTCAGGAAGTGGAAAAGCTGATCAACCCTCATCTGTTGAAGAGGGAACTCATAGTTGAAAAAGAGCTCAGTTCCAAACAGTTGCTGACAAGCAGATCTTTAGTTCTAATGGGACTTGAAGCTCATGGTTGGGTTGAATACTTTGCATACAACAATGGGCCTTATTACCCAAATTTAGAGAAATAGTTTTATGAGTTTTTTAAATTTGAACAGACTAAGGATGAGAACATAATTTCTTTTAGGGTAAATAGAGTAAGTGTAAGCTTCTCTGCTTTTCAATGGGCTAACTGCCTGAGAGTACCACATGAAGGGATTTATGACTACTACTCAGAAGTGGTTCCTCTCACAACTGATTTCTTCTATTATGAAGAATCCTTATCTGAACTAACTGGGCGTGGGATCCCTAGGAGAGTCATTTCTGCTGAAATCAAAGGAGAATAAAAGCTACCGTTTAATTTTGTTCAGTAAGTCTTGGCTCCCAGGATAGGGGACTTTGCTACATTGAAATTTTAGGATGTATTTCTTTTGTATTTGTTAAATCATGGAAAGAAGAAAAATTCATGTAGGTTACTGATGATTTAATTATAATATATGAACAATCTTTCTTCAAAATCATATGCCTTACTTCATGCTAGATTGATATCCTTGATGTTGAAGGTGAAAGAAGTTTTCAGAGAAAAGGTGGAAATAGGTGTAGTAAGGGACACTTTTTCAATTACAAAGGTAATTTTCAAGTTGATGAAGATAAATTGGAACCCCTGGTAAAACAGATTGGTACATGATGAGGCTAAGATATATGATTAATTCAACTATATCACTCATCCTACTAAGAGATATCATGGCCTCAAGCCTAGTGAAGTGATTCCTGCATATTCAGAAGAAGAAGGAAAAGATGATTTTGTTCTTGAAAGAGATGACTCTTATATAGATGATAGGAGTGATCCAGGCCTTCCCTCTAATCCTCATGAAAATATTGTATTCTTTGGTGAGATTATCCCACCAATGATATTTCCAAAAATGGAGATATTCCTAAGGGATAGTGATGATGAAGAGACCAGTGAGGAAGAAGGGGCAGAAATGTCTTAAGAAACATTAGAGGGACCACATATAAGGCTGAGAGCACTGAATCTAGTCATTCTGACTTTGAGACTGCTATTGATTTGATTGAAGAAGAATATCTGAGTCTTAGTCCTTTAATTGGACATACATAAATGTTAGAAAGGATAGATACAGAGGTATCTGATTCGGTTGAAGGTGGAATTTCATTGGATGTAGTTGAAGATTCAGTAGAAGAAGTGGCAGTGGACCCTCCTGTTGATGAAGTTTCCCAAGGAGGTATGGTAGAGATGGATATGTTGATTAGGAGAATTCTCCAAGTTAGGGGGAGGAATCTATTTCCACAGGTTTAGATATTGTAGCTCTTGGAATAGAGGATTGATCAGAAGACCCTGGATTTGTGGTCTTAGGCTTAGATTATGGAGACTACAATGAGGAATAGCCTAACAGAAGTACTCCCAATCCTACTGTTTCAGAAAGCACTATTGAGAAGCCAGTGGTTCTTTTTCCTTGCGAATATATGAATAATGGTGATTTGGAATCAATTAAATCATATCTGAAGAGCCGCTTTGATGAGATATTTGTTGGGTTGGAGAGGTTTATGAATCACAATCAAGAAGTTGTCACTTCTGCAGTGGAAAGGATAGTTTCTTCCCCTCACTCCATCATGCTAGAGGAGGTAAAGGAGTGTCAAAATCAGATCAGAACTTTGGCATATTCTATGGAATCTAGGAAGTTGTCTATTTCTAGATTATACTCTTACATGGTTTCAATGGTGTAGGAGGACAAAGATCTTCGATATGTTAAATGTGTGGTTCAGGAAATGGTCACTATGTTGGAGGACTTTAAGAAGTCAATGCAAACACATGTGAGTGGCCAAGATGATGATGTGAAGAGACTGATCAGTGGGAAAACTAAATAATTTAAGGAGACAATGTATTTATTTATGGCACCTATGTGTGCATCTACTTTATCTTTAGCCTCTCCTATTATTGATCGAAAAGCCTTCAGTTGGGTTGTTAGAGAAGGATTTGAGTAGTTCTCTAGTACCAGTACCTCAGATCCTCAGTCTATGACTCTGGTTATTTCCACTACCAAATAAATTCATAATATTGTGGGAAATTATTTAAGGGAAGATACTCAAGATAAAAAGGCCATCAAATAACAAGTTGATTTCTTCAACAAAAGGGTATACACTATGCATCAGATGGATGGTCACTTCATGTTTTTGTTGGATAATGTGAGGATTCCACCTGTCACTCAAGCCTTTAAGGATCAGGTTAGAAGGCTTAGAGTGTTTACTCCTACCTTGGAGAAATGTATGGAGAAAAAGGATGATTTTTTTCAAAAATGGAGAAAGGAGGAAGTATTATTTTGGATTTCAGAAATATTATTTTTCCCTTCCTTCATGTGTACTGCACTCCCATCATTGTTCTTCTATCCTTGCCTTCTAACTCTAGTGAATCCGGATCTACCAGTGCTGCTATATTGATGACTCCTGCACAAGCCATCAGAAGCTTGACCCCCACCATTCCTCAGAGATCTACTCACTACAAGTCTACTGAGGCTTCTATTGTAGCTCCTCCTGCCCTACTGAGTGCCTTACCAAGGCCTATCCCTCCATCTTCTAAACCTTCTTCCACCACTTCCAAAGGCAAATATCCCTTTGACATCTCTAATATGGATTGATTGTGAGATGTATTATTTAATAGGGATCTTTGTACAATTTTCGTATATTGTACTATTGCTTCATTAATAAAAATTCTTCTTCTATCTCTTTTTGTTTTACATTATTTATGTCAATTACAATATTGGAGAAAGAGGTCAAGTTTATGTTTTAAGCTGCCTAAACTTAAAGGAGGAGTCCTTTTTTAAGTTTTCTGAACTCCTTCCATATATATACTATCTATATTCTTACATAATAAACATGGTTAAAATGTTTTATACACACCTATAAAGATATTAGCAATTGTGCTTAACACTAATTCAAAAAACACTGACCTAATTTTTTATTATCAAAAAGGGGGAGATTGTTGGACTCACCTATTTTGATAATCCCAAATCACGTTTCGATAATCCCAAATCATGTTTTGATAATCCCAAATAATGTTTTACTTATGTGATAATTATGTTTCTCTTATAAGACAATCATTTATGTGAAAATCATGTTTATATCAAAGTGATGACTATGTATATTTAATCTCACTTCTCTCTTGTTTAAAGCTCACAATGAAAAATTTCTCAAATTAAAAAGCTCATCGATGGAGGGTCACCATCGCAAGGTCATCGATGCAAGGTCACCGAAGAAAAGGTCACCAATGCAAAGATCGTCGATGCAAGGTCACCTTTTCATGGTCACCGATGTAAGGTAACCAATTCAAGGGTCATCGATGAAGGGGTCACTGATGCAAAGGTCACCGATGTAAGTTCACCGATGCAAGGTCACAAAGGCAAGGTCACTGTTTGCAAGGTAATTGATGGAAGGTTAACAATAGAAGGTTATCGATGGAGAGTTATCGATGGAAGGTGACCATTGGGAAGGTTACTAATGAATGTTGTCGATGTGAACTTACTATTGAAGCCTACTATTTTGAAGGCTACCATTACCAGTCTACCATACTTTTCTACTCCACACTTTGTAAAATTCTTAAGATTATTCTAACGGTCATATTTGTTAACTTTAATGCTTCTGGAATTAATTAATTCCTATTGTAGACATATCAAGAGACCGTATCTGAAGATAGTATGAGGTATGAGGAAGACCACACATGATTTACTTATTATTATTGTCAAATCACGAGTATAAAAGAAAATACCAATGAAGAAAAGAGATGATGAGAACATCATCTGAGCATATGAAGAAACTTACTCACTATATCAAAGGTGAATGATCTCGCACTTACACTATGAACACATAAGAATCAAGAATATAATTTTGGGAAAAACTCACTTATACCTTTTGTGCTTCATCAACTCTCGATCAACACAAGAAGAAGAACTCCCAGTTCATAAAATCTAGAACCTGGAGTAGCGACACTCTGTTTTGGAGACAACTTTCAGAGAAAGACACGAACATCGAATTCTTCACTTCACGGAGCCAAGAGATGAACTGAAAACACATAGAGCATTATAAACTAAATCTCATCATATTTTCTCAATTGTGTTGTTTTATTTTACATTTCATAGAAGTGTGCGTTTGTGTCATACACACTATCTCTGGTGCTCGAACTAGAGGATACAAAAATCCTCACATCAAATTTCACTTACACCTTGTTTTCCCACGTATAATTGTGGAAGATGCCATTTGTGGTCTGTGTGGTTTATCATTCCCACAAAAGAATTTTTGTAGATGGTGTGAACCCTAGAATGTTTGTAAAAACTATTGAGAAGCCCGATACAGGTGGTGTGTCAAGTTTATTTTTAATAAAAACTTCTTGGTGGTAGGAGAACACCAAGTAGGGAGGATTAAGTCTCGTCTTGAGACTAAACCTCTTGTCTAAATTTTCAATGAACTATATTTTATTATACTATGTTTTATCTATTTCCTGCTGCATATAATTGCTAAAACATTAAACTGTTTTGTATTCACTTTGATAGTTAGTTTTGGTTAGTGTGTGTATGTGTTTAATTCCGTAAACTTGTTTCAAAAGTTGAATAAGTGTTTCACACTAATTCAACCGAGGCCTAATCACCCTTTAAGAAACCCTTTGACCAGATAGACCTCTACATATACACTTACTTAATTAACTAGGTCGTTTTAAAATTTGGGGGATCTTTATAATAAAGTTTTTAACAGAAATTTTAAGTAAAAACTCAATTCACCCCCCCCCCCCTCGTGAAATTCCACTCCGACCAACACCTTGTCACTTGAATGTAATCCTTAATAGAAAAAATACATGACATCGATCCTTTGAAAATAAGTTTATTAGGATCATCACTGATAACTGTACTGTTAAAAAAAGAGATTTTGTTCTCTTCAATAATGGCCGGAATAAAACAAGGATGACCACAAGCCTCGCTAAAATATATGCCCGGGATGGGGAATCCATGAAAATATAGCCTACCCACCCCCTAATCATGCTTCTAGAAATTTTTGTTCCTGGTTCCC
The DNA here is from genome assembly GCA_963277665.1 of Viscum album. Taxonomy (NCBI): domain Eukaryota; kingdom Viridiplantae; phylum Streptophyta; class Magnoliopsida; order Santalales; family Viscaceae; genus Viscum; species Viscum album. The sequence continues at coordinate 990,003,355 of OY728164.1, read as the reverse complement.
ACTAACCACTGTGGGTGATGATGCAGAACCTCCATGAAAGGATGAATCAGATTCCATATCCTAGAATAACTCGGTCTATGCTCCCACATATTCTGACTGTATATGTCTTGAATTGTCCTGCCCCAAAGGGACCGATCTTCTAGAGATTCACATTCAAGCTTTGCATGAAGACCCTTCATGGTTGAGGAGACACTCCTCAAGTTGATACCCCCTTCATAGAGAAGTCTTCCAAGACATTTCCTTGAAGCCCAATGATGCCTTCACTCCATCTTCCCATCCCATATAAAGGACACCATACTCTAATCCAGTTTTGGAATTACACTTTTGGGAACCTTAGGAGTATAGATAATATGTATGTTATGAAGACCCAGACACTATTCACAAAAGTTATATGACCTCTGAAGAAAAGGAATCTATTTTTCTAGATATAAATCTGCCCAAAGATTTTTCTGATACGTTTATCAAAATTATGGACCCTAAGAGAGGAGGGACTAACCGAGGCCCCATGGAACTCCATGGGAAAAGATCCTATCTCTATATTCAAACATACCCCCACATCCCTCAGCATCCAATAAAAGCAATTCTTGGTTATATAAAAAGAAATTTTTCTTTTTTTCACCACCTGCCCGCTCCACTTACAGTATTCCCCTATAAGACCATTCAACCCATGCACGGAATGTCTACTGCCATTGATAAAGACAATTGTGTCATCTACAAAAATCAAGTGTGAGATACGCCTTGTAGCATTCATATTATTGTAAGGGATAATTTTACCCATCTTGAGGCCTTGATTAATAAAGCAACTAAAAGTGGTTTGAGAGAGAATGAAAAGAGTGGTTGACCAAGGATCCCCTTTCCAGAGACCATAGCATGTCTTGAAAAATAAAATTTACTACCCATAAAAGAGTTTGAAATCCACAATAAGCTGAAACAACAGAAATGCAGGTCACTAGTCCAAATAGAGAAACCCATGCTTGTCAAGACTTTGAGAACAAAACCGTATTCCACCATATCATATGCATTTCTCATATCTAGCTTCACCAACAAATTTCCCCCAGAGGACCTATTGTTTACGCCACTAACCATTTCTTGGACCACTCCTATTTCACCCTGAATTGACCTCCATTTAATGAACCCATGCTCTTCTAGGGCCATCTAAGAATCTAGGTGAACAACCAGTCTTTTATTTAGAATGATGGAAAAGTTATTGTACGGTATATTGCACATACTAATGGTCCAATACTGATCAATAGAGTGAGGATTACCCACCTTAGGAATAAGAACCATCATGGTTGCACAAGAAATACACAGGAAGTCCCCACCCGGAAAGAAATCATGGACAGCCCTCACCTGGTCCCCTTTAACAAGGTCCGGCATCACCCTGTAAAAAGATGGGAAGCCATCAGGCCCTGGTGCACTATCTGGGTTCAAAGAACAAATCACCTCATGAACTTCATCCTCGTCGGGAGTCCTCCTCATGCCCATCATCAATGACCCTAGAAACACATATTTGAATTCCCTAAAATATTTCATCAACTCCGCTCGGATACACCCTTTCTATACTTGAATTGGGTGCAGTAGATAAGGATTTGAGGGCCCCATTAACCATGTCCCCTACCTCGTCACGATCATCGGTGAAGGAACCATATTCTATTCAAATATTGGGTTGCTGAACATGGAGGTGTTCTCTAATGCATGCATGAAAATAGCCAGATTTCTGATCTCCCTCCGGAAGTAATCTAACTCAAACACCCTCTCTGGACAGCCCCTCCATTCTTAGAGTCCCGAATGGCACAAAGGCCTTCATTTTTTTGATTTTTGATAACCAAATTTTCAAGGGATGAGGGGTAACCCTTAAAAGGCCAATAGGCTCCGAGATTACATGGAACTTAGGATTAAGAGATTACATGGCTCGAAGGTCTTTGGAATTCAACTTGACTATCTACAAGGAACTGCCCCTCCCCAGCATCTTTATCATGATTGTAGCTCTTCACCTTCACATGGCCATATGGATAGGCTTCCTGTGAAAGCATAGGCTGATCCCGATGTCATATTCATACCCTCTCATTCAGAAAAAATCCTTTTGGCTCTTCTCCGGTGAGTGCACCTTCTCTAAATCCTCTTCTGGGGCTCCTCCTTTTTTGTAGTCTGTCTAAGGCTACTGCATGTGGCATGAAGGCCTTGAGGTGGTCACAAGCAGGGTATGAATAGTAATAACTACTTTTAGAAATTATATATATTTTATATTTCAAAATGGATTTCATTTTTGGATTCGGAATATCGAAATTAGCCAATGTTGAATTTTTGGTATTTTTCTGAGAACTTCCAATTTTTTATGAATAGTGAAAAATACTTAAAAACATCTTTTTAATCAAAATAATTCATAGTGATAAATTATAATATTTATTGGTTTTAAAGTATCATTAGAATATATTTGTAAAATTTAATCCAATGGTGGTCATTAGAATAAATTTAACATTGAAATTGGACATAAATAATTGTCAATCTTTTGATATATATTGTTTCTTAAAAACATGCTATTTGTTGCGACAGCAGGAATTAATTATAAAATTAATTAATGAAACTTATATGTTTGGAATTTTTTAAAATATACATCATTTTTGAATTCGGAATATCAATTATATCTTAGGGTGAAATTTTGGCATTGTTCTGAAAAACTTCAATTTTTGATGAATAGTGAAACCACTAAGTGGTAGTTAGAAAACTGATTTTTCGTTTAAATGAAACAATACCACATATGTGATTTTATTTTCAAAAATACAACATACATGGTTGTCATTAGGAATTAAAATTTGGTTCAATGGGATTAAAATAATTTTTTGGTGAATAGTATCTTTTAAGTTTAATTAATCGCGATTAAAGGTAATTAGTGAAATTTATGGTAAAAATGATATTATAAAAATACGAAATGACCTTTAAACTTGTCATAAACCTATTGGATGAGTGATTTCCGACCAATAAAATACATGGGTCAACTTGGGGACCCCATGGAGCCACTTTGGTAGGAAAATGACCTAAATAGCCTTTATTTAAAGTTAAAATAAAAATGTCACAAACATAAGTTGTTTTACGAAAACAATTTTTAAATGGGGTTATATAAGTCATATTTTTAACTATAAATATTCATTGGAAAGATAAAAAGATTTCCTAAATCATGATAATTGTTTTATAATTTTTAGACATTAAATAAATTAAATTATTTATGACATCATGATGATGTCGCGATTACCTCATTAATTAACGACTTAAATAAAATGAAAGGATAATATAAAATCCAAGGCTTACACTTGTCCAAAGCCTATTGGATGTGTAACTTTAGAACCCTTATCACCTTATCCTTAAAATATATAGTTTTGGGACCTCTAAAATCCTAAAATTATCTCATAATAATGTAACATTTCCTTACTTTCCAAGAGTGTCACTCCTCTCCACTTATAAAAGGCCCCCACCACCACCACCTTACTAACACTTTCAAAGCCTTTTGGCTCGGCCAAAATCTGCCCAAATACTCTCCCAACATCCCTCCCTTACTCCTAGAAGCCTCACGTTAGGGATAATGCTTCCCAATGAAGCCGTTGGCTCAAATCAAAAAGAGTTACCCGATTTAATGTTAATGTCTTATCTAATGTTGTTTTGTTTTATTTTGCTTATCAAACCCCCTAAAATCTTTTTATTCATTTATTTTGTAACAAAACCAGTATCCTAAATATAATAGGATTTTTTTAAAAGAATTATTTGAGCTACGCTTACACAAACCTACATATAATGTTTAAAGAACATACTGTTGCTGTGGATGGCGAATTTCAGCCTCACGAAATGATGATTGTTCAAAACTCATATAACACCTTATAAGGTGGCCATTAATATGTCACTATATTTATAAATAATATATAATATGTTTATGTTTTACTTAAGGTTCTTTATTTGTCATTTATGGAATACCTTTATTGTTTCCATTATAGGTAAACGCGATATTTTCATTTTAGGAAGTGCGGACTACCGCCCCCTCAAAGTGATTTGAATCATTAATGCCATATGTGGGATGTATAAAGGATGGAGTAAATGATATTATATATTATATTATAATGGAATTATAATATACCTTTATATCATTATTATTTCATTAAATACGAAATAGAAATGAAAGTAGCGTTCATGCGTATGTACGGCTTACCGTCTCCATGAACGGTGCATTTCATTTCTTACATCTAAACGTTATGTAATATTATAAATGAATGTATATACTGGATATATATGATTTATATAATATATAAATCATTAATATAATTATGAAAATAATGGATATATTAACACATGAACAAAGTGTAATTATAAGAAGTTCATTTTTGACTCAAGTACCAAAGATCGTCAAAACGGCCGTTATTAACATAAATAATTACATAATGTTCATAACATGGTAATAAGTGATATAAAATGAATATTAAACTTTAAAAAGGTTATTAAGAAATTATAAATTAACTCCAGTTTATTATTCAGGAGGTTAAAGAATGGTAGAGTAAAGACAGGACACAAGGTAAGGGAACTTCTTAACCCAATTTCCATTCTTTGGGTTAATCTCCTACTTTCAAATTATGTCATGATATTATTATGTCCTATCTTGTATTTATACTTTCTTTATGTGTACTTATAGTGAATACAAATAATAGATCTATTTTATTTAAAAAAAATGATCTTTGTAGGGACTTCGTCTCAATCTCCTTTCATTGAGGCATATTTGGTTTTATACACATTTTTCATTTACACGGTGTATAAACCCCTTTGACTTTTACGTTTATTCAAAAGGAATCTTTTTATATGAAGTGTTTTAATAAACGACAAAAAGGAATGTTTTTCTTGTCGTACTTATGTGGCGACAATGACTTCTCTGTCGTCGTGACCATTATTTGAGTTTCGGGTTCCTCTAAAAGCCTTAACATTTTTTAAAAATGACAAATAAATATCAAGTTTTAATTTTCTTTTATTTTGGTATTGAAAATGGTTTTGAATATGTTTTTATTATATCAATGTGTTGTATTGAGATCTTGTGATTGAAATGTTGAAATGTTCTGTTTCTTTTATGCATATTTTATGTGATATGATTATGTTATGGTTTATGACATGATTAAACCAGTTCATATGAGTAATGCATTGGACTTAATAAGTGACGGGTGGAGCCTGCTATAGCTCCTCGATGCATCGGTAGGTCTCATGAGACAAACTAGTGTCTTGGCACGAGGCCTTGACAAAATCTTATTTTTGGTCTTGGCATGAGGCCTTGGCTACGTGGTTATGATAGTATGCCATTATGCATTCCATCATTTTGAAAGTGGTTATTGATATTGCATGTGATTATTCGACTAGTAGAATATCCATGTGAGTAAGTAAATGGCATTATTTAATTTAATTTTTCTATTTTATGCTGAAGTTCAAGTTTAAAAAGTCTTTTGTTTTGGTTATACATTTCCTTAAATGTTAATGTTTATTATGAAATCTTTCGCAATATTGTTATCCTTACTGAGCATCTGATCTCACCCCTTTCAAAGTTTTAATATTTTCCAGGATGTGAAGAAGTATTTTATGAATGACCTGTAGGGATAGTCATAAAAGGATATGAGTGTGGACTATGAAGACTTTGTTATTAGTTTTTCACTTTATGATGTAATGTAACATTTATGAATGTATCTAGTGTTTTCAAGGCTACTAAACTAATCGGTCTTTCGAGACTTGATCTTTTGTGATCATGCCAATGTTAAGAAGTAATTCACCGACTCTGGGTAGCTGGGGTCAGGGTGTTACAGTTGGTATCAGAGGCAGTTTAGTACTAACCTTGGAAGCTATATTTAGATAAACTATGATTACAGTACATAGCCCAAAGATAGACTTTAAGGATTAGTATAGAATAACTTCCTAGAATTTTGGTATTATAGAGATTTTTTGAGTTTTTCGAGAAATACATCCCTGTCTGGATACGAGCAGGTAGAGGCGGCTCTAGCATAGATGTACCTAGGGGTAAAACCTGAAAACACCATTTTGAGCTAGACTCGAAGGGGAACTGGTGCCTGACAACGGGCCTTGCTGCACTCTTGGTTACGACACTCCCGGGGGATATGATTAGGATAATTCTCATTTTCTTTACAAAACAATATGAAGGGTTATGAGTATATACTTCCCCAAAGAAATTTTTTTTATGATTATAGATTATATCTATAAATAGTTCAATTCATGTTAAGTGTTTTACAAGTATGGAATTATGTATTTTGATGCATAAACTAATCTAGTTTATGACATTGTTTAGAAATGGCGCCTAGTGGAAGGAATGGAAACCGTATCAATGAAAGCACTCCGTGTAATGATTTCCCTCTTGCTCAAGATAATTATTGTGGATCTGGAGATACAACTGGTGATGATCAACTTATTACCATACTGGGACAACTCACTCAGGTTATGAATAATAACCTTACTCGTATGGAGCACCATGATCCGCAACGTGGAGGATCAATGTTAGACTGCTTCATGAGGCAACAACTTCCAACATTTAATGGTGGTCAAAATCCATTAGTAGCTGATCAATTGATAAACTCCATAGAGAAAATATTCCATGCCTTGGGGAGTAGAGAAAGGGAGAAGGTTGTCATGGAAGTCTACCGCCTCACTAGAGATGCCGATCAATGGTGGTCATTGATTCAAAACACAAAGGAAGATGATGAAGTATCAAATATGGAATGGAGGGAGTTCAAAGATATTTTCCTAGAAAAGTACTATCCTCGCGACCATAGAGAAGATATGGAAAGACAATTTTTGAGTCTAAGACAAAAGGAGGATGAGAATGTCGCAAAGTATGAGGCCAACTTTACAAGGTTAGTGAGGCATGCTGCTGATTATATATGTAACCCAACAAGTAATATTGATCGTTTCTTTTATGGGTGAAAACCATTTCTTCGTCGAGCATTAGCATCACAAGCCTTCTCGCCGTACGAAGAAATTGTCTCATGTGATATCAAGACAGAAAAGGAATTCTCTAAATCTTATGACAATAAAGTAAAGAAAGAGAAGAAGAGAACTGTGGAATAAGAGACAGATAAAGGGAAAAAGGGAAAGAATGATTTTCCATTATGTGATAATTGTGGGAATAATCACCCTGGTACTTGCCTAAAAGGAATGGGAGTTTGTTATAAATGTGGAGAAAAAGGTCACCAGGCGTGTGATTGCAAGGGAAAGAAAGAGGTTATCAATGTTGAAAGCTACAATTGTAGAGAAATGGGTCATTATGCAAATGAATGTCCTAAGCATCAGGGAAACATACATCAGAAAAGGCCAAGGGATCAAGGCCAATCTTATGCTGTGACTACAGTTGAAGCGGAATAATTAATGTATTGGTGCTTTTGGACTCATGGATTATTTTCGGGTTGTTATAATAATGTGATATATATATAATAATTGTACTGCAGTACTTGTTGTCTCAGTAAGGTTTTAATATGATGAGGGTAATCATATTTTTAGTATGTGAAAATAAGAGAAACTTTACTTTGTTTGGGGAATCTGATAAATTTATTTTGGAATTAAGATACCTTTTAGAGAAAGTATGGATAGAGGTATTTTGGATAACTATAAATGTTGGGATGGAATAAGTTGAACTTTGAATAGTATTCTTTAAGGTTAAAACATTTCTGAAGATTATTTTTGGAATATTATAATACTATATTTTTAGGAAAAGGACAACCTGCAGGATGGGGCATAACCCGTCGCGTCGGACAAAGCTGCAGGAATCCAACCCACAACCATAGTGAGACAGGCCTTTATTACCTACCACTAGCCTACAGGAAGTCCCTGGTTATTACAAAATAGTTTTACTAATCTAAATGGTATGTGTTAATATTTGGAACCTTATACAATTAGGATAAGTAGAGTATTTTTTAGTTCTATTACCTTTTAGAGTGAAAGATGGGTGTGTGGTAAAAAAATTTAAAGAATGAAAGTCTATATGACAAGTATGTATATTCCCTTATGTTCTTATTAAATCTCCTAAATAAATTCCTCAACATTATAAAAGGTAACTTAAAACAAAAACATTGCCGGTTAACTTTTCCAACTGGGGATTCAATGATCGTTTAACCAATCACAAGTTTGTGATTTTCTTATGGTTATCTTTCTCATAATCCAGTTTTCTACAACTCTCCATCAAACCTTGATGGGTTTTTTTTCTTCCATATCCATATTTTCATATAATCCTAGTATGGGCTATCTCGGGTGACCTTTGTACTAATCTTTCTTTCTTTTAAAGTTATATTTTTATTAACCTTATTTCCAATGTAGGTTTTCTACAAAGGTATTTTCTATTTTCAACCTTTTATTTTCAAAGAAAAATTTCAAATTGTGAGAACAAAATTTATTGAAGGAGGGGATAATGTAACACCCCAAGCTTCCACTGTACACTTCTCTTTGAATAATACAGTAGCGTGTGTCGTACGCAACTTCGAGTTCTAACACACACCACAACCAATCAAAGTAGCCGTTATGAATAGTAATACCTACTTTTTGAAATTATATATATTTTATATTTCAAAATGGACATCATTTTTGGATTTGGAATATCGAAATTAGCCTATGTTGAATTTTTGGTATTTTTCTGAGAACATCCAATTTTTTATGAATAGTGAAAAATACTTAAAAACAACTTTTTAATCAAAATAATTCATAGTGATAAATTATAATATTTATTGGTTTTAAATTATCATTAGAATATATTTTTACCATTTAATCCAATGGTGGTCAATAGAATTAATTTAACATTGAAATTGGACATAAACAATTGTCAATCTTTTGATATATATTGTTTCTTAAAAACACGCTATTTGTTGGGACAGCGGGAATTAATTATAAAATTAATTAATGAAACATATATGTTTGGAATTTTGTAAAATAGAGATCATTTTTTAATTTTGAATATCAATTATATCTTAGGGTGAAATTTTGTCATTGTTCTGAAAAACTTCAATTTTTGATGAATAGTGAAACCACTAAGTGTAGTTAGAAAGCTGATTTTCCATTTAAATGAAACATTACCACTTCTGTGATTTGATTTTAAAATATCCCACATACATGGTTGTCATTAAGAAGTAAAATTTGGTTCAATGGGATTAAAATAATTTTTTGGTGAATAGTAACTTTTAAGTTTAATTAATCACGATTAAAGGTAATTAGTGAAATTTAAGGTAAAAATGATATTATAAAAATATGAAATGACTTTAACACTTGTCCTAAACCTATTGGATGAGTCATGTCTGACCAATACAATACATGGGTCAACTTGGGACCCCATGGAGCCACTTTGGTAGGAAAATTACATAAATAACTTTTATTTAAAGTTAAAATAAAAATGTCACAAACATAAGTTGTTTTACTAAAATAATTTTTAAATGTGGTTATACAAGTCATAGTTTTTACTATAACTATTCATTAGAAATCTAAAAAGATTTCCTACATCATGATAATTTTTTTATAATTTTTGTGACATTAAATAAATTAAATTATTTATGACACCATGATGATGTCGTGATTACCTCATTAATTAATGATTTAAATAAAATGAAAGGATAATGTAAAATCCCAGGATTACACTTGTCCAAAGCCTATTGTATGGGTATAATTCGAACCCTTATCACTTTATCCTAGAAATATAAAATTATGGGACCTCTAAAATCTGAAAAGTATCTCATAATAATGTAACATTTCCTTACTTTCCAAGAGTGCCCCTCCTCTCCACTTATAAAAGGCCCCCACCACTACCACCTTACTCACACTTTAAAAGCCTTTTGGCTCGGCCAAACTCTACCCAAATACTCTCAAAAATTACCTACCTTACTCCTAGAAGCCTCACTTTGCGCAGAATTCTTCCCAAGGAAGCCTTTGGCTCAAATCAAAAAGAGTTCCCCGATCATAAGGTAATGTCTTCTCTAATGTTGTTTTGTTTTATTTTTCTTATCCAACCCCCTAAACTCTTTTTATTCATTTATTTTGTAAGAACACCATTATCCTCAATATACTAGGATGTTTTTATAATAAGTATTCGAGCTACACTTACAAACACCTACATTTAATGGTTAAAGAACATACCGTTTCTGTGGATGGCAAATTTCTGTCTCACGAAACGATGATTGTTCAACACTCATATAACACCTTCAAAGGTGGCCATTAAGATGTCACTATATTTATACATAATATATAATATCATTATGTTTTACTTATGGTTCTGTATTTTTCATTTATGGAATACCTTTATTGTTTCCATTATGGGTAAACGCGATATTTTCATTTTAGGATTTGCGGGCTACCACCCCTTCAAAGTGATTTGAATCGTTAATGCCATATGTGGGATGTATAAAGGATGGAGTAAATGATATTATATATAATATTATACTGGAATTATTATATACCTTTATATCATTATGATTTCATTAAATACGAAATAGAAATGAAAGTAGTGTTCAAGCGTACGTACGGCTTACCGTCTCCATGAACTGTTCATTTCATTTCTTACCTCTAAACATTATGTAACATTATAAATGAATGTATATACTGGATATATATGATTTATATGATATATACATCTTGAATATAATTATGGATATAATGGATATATTACCACATGAATAAAGTGTAATTATAAGAAGTTTATTTTTGACTCAAGTACCTAAGATCGTCAAAACGACCGTTGTTAACATAAATAATTACATAATGTTCATAACATGGTAATAAGTAATATAAAATGAATATTAAACTTGAAAAAGGTTATTAAGAAATTATAAATTAACTCAAGTTTATTATTCAGGAGGTTAAAGAACGGTCGAGTCAAGACAGGACGCAAGGTAAGGGAACTTCTTAACCCAATTTCCATTCTTTGGGTTAATCTCCTACTTTCAAATTATGTCATGATATTATTATTTCCTATCTTGTATTTGTAATTTCTTTATGTGTACTTATAGTGAATACAAATAATAGATCTATTTTATTTAAAAAAATGATCTTGTAGGGACTTCGTCTCAATCTCCATTCATTGAGGAATATTTGGTTTTATACACATATTTCATTTATACGGTGTACAAACCCCTTTGACTTTTACGTTTATTCAAAAGGAATCTTTTTATACGAAGTGTTTTACTAAATGAAAAAAAGGAATGTTTTTCTTGTCATACGTATGCATAAACAATGACTTCTCCACCGTCGTGACCATTATTTGAGTTTCGGCTTCCTCTACAGGCCTTAACATTTTTTAAAAATGAAAAATAAATATCAAGTTTTAATTTTCTTTTATTTTGGTATTGAAAATGGTTTTGAAAGTGTTTTTATTATATCAATGTATTGTATTGATATCTTGTGATTGAAATGTGGAAATGTTATGTTTCCTTTATGAATACTTTATGTGATATGATTATGTTATGGTTTATGATATGTTTAAACCTGTTCATATGAGTAGTGCATTGGACTTAATAAGTGACGGGTGGAGCCCGCTATAGCTCCTCAATGCATTGGTAGGTCTCATGAGACAAACTAGTGTCTTGGCACGAGGCCTTGACAAAATCTTATTTTTGGTCTTGGCACGAGGCCTTGGCTACGTGGTTATGATAGTCTGGCATTATGCATTCCATCATTATGAAAGTGGTTATTGATATTGCATGTGATTATTCGACAAGTAGAATATCCATGTGAGTAAGTAAATGGCATTATTTAATTTAATTTTTCCATATTATGCTGAAGTTCAAGTTTAAAAAGTATTTGGTTTTAGTTATACATTTCTTTAAATGTTGATGTTTATTTATGAATGCTTCCACAATATTGTTATCCTTACTGAGCATCTGAGCTCACCCCTTTCAATGTTTTAATATTTTCCAGGATGTGAAGATGTAATTTATGAATGAACTGCAGGGATAGTCAGAAGAGGATATGAGTGTGTAATATGAAGACTTTTTTATTAGTTTTTCACTTTATGATGTAATGTAACATTTATGAATGTATCTAGTGTTTCCAAGGCTACTAAAATAATCGGTCTTTCGAGACTTGATCTTTTGTGATCATTCCAATGTTATGAAGTAATGAACCGACTCTGGGTAACTGGGGTCGGGGCATTACAGTTTGTATCAGAGGCAGTTTAGTACTAACCTTGGAAGCTAGATTTAGATAAACTCTGATTAGAGCACATAGACCGAAGATAGAATTTAAGGATTAGTATAGAATAACTTCCTAGAGTTTTGGTATCATAGAGATTTTGTGAGTTTTTCGAGCAATACATCCCTGTCTGGATACGAGCAGGTAGAGGCGGCCCTGGCACAGATGTACCTAGGGGTAAAACCCGAAAACACCATTTTGAGCTAGACTCGAATGGGAACTGGTGCACGAAAATGGGCATTGCTGCACTCTTGGTTACGACACTCCCAGGGGATATACTTAGGATAATTCTCGTTTTCGTTACAAACCACTATGAAGGGTTATGAGTATATACTTCCTCAAAGAAATTTTTTTTTATTATGGATTATATCCATAAATAGTTCAATTAGTGTTAAGTGTTTTACAAGTATGGAATTATGTATTTTGATTCATAAAATAATCTAGTTTATGCCATTGTATATAAATGGCACCTAGTGGAAGGAATGGAAACTGTATCAATGCACGCACTCCGTGTAAGGATTTCCCTCTTGCTCAAGATAATTATTGTGGATCTGGAGATAAAACTGGTGATGATCAACTTATTACCATACTTGGACAACTCACTCAGGTTATGAATAATAACCTTACTCGTATGGAGCACCATGATCCGCAACGTGGAGGATCAATGTTAGACCGCTTCATGAGGAAACAACTGCCAACATTTAATGGGGGTACAAATCCATTAGTATCTGAGCAATGGATAAACTCCTTAGAGAAAATATTCCATGCCTTGGGGAGTAGCGAAAGGGAGAAGGTTGTCATGGCAGTCTACCGCCTCACTGGAGATGCCGATCAATGGTGGTCATTGATTCAAAACACAAAGGAAGATGATGAAGTATCAAATATGGAATGGAGGGAGTTCAAATATCTTTTCCTAGAAAAATACTATCCTCGCAACCGTCGAGCAGATATGGAAAGACAATTTTTGAATCTGAGACAAAAGGAGGATGAGAATGTCGCAAAGTATGAGGCCAACTTTACAAGGGTAGCGAGGCATGATGCAGATTATATACGTAACCTAAGAATTAAGATTGATCGTTTCTTTGATGGGTTAAAACCATTTATTCGTCAAGCATTAGTCTCACAAACCTTCTCGTCGTACGAAGACATTGTCTCATGTGCTATGAAGACAGAAAAGGAATTCTATAAATCTTATGACAATAATGTAAAGAAAGATAAGAAGAGAACTGTGGAACAAGAGACAGATAAAGGGAAAAAGGGAAAGAATGATTTTCCATTATGTGATAATTGTGGGAAGAATCACCCTGGTACTTGCCTAAAAGGAATGGGAGTTTGTTATAAATGTGGAGAAAAAGGTCACCAGGCGCGTGATTGCAAGGGAAAGGAAGAGGCTATCAATGTTTAATGCTACAATTGTAGAGAAATGGGTCATTATACAAATGAATGTCCTAAGAGTCAGGGAAACTTACCTCAGAAAAGGCCAAGGGATCAAGGCCAATCTTATGTTGTGACTACAGTTGAAGCGGAATAATTAATTTATTGGTGATTTTGGACTCATTGATTATATTCTGGTTATTAGAATAATGTGATATATATATAAGGATTGTACTGCAGTACTTGTTGTTTCAGTAAGGTTTTAATATGATGAGGGTAATCATATTTTTAGTATCTGACAATAAGAGAAACATTACTTTGTTTTGGGAATCTGAGATATTGATTTTGGAATTAAGAGATCTTTTAGAGAAAGTTTGGACAGAGGTATTTTGGATAACTATAAAGGTTGGGATGGATTAAGTTGAACTTTGAATAGTATTGTTTATGTTTAAAACATTTCTGACGATTATTTTTGAAATATTATAATACTATATTTTTAGGAAAAGGACAACCTGCAGGGTGGGGCATAACCCGTTGCGTCAGACAAAGCTGCAGGAATCGAACCCACAACCATAGTGCGACAGGCCTTTATTACCTACCACTAGCCTACAGGAAGTCCCTAGTTATTACAAAATAGTTTTACTAATATAAATGTTATGTGTTAATATTTGTAACCTTATAACATTAGGATAAATAGAATATTTTTGAGTTCTATTACCTTTTAGAGTGAATGATGGGGTTGTGGTAAAAAAAATTTAAAGAATGAAAGTCTATATGACAAGTATGTATATTCCCTTACATTCTTAGTAAATATCCTAAATAAATTCCTCAACTTTATAAAAGGTAACTTAAAACAAAAACATTTTCGGTTAACTTTTCAAACTGGGGATTCAATGACCATTTAACCAATCACAAGTTTGTGATTTTCTTATGGTTAGCTTTCTCCTAATACAGTTTTCTACAACTCTCCATCAAACCTTGATGGTTTGTTTTTATTCCATATCCATGTTTTCATAGAATCCTAGTATGGGCTATCTCGGGTGACCTTTGAACTTATCTTTCTTTCTTTTAAAGTTATATTTTTATTAACCTTATTTCCGATCTGGGTTTTCTACAAAGGTATTTTCTATTTTCAAACATTTATTTTTAAAGAAAAATTTCAAATTGCGAGGATGCAATTTATTGAAGGAGGGGAGAATTTAACACCCCAAGCTTCCACGGTACACTTCTCTTTGAATAATACAGTAGCGTGTGTTGTACGCAACTTCGAGTTCTAACACACACCGCAACCAATCAAAATAGCCATTATAAATAGTAATACCTACTTTTGGAAATTATATATATTTTATATCTCAAAATGGACTTCATTTTGGGATTCGTAATATCGAAATTAGCCTATGTTGAATTTTTGGTATTTTTCTGAGAACTTCCAATTTTTTGTGTATAGTGAAAAATACTTAAAAACAACTTTTTAATCAAAATAATTCATAGTGATAAATTATAATATTGATTGGTTTTAAATTATCATTAGAATATATTTTTACCATTTAATCCAATGGTGGTCATTATAATTAATTTAACATTGAAATTGGACATAAACAATTGTCAATCTTTTGATATATATTGTTTCTTAAAAACACGCTATTTGTTGCGACAACGGGAATTAATTATAAAATTAATTAATGAAAGTTATATGTTTGGAATTTTTTAAAATAGTCATCATTTTTGAATTTGGAATATCAATTATTGATTAGGGTGAAATTTTGTCATTGTTCTGAAAAACTTCAATTTTTGATGAATAGTGAAACCACTAAGTGGTAGTTAGAAAACTGATTTTTCGTTTAAATGAAACATTACCACTTCTGTGATTTGATTTTCAAAAATCTGACATAAATGGTTGTAATTAGGAATTAAAATGTGGTTCAATGGTATTAAAATAATTTTTTGGTGAATTGTAACTTTTATGTTTAATTAATCGCGATTAAAGGTATTTAGTGAAATTTAAGGTAAAAATGATATTATAAAAATATTAAATGACCTTGAAACTTGTCCTAAACCTATTTTATGATTCATGGCCGACCAAGACAATACATGGGTAAACTTGGGGACCCCATGGAGCCACATTGGTAGGAAAATGACATAAATAACCTTTATTTAAAGTTAAAATAAAAATGTCACAAACATAAGTTGTTTTACAAAAACAATTTTTAAATGGGGTTATACAAGTCATATTTTTGACTATAAATATACACTAGAAAGATAGAAATAGTTACTAAATCATGATAATTTTTTTATAATTTTTAGACATTAAATAAATTAAATTATATATGACACCATGATGATGTCGCGATTACCTCATTAATTAACGATTTAAATAAAATGAAAGGATAATGTAAAATCCAAGGCATAAACTTGTCCAAATCCTATTGGATGGGTATATTTAGATCCCTTATCACCGTATACTCTAAATATATAATTGTGGGACCTCTAAAATCCGAAAATTATCTCATAATAATGTAACATTTCCTTACATTCCAAGAGTGCCCCTCCTCTCCACTTATAAAAGGCCCCCACCACTACCACCTTAATCACACTTTAAAATCCTTTTGGCTCGACCAAACTCTACCCAAATACTCTCCCAACTTCCCTCCATTACTCCTAGAAGCCTAAATTTGGGTATATTTCTTCCCAAGGAATCCCTTGGCTCAAATCAAAAAGAGTTACCCGATTTTAAGGTAATGTCTTCTCTAATGTTGTTTTGTTTTATTTTGTTTATCCAACCCCCTAAACTCTTTTTATTCATTTATTTTGTAACAACACCAGTATACTAAATATACTAGGATGTTTTTATAATAATTATTCGATCTGCACTTACACACACCTACATATAATGGTTAAAGAACATATTGTTTCTGTGGATGGCGAATTTCTGCCTCACGAAATGATGATTGTTCAACACTCATATAACACCTTCAAAGGTGGCCATTAAGATGTAACTATATTTATAAATAATATATAATATGTTTATGTTTTACTTAAGGTTCTTTATTTTTCATTTATGGAATACCTTTATTGTTTCCATTATGGGTAAACGCGATATTTTCATTTTAGGAAGTGCGGACTACCGGCCCCTCAAAGGGATTTGAATCATTAATGCCATATGTGGGATGTATAAAGGATGGAGTAAATGATATTATATATGATATTGTACTGGAATTATAATATACCTTTATATCATTATTATTTCATTAAATACGAAATAGAAATGAAAGTAGCGTTCATGCGTACGTACGGATTACCGTCTCCATGAACGATGCATTTCATTTCTTACCTCTAAATGTTATGTAATATTATAAATGAATGTATATACTGGATATATATTATTTATATGATATATAAATCATGAATATAATTATGGATATAATGGATATGTTACAACATTAACAAAGTGTAATTATAAGAAGTTTATTTTTGACTCAAGTACCTAAGATCGTCAAAACGACCATTATTAACATAAATAATTACATAATGTTCATAACATTGTAATAAGTGATATAAAATGAATATTAAACTTGAAAAAGGTTATTAAGAAATTATAAATTAACTCTAGTTTATTATTCAGGAGGTTAAATAACGGTCGAGTCAAGACAGGATGCAAGGTAAGGGAACTTCTTAACCCAATTTCCATTCATTGGGTTAATCTCCTACTTTCAAATTATGTCATGATATTATTATGTCCTATATTGTATTTTTACTTTATTAATGTGTACTTATAGTTAATACAAATAATAGATCTATTTTATTTTAAAAAATGATCTTTGTAGGGACTTCGTCTCAATCTCCTTTCATTGAGGCATATTTGGTTTTATACACATCTTTCATTTATACGGTGTATAAACCCCTTTGACTTTTACATTTATTCAAAAGAAATCTTTTTATACGAAGTGTTTTACTAAAAGACAAAAAGGAATGTTTTTCTTGTCGTATGCATGCGGCAACAATGACTTCTCCGCCGCCGTGACCATTATTTGAGTTTCGGCTTCCTCTACAAGACTTAACATTTTTTAAAAATGAAAAATAAATATCAAGTTTTAATTTTCTTTTATTTTGGTATTGAAAATGGTTTTGAAAGTGTTTTTATTATATCAATGTGTTGTATTGATATCTTGTGATTGAAATGTGGAAATGTTATGTTTCCTTTATGCATATTTTATGTGATATAATTATGTTATGGTTTATGATATGTTTAAACCTGTTCATATGAGTAATGCATTGGACTTAATAAGTGATGGGTGGAGCCCACTATAGCTCTTCAATGCATCGGTAGGTCTCATGAGACAAACTTGTGTCTTAGCACGAGGCCTTGAAAAATCTTATTTGTGGTCTTGGCCAGAGGCCTTGGCTACGTGGTTATGATAGTCTAGCATTATGAATTCCATCATTATGAAAGTGTTTATTGATATTGCATGTGATTATTCGACTAGTAGAATATCCATGTGAGTAAGTAAATGGAATTATTTAATTTTATTTTTCCATATTATGCTGAAGTTCAAGTTTAAAAAGTCTTTTGTTTTAGTTATACATTTCCTTAAATGTTAAAGTTTATTTATGAAAGCTTATGCAATATTGTTATCCTTACTGAGCATCTGATCTCACCCCTTTCAATGTTTTAATATTTTCCAGGATGTGAATAATTATTTTATGAATGACCTGGAGGGATAGTCAGAAGAGGATATTAGTGTGGAATATGAAGACTTTGTTATTAGTTTTTCAATTTATGATGTAATGTAACTTTTATGAATGTATCTAGTGTTTCCAAGGCTACTAAACTAATCGGTCTTTCAAGACTTGATCTTTTGTTATCATGCCAATGTTGCGAAGTAATGTACCTACTCTGGGTAGCTGGGGTCGGGGCGTTACATGATTCATTGACCACCTCTGAGAAACCTGGTTCCTCCATCAACCTTTTGTAAAATACAAAACGCTCTTCACTACTCGGCCCTGGACCCAGGGAAACATGAAGCAGAGAGTGATCTGATGAATACAAAACCAGGTGAATGACTCTGGAGTCTTGAATTGTTGAAATAGCTACCTCGTTCATCATGCATCAATCAAGACGACAATAGGTACATCTCCCTCCATGTTGGTTATTACACAAGGTATATCTGATACCCTCAAATCTAGCATCCAAAAGGCCATTGCTAGCCATGAAGGAAACGAATGTGTGACTAGAATTCCTGAGAAAATCACCCCCCCCCCCCTTTCTTATCCTATGGACTTGCGATAATATTGAAATCTACCCCAACA
Organism: Viscum album; assembly: GCA_963277665.1. Taxonomy (NCBI): domain Eukaryota; kingdom Viridiplantae; phylum Streptophyta; class Magnoliopsida; order Santalales; family Viscaceae; genus Viscum; species Viscum album. The sequence goes on along the minus strand of OY728164.1, from coordinate 989,984,491 downwards.
AGCCAAGGAACATCATCTGGGTTAATTTACTCTAAATCATGCCACAAAGATTCCCTAGCCTGAGCATCTCACTTATCATGGATGAAAGAGAAAATAATCACTTGATTCCCAACTGTGATCCTTGGGGTCAAAGACTGATCTGACGCACTCAATAGATCAACATTAAAATGATCCTTCCAAAACAGGAAAATATGGGAGTTATGATGATCCATGTGCTAAAATCCTCAAACCTTGAGCCTATATGTATACTCATTTATCCTGATAGAGACCTATTTTGGTTCTAGGATAGCGACCATAGAAACCTGATAGTTACTGAGTTCGTTGATGATGAAGTTAGAATTCGCCCTAGCCCCAAAACCACGAGCGTTCCAAATTTAAACATTAGACATTACATCAGGAATGTATGGATTTGTCCCCAGACTCCTAGCCCTCTACAGTATAAGGCGAGATTGCCCATACCATCGCACCAGATTTTGAGCTTGTTTGAGCACCAGCGTGCACCTGTGAGAAAATTTCCCCTGAAGAGACCACTCTTCTGAAGGAAACCATGCTAGTAACGTCTGGATAAATAAATGAATTCCCTTGTAATGAAATTTCAACCAAAATTGGAGGTGATGAAGGAGAGCGAGGAGTGTAAGGAGACGAAACCGGTGCTGGGGAAGACGGAGGGAAGGAAACCACTAGATGAGGGCTCCAGGCCAAAAGATAAAGATTTCTATTCAAGGAGAGTGAGTAGTCTTCATGATCACTTGATTATTCCATCATGTTGATCTCTGATACACAAATATGTCATGGAACCCAATTTCCCAGATACAGAGATCGCAGACAAGAAGAATTGCTCATGGTCAACCCCATAGGATAAGGATCATTCTCTGTAACCTGAACCCAAGAGGCATTGCCCTTTCCACTGTAGACAGGAATCAGATTGTGAGAAGGTGTATCCCACCCATCACAGAAGATATAAGGATTTGAAGAAGAGGCATAAGACGTCATAATAGAGGGAACCAAAGAAATAATGTTTCCCCGATCACAGTCCTCTAGCCCTGAAGGGCCCCGCATGCGAAAATGCTGAGGAAAGGACCTCAAAACCCCCTAGAATTGAAATCCTCTTGGAGATATTTGCAGAAAACCTGTAAGTTATGACCAGAGATATGGAAAAGAGAAAAAAACCTGGGAAAATCTAAATAGAACAAAGGCTGGTGATGATCATTCATTCCTTCAATCTTGAGCACGAGATAATCCTGGAGAGACCGAGAAGTATCCAACTCCACACAAATTCTAGAAATTATAGCCTCCGCCAAGCGATAATTCCGATCATAAGCACCCAAGAAACTTCCCATTGAATCTCCAATTTCAATCCAATGTATGAATTTTTAAGATTTTGAGTGTCTAGTTCATAGTATCACATAGGCTTTATCCCAAATATGAGCGGTTCTTTTTTATTTAACATAATTTATGGTATGATTTTTTTAATCATGTATTATTGCTTATAGATTATGATATGAGGTTATATCCCACAACTTCGCATGATATATTGTTTTATGGATATGTGTTTACCTTTTTACTTATTGATACATGAAAATGATTTCATATATTAATCACTTATATGTGTCACATTTTGGTTTTGAGAATATGAAAGGATTTTATGAAAACCAAAGTAATAAAAATGGAAAATTATTTCTAAATGGTGTTTATTTATGAATATTCTTTGTAAAACTATTTTTTTATAAAATATAGAATTCTTGCATTCTTGGTATTAGACATTGTATAGAAATTGTGTTTTTATCATACTGGGATTTGGATCACATCCTAGCTATGCCTTTAGAAAATTGTAGATGTTTTATTTTAGGATTAAGGTAAAGGTAAGAGTTTATTGTAGTATTTTTTCTTCTCCAATTGTAGTTTCTTTCACTTTGGGTTGGTCTAGGGGTGACTATTTTTCATGTGGGGACATGATTTAATTTATTGATTATACTATTTTGTGCTGGATTTTATGTATTTTATATATATATTTTTTACTATTCTTACTCTGGATTTCTTTATTGTCTTCCTTATATTGAATATTGGTTATTGTTATCCTATTTTACCCATATCTTGTGACGGGTCGGTTTGGGTCTCTTGTCTAGTTGACCTGAGTTGGTTCATTACACACATAACTAGTAGCTATCTATGGTTAGATGAAATGTTTTCCGAACTTTATTGAAGAAAAATGTGGGGTAAAGATTCTTTTTAGAGGAGGATTCATGGTTAGTGCATAGTTTTCCAAACCAAGTGGCTCATTTATAAACTATAAATCACTATTTTTTACCAGCCTATATCCATCCTCTTCCTCCATTTGTCTTCCTTCATGCACACCATGGGTAGACGCTCGAGGTCCCTCATCTTCCTCACATATTAATTAAATCCATATCCTCATCTGGACTCTATTACTCTCATTTTCGGTTCTGTTGAGACCGCATTGATAAGATATCAACTCCTCATGCTTTGGTTTTTCATTTTTCTCACTATGTGGAATGCTAAATTCAGGCGATCTCTTTTTCCCTATTTTTAGGGTGTTTGATGATTATTCCATTTTCATCCATTCCAACTCAAATCAAAAGATGAAAATGGATGATTATACCACACTAATAATGAAGTATGTGGTCAATTTTCTATCCCCTTAATTTCATGATTTTTTAATCTTTTTATTTGTATTTCACTAGACCTTTCTAGTGTCACTGATAAATTATGAAATTACTTAAATTAAATGGTTATATGATGACTTCACTACCTCAGAAACCATTACATGGATGGAGGTGGTATCCTCAACTTTAATTTCCTTATTAGGGTTCTTTCAACACTTCTACTTTTATGTTTAATTGGATACTATATGTTGAGACACACCCATTAATTACATTAATCTTACTAATTGGCTCACTTAAATCACCTTTTAGGGTGATCTCCTTTATTTTTTTATAAATGAGATAGTTGAATTAAATAAATTAATTATTTATTAAAGCATTACATTTTATAATAGAAACCCACATTGAGGTGTGTTGTCTTGTAAATTGAAAACTGACTTGATGATGTGTATAATGATTGTATCATTGGAATGGGTAAATCTTATAGCCTTTATAGTAACAGTTAAATGTAATGTATCTCTTTGATAAAAGGTGGTAGTATTGTAAACTGATTTTATTATGGAATAGATGGCCTTATGGACCATTTTTTAAAAATTTCAATGTGGTCTATACTAAAAGGATTCAATATGCCTTTAGTGATGTTAGTTTCATCTTTACGAAACATTGGGCTAAGGGATCATAAGTCATGTGGGGATACCTTGTAATAATATTATGATTATAGAGACCTTGGTTATGGTCATTGAGCCTGAAATATCACAACACCATGTCATGGATTATGAGTATGGTATCTCCCATCACTTGGGTTGTTGGGTATGGTATATCATTCCCCCTTTTTTAGGATATTGATCTTGGTAGTCACATCCAGGGGCAAGATGCCAGGTGGGATCTCCAAATCCTATTTCAGATATAAGGATATAACTCAGTCATAATGAGAACCTTTACTATTACTATTTTCCCTCTAAGATATTTTTATGGTTTTCCCTTTTTCATTAATTGAGTTATTATGGGGATTAGTTCACATACAATGTATATAAGGTTTCCTAAGTCATGCTTCGGGTCCAGACTAGTACGGCATATTTATATATATAAATATATATAATTTTAAGTATATAGAACAAATTTATCAATACAGATATATATATATATATATATATGTATGTATGTAGGGTGACATGTTCAAATATATCATTTCTTTGGCTGAAGAAGATATAGTCAACCAGGAGTCCATAAGGAACCTGAGTCCGACATGTTTACATTTATTAATATTACAACACCATTTTTTCTTCTGATATAATATCCCACTAATTATTTTATATTCATGGACTAAATTTGGAATTATACACCATTGGGGGTGTCCTAATTAGTATATCTCACACCCTGTTCGTGCCTCCATTGCACTAGGATACCCAAACAAATATAATGATTGCAAGATCAATCTCCCAGATTATATCAGTTAAAATTTTCCTTTCTGGACTAGGAAGAAGAGTAGTAATAGAGGAAAAGTTGGTCCTCATGAAGCTATTAGAGATAGCTTCAGTTTCTTTTATTTATTTGTTTCCTTTCTTAGTCTTCTTATATATTGTACACCAATTGTATTCCAAATTGTACATTGTATCATGTTCATGTATTACTCATTCATTCATTTTCAATTACATGTCAGTTTATTTTTCTCACTACCCTTATTTATTTTATTCTTCTATATTTATGATTTATTTAAAGGTTAAATTCTTCCCACAACCCCACCATTAGACCCTTGATGCAAGTCAGAAACCAATGACATATAGGGATGTGCGCTTGAGGCCTAGTGGACAATCGAATCTGGGAACTTTTTTAGTGGCTTTCAAGTAGTGATGCTACATTAATGAACCATGATTATGGATATTTATAAAAATTTCCTTTTTCTCCAACAAATTAACAAAATTTAACCCAATTGATATCATCCAGGGATAACCCATCACAATAAAAACATCTCTGCCACTAAATTTCATTGATAAGTGTACTTCATAATACCTTGATGATACCCCATGACGTCAAAGTTGATTAAGGGATATTTCAAAACACATCCATATGGTTACATTTAATTAGAATTTATTTTATTTTCATATCAATAATTATATATATATCCAGATTATATTTTTCAAGATTTTACTTAGTGAATGGAATTAATGTTCTTGATGAATTTTATAGTTAAATTAGACTAAATTGGCTAATGGGTGGGGGACCAAATTATATATATCATTGATTCATCGATAAGTATGATGACACAAAAGATGTTTGGTTTTTTTTATCTTCTTATAACATTATATTGTCTTATAATAAGGACTTGATTGTGGTTTTTTGATGTCTATCATTATGCATTTCATAAGTATGGGCTTCGTTATTATTGTTAACCATGTCTTCATTTATCATCATGGATAAGGAAAGAAATCAATTTTAGTAGACTATAACTTTATTTAGTTCATTTATTAATTAATTATCAAATATTAATTGTTTATATAGTAAATTATTTGACTTTATACTACTTCTTACTAAGCATGTGACCACACCCTTATTTTTTTCCATTCCCTTGAAAGCCTATAAGAGGACTATGTGTATTTTTTAGGCATATGATTGAAGGTATTATCATGTTATCAAAATAACATCATGTTTTTCAATATTTTTTAAAACATATAATATGTATGTATATAGTCTTCCAATAATTCAATACTATTAGATCATATGATAACTATTGTATTATATAAAGATAATGTAATATAACTATTATATCTATGTTTCTAGGGTCTTTGATGTTATATTGATTTTTCATTAATTAATTACATCAAGTATTCTTACTTTATCTTTTTTAATAACAAGATATGTGCAAGATGTTGTATTGTGAAAAAAAGTGGAGGTAAAATAAATTAAATTTTTAATGAATGATTGATATGGAGTTCTTAGTATTATGTTTTCTACATTAAGACATGATATATATTGCACATTCTATAATTTTTCTCATTTGGTGTTTATAGCATGTTAGTGCAAAACATTTTCAACATTTATTAATTTAATACAATTTATAGTCAATGACACCACCTCAAAATAATTTTTAGTGAAGTATATTCACTCTGATATTTTCTAGGTATTAATATCAATCAGTTTTTAAAGTGGGTTTCTAGTAATCATGAACTAGCTAGTACAATATCATTGAGTTTTTTGTAGGTGTTCAATGAAAATACCATGAAGTGTCCTCAATTTTTCTTTTCCTAAAATAAGAAATATTAAAATTTAATAAAATATAGTGTGTGTTGTGATAACAATGTCTTGTGTAAAAAATTAATACAACATTAACATTTCATTATCTTAACATTAAAATTGTTCATCATCCCATTTAAACTAAACTATATTAAAACAAATAGTATTTCTATTTATTTTATTTCCATCAATAAAAATATAAAAACCAAATAAGGAACTGGGATATTGATAATAGTAAAATAAAAAATAAAAACATAAGATAAAATCCACACTAAGTATAAAAAAATAATTACTCAACGATGTTATAAAAACCCCCAATGTTATAACAATAATAATTGATATAGATTTCATATGGTCTAAAATACCCATGTGCACCAATATATAAATTATTATAATTCCAATATATGTATCATAAAAAACAACATTATAAAAACTGAAAATATATTAAGGTTAATTAAATGTTATTATTCTTATTAATATAATTATTAGATCTTGGATCAAAAATTTATAATAACTATAAAACAGTATGGTTCATTAAAACCATTTGGACAAAACATTTAATAAGAGGTATGGATTTGCTCTTTTCTCCAAGGGGAATCATCGTTCACAATGAATACACTAATGATAGTAGGATACATACCCCCCCTAAATTTTAATCCAAATAGTGACATACTTATTTCACATAAAAGGTCTACATAAATAGGAAATACATCATAATAACCATGAATGGAGAGTGCACAATTCCTCTTAAAAAAGGTAATATATTAAATAAATACATCACAATTAAATTCAAATTAGACTCACTATGTCCTTATTGCATGAACTTAAAAATACCAACTTGAGGTCCCCCTCACATGACCCTATGAAAATTGACATATTGTATATCTCTTAATATATTAAACTATATGGAGTGACTAGAATCTAATAACCATAAACTATATTTCATATTATTAATTTTATAAAAAATTATACATTGTAACAGATCTCTTATTTCATACGATCTCAATCTGTATACAGAATTCAGAATGAATATATTTATACTACAAATACATCCCCTTAATTATTGAATGGTATCATTTCACTCTTTTTACATCTCTATTTACCATTTTTAGAAGTTTTAATAGTTTAATCGTTAAAACCATATGATATGTAGTAATGCATAGATATATTATCATTAACCTAGTAAAATGTTTGTATTCTATTCCATGCATCGTTATATATGGTTTATTTAATTTCATATTCATTTTCATAGAGTTTTCCCCTATATTTCTTCCCTTATCAATCATTATTATCCCATCCATTCCACTATGGTATTTTATTCACCACCAATTTACATCTATTTTAATCCACCACTCTTTAAACAGGGTATTTTCTTTCACAAAACTATATATTTCTAAATTCCAAATTTAAAAGGATATGTTGTAATTATCAAATTAAATATCTTTGGCTCATATGAAATATTAATCACTAAACCCGTAATATTGTTTCAGGGGAAAATCTTTTTTTCTATTTCCAATAGAATTTCAATTTCACATTAAATACTATATATATCCCACCATTTTTTTACTCCCCACAAATTGTTATCAAATTCTATACTATATTTCCATTCTATCATGTTTTTTAAAAAATATGAATTGATTTTGGAATTCTCTTTTAAATACATAGTGGTTGTATATTTATTCATGAAATGTTCAAACACGTCATTTATTCCTACCAATACCTTAAGTCTATTTGGTACTTATGTACACATTGATTTTTCATTAACACATTCAAGTTATTGTATGGTGTGTTTAGGGTCCATTCCCCACCATATTTCACATAGATTCACCCCATTAGGTGTTACATTAGTGAATCCTATAACTAAACATGGTTATTTATACTTGTATGAGGATGTATCCATATTTACATTGAGTTATATTTATAATGTGTCTATTAAACAACCTTTACGATATAAATCATTCTTCTTATTTTAGGAGAAAAAACGTTTAGACATACTATTCGAAGACATAATACCTTAAACTATTAAGTGTTATATAGTCTTCTTTTATATGATAAAAAACTTCACAAAATTCCACTTCCGTTAATTACTATTTTGATAATTGATGAAAGAGATAGAAACAATTTGAAAACAAATACAACCAATGGGTATCCTAAACAAATATTGAGTCATTATTCACTATGTATAGCTTCTCATATGAATAAGATATTGTAAGATATTAATAGAAGGAGATACAAAGAATATATAGACCAACACATTTACCAAAAAATTACAAGATACAATTACAAGATCTATGGATATATCTATAAATTAGAATTAATCCTTATCCCCCTCACCTCATTTATTGGTTCTTTATCTAGATCATATTACATTAAAATACATTGAAACATCCATTATATTTAGATATCATAAACTATATTACATTTTATTCTAAGATTTATAACCCTGAATAATGATTTCTAATTATAGTCTGAGTTATTTGTATTTAAACTGCCAATTATCCTTATAGATCTTTAATATATAATCATAAAACTGAGAGAATCATTTATTCTCTCTTCACATGATCATAAATTGTATATGTCATGTCCTTAGAACATGAAAATACACTATAATTTAAATTTTAATTAAAAAAATTAAATTTCATTAAATTTCTCTTACCTCATTATATTTAAATACCATGATGCATGACAAAAAATTTCCCAAAAAAATATCATGAATTTAATTAATTTATCAATTAATATTTAATTAGACAACTTATACACAGTGGTACCACTTATAAACACCACTAGTTTAATCATTTCTCTATAAATGAACCTCAAATAACTCTAATTCACCCATTTTATTTATATGTGGTATAAATTATTTTCATTGTCTGTGGTGTCTATTTCTATTAGATGTTTGTAGAATCCAAATTATACTCTCATGGGATTGTCCACAACCCATTTTACACTTTTTTACCCATATATTTATCTTGTGGAAAATGTATTCTTGTTTAACTACCTCCATTTAAATATATAATAAATTTAACATTAAAAATCTCCCTTCCAAATTTCATATTTTAAAATATTATTATCCTCATACAAAAAAATAAAAATTTCTTAAACTAAATATTTTCAGTTCATTATCAATCCAAAATAAATAATTTATTCATTTAATGGATCACCAACATTCCTTGATGGTTATTGGTAATGAGTTCTTATAATTTTGAATGATACTCTTTTGCATAATGAAAGAATATTCACCCCGAATATTTATCCCAAATACCCATCCATGTTTACATACTCAAAACGAAAAATGCAATATAACTATATATAATTTTGATAGTATTACAGTGTAAATCGTTCTTAAATATTAGTAAGAGGCCATGACAACTATATCTATAAAAAATATGGTAATGGAATCATCAATAAATCAGGGTCATAAGTACTATATAACTACCTGTTATAGTTTTTTCCACTATGATTGAAGGATTATATATATATATATTTACCTTAACAAAATTTCCCATCCCAGAGAGGATTAAGAAATTTTATAAAGTTTATATCCATGTGTGTTATGGAATAAATTAATAAGAATTAAATTTTACTTCATGTCAAGATTAAATTTTTATCCTCCACTTTATATTAGGGTTCACTTCAACCATTTCCTCTACTTGGAAATTTATTTCACACTGTTTTCCATTTTACACCCTCTTCATTTCAAATCTTCATTATCATTTGTTAGATGAACAATCAACTGATTTAAATATACTCTCTATAGCATGATTATAAGCCATATGGAATTTTTCTTTATAGTAAAGTAATAAATTATATTGCACAATTTAAAATAAAGTGATACAAATCTTAAAGTGGAAGACCAATACACATAAAAAATATGATCCGCACTTGATAAATCTATAAATCATGGAAAATATTAGAGAGAAACTCCATTTTCTCTGCACTACATGTGTTGGAGTCTATTTTGATGTAAAATTATAATTCATAATTCATAGGTTTACTTCCTTCATGACTTAGTGGTATATGATATCTAATAATTTTGATCTAGATTTTGGGAAAGGATTCATTTCATAAGATAATGAACTATATAAAATTTTAGTTCAAGTGGTATAACCACTAACTATATATCAAATTACTGGTTTTATGTCTATGAATTTGATATAGGAAACAACCTTTTTCACAAATTATAAGAACATAACAAATGATATTTTTCATGGTATAAAATTTATTGCCATAAAATACAATGCACCACAGGGTGGATATTAGTAGACAATAAATTTTAAACAAATATGTAAAAAATCTTTAAGGGAAAAATTACAATATGTTTCCTTTAGAATAATCAATATCTCTTTATATTATGCTCAAATCCGTGGGGATTAGGAAAAGTTATATTATAAAATTAAAATGGAATAAAATATATATGGATTGACATATAGAACTTGAAAAATGAAATTATACTTTCTTGACTCACTACCTTTGTAAGTACTTGGATCACTCCCCTCTCACTCCACACATATGAGTATTAAACATGAAAAAAAATCCTATGTGACATACATTTCATCTTAATATTCAAACCTCTTGATATGGATCATGTCCCTCAAATAAAATCAATTTGAAGGCATTCACATTATGGATTCTCCAAAATATAAATAATTATACCATCATGGTCAACACCAACCTCATTTCACTTCATGATTTTATACTTAGTAATTTCTATGGGATTTATTTATGTTGGGTATGTGCATCATATTAAATATTCCTGTAAATATTATCAACACATAGTGTTATTAATTTTTTTGTTCTTAAACTCATATTTAATATTTATTTCCTTATAAATCAAAAATCACATCTTTTATCACTTGAGTTAACAAACGTCATTTCCTATTTCCAAATACTACCACCTTAGTATTGTAAATGATTTAGTGAACATGTCAAAGCCACCATCGTGCGATGAGAAAAAAAATCTTAGTAATGGAGATATAAAAAATGGAAGGAAGAAACTTTTTAGTCCAGGAATACTCATAAAAGTTTTCCTTTTCTTAATAAACATTGATGTAAAAATAAAAAAAATTTACCCCAAAAATCAACTTCCATTCCCAAGTATTTTCATAAAAAAATTTGTAAGAACTCTTTAGAGAAAAAAAATACATATAAAAGTTTCTTTTCAATCAGGATATATTCATGAAAACTTTTTCCCAACGTTATACATTTCACCCTTAAAAAGTAAAATAAACTTTAAATTAAAAAGAAACACATTTTCCAAAAATGTTAAATAATAAGATTTATGTAAAAACATATAGAAAAATTAGTTAATTCATATAGGTATATTAGGAAATTTTTATCAAATCAATATTAAAATCAATATTACAAATGAAATAACCTACTTTTTAAATTTCTAATAATATCATTGGGGAAACATAACTGGTTAACTCTATCCCTTTACCCAATGCATTGGAGATGTATATTATTGTCACCCATAATTATGAGATATATGGGGATCACCTATTACCAAGAGATATTTCAGGATCACCAGTCATTATAAAAAATTAACAAGAAATAAGACATAATAAAAATACCTGAAAGATTTCATTTCCATTATCATAATCATAAAAATATTTTTTTCATCGATAAGAAACAATTTCCTATTATTGACATATCCTTTCCATTTATAAGACTTTTTTAAAATAACATGAACAATTGGAAGGAGTATTTTTCTGTAAAGAAAATATGAAAGATTGTAAATGAATCCAAACATAAGATAAATTCTACACCAGTGGTAAGAACCATTGACGTCTTATACATTAAAATGAAATATTCCTTTTTTCATTTTCATCAAAAAAATTGGATTAAAATATATAAAAAGATTCCATTAGAAAACAATTGTAAAAAAGTCAGAAATGAAATAAAATATCATTTATAATACATTTATAACCATATAAATTCATCTCTAAGTTAAATTGTCTCATTCCTCATGTCTAACTCATCTTGTACGTTCTTTATATTCATCAATAATAAACTTATGATAATTATTCACTTTATTAAGACCAATTTCATTCTTCTTATTCCATTAATGTTATTAATTAAAATTTTATATATAATCAAATAATCGATTAAGTTTACATCGGATGTTTTGATGATATTCAGCTCATGGATCCAAAATTACTTCATTAGGATTAATATGATTAAATAAAACATTATTCCATAATATCCAGAATAATATTAGAAAAATAATTATTATTTTTATACATAAATTATACTTATAAGCCAACCCTTAATGATGTTTATTAAAAATGAACAATGTTACAATCATTGAGATGGAAGGTCATACGTAGGAATGAGAAACATTTCTATTTTACAATGAAAATGATTGAAATAAGATAAGTATTAACTAATCTTTAAATAATTATGATTATGTCATATATATCATCTAATTTAATTAAACAAAATCATTTATATCATTCATGGGATATGGTTATGAAAAATGAATCACAGAACTTCAGGGAGGTAGTAATCCATACATAAGCCCAAAAGACATTATCATTCTTGAATTGATGTAAATAAAATAAAATAAGTCTTATATTATATTGAACCAACATTAATTATTTTATATATGGATTAAATTCAACATTTTCACCATCTATGAAGGACGATGATGGAAAATTAATTACATGGGTTCACAAGGATATTGTATGTCATACAATTAAATGATGGTTGTATTTACCATTTGATTTTAGAATACAATAGATACTTATAATTCAATTAACATAACAGAATATTTATATATGGATGATATTTGTGTTATTTAATTTTAAAGTTATACATCTTTTTTGTAAAACCTTATTTTACATTACACTTTAAGCCCACTAAGGTTGATATTCTACCCAAAATAAAAACTCTACGATGTGGGGAGGTATTTTAGCTATGTATTTGGGTAGTTATTTGATACTATAGAGTTCCTAAATGGTTTGTGGAATATATTATATGATTTTACCTTTTATAATATATATGAGGTTCATTAATGGAATTTCTAAAATTATTAAATTAATATAATTATGTTTCATGGAACATGAATCCAAATTGATGTGATTATAAGATATTATGAGAACGGGTTCAAATAATCTCATAAAATAATATTTGGTAAAGTTTGTTCTTATTTTTTTACCATTATCATTGTATTTTAAACCCTAGTTAAACCATTGGAAAAATGTGATGATATCAATGTTTTTTACACGTTTTGGGTTAATAAAGATTCTATAAAAGTATTATAGATCCTTAAATGGAAAAAATTTGATATTTTAAACCATATCCCACTAATATAGAAAAGAATAATACATTTAGTAATTTAAAGTATTTTTAAAATATTTTTTATTATAAAATTTCATTAATTTCATTTTGGGAACTATTCATTTAACTTGACTTTGAAAACTACATGATAGAGAATGAATTTAAATATAAACCTTTCACACATACACAATATTTTATATTTGTATATAAAATAATTGGGACACTATAAATCACCCCAAAATAATTATGTTTAAAGTTTTAAAATCATTAACTATATTTTTCTACTACTCCCACTAGCATTAAGTCAACATTGTGTAAGAGTTTAAGGTATTTCTCACATAAATAAAATTACAAAATAAATTTCATAATATATATATATATAATAGATAATAATTTGTAACATAACATAAGTTATTTGTATCCCTATCACAAAATATTATAGATATTAAAAATAAGAGAGTGACATTTTTAAATTATATTTACTCACTGTAATATATAAGTAATATTCAACGAAAAATAGAAAAATATTTCCCTAAATTCAAATATTTTATGAGTATGTTAAAACCCCACTTATCCAATATATTTAACGAAATATTTATTTTAATTTTTATTCCTTATCATATTATTTTTAACCCATAATTACCTAATTTTCCCTTACCAAGGTGACAAATGATTACTATGGTTACTATTCATAGTGACCAAAAAAGAAAAATATTTACAAAATATGGAACTCATGATTAAAAATATGGATTCCATTTTTAAAGATTTGATTTTTATAACTAGTAGAAATTAATTTTAGTTTAAAATGAAAAATGCAACAAAAAATAGTTTTTAAAAAATGTTTTTATAAGAACAAAAATGAACGTATAGAAAAATTAGGTACAACAATGATTCATATTTAATTTATTGAAATATTTATAATTAAATTATATTTATGTTACTTTCAGATCAAAGGGTACTTCTAAATTAATTTATTTAATGAAAAGATAGGTTAATTTTACAAAAAAAAGATCACTTTTCCCTAGAAAGTCAATTGTTTCAAAAAAAACCTAAATATCACCCAAACATAATATTGCTATGAATATTTAACAACATAATTTCATTTTTTATATTTAAATTTGTAAAATTTTGAAATAAATCTTTTAAATAAAACCATGTAATATTTATAACAAATATAGTAAAAATAAAACTATTTCCTTTTTTACTAGAAAATTTCTTGATATTATTATAGTGTATATAACTCTATAAAATATGATTAATGAATAAGATGTGAAAATGATTTATATTAATATTTCCTCGGTTGTTACAAAAAAATATACACATGAGTAATCCTAAAGATAAAGATAGTCAACCCCATTCCCCTTTCTAGAATAGGGCATAATCCTCTAAGCCAGTATGTTGTATGCCCCTAAGTCCCTCCCCCTAAGGATACTTTAAAAAAGATAAAATTCTTTTTAAAATATCTCTAACACTTATTATGAAAAAAAATTATTCAATATATATTTTTACGGTCATAAGTTAAATTACAAATCAAGGTCAAGGTGGATGAAACACTAAATCTTATAGAGTTATTCCTAGTAGGTAAGGAATGGATCTATCTGCTAGAACTAGTTTAACCGATAAACTAAAACATAAAAAAATATTCACATTATATAACAATATTACCAAATATGAATAAATAAAGGAATTCACATTCAATAAATTAATTATTTAAATATTTAAACCTCAAATAAACATTTATGAACAATTCATAAGTAAAATCTAATTAGAAAAAATTTATAAATTTGATAAACATTAGGGAAATTCCACAATATTGAATATAAAAACATTATTTTACAATTTAATATGAACTCTTATATTTGTTATATGTAATTTATATATGATATTTTCTTAATTATAGACATTTTATAATTCAATTTTCATTATATCAACATTTTTTTAATCTAAATATCATATATTTCATAAATTATAAATATTTTATAAATTCCTCCTTATGATTTCTAAATGAACCCTTTTATTTCTTGATTACAAGGCATTCCATATAATTTTGGTAAATGGTGTTTTAACAATAACATTTAATATTTTGGAATAATATTATTATATAAACATATAACAAATTCATTATAATGTATGTTTAATTATTTAATTAATTTAAAAATTCATCATAAATCAAATATTTCCAAAATACCTTTACTGTGATTTATAAACCATTTAAAATTTAAAAAAAAATTAATTCTATTTTTTATTCACCCATAGGTAAAATATATATTCTATATAAGGTAAAACTCCCTTTACTCTTACAAAAACACTCTATGAAAGTGTATTCTTCTGTCTACCTTTACATTGGTCGTTTTTATCCCCTTGTGTATAGGTAAGTTATTGTTTACATTTACACGGCTCATTTGCATAAAGGTAGCTAAGAAAATACCTTTATATATCTTATATTTATAATAGTGACAAATATATTATGTTTATTTAAACCTTTTAAATAAAGGTAAAGTTATGGTTAACATTATTTAACTCACAAAAAGGTTTCATATGAACTCTTATATTTTTTATATGGAATTTATATATGATATTTATTTAATTATAATCATTTCATAATTTAATTTTCTTTATATAAACATTTTTTGTAATATAAATATCATATATTTCATAAGTTATAAATATTTTATAAATTTCACCTTATGATTTCTAAATGAACCCTTTTATTTCTTGACTACAAGAGATTACATAAAATTTTGGTAAATGGTGTTTAAATAATAACATTTAATATTTTTGAATAATATTATTTTATAAAAATTTAATTAATACATTATATTATATTTTTAATTATTTAATTAATTTACAAATTCATTTTAAATTAAATATTCCCAAAATACCTTTACCTTGATTTATAAACCATTTAAATTTAAAATAAAAAGTAATTCTATTTTTATTTACCCTTATGTAAAATCTATATTCTATATATGGAAAAAATCCATTTACTCTAACACAAACACTCTATGTAAGTTTATTCTTTTCACTACCATTACATTGGTTGTTTGTATCCCCTTGTGTAAAGGTAAGTTATTGTTTACACATCCCATTTACATAAAGGTAGCTAAGAAAATACCTTTATGTATCTCTTCTTCATAATGGTGAAAAAAATATTACGTTTATTTAAACCTTTAACATAAAGGTAATGTTAGGTTTAGCATTATTTAACACATATAAAGGTTTCAGAATATACAAATATACCCAATAAGGGGCGAATTGTTCCATTTAAACCTTTTTAAAATCATTCACAAATCTGCCTTCTGATATCGATTGATGATTATGCCGATAAGAAGTGTTTACCTTATGTATGAAATTATAAGTAGTTGGTAAAACATAAATAAAAAACATAGATGTTTATAGTGTGTCAGGGAATAAAGATCCCCTAGTCAACTCTAGTAATTACTCTCTCTGTGAGTTTTGTGAATTTCACTAGCCAGGTCCTCATATCATAAAACCAATCCACAACTGAGTGTAGGTAGTTGAAAACATTACAAATAAGGCTAAAAACATACCCTTCTGGTTCTTTAACAGCGAACTAAAAAACCACATTTTAGATCGAGAATCTTATACTCCAGTATAATGGAGTACGTGCATTTGAAACTCTCAAAAAAGATATTGTTTAAAAAGGGTTCTGGTTGAACTTCATAGTTGAAATAGAAACTGACAATAGATTGATCTAATTTTTTATAGAAAATAGTTTCTTGAAGAAAGAGTTGTTATGAAATGATCTAGTTTTAATATATCATTGAAATAATAACATCAATTAATATCAGTATAAAACTAACAAAAAATACTAGATTCAGAACATGTATATCCCCATTGTAGCCTCTTCTATAGAAAATGGAGTCTGAACTATTATTTTAGTATATCGGTAAAAGATCTTCACAAGAACGCAGTTTCACTTGAAAAATATGGGTCAAATATAAGGTTTAATATATATCTCAATATATATATTCTTCTTTGAATCATAAACTCATACATAGATCAAATACACCGACAACATAAATAAAGAATAGAGCCTCCTTTTCTATTATAGATCTATGAAAATTTCGTGATAAATTGTATGAATTCAAATTCTTAAGATAGATCAGAGTAGTCGTAACATCCCTTGATAATAGGAGATAATTTATATACCTAATTCGGTTATTTGAATCAATCATAATGGACTTTGAATCATTCGAAAATGAGCTTTAAATTGACTGAATATTCCACAAATACTATTGCACAAAACTCTGATAAAATAATAAATTCAAATCTCTAGTGATGAAAAGTCAAACATAAGGTTCCTTCACCAAATGAAAAAATACCAAACATAGTGTTCAACTATATAGTGTTCATTCTACGAACGTAAGGTTGAATATATAAGGTTGATCCCAAATGTATGTTTGATGATGCATATGTTTTCTTCCCAAGTGTAAGGTTCCTTACTAATGTTGGGTTCTTTAACCATACTTTTTCTTTTTTTCAAAAATAAGGTTTTATCCAAACGTAAGGTTATTTATCTATATGTTTCTATCAACATAGGGTTGATTAACTATATGCACTGATCTTCCAAGATAAGGTTTCATACAAATGTAGGGTTTGTGCATTATGGTATGTTCTTCAACGTATGGTATGAACAGTGTTTTTAGAACATTCTTAAGAGTGTTTCAAACACTTTGAAGAATATTCCACCTAAATAATAAGATTGAATATATTTCCAAAATTTGGAATATAAAGAATATTAATTTCTGAAAATACACATAAAGTAATATCATTAGTATAACCAACAATAGTATTTGTCAGCATCAAAATCAATAAAATTTATAGAGTATTATTGAGAAAATACATGCCCAACAATCTCCCCCTTTTTTATGATCACAAAATCCATTAAATTAATAATAGAATTTAGAATTCTATAAACAATGAAAAGAAAATATTTCAAAATTCTATTTGACAAAATTATTTTGATAAAAATAAATGTTGTGTTTACCCAAATTTCTCCCCCTTTTGTGATATCAAAAATAAAGAATAAAAATGGTTAAAACACATTTAATTTTTCATAAATTGATAAGTGAATGTTATAATAATCTGTTTATATAAATAAGATTGGACCATTGAATAAAGACATAAACAAAAAATAATATGGAATAAAGTATGCAAAAATAAAAAAATAAGAAAAATTTCTTGGTCAAATAATAGTATAAGTATAATAATCAATATGAATATGAAACATGTTTATTAAACTAAATTGGTTAGGGTAAAAAAGATTGGGTAGAAGTTGGATCAGTTATGCTTCTAAGGATTTTGAGCAGATTCAAACATATATTTTAACTCTACCATTTCTAACTTCAACTTTATGATAATATTTTCCCCCAACTGCATAATAAAAACTATGGGATCTTTAATAATATGAAAATTCTCAACAATATTGACTTTCAAAGAGTCATGAAAGATCTCCTATTACTTCATAAACTTGTCTAGTTTATCTGTAAAATTTTTCTATAGAAATATAATACCAAGTTCATTGTGAGTCTATTGGTCAACTAAAAATTTCTGGTTTTCCAATAGAACTGATAGAGGAGCAATATTCCATTGGATATTTTGATGATGATCATTCATATCTGTCATGATAGAGGTGATATCCTAAAAGCTTCGAATCAGATCCAAACTGTTAGTAGGAGTATAGGTATATGTATTTTCTTGACCAACACTACTCTGGATTGATTCAAACTGACATCCCAAACACCACATTAGATTAGAAAATTCTGATTTAAAAACAACTTCACACTTAATGTATCCAACTTCATTCAACAACTCTCTCTTAAAAGAATCAAATTCCTTTTTAGAAACTGAATTTTCCTTAAGATATTCTAACTTTTTAATTGTAGCTTCCAGGTCTTGAATAATATTTGCATTCTCTTATTGAGAAATATTAAAATTAATTACAAGCTCTTGCACTGGATTAATCAAGGAATTAGATGTCCCTTCAGCTAGATGTTGTGCCTAACCAACTGCCACAATTTCTAAAGATTTTGAAGGAGAATTTTCAATAGACTTCTACACTCATTTTCCAATTTACTTTTCACTTAAACAAGACAAACTATCAATAAATTCTTCTTTTTATTCAGTTCCAAATTGATGTCTTTCATTCACATGATCAAAAATAGGGAAAATCATATTCTCTACAATTCTAGAATCCATGTTTTCAGATCTGATAATTTTTTCATATTCATGAAGAGTAGTATCTTCTTTTTGAATAAATGGTAAAACAAAATTATTTATATCTCTTATCTGGCTTTTAACCTATTGATCTTCCTCATGAAAAGTTTCTTCCAAATATACTGACCTAGTAGCTTCACCTGAACCCAACACTGGTTCTTCAACATGTGAATATACCATTATCCTTGGTCTTACAACAAACTCTTTTTGAAAATCCTCTTCTTCCTCTTCTTCTACAAAAAATCTCATTTTTATTTGGGTTGGTTTGTAAATTCCTTCAACTCTTGTTTCACTAATTCCTTCATTTCCAATTTCAATTTTCTCCCATTGAGAAATAGATTATAATTTTATCGGTCATCTTCACGAACTGGAAAGAGTTTTCCTTTTACTATACTCTAGTAAAAACCTAACGTCCTCAAATTTCCCTCATTTAGTATGTTGTTTTGATGACATTTGATTTGAGAATCTATTAAATTATTCATTCCATTATTAAACAAAATTAGATAGATTATCCTCCCATAAGGATAAAAAAGTCATCCTAGAATCTTTCTGATAGAAGTAATGCAAATATATGAAAATATACCATGTAAAATTCATCTTTATTTCACTCTAAAATAGAAACATGATATACTTGTTTGGATATATAAACTTTTCCATCTCACCCATTCTTGTAGAAATTACTGTTTGAATAAACATAACCAAGATTTTCTAATCTTCCTCGAGATCCTTCAAAAACATTTTCCAAATAATATTTGAACCAAACATAAAATACATAATGTCTTTAAATTTAATGTCTTTATCTTTATAGATCAGAGATAAAAAACAAATACTCCCTCATGAGGATTGTTCAAAATTTGAAAAATTTCAGTCAAAGAAACGAAAAATTATTTATCTTCTATTCTTGCAAAAAGTATATCCTGATAATTTCCAAAATTAAATTGAACTCTATTATATAAAAAATTATAGTTCCAACTCATAAAGGAACTCTAAGTTAACCTCATTTAACACATATTCCAACCCTTGAAATGCTATCGCTTCCTTCAAGAGTTGATTTTTCTAATAGAGCCATTTGAAATCAACTATTTTTCCTTAAAGAATATTTCTTCTAGAATATCTCTAACTCTTTGGGTCACTGGCTTCACCGTCTTCAGTTCCCTAGGTTTTTATTAATTTTTGAGAAATGAAAGCTCTGAGGTTTTCAGGTCTAGGGTTTTTAATGAAAATTGAGGTAAACCAAGGTAGATGAGAGGTTTGGTATATGAAAAGGGTTTCAGAAACAAAAATGTTAGATATTAAAAATGTTTCTTACATTTCCTTATTTCAGGTGTCATTACATAATAAAATTATGAAAATTTTAAGACACACGGTTTGAATAAATTTAAGATAAAATAAATAAACTAAAATATATTGTGAAAAAAATATCAAAACAAATCAAATTTAAAGAAATAAAAAAATATTTTTAACATAAATAGATTGTAATAAATAAATAAATAAAATAAAATAAAATTTTAAAATTAAAAAGATCATCAAGATTAACATGTTTTTAAAAGTTAAATAAACCTAACTCCCCTTAATGAAAACAAGACTTATAGCGGGAAGTGGTTTAGTAAAAATATCAGCTAGCAGATATTTAGTGTTTACAAAATCAAGAGATATATTCCCTTTATAGACTTTATCTCATATAAAATGATGTTAAATATCAATATGATTAGTTCTTGAAGACTTATTAGTGTTTTGGAAATATTTATAGCACTTGTATTATCTCGTAAAATAGGGTTACTATTAAAATTTAATCTAAAGTCCATTAGTGTGTTTTTCATACACAATAATTGTACACAACAACTGCATGCAGATACATATTCTTCTTTAGCTATTGACAGGTCAATTTCATGTTGTTTTTTACTTGACCATGATGCTAAAGATTTCCCTAAAAAGTGATGGGTTCATGTGGAACTTTTTCTATCTAACTTATAACCACCAAAATCAGCATATAAATAGGATATTAAATTAAAATAATAAGTTTTTGGATAAAGAATAGATTGAAAAATAGTTCCATTAAAATATATAAAAAACCTTTGATAACAATAAGATTAGATTATTTAGGATTTTTTGAAATCTAGCACATAAAAATATAGAAAACATAATATCTGGTTTGCTTGTAGTAAGATATAACAAACTACTAATAATACCTCTATATAACTAGTTTTCCACTGGTTTCCTAGCTTCATCCAGATCAAGTTTTATATTAGTACACATGGAAATTGTATATGTCTTGTTTTTCTCAGGACCAAAAATTTTTAATAAATAAGTAATATATTTAATTTGGTTTGAAATATTTCCATAATCTTTTTGATAAATTTGATGTCATAAAAATATGTTCCATTCTACCAACATATTCATTTAAAATTATTTTTTCATAAGTTCTGAAAAATTATTACAAAGTTTTTCCTTAGTTGAACCAAAAATAACATCATCAACCAAAATTTGAACTTATAAAATAATTGAACGAATAATTTCCTTAAAAAAAGATGGATCTTCCAATCCAACAGTAAATCCATTTTTCATACAAAAATAACATAATCTTTGATACCAATCTCTAGGTGCTTGTTTAGCACAATTGAGAGATTTAGTAAGTATAAAAATAGAATCCGATTTTTGATACTTTTCAAAACTAAGAGGTCATTCACCATAAAAATCCTCCATTAAATATCCATTTAAAAATGAAGATTTAACATCCAACTGATATAATTTGAAGTTCATATGAGATGCATAAGCTAGAATAATTCTTATTTATTCTAATATAGCTATAGGGGAAATGGTTTCATCAAAATCTATTCCTTCTTCTTGATTATATCCATTAGCTAATAATCTATCATTATTTTTAGTTGTAATCCCTTGATCATATTACTTATTTCTAAAGGCCCACTTAGTTCCTATAACTAGATAATTGTATGGTCTTCAAACTATTTCTCAAACTTCATTACTTTTGAATTGGTTTAGCTCATATTTCATTTCAATCATCCAACTCTCATCTTCTAAGGACTCTTCAAAAGATTTATGTTCATGTTGAGATAAAACGGAAGAGTATTCAACTTGGTTTCCTATATTTCTTCTAGTTTTTATTCTTATGTCTAGGTATCTTATTATAGTTTCTAAAATATGATTCTTTAGGGTTCTAGACTATCTAGGTAAAACACTTCTAGGTTTATCATTATCATGCTCTTATGAACTGAACTGGATTTTATTTATGTTATTTTCAAAATCATTTTTCTTATTTTTAAGTCTCATATTTGCTAAAGAGTCGGTAATTTCATCAGTGTGATCTTTTTCATTAATTAAATGTTCAGTTTCATCAAACATTACATGAAATTATTCTTAAAAGATAGTTGACATTTTATTAAACACTTTATAGTCTTTAGAGGTAGCATAATATCCTAAAAATATTCGTTCATTATCTTCTCGATCGAACTTACGAATATTATCCTTTTTGGTTTGGATATACACCTTACATCCAAAAAAATAAGGTATTCTACCTTAGGATTTATGTTATTCTAATTTTTATCAGGTATATTTTTTAAAATAGACTGAATTAAAACTCTATTCATATTTTAGCAGGCTATTTTTACCACTTCTACCCATAAGAAGATAGGTAGAATGTATTCATTCAGAATAATTCTATCCATTTTTTGAATATTTCAATTTCTTCTTTCAATAATTAAATTTTTCTGAGGAGTTATTGGTACAGAAAATGTCGGTTTATTACCCAGATTTGATCAAAAGGAATTGAATTCCTGATTCTAAAATTCTCCACCATGATCACTTCTTAATGAAATTATCTTAAAATATTTTTCATTTTGAACAATTTTATAGAAACATTCAAAAACACTAAAATCATTAGATTTTATTTTAAGAAAATAAATCCAAGTAAATCTTGAATAATCATCAACTGAAACATATACATATAATTTTCTATCCAAAAATGCTACTCTTGATGGAAAACAGATCCATGTGGATAGGTTATGGAGGTTTTGATGTAGCAATTTTGGGAATATATTTGAAAGAAGATTTATGCAGCTTTACAATTTGGCATTCATCACAAAATTTGTCATGATCAAACTTAAGACTAGGTAAATTAGAAACTTACTGTTTCATAGATAATTTATGTAAAGCATAAATATTATAATGACCAAGACTTCTATGCCACATCCAAGACTCATTTATCTTATTAGTTAAACGATTCACTATCTTTTTTATGGAAGGAATGTATATCCAAAGTATAAATATTATCATATTTAAGTCCTCTAAACTTATGAATTTTATCTTTAAATATAGAGCAGGAATTTTTATAAAAATAAACATAATATCCATCATCACATATTTGATAGATACTTTTTAGTTTATGCTTCATCTCTTGTACATATAGCACTTTATTGATTGAAACTATTTTTGGATCATTAATAGTTACAAGTCCTATTATTTTTCCATTGAAATTATCACCAAAAGTGACTAAACATCCATCTATTTGAGTTAGTGTATTGAATTTTGATGATTTTCCACTCATATTTCAGGATCATCCACTATCTATAAACCATATATCTTTTTTTCTATGACATGTTTCCTACAAAGGCAATTTATACAATAGTTTGTTTTGGTACCCATATTCTCTCCGGTCCTGTAGTGTTAGATTGTAGAAATGTTTTAATTTAGATCTAATTTCTTTCCACAACTCATATCATTTTCTTCATATAAGCTATTTTATATAAAATCTTTTTAATTCCACTTATTTGAGGATTTCATAAATAACAGATTTTTTATATGACCTTTTGTATCTCAAAAATAACAACTAACTGTTTTTGAGTTAGGAAAGAAATAATTCTTATATAGTTTATATTTTTCACCCCTACTTCCTATACCAAATATTTTATTTTAATGTCATTTTTACCAAGAATTTGATTCAGAATATTTTCCCATTCTGTAAAGAATAGAGATTCACTTTTATAAGTTTCTAATTCATCTTGTAATGCTTTAATATTATATTCTGGATCAGAACAGTTTGTGGTGGATGAGTTAAATTATTCAATTAAATATGTATGTTTTTTAAGTAAGGCATCTCTTTCTCCTAAAACAGAATTTTGAATATTATTTAAATATTTTTGTTTCTTTAATATGGATTTATATATTCCTTCAATAATTTTTCAGTAGGAAACCAATTTATTATTTAAATAATTTGAAACAGAATTAAAATTATAATTAGATGAATAATGGTTATGTACCTTGTATTCTTATACCATGTAGCACATATTTGCTTCTATATTTGACTCCCCATTTTCTGAATCAGATTATGATGAGCTTCTTGGGTCTTTAGAAACAGTCCAAGTAGCCTTCATTGATCTTTTTCTTTTACGTTCATAGTCATCATTTTTCTGATATCTCTTTTCTGTCTTTCTCCTTTAACATTTTAGATGGGGAAAATCAGGTCTTATATGTCCTAATTTCTTCGATTCATAGCATCTGACTACCCTTGATTAATTCTCATCCTTCTTGAAGGTTTTTCTGAATCCATATTTCTTTTTACAAAACTTGCTAAAATTTCTAGCTAATTGAGCTAGTTCCATTTCATAATCATATGTTTCTGAATTCTTTTCTTCTTTGACTTATTTCTTTATTATTCTTCATTGCTTTGGATATGTTACCTCCATAGAAATATTATCCTTTTTCACTAAGACTTTATAATTTTCATTTTTATCATTCATTTCATCTCCATACATCATATATCTCTAAATTAATTCTCTCAATGTCATATTTTTAACAAGTGATGATTCTCTAATTGCAACTGATAATCCATTCCATTTAGTGGGTATAACTCTTAGTACATTCAATGATTGATTGTCTTTTTTGATGGGATCACCTAAGGCTGTAATATTATTGATAATATTTATAATCATTACATTAATCTGATTGATACTCTCTCTATCAAACATTATGAATTTATCAAATTTCATCTTCGTTGTTTCATAACACATTTTTCTTATATTTTATGTTCCTTAATATGAAACTATAATGGTTTCCACATTTCATAAGTAGTAGGACATTGTCAGACACATATGAATTCATCTCGTACAAGACCAAAAATAATAGAATTCATAGTTTTTGAATTTTTTTCATACTCAGCCTCGGTATTAGCAGTCTATGTTATAGGATATTCAGGAATTATATAAGGATTAATGATCTTTGAATAGACTTTAGATTATATATTCTTCAAAAAGATAATCATTTGTGATTTCCAACATCCATAATTTTTTACCACTGAAATAACGAGCACAAACAATTAACATTACTTCTCTCTAATCAGTCATTTCTATATTTGTATAGTCCTTATAATTTTATATTGTTTATCTTTTTTTCAAAATCCATCCAATGATATCAATTGTTAGATCAGAATATACAAATATACATAACAAGGGGGTTAATGTTTCTTTTCAACCTTTTCAAAATCATTAACAATTCTTCCCTTTGATGTCGATTGATGATTATGTGGATAAGAATTGTTTAACATTAGTATGAAATTATGAACAGTAGATAAAATTGAAATACATAACACAACTTTTTATAGTGGTTCAGGGCGTAAATATCCCCTAGTCCACTCCACCAATTACTCTCTCTATGTTTTTTTTGTGAATTTCATTAGTCAGGTCCTCATATCATAAGACCAATCCACTACTTAGTGAATGTAGTAGACACATTTAAAAATAAAGATAAAAACATATCCTTCTGGTTCTTTAAAAGAGAACCAAAAATATAGATCTTCGATTGAGAAGCTGGTAATCCACAACAATTGAGTACAAAAAGTCTAAACTTAAAAAAATATATTGATTAAAAAGTGTTTTGGTTAAACATCACAGTTGAAACAGAAACTGACAGTAGATGGATCTTCTTCATTAGAAAAAAGTTCTTCAAAAAGGGCATTTCTGATGTGATCTGGTTGCAGTAGATCTTTCCAATAAAAACATCAATTAATAGCAGCATCCAACTTACAAAAAATACTAGATTCAATACACCTATATCTCTATTAGATCCTCTTCGGTAGAAAATATATTTTAACTGATCATTACAGTAGATCAATAAAAGATATTCACAAGAATGATGTTTCACTAGAAAAATATGTGTCATAATATATGGATGAATATATATCTCAATGTATATTATTAAATGAATCATACACTCTTATATTGAACAAATACACCGATGGAATAAATAAATCAGAGATACTTCTTTTAAATTCCATATCTAAGAAAATTTCCTGATAAATTGTAAGAATTCACATTCCTGCGACACCTCAAAGTAGTCATTACTTCCCATAATAATAGAAGATAACATATCTACTTAATATGATTCATTGAATCAATCCTAAAAATATTTTAATCCTTTTAAAACATGCTTTAAATTGATATGATATTCTATAAAGACCATTCCCTGAAACATTGATAAAATCATTAATTCAAATATCAGGTGATGAATAGTCAAACATAAGGTTTATTCACCAAATGAAAAAAATAAAAAATGTAGGGTTAAACTACGTATTGTTAATTCTCAGAACGTAAGGTTGAAAATGTATGGTTGATCACAAAAGTAAGGTGGATGATCCATATATTTTCTTCTCAAATGTAAAGATCCATACTTATGTAGGGGTCTTTAACAATACTTTTTCTCTTTTTCAAATGTAATGTTTCATACAAATGTTAGTTTCTTTATCCATGCATTTCTATCAACGTATGTTTAATTAACCATACATGTTAATCATTAAACAAAACTTTTAATACAAATGTTGGGTTTGTTCTTTATGTTATGTTCTTGAATGTTTGGTATGAATAGTGTTTTTTGAACTTGATTAAGATCATTTCGAACACTTCGAAGAATATTCCACGTGAATAATAAGATTTAATATAATTACAAAATAAGGAAAAAAATTAATATTAATTTCCTGAATTAGACTTAAATTAAAATCCTTACAAAAACAAACAACGGTGTTTGTGAGAATCGAAATCAAAAAGATTTATTGAGTATTGTTGAGACAATACATTCCCAACAATAAAAACCTAAAAATAGTATGATATAACTTCAAAAAATTAAACATGCAAAATATCTGAAGACTGGAGTAGAAGAGAGAACCTTGTATTCAACTACAAAACGTATTGTCTTAATAATTAAAAGGATAATTTTTGATGAATATCACTTGTAGTAGAAAATTTATTCTTACTAACTTCAATAGAATACTCTAGAAAATGGATCCTTGATCATATCAAGAGGATACTCAAACATTCAAAGGTTTGTTAACTCTTTCTCACAGAGATAAATGAGGATTGGGGGATGATATTTTTCTCACCATTTCATGAAAAATATTATTATATCATTATTAGAAATATTCACCACACCCAAATAATATAGCCCATACTCTTTTATAAGAAAAACCCACGGATCCTCATTTGTAACTCATCATATATGTCACTTTAAATTAAGTGTAATTCCTTAAAGTTATTTAAAAGAATAAATGTAAATATTTAGATGAACCAACATTTTGAACTAAACTAATGAAACCCATTTATGATATAAATATTTAGTCATTGAAGTGAATTCAACCTATTATACATGTATCTCATATATAACTAATATAATTTATACCATTCATATATTAAATTCATAAATATATCATCACATTAAATATATCAAAGAGAATAAACATGAATCATATGCATGTATTAAATGTACCCTTTTTTATAATACTATAATATATATATATATACTTCATGCATCGGATTCATGTGTTCATGTGTTGCATGCATGTACCTTTTAGTACACATCCAACACCATCCAAAATAGGTTGTACAATTTTTGTATGGTGTACATCCAATGCATAGTAACTACGAACCTCTAAAATTTCCTCTAATTTTCCATTAATAAGGATAAAATATCTAAAAAATGAATGATAAATCAAAATAGAAAAAAAAATATGTACTCCCTAAATCCCATGGAAATTCAAGGCTCGCAATGATAAGTGTCGGGCAGACACGTACTTGTAACAACCCTATTGACTTATGAAGATATGAGCATCTAACTACCATAACCACCAAAATATCATAAAAACACCATGATATTCTATCATTTTTTAACAAACCTACTTGAATACCTTGTTTTGTAACCCGATTTATCTTTCTAAAATGTCCAAGTGTGTTCCTAATTGTTATATGTTGGTAGAAAGTGTTGTGGAAGTAAACTCACATAATTGGTAATGATTTCAATTAATAAATTAAAATAATAAAAATTATATTTCAACTAAAATCCCCTTGGGACCTTACCATTTATTTTTAATCCATACATCCAAAATTAATTTTCTTGAAATAAAAACAAAACAAAACATTGAATAACATGAAATTTTCACTCAATATCCATCAAGAACCATTAAAATAAATATAAACCATAATCAATAAGATGATTCAATATCCAAACAAATCATAAAAAATATTTTAATGATTAATTATAAATGAGAAAATAAATTAATAGAATCCAGTATGGATAAGTATTTGAGGATAAACAAAATATATATCCTAAAATATGACCAAAATTATCGATTTAAAATACATGTATCTATTTGAAAATCTATAATATCCCACTTTTTATCACCTTTATTTCAGGTAAAAATATCTAAAGAACCTGATATATCAATTTGGTATGTACTCTTTACTTGCATCAGATTAGACCAAATCTATTTACACTGGGATTGTGTATATAGGGTGTGAATAAACATTTCGAGTTGGATTTTTTCATATACATTATGTCTAACCTTTGTAGATTAATGTATCTCATTCTAGTTCTAACTAAAACTATAAAGAAACCATTTAACATTATAATAAAAAAATAAATAATTAACCAATATTAAAATTTACAAAATGTAAAATAGTTTTATATAATTGCCAAAATATTCTCGAATATAAATAAAGGTATATGTAACAAAAAAATTATTAATATATCTCATGTATATACATTAATAAGAGTACCTACTAGAATAGATCATGGAAAATTAGGTTCCCTATACTAATCAAATCCATAACCATATCTATGTTCAACTATATATAGGCCACTATCCAAAGTGGTTTCTTATGCTAGTAGGTGTAATCACTAACTAATGTATAATCCTACACCAATAATCATTCTCAAATAGAATTAACTAGAGTACCATAATAAGTATTCTACAACATATATATTGTAATTATGACAATGAAGGCATTGCCTTTGTTGTGTGGCATCAAAACCCAACATAGGTACTTCTCTAAGAAACAATCCTACATACTCAAGGTATTCCCATAAATGTTTATCCCAAATAAACAGATATAAATAACCAAAAAACAATAATTATCGCCTTTTAAAATATCGAATATTCCTCAATGACGTAAAATACTTTCAAAAAAAATTGGCACCTGTGTAAATAATCCCATCACATTTTATAAGACACTCTAAGTAAAAAAAAACACCAGTTTAACAATATAAGAAATTTATAAAATCTCATTAATAATTCTTCATAAATAATAACAAATCATTTTTTGAAAACATATCAAATTCAGTCATTTAAAATCAAAGTTCACATTACCACAGAAACATTATGTGCATAAATAAACTAAGTTCCTTATTTATATACATTAATAAATATATCCACCATATCAAAAAACCAAAACAATATAAAATAATCATATACCTTCCAAAATGATCCTCTTCAAAAGAATTTCTCTACTTTGATGTTTTCTTCATCATGAGATGTGCATCTCCATAGTATCATTTTTGGATTCAATTCCCTATTGGATGTCAAAAATTATACCAGCCCCTCATCCATCATAAGATGTGGGTTTTACTAAGAAGTCTTTATTAGCTCTTGTTGATCCTATAAATGGTATCCCTCATTAAGATATTCCAAATATACTCTTTGATGTTTCTAAAAAAATTAGGCTAAGGGTATTGAATTTTATCACTAGTGAGTTTCTTCTTTATTTTATTTATTAAGAATTCGTTGAGGCCCAATCACTCTTCAGTTTATCCCAAGTATCATGATTTTTTAATCACATACCTTAAATTATATAATTTTATAAAATAATAAATAATAAATATAATTTTAAGGATAATGTAGAGGCTTGGTTATTGGATCACTATTATTTCCTTTTTCTCTTCTCAAATAAAGATGATCTTCTGAACACTTGGTCCAAAGGATTTGATGTTGTGGATTCATTTTTGTTATACCTATTTAGATGTTTTGTTGAATTATTTATAAATTGAGACTCCCTTCTTCCATAGTGTGTTTCAGGCTTCCTGAATTGAATATATCATTCTAAAACTTATCCTAGATCTATATTCTTTCTTATGTATTCATAATGACTAGTCAAAACCCCTATTGGAGGTTATATGGATTTAAATTGAAGGTGATTACCAATTTATATATTCCATTGAGTTTTAGTTAAGGTTTAACTATTTATCTATATTTTTTTAGTATAGCCATGTATCATAATATTGTGAGTGTAATTCTATTTTTTGAGTAGAAAACCTTGACCAAACTCTCAACTAGTCTTGAATCAACATTTTGATTTATTCTTAATGAAATATAATCCATTAAATAGGTCATTATAAACTATATAATTATAGTTTATATCCAATTGAAACCCCCCATATTAACTATTGAATAAGGGATATCATGTGAAACTAGAAAGGGATTCAGTAGAAGGGAGATTTTATTATGAAACTGAGACACCAATGTACCCAAGAACAGGTGAGAAGAAATCTGGAAGTGAGAAATAGAATTATCAAGCTATAATAATACTCTAATCCAATGGTAAGAAAAGACTAGTTTGATTTATATACCAGATGAGGAAATAAGTATTGTTTAATACTTTCACTCTGTGTTGGGCTTGTAAACAGGTGGATGATTATGGTTTCTGTGATAGGTGGATCTTTATTTAAATTGAATAAGAGAGTTGTTCTAATTGATATAAATACATATTTATGTTTTGTGAAATAATGTAATCATTTTATTATGTTTATTATCTCATATGTGAGAACTAGGGAAAAAAGGTATTTGGAATGGTGTAAATATTGTCATTGATATTTATCATAGAACAATATTAGGATATTCTTCGAGAAGAAATCAAAGAGATCAATGGTTTCATAGATTTATACTAGTATATAAGAGGATGATCATTATATAAAGTTATTTATCACATCATTAATGGAAGATATACGAGATTAATTACCAAATATGTTAGAATAAATTAGTTTTATAAAGGTTGTGGGTGATTAAAATAAGGATACATGAGAGTAAATCACATTGTGGGTGAATATACCAAACCAAAACATATTTTTCATTAGAATACATCAATTATATATAGTTGTAACTATTTTATATGTTTAAAGCATTTCGTATGAAAATAACTGCCGACATGGATTAATAGTTTAGATTGTGTTGTAAATAATAAGATCGTGCTATAGTAATTACCATGAGAGAGATTCGAAAGGCTCTTAGAATTTAATATTGATTAGATCATAATAAAATCAAAGTGGATTCAACATGGAGTTTTTATTTCACTGGATGTAATTGAACACCTACAGAATTTATAAATATGAAAAAACATTGTAGTTTGAATACCACACTGAAACAGGTCTAATTTTTTTGGTCATTTGAGAGGATCAAATTCTGAAATTTTAGTAGTTTATATAAGAGATTCTAATTGAATTTTTTGGATCTATCTGTGGAATGATGTTACACCGAGAAAGATATCATCATGACACATTCTAGATTTTTCTTTATGATTCTAAAACTATAATAAAGAAAACCAAGACAAAATTTAGTTAATTATGGAATTGTTTTACAATATAAATATATCTCAATTTTTTGGGGATTTAGTATGACTTTTGAAAACTAAATGGAATATTAATGATCATTTAAAAGGCCCAATTAAAGGGTGACCTATGGAATATTCATAGATAAAACATTTAAAAATTTTAACCCCTCTTAAACATTTCATGATCGAGATAATTCAATAAGAATTAACTTTGATACATTCTCAATGATATTTTAGGTTTAGAGATTTAAAAAATTATGTCCAAATTCATACATAACAAACCAACACCATAAAAGTAGATACTATTAAAATAGTATCCATTTTTTCATAATACAATATTTTTTTTAAACATGAATTATTTTCATGTAAATTTTTCACAACAACAAAATTGGATTCTAATTTCTTATTACCAATCCTTAATTCTAGTTAAAAACATTTTAAAACATGGTATGAGCATAATAATCTTAGTAAGGGACATAAAAATAATAAAAGAAACTGATATTCCAAGAACACTTATAGACATATGAAATCATTTTCACAAATATATACTTCTCACCATTAAATTGTCATATACTTTGTGAGAACATGAGATATCAATAAAACATAGAAAACATAAACAAAACCATTCTTGTAACATGGGGCATAATTTTCTTATCATACTTACTTAACATTGTAACTATCTTGGAAACCATATGATTTGTATCCCTCAAGGCTATTGTACAATGTAACCCTTGCGACTACCTTATGATGTGACCATTTTAGTTACACATGGAATAATAATTATGATAAACATCCAACTTAAATATACCCAATGCATTAGAGTTCTATCACATACACAACTATCATGATAAAAAATTCCCAATAACCATAACATAATCAAAAAACGTGAATACTGACATCAAAAATACATTCCATGAAGAAAATAACTTGATTCAAAGGAATATTGTACACATACAAAGGAAAAACATTTAACTTGAAAAGAATAATTTAATATTTCGAATAAGAAATCAAAACAATAAGTTTTCATAAAATCATTAAAATATTATCATGCCATGAAAAATTAATATTATTTTTAATTTCATAAAAAGAGACATTTATAAGGATTTTTCAAATGGAAAGTCTCTTCACTTAGGTTAAACTTCCTTCAAATTTATTAAAATATCATGTATAATGGTTTAAATAGTGGTATTAGTATATTTTAGATCTATATTAATATTCATAATACCTTACATGATCTTCTTATTACATATATCAAAACATTTATTTATAATATTTTGTTATTTCCAATTATTTGGGTGCGTTTGTTTCATAGTTCCATGGTCATTTCATTTTGGATTGTCATGTAAAATGGAAATAATAATCCAAAAGATAGAATATCTATGTTTTTATATATAATTTGATAATATTGTAAGTGAATTTTAACTTTCTATGAATATGGTAGTGAGAAAAAGAAAACTCATCATCCATCAAGGAAGTGAATTGACACACCTTGGACGATGATTTAATTTTAAAGAGTAAAAAGGACAAAATAAGAAATTTCACTATTGATATACCACTAACAAAATAAAATCTGATATATATATATATATATATATATATATATTATATGGGATTTATCATGCATATTTGGATATGGTTTAGGAGATGTTGTATGTGAGAAATATTTAAAGAGAGGAGATGAAGGAATTTACCTCTCGAATAATTCTCCTTGAGAACCTCCTTAAGGATCCTGGAATTGGTTTTTTATGAGAAAAGGAATACTATAATGTGGAAATGGATGAGGAGAAGTGAAGTTTTCATAATATAGGTAAGAATTATGGATTATGTTGATGTAATTTATTGAAGTAATGGACTCCCTTTTATAACTAAGGTGAGGGGAAAATTAGAAATTATATAAAATATTTAAAAATAATAAGTCTAATATATAAGAAAAGACTTTAAAAAGTCCTAAAATTATAATAGTTAACATTTTAGACATAATATTATCATATTTGGCCTTGTTAAATATCTTTTTAATTTTTTGAATAATTTAATAATATATTTTATTAACAAAAAATAGTTCTTTCGAATTAAAAAATATTATTAACTATGACTCTAAAAATATATAATATATATTAACATTGGAAAAAAATTTATTATAACGTAGAAATTTCATAGGTATCTAGATAATTCAACTTTTAATTCGAAATTCTCAAATTATATTTATTTTAATTTGTTTAATAACATTTATTTTATTTTTATGTTAAATTATTAATTACTACATAATCGGTGTGAAAGAATTTAAGGTACTTATTTTTTGCCTAAAATTTAAAAATACATTTTCATGAAGAATTTGAATTTATAAGATTTAAAAATAATATTTATTGTTGAAAAAATCATCTAGAAAAACATATATTAAAATATTATACTAATTGAAACCCATAGTGTAAACAACCTGATTTTTTTTAAAAAAAAATATTTTAAAGGATTATAATCATATCAAATTGGATAAAATGGTCATTAATTAAACCCTTGAACAAAAATATTTGATATATTGTTAACCAATAATATTTAGTGAAGTTTTTAAGTCATTTAATGGTTATTATAATTTTAATTAATATATTTATTTTTATTTTTATTCTTCTTACACAAGCACTACATCAGTGTTGCATAAGAATTAAAGTTAAATATTTCATAAATTAAAATTATAAATAAATTACTATCATAAGAAATAATAAGGTTCCAGATAATAATTTATATTTGTTTTATACTAATTTTTCTTGCCTTGTGCAAGCATTACACAAGTATTTAGATAAGATTCATGTAATAAAACTACAAAATTAAAAACTTTCATCCCAAAACATCAATTATACATAATAATTAATAAATAAGTCATCAAAATAATTGTTATCTCTCAACTGTTATCTATAAAAAACTAAATGTGTAATCAAAAAAACGAAGTAGGCACTACGTCTGAACTAAAAAATATTTTTATTTTTATATTTATCAATAAAATATATATAATTTACATGTTATGAACCAATTATAAATATCATTTCCCTTATAATATAATAATTTAAGGATTTAGTAATTTTAATAAATTTCATATCATTACTATGTCTTGGAGATGTCAAAAAAATATTGAATTTAAAAAGGAAGGTATTTTTTACTATTAAAAAAAATCATCTTTTTCATAAAATTCCTAAAAAGTCATTCAAAGATAATTTTACATGACAAATTAAAAAATATAATTAGTTTTTTAAAATTAAAATAATATAATTTTAAAAATAATCCTTGACATATAACCATATAATAAATCAGTTTAATACAATTATTTATTTTAATAGTTACTTAAAATATAGATTTTAACTATTTGATTTGAGAATACTGATCAATTCGAAAAAGCTATTCAATTTATACATAGGTTGTTACATCCCCCCTACTCTTTTGAAAATTTCATCCTCCCTATTTATTCACTTATCAAGAAATGTGGGTACATTTCCCTCATATAATTTTCATATTCCCATATTGCTTCTTCAACCATGGGGTTTCTCCAAAAAAACTTAACCTAGTGAATTACCTTATTTTGAAACACTTGATCTCCTCAATCGAGAATCTAAATACGATTTTCCTTATAAGAAATTTTCTCTTCCAACTGAACTTCTTCTGGGATCCAAACATTAGATGAATATTTCACGTACTTTCTTAACATAAAAACATGAAAAACAATGTGTACTTGGGATAAAATTGGATGCATTTCTACTCAGTTAGAAACTAATACAACTTTATTTATAATTTAAAATAGTCTAATAAAACATAGAAATTTATTCTCTTTCTTAAAAAAATTCATATCACTTCCCTATAATTACCAAAAAGGTATCATCTATATACTGAAATGAAAACTCTTATTGTAAAAAAAATTGTCACACCCCGATCTCAAAATTTTAATTATTATAGTTATTTTAACTATTTCAAACCTCGCTTTCATTACGTGCTGAGTCCAAGTTGAAATTTGTTCTCTTTCTCTGATAAGCAATCGTTTTTTTTGCTTCGCAATATCCGGCACACGGGCAGGGCACAGACAAATCTGTGTGGCTTTTCCAGTTTGACTTATGGCCTGCCCGGTGCACGGGTGGGTAACTAGCCTAATGGAAAAAAATGTATAATTATTATAATTTATATGATCATTATCATTTTTGGTATTTAAATTAATTTGTTACTGTTAAATTTATTAAAATTAACTAAATTAAATTGAGGTTAATTATTGAGATTAATTAATAGTTATTTTGAGTATAATTATTATGATTATATTTTCTTTTAGTTTGTTTTATTTTAAGTTTTATTTATTTATTTTTCCTTTTTTTTCTTTTTTTCTCTCTCTCATTTCTTCCCTCCCTCGGTGCACTCTCCTTTGGCCCTCGCCTGGTTCACGCCGCCTCCAGCAAAAAAAACCCTAGGCCGGCTACTCTTCCCCCTCTCACCGGACCAGGGCGACTTCGCGCCGGTCAACCTCGCCCTGACCTTCCTCGCACCGTCCAGCCTTGCCCCGGCCTACCTTGTTGCCTCACACCACCGGCCGCCGCTGGTCTCCATCTCCGGCGAAGCCTCGCCCCAGCGCCACGACAAACTACCCGAGCACCTTCCTGCCGACCTACATCAAACCGCACAGCAGCGCCTCACATCGAACTGTGCCCGCCAGCCGCGATCTTCCCTCCCTTCCCGCACGCCTCCGGCGCACCCCATGCTGGCCAGTCCACCTCCGATGACCAGCGTCCTCCTGGCTGAGTCCCCTTAGCTCCGCCGCACCCTCTCCACGAGGTTCTTTTCGGTTCGCTTGTGATGCATATTTGGTGCGGTTGAATATCCGCAAAAGATTTGGGAATTCCTTCACCTGAGGTGATTTCATTCCCTAATGTTCTTAGATGATTTAATTTGTGTACTCAATTAGTGTTTACATGTTCTATAGTTAAATCGGTTGATGGCGAATTGTGTTCTATGAATATTTTGACATGCATGTGTGATGGAATTGAGTTTCCTTTTAGAATTGTTTATGTCTTCATAGGGTCTTGTTGTGGGAATTCTAGGAAACATTCAATTAATTATTTTAGGTGTGAAAAGTATGTTTTGGTAATAGTTTAATTTGTATATGCTTTAAAAATGAATTTTTCTACAAAATAAATGGTTGTGTGTCCTGTGCATCATATTGTAGTGTTTCTTGAAAAGTGTTTCAAGCCTTGTTTTGAAAGTGTGAAATATTTTCTAAAGCACTCAAGGTGCGAGTGTATTAAAAATGTGGTTTGAGGGAAAAATGTATTATTTTGGCATGTTGAACTTATTGCGCACCTTTTAAGTTAAATTATAAATAGTTTGAGTAACGAAAAACATATTTTGGTATGGTTGTGCTTTGGATTCAGTTTTAAAGTGTTGTTTTTATATGAAATCGGGTGTGTTTTTGGTGAAAATTTTATAGTGCTAATTTGCAAGTGTTTCAAAAATGGTTTTATTGATTTATTCAATTGCGTGTGTGGTGCGAAAGTGGTCTTCAAAAAGATTAAGTCTGCATTTGATTTTTAAAGTGGCTTTTCCTACGTGAAATTGAGTGTGTCTTTGGAGTGAGGTTTGGTTTCGCATCTTGGGAATGTTTTACTATGTTTTTATTGATTTATTAAATTATTTTGTAGCGCGTTGGTCGTCGCATGGTGAGTTCTTGTGGTTGGCGACAAACGCCTACATATATATACATGGGTAGGCATGTATATATACATATCCTCCTTGCACATGTTTCCTCATGGCGCAGGGAATATGTGCCTGGATCAAAGGATATATATATATATATATATGAAAATGTATATGTGTGTAGGTGAAGCGGTCTTGGGCTGCCATCGTCAAAAGCTGTGTGTCTTGAGGTAGGTCCCCTATGCCTAAGCTTTTAATTTGAAATTCATAATTGCTTGACTGTTTTAAGAATACGTTTCACACTATGCTATATATATATATATATACATGGTATGGAATCTGATTACGGTTGCTAGAAACTATTATGCCTTGTATTGGTAAATTGAAATGTATTTCAAAGTCGTTGGTCTTAAGTGACTTTTCTTGGAAAAGAATTGATTTCTTAAATGGTTTGAATTGGTAATGTGTATTTCCAAAGGTGTTTGGCCTTCTGGCCGGTTGATTTTAAAAAGTGTTCCCTTTATGTAATTAAGCATGTTTGTCATCTTAAGAATGTTTTATGAAATTGAAAAACCTCTATTGAGGCTTGTTTGGCACTTTAAGATTTGGTTTGCGAAAATGGAAAACCCCTTTTTGAGTCATTCCCCTAAATTTGAAAATAAAATGTGATGCAAGTGAAGATGAGTGGTTTGTGATATGTGCCTAGTGTAAAGGCTTGTGCGTGTTTGTGTGGTGTAAAGAGGGGGAATGCACATAAGTAGGGAGTTCGGTGGTGAAAGTTTGAATGAGTTTTAGATAAAGAAAGTGTAATGTATTTGTTTGATTGCTTGATAAAGAAAACTCACCACCATTTGAAATAGAGCACAATGGGAAACCTGGGTATCTAGGTGGGTGACCAGGACTAGTACGCTAGATGACA
The DNA here is from genome assembly GCA_963277665.1 of Viscum album. Classification (NCBI taxonomy): domain Eukaryota; kingdom Viridiplantae; phylum Streptophyta; class Magnoliopsida; order Santalales; family Viscaceae; genus Viscum; species Viscum album. The sequence goes on along the minus strand of OY728164.1, from coordinate 989,945,672 downwards.
CGGCAGGGGTTCCTCCCGGTTTGTCTAGTAGGATTGACGCAACAATACTAACTAAACATATGAATTTCTGAGGGTCGTGGCCTTCTAAGGCACGTTTTCTGAGGGTCGTGCCCTTCTAAGCCACGTTTTCTGAGGGTCGTGGTCTTATAAGACACATTTCGCCGAGGTACGAGGTCTCTAGGTTCCAACTTGTTCTAGCTACCTATAGGGATTACCCATAGTGATCATTTGTGACATGATGCTTCTAATGTAACTTCCTTTTCAGTGGTTTCATACCTGATGTCTTGTTTGTAAAAATCACATTTTATTCCAAACTGGTTTCTTTTCATTTTGAAATGTTAATGCATGCTTGGAACCTATATTGAAAATGTAGTAAGAGTGAAATTATTTATTTGAAAATGCAAACTCATTACTTGAATTTGAAAAGAAGGGAAAACATTATTTTATTATGTATTATTTTCAAACTGGAATTTTTGGATTTCTTATTAAAGGCGGAGGCATAGGACGTGGTTATATTTTTGGCTTTCCTACTAAGAATCTCGGTGCTCATGCCTAAATTACTTTTCAGTTGTAGGTTTTAGTCTTGGATCGCTTTTGGGAGCGAGTCTGGTTGTCGTACCGTGGTGATCCACGGGGTCACCAGAGGTATGTCATGTTTCTTTGTTTATTCTTTTATCTGCTGCCACGTTGTTCAATTTATTTTCCTTTATTTATCTGCTTGTTCAGTTTATGTTTACTTATCTTTGTCATGGGACAAACCGTTCCCAACTGGTTTGTTTTGATGCCCGGCACTAGTTGCCAGCCCGTGGGGATTGGGAACGCCCTTCGGGCCATGTCGCGGACCGGGTCGGGTGCTGGGTCGGATGACGACTTGGCCTGGTTCGTGACAAAATGGTATCAGAGGTGCCCGTGTTATTTGGGGTGTCACGTAGCTTGGTGATTAGGTGTGTCGGGACTCGAGAGGTAGGTGTGGGAAGGACGTCATGAACCCTTGCCCATCCCGAGACTCGAGTTTCCAGGGGTAGTCTAGGATTTGAATTTTCTTCTTTGGATTGGTATGTGTGGATGAGGGATGACCAAAGAAGTGAGCCAGTGTTACGTGGCAGACTTGCATGGAGTAGCGACCCATTTACAGCCTGAGTGCACGGTTCAAGATACTTCCTGCGGTGGATGCCCGCTCGGAGCATGGTCTGCTAAGCCATGTTACCGGGTTGGCGTAGCCACTAGTCCCTTTTTTTGGAAATTTTGATGTGAGTTATGTTTGACCTTCATTTTGGTTGGTGTGAGTACATCTCAAAAATAAAAATGGATTTTTTTTAAGGTGTTTTCAAAATGGAATATGGTTGTTGGAGTGGAAAACGGTTTTTGAAATGGAAGATGTTTTGGAATTTTGAAATGTGTTTCTTTAATGATAAGTGACTTTCTCAATTGGTTGGGAATTTGAGCTTTGTGCTTAATGGTCTGTTTTGGAAATGATAAGTGTCTTGAATTGACCCTTAGTATTCCTATGAGTCATCACATACATTGAGGTGCGCATGTGGAAAGTGGAGAAATTGGTGATGTGATTGGATGGGTGCTTGAGATGGCACATGGATATGTATGTGTGAGACTTCATGGGATATCAATGGTGGATATCTGAGTTGTTTTGTTTGCTAAAAATGGTTTTCAAAAAGGGTTTTTTTTTCAAATGTTTAGAAAAGTGAGCGAGGAATTGTTTAGCGTCCTCTTTTCATGTTGGGTATTCTTTTTCGTGAGTTCTTTGTTTTGACATATTGAATTGTGGTTGGAATAGTGATTTGAGTTTGAGTTTTCGTTTGTGATTGAGGTGTGGAATTTTGATTTATGATGAGTTTTGGTTCGGATTTGCGCCTCTTGTTTTTTAGTATGCTTCCCAGAAAAGTCCCAGAAGTTTCTAGTGAGCCTCTTCTAGTTATTGGTTCTACCCAGACTCTTAGTAGAGTGGTGGAATTGAATTCTTTTAGGTTATTGTTCATATTCCTTGGTGATCATGATCTATCGATGGTAGTATACTGGCATGGTGAAGTCGTGGGTGTTTTCAGGTTATTGGGAACTCCCAAAGCTATGAGAGTCCGTGTTGGTTCGGGTCTATTTGAAGGTGAAACTTTGGATTGTTGGAGGAAATAATCCATGCGTCGTTGCATGATGGTATGTCTTGGAAGGTGTTAAAGACGACTCTTGTCGGATGGTTTATACCCAAGGAAGTGAAGGCAAGGAAAGTGGAAGAACTAGTGGGTGTCGAGTAAGGCCAACAAGCTGTGAAGGCCTACATGGGACATGCCAAGGGGTTGATTCCATTTTCTCCAGAGGTTTCATCGTGGATCAGCTAAAGTTTCTTTTATGTGGGGTTTTCGTCCAGGGTTCCAGGACCATTTCTTTTCAGTGCTCGGGAAGGTTTCACATCCGATGACGAGTGAGAATCGGAGGAACCTGTCTCAGACAAGTCTTCTTGTCAATCCCATCATCTATTAGTTGGACGACCCCCTTCGCTTCTTGTGTGCTCGGTTTGGGTACATTAATTCGCATTGTCATCATCCTTCGAAGACATGCCATCGGTGTGCCATTTGGGAAACTTAGAGAGGCTCCTCTAGAAGATTATTCAGGAGGAGTTTGGACAGGAGAATATCAGCTCCTGAATATGGGGCAGCAGATGCTTCAAGACATCAGAGCTCCAGCCACAGGTCTCGGAGTGAAGCTCTTAACGCAGTCAGGAATCAATGGGGATAGGGCACCTTGGTCTAATTTTTGTCTCCAGTGCTAAAATAGGGACAGTTTAAGTTTCTCGGTTCAAGCTCACTCTTCTTTGAAGGTTCTATTTTTCTATAAGAGGTGCAAATGTCTCTTTTTCTCGTTGTGGTCTTTTTTCTTTGAATACCCCACTGTGGTTGTAAAAAGTCATGGTGATCTTGTTTTCTTGTAATTCCAGTAGTTGCGCCTCCTCAAATGTGACCCGTTTTGTTTTAGTACATGCTCGTTTTGGAGATGCTCATCTCTTGTGAAAATGATGAGTCATGGTAATGTTTGTCTTTTGGTAGAATTCTTCTGAGGGTTTTCTCATGTGTCTGTGGTTTCTTTTTTGGGTTTGAAGTTCTCATGTCGGTCTATACTGGTGGGATTAAACTGGCTAGTTCTTAAATGGTTGGGAGACCCACCACGGATCTTTTCGTGCCTTCTTTGAGCTTAGTCTATGTGGCGGTTCCTCTTGGATCAAGTTAGCAGTTCCAGAGTTATCCCATACTAAGAGTCTCAATGTCGGTTGTGTTAGTCGGGTTCTTGTGGTGGGGAGAACCCTCCTCTTTTCTTGATGGTTCTTCTCTTCTCAGTTGCCCTCGGAGTTGGTCGGGTGTGACTTATGGAGTGAAAATTCATACCAAGTTCGTGATTTTGTTGTCTTCATTCAATTTCAAACTCTATTTTGATTCCTCGTTTGGCTGGGTGATATTCTGGGGGCAGAAAGTTTTTGTGGTGGGGATAATTGTCACACCCCGATCTCAAAATTTTAATTATTATAGTTATTTTAACTATTTCAAAGCTCGCTTTAATTATTTGATGAGTCCAAGTTGAAATTTGTGTGCTTTCTCTGATAAGAAATCGTTTTTTTTTTCTTCGTAATGTCCGGAACACAGGCAGGGCACAGACGAATCCGTGTGGCTTCGCCAGTTTGACGTATGGCCTGCCCGGTGCATGGGTGGCTAACTAGCCTAATGGAAACAAAATGTATAATTATTATAATTATATGATCATTATCGTTTTTGGTATTTAAATTAATTTGTTACTGTTAACTTTATTAAAATTAACTAAATTAAATTGAGGTCAACTATTGAGATTAATTAATAGTTATTTTGAGTATTATTATTATGATTATATTTGTTTTTAGTTTGTTTTATTTTAAGTTTTATTTATTTATTTTTCCTTTTTTTTCTTTTTTTTTCTCTCTCATTTCTTCCCTCCCTAGGCGCACTCTCCTTTGGCCCTCACCTGGTTTACGCTGCCTCCAGCAAAAAAAAAGACCCTAGGTCGGCTACTTTTCCCCCTCTCGCCGGACCAGGGCGACTTCGCGCCGGCCAACCTCGCCCCGACCTTCCCCACACCGGCCAGCCTTGCCCTGGCCTGCCTTATTGCCTCGCACCACCGTCTGCCACTGGTCTCCATCTCCGGCGAAGCCTCACCCCAGCACCCCGACGAACCGCCCGAGCACCTTCCTGCCGACCTGCATCACCCCGCACAGCAGTGCCTCGCATCGAACCGCGCCCGCCAGCCGCGATCTTCCCTCCCTGCCCGCACGCCTCCGGCGCACCCCCTACTGGCCAGTCCACCTCCGATGACCAGCGCCCTCCAGGCTGAGTCCCATTAGCACCGCCGCACCCTCTCCGCCTCAAGGTTATTTTCGGTTCGCTTGTGATGCATATTTGGTGCGGTTGAAGATCCGCAAAAGATTTGGGAATTCTTTCACCCGAGGTGATTTCATGCCCTAATGTTCTTAGATGATTTAATTTGTTTACTCAATTAGTGTTTACATGTTATATAGTTAAATCGGTTGATGGCGAATTGTGTTCTATGAATATTTTGACATGTATGTGTGATGGAATTGAGTTTCCTTTTAGAATTTTTTATGTTTTCATAAGGTCTTGTTGTGGGAATTCTTGGAAACATTCAATTAATTATTTTAGGTGTGAAAAGTATGTTTTGGTAACAGTTTAATTTGTATATGTTTTAAAAATGAATTTTTCAACAAAATAAATGGTTGTGTGTCCTGCGCATTGTATTGTAGTGTTTCATGAAAAGAGTTTCAATCCTTGTTTTGAAAGTGTGAAATATTTTCTAAAGCACTCAAGGTGCGAGTGTATTAAAAATTTGGTTTGAGGGAAAAATGTATTATTTTGGCATGTTAAACTTATTGCGCACCGTTGAAGTTAAATTATAAATAGTTTGAGTAACAAAAAACATATTTGGTATGGTTGTGCTTTGGATTCAATTTTAAAGTGGTGTTTTTATATGAAACCGGGTGAGTTTTTGGTGAAAATTTTATAGTGATAATTTGAAAGTGTTTCATAAATGGTTTTATTCATTTATTCAATTGCGTGTGTGGTGCGAAAGTGGTCTTCAAAAAGATTAAATCAGATTTTGATTTTTTAAAGTGGCTTTTTCTATGTGGAACTGAGTGTGTCTTTGGAGCGAGGTTTGGTTTCGCATCTTGAGAATGTTTTACTATGTTTTGATTGATTTATTAAATTATTTTGTAGCGCGTTGGTCGTTGCATGGTGAGTTCGTGTGGTTGACGACACACACCTACATATATATACATGGGTAGGAATGTATATATACATATCCTCCTTCCACATGTTTCCTCATGGTGCGGGGAATATGTGCCTGGATCAAAGGATATATATATATATATATGAAGATATATATGTGTGTAGGTGAAGCGGTCTCGGGCTACCATCGTCAAAAGCTGCGTGTCTTGAGGTAGGTCCCCTATGCCTATGCTTTTAATTTTAAATTCATAATTGCTTGACTGTTTTAAGAATATGTTTCACACTATGCTATATATATATATACATGCTATGGAATCTGATTGTGGTTGCTAGAAACTATTATGCCTTGTATTGGTAAATTGAAATGTATTTCAAATCCGTTGGTCTTAAGTGACTTTTCTTGGAAAAGAATTGATTTCTTAAATGTTTTGAATTGGTAATGTGTATTTCCAAAGGTGTTTGGCCTTCAAGCCAGTTGATTTTAGAAAGTGTTCCCTTTATGTAATTAAGCATGTTTGGCATCTTAAGAATGTTTTATCAAATAGAAAAACCTCTATTGAGGCCCGTTTTGCACTTTAAGATTTGGTTTAAGAAAATGGAAAACCCCTTTTTGAGTCATTCCCATAAATTTCAAAATAAAATGTGATGCAAGTGTTGATGAGTGGTTTGTGATGTGTGCCTAGTGTAAAGGCTTGTGCGTGTTTGGGTGGTGTATTGAGGGGGAATGCACTTAAGTAGGGAGTGTGGTGGTGAAAGTTTGAATGAGTTTTAGATAAAGAAAGTGTAATGTATTTGTTTGATTGCTTGATAAAGAAAACTCACCACTATTTGAAATAGAGCACAATGGGAAACCCGGGTATCTAGGTGGGTGACCATGACTAGTACTCTAGATGACACGGCAGGGGTTCGTCCTGGTTTGTCTAGCAAGATTGACGCAACAACACTAACTAAACATATGAATTTCTGAGGGTCGCGGCCTTCTAAGCCACGTTTTCTGAGGGTTGTGGCCTTCTATGCCACGTTTTCTGAGGGTCATGGTCTTCTAAGCCATGTTTCACCGAGGTATGACGTCTCTAGGTTCCCACTTGTTCTAGCTACCTATAGGGATTACCCATAGTGCTCATTTGTGACATGATGCTTGTGATTTAACTTCCTTTTCAGTGGTTTCATACCTAATGTCTTGTTTGTAAAAATCACATTTTATTCCAAACTAGTTTCTTTTCATTTTGAAATGTTATTGCATGCTTGGAACCTATTTTGAAAATGTAGTAAGAGTGAAATGATTTGTTTGAAAATGAAAACTCATTACTTGAATTTGAAAAGAAGGGAAAACATTATTTTATTATATCTTCTTTTAAAACTGGCATTTTTGGATTTCTTATTAAAGCCGGAGGCATAGGACGTGGTTATATTTTTGGCTTTCCTACTGAGCATCTCGGTGCTCATGCATACATTACTTTTCAGTTGCAGGTTTTAGTCTTGGATCACTTTTGGGAGCGAGTGTGGATGTCGTACCATAGTGATCCACGGGGTCACCAGAGGTATGTCACGTTTCTTTGTTTATTCCTTTATCTGATGCCACGTTGTTCAATTTATTTTCCTTTATTTATCTGCTTGTTCAGTTTATGTTTACTTATCTTTGTCATGGTCCAAACCATTCCCAACTGGTTTGTTTTGATGCCCGGCACTAGTTGTCATCCCATGGGGATCGGGAACGCCCTTCGGGCCATGTCGCAGACCGGGTCGGGCGCCGGGTCGGATGACGACCCGGCCTAGTTCGTGACAAAAATAAACTAAAAAAATATGTTGATCCCAACTTCCCTAGTAATTCAATGGAAAAACTCTAAGAATATCATTAAATTTATAAATTTTTCACTCTTTCTTTCCATCATATTTATGAAGAAAGAATGTTAAAATTTTAATTTAGTTTCCATTAACTTCTAAAGGCCTTTCCAAAAGTTAGAAGTGAACCTGGGATCATGATATGATACAATGGAGAGAGGAACTCCATGTAACCTAATTATCTCTTTAATATACAATTAAAAAAGTTTATCTCGAGTGATAGATGTGGGATCAAAATATATATGAGATGGAAAAAATAGAAGAGGGGTGAATTGTATATTTAAAAATTTCTATTAAAACCTTTAAGGTTATTAGTTCACTATAACTAAAAACAATTCACAAAGCCTCTTATAAAAGAAAGAAAATGATCGGACTGACTCTTGGTCGGATGATATAATATGATACCACGGGTTATGAAACAATTGTATTAAAATTGAATACAAATATCAGAGTAATAAAAACAATAAATTATTATACCATATATCATATAGAATCCATACTAAACATTTATGTTGTAATTACAACAAATACAAAATAATACAAATAGAAAGAAAAAATAAAACTATTCCCTTTCAATTATAATAAGAAGTAGAAAAGTAAAAGGTATTACAATTATTTTATCCCAAAGAGTATGGTATCATTTCCCCTAGGATAATAGGTCTGTCTCACCAACATTGTTAAGCCCTCGATATGATGATCGGCATGTCCATCTTACTTTCCCTACAAGCCCTAAATTTTATAGGTAATCGGCACCTCTATCTATCAAACACTTGATATACCTCGATACGATGATCGGTCACACCATCTCCCTATCCCCGGCATCCCTCTATCATTATCACTTGATTGGATTCACAAATCAATGCAAATCCATTATTGAAATATACAAACTAATAATGATCCATTCACATTTTATAATTTCAATGCTTTCGCAAGAAGTAGAGAGAAGTCATGCAGTATCTCTATAGAACATGGAAGTATCTGAAGTTTTTCTTATTATTTTTCTCTACTTCAAATGACCACCTATTTATAGGTCTCAGGTTCAAATAGTCATATTTTCACCAATGGTCGTATTTGTCCAGAAAACTCGGATGGACTTGGAAACCTGGCATTGTAATAGTCATATTGAAATAGAAAACATGACATTGTTTTGATTATATTATAACTAACTCCAAGACATTGTTTTGGTTAAAACAATACATATATTAAAATGATAACAAGAGTACAATATGTGTTTTGATAAAATAATAAAATCATATATGTTATAAAAGTAACACATAAATATGATTAATATGCATTATTTCAAAACATTCATATAATGAACAGTGGGTATGATGTTAAAAGTGAGTGTGATGGACAGAGTAATTATGATACACAAAGTCAGTGTGTTATATATATTCGTTATAATAAACAAAGTCAGTACGATAGACAACTTCATTATGATAGACAGAAAAAACGTATTCAAAGTAAGTCCTTTATTTGATAAATGGGTATAAAGAGACTTGTGATTTCCCAAAAAATACATAAAATTCAAAAGAATACTTTTTAACATACAATATCCCCCATTTTGGAAAGCACAAAAGAAAAATTAAAACTAGAAAGAAATACTTAACTCTCCATGAGTTATACAAACTTTTATGGACAAAAAAATGAATGCAACTAACTCCCCCTTAGGTATATACTTTTTTAAGGATTGTATTCATTGATTTTCCTTGATTTAGATGTATTTAATTTGAGTAACACATTAACAACACACTCCCTTTGTAAAAAATTACTCCCTCTTTTATAAAACATTCTTCCACATTGTGATTTACCAAAATAATGGGGTAATATTGAGTTTCCTGAAAGGGTTAGAGAGAGAAAAAATGAAAAATAAGGGAAAGGAAAAAAATAATCATTATTGAATTGTCAAAAGTCCATAGAATTTCCAATGAAAATTAAGAAAGAAAGATATGGAAAAAAAATTCATTTGTTTTTTCTTCCATTATATTTCTTGATCAAATCATAAAGAATGGCCTTCATCATCTTAATTTCTTTCTTGTCCTCTAAGATAGAAACACCCTGAGTTTTTAGAAGCTCTTGTTAGTCTGAAAAAAGTTATTCCTGGTTTTTTATGGTCTCTTATTGAATTCTGATCACTTATTCAAGAGTATCAATCTTGCGCTGTATATTCTTATTTTCTTTAGTCAACAAATGTTTTTGTTTCTTTAACAAAACTATTTCATCTTTGAATGATAAAACTGTCAGAAATTCTAACTGAAAAGTAGTGAACCTTTCTTTCAACACTTTCACTAAATGAGAATCATCAATATGAGATTTTGGGATCTGATTGAACCTTTCAATATTTTTCTTATAGAGGTTATTGAAAGCAATAGAAAGATAATTTTAAATCCTTATTAAGTCTGAAATTGATTCCTCACGTTCATTCACTGATATTTCTGTTTGGTATGACCATTTGTTCATCTTGTTACAATCATTCTTATGAGAAACATAAATATCACTCAAAACTTTTAGATTGGCCTCTATTGACATTACACTCTTTCTGAGCTCTCTTACTGAATCAAATTTCTTCCTTTGATTCTCTGTGATTAAAAAAATTCCTTCAATTCATGGAATGTAAGGAATAGTATTCTCAATTATTATTAAAACATGAACAATATAATCACTTTTCTTCAAAGAAATTGTGTGTTATGAATCAGTATCATCATCATATGATTCAAGTTCATTTGATCGACTTGATTCTTCATCAGGCTATCTTTTTTTCCTTTATATTTTTCCTTTTCAACCCTTTCTACTTATTTTTCAACTCTTTATTCTACAACATTTTCACTAATGAAAATTACTTTCTCAACAAGAGAACTTCAAGCCCCTTTCTTGCCTGGAGAGGGAACTCTTTCTATTTTAGTTTCTGAGGATTGAACTGGTGCTTGATCTACCTGGGGATTCTGTTGTTGAATTCCTTAAATTGGTTTTTTAAGTGAATATTCTTCTCTACCTTTCCCATAACTTTGAAGATATTCCATAAGAATTTCATCTTCCTCTTCTTCACCTTCCTGTTGTAGAACCTATTGAAAAAATACTTTCACTATTTCTTTAACTTTTTCTATATTTGGAAAAGTATGTACAATTGGTTCTTGTTGAACTTGTTCTATCAGTTGGGCACTTTCTAGATCAACACATTATATAATTTTGGAAACATCAAAATCTTGAGCTTTTCTTTTTAAACGATTCTTCTTCTTATTCTCAGCCTGTACAGTATATTCTATTATTATATTCATTGTTAGAGATTCATCTGGATCAAGATCAAATTTATGATCACCTTATTTTATTTGTTCTTTCTCTTCTCACTACTTGGCTACAAATTCTTTACTATATTTGGTTTTCTTCTTAGACTTTGTTCTGAATTGAGGATTTAGCTTTTGAGAAGTTACAACTATTGGATAAGACTCTATTAGAAGAGGTGCCGATTGATTTAGTGCTAATTCTTCTACATATTTGACGAAGATTTTTGACTTTTCATCAAAACAAACATTAAATTTATTTATAATATTCTTTCTTATCTAAGATTCCTTAAGCTATTTCAATTCTAATTTCCATAGAATAATACAAAACTTGAAACATTTATCAATTAAATTTTTGATAATGGATAGATACATGATAATAGAAGACTTATTGCTATAGAATTCACATTCTTGATTGTTTCAAAAATTTAACCCATGAGATTAACCTTTATCATATTTACAGGATAATGTAACATAAAGATGTCAGAAACCTTAAGAGTTTATCTATAACCTTTCATTGGAATTATAAACCCTTGCATCCAAAGGATAATAAATCAGTTATCTTTAGAGAAATGGGATACTTTTCTTTTATATTCATTGATAAGAAAAATTGACTTTTCTAATTTTTCATTATTAAACATACCAAGGTAACTTATGAGAAGGAAAAAAGGAGTCACATAAAGTATGGACATTGAGGAAATGTGCTACTTGTTTTACTGACATAGAAAACTTTATATCGTACACAACAAATTTAATAATCATATACTTATCAAAATACATAGTGTTGTAGAACTATAAAACCTCTTTAACAAGAATCAGATCTAGATATATGGGTTTCTCAACACAAAGATGTTCCCTAAATTGGAATAAAATAATCCTTTTGATTGTAGTGTTGTAACTATCAAAGAAATCTTGATAGACGAAAATTTCTCTGATGAAATCCATTTTTGAGAAATTCCATTAATACATATCAGCATGAATTTTGGTAGAAGACTGATACATAAAGCTTATTATAAAAATAAATGATCATATTGAGTCTTAAGATGGGGGCAAAGCTTCACCGAGAAATTTGAAGAACCGGTGTGGCTTCGAAGAGGGGAGTCCTCTATTTAAAGGTGAATTTGGGTGATAATTGGTCTTCTATGGTTGAGATTAGAGGATAAAAAATCCAACGGTGTAAAATAAAAGAGTAACTTCTAAAAAAATAAAAAAATAAAAAGAATTAAAAAAATGAAATAAATCAAAATGAAAAGAAAAATTAAAAAGAAGAAACAATAACAAAAAATAAAAGAGATACAAATAGAATGTACCTTTCTGATATTTCACGTAAGTTGTTGGTTTTATATTATTTTTAAGTAAAAACATAATAAAATACAAAAAATAAATAGTTGGAATAATGAAAAGAGAATACAATCAAACATCTAACTGATGAAAGATAAAGTGAATATGATCAGTTGTTAGACCGATTGAAAATAAAGTCAATACCATAAGTTGTCAAGCCAATGAAAAAAAATTCATTACTATAGGTTTTCATGCTGATGGAAAATAAATTCATTACCATGTGTAGTTAAGCTGATTAAAAAAAAATTCATTTCCATAGGTTTTCAGGCCGATGGAAACAAAGTCGTTACTATAGTTTGTCAAGATGATGGAAAAACTATCAAGCCGACAATCTAATTTTTAAGCCAATAAGTAGAAACTTTAAACTAGAAAAGGTGAGATCGAAAGATATAACATAAAAATAAGACAAATAATTAAACAAATCGAAATAAAGTATTAAATAATTTTGGTAAGATACAAAACATAAGATAAAAAAATGAAACAATGAGGGAAAATATATAAAATAATAAACAAAATACAAATGTTCTCCCCCTAAGAAGAATAGTATTTCACTACAATGACAATTGTAAAAACACATAAGTAGATGTGAATTATTTTTTTATGGTAATCAATCCAAACTTCTATTTAATAAATATAAATCTATCGAATGGTAAAAAAATTGAAAATATTTTTAAGTTGTTCTTCCATTCCGATGAATTGTAAAATTATGTCTCCTTTTTGTGTGTGGTCCCTAAGAAATTGATGCCTAATATTAATGTGTTTTTCATGATAGTGATGTGCAATGTTTTTACATAGATAAGTGCCACTTGTTTTATCATAAAATATTGTAGTTTAAGTCAAACTCATACCATAGTCCGTGAGTGTGTGTTGCGTCCACAATACTTGAGTGCTACAACTTCCAACTGCTACATAATCCTCTCCAGTAGTGGAGAGTGCAATTGAGTGTGGGTTTTTTCATGAACAAGTAACTATATAATCTCTTAGAAAATGAAAAGTTACAAAATTACTCTTTCTATCCATTCTACAACCATAAAATTTTGTATCCAAAAAACCTTTTAATTCAAAATCATTTCCAGAAGAATAAAAAAACCCTAAATCCAATGTTCCTTTTAAAAACTGGAAAATCATTTTCAAATATTTTAAATGGGATTGATTGGGATTTTATTTATATCAAGAACATAAGAATACATAAAACATTATGTTTTTAAGAATAGAAGTTATGTATAATAGACTTCTAATCATACCTCTTAAAGTTGTTTGACCAACTAGTTGCCTATCATCATCAAGATCAAGAGTGTTTGAGGTTCCAATGGGAGTACAAATACTTTTAGTATTGTCATACCCATAATTTTTTATTAAGTATTTGATATACTTATCATGTGATATATAATTACCTTCTTGTTTTTGATAAATTTACAAACAAATAAATAATGTTAATTCACCCATCATACTCATTTCAAACTCAGAATTCACTAGATTCACAAATGAATATATTAAAGTCAGTTGAGTTGATCTGAAAATTATGTCATCAACATAAATTTGAAGAATCATTAGATTTTTTTTCTTTCTTTACAAAAATGGTTGGGTCATCTATGCCATTAATGTAATTATTTAGTAACAAAAATCATGTTAACTTATCATACCAATCTCTAGGGGCTTGTTTAATTCCATAAAGGGACTTGGTATGTTTGTAAACATATTCAGGATATTTTGTATCTTCAAAACCAAAGTTTTTCTCTACATAGAATTCCTCATGAACATATCCATTAAAGAAATCACACTTGACATCCATTTGAAAGGGTTTGAAATTTAATAATGCTAAAAAGGATAATAGAATTCTAATATATTTGAGTCTGGATACTGGAACATAGGTTTCTTCACAATTTATATATTCTTATTGATTATAGCCTTTAGCAACAATTATATTTTTATTTATTTCAATGAAACCATTATCATTTTATTTGTTTTTGAAAACCCATTTTACACTAATAACATATGTATCCTTGTATTTTTCAACGAAGTTACAGACTTTATTCCTTTTGAATTTATTTAGTTCATCTTGCATTGCCTTAATCTAATCCTCATCACCTAAGGCCTCACATAGAGTTTTAGGTTCAAATTGAGATAGAAAAGCAAGATGTTTTATTTAATTTCTTAGAGATTTTCTAGTCCTTACTAGTTGATTTACATCCCTAATGATGTTTTCACTTGGATGATTCCTAATAAATAACTGATTTGGATTTTGGAAAACCTTCTCATCAATATAAGGTAGAAAGTATTCAGGTGTAAATTTCTCGGAAATAATTTCTTGAGTATTTAAAATGTTTGAGGAATCTTATTATATGTTGATAATCAGTTTTGGAAAATACTTCAGAAGCAATATTTTGATAATTTTTGAAAAAAAAAGATATGTATCATCCAACATAACATGTATTCTTTCTACAACTACACAAGTGTTTATATTGAAAACTTTATAAGCATTATAAGTTGTGGAATAACCTAAAAATACTCCTTCATCATATTAGGTGCAAACTTATCTAACTTGTCTTTTTTATTTAAAATAAACACTTTGAAACCATATACTTTTAAGTATGAAAGTTTTGGTTTTAATCATATCTAAAACTCATAAAGTGTTTTATTAATAAAATTTCAAATTAATTCTCGATTTATAATACAACATGTAGTAATAACATCTTATGCCTAGAATATTATTGCAATTGAGTTTTCACTCAACATGGTTCTTGTTATCTCTTAAGGAATTCTACTTATTCTTTCAACAACACCATTTCCTGAGGTGTTCTCGGTATTGAAAAGTTGTGAGTAATACTTTTTTAACTACAATGTGTTTCAAAATTAGAATTTAAAAATTATCCACCATGATCACTTCATATAGTTATCAATGGTAGGTTTTTCTTATTTTTAACTTTATAAAACAAAATTTTAAACAAATAAAAAATATTCTTATTTTTTGCAAGAAAATATACCCATGAAAATCTAGTATCTTCATCAACTAAGACAAATACAAAGAAAATTCCTCTAATAATTCCATTTTTTATTGGGACAAAAAGATACATATGCACTAAATGTAATGTATTGGAAGTTTTGACTTCACTGATTGATTTAAATCTTGAGTTATGTTGTTTTCCATATTGACAAGAGTTACAATCTTTAGAAGAATCAAACATAAGCTTAGGTAGATCTTTAACAAGTCATTTCATAGAGAGTTTATATAAATTCTTAAAATTATAGTGTCCTAGTCTTCCATGCTATAAAAAATATTGGTCTTGTATTGCACTTAGACAAGTTATGTCTTGGCTCCTAAGGTCTTATAAGTTCAAAGTGTAAACATTCTCTTTCCATTGAACAGATAGAATGAATTCATCCTTAGAAATGTGAACTATACATTTATCATTCCTAAAATTCACAAGGTAACCTACATTAGATAATTAACTTATGCTAACGAGGTTGTTCTTAATACTATCAACTAACAAAACATTAGAACTAAAAAAAATCAAGGAAAATGATATTACTTATACCAACAATCATTCCTTGATAATTTTCCCTGAAGGTAATTTTTCCTCCTTTCATCTTGATAACTTTTTAAAAGATCTTTTTGTCTCCATTCATGTTCCTAGAAAATCTATTATCCATATACCATGTATTTTTATTGTTTCTTGTTTTGTTATCCTAAAACAAAAACAATTAAAATTTTGGAATCCAACCCTCTTTGGGTTCAAAAAATGATTGAAATAAAAAAAAATTAGAATCCACATCTATTTTGAAATGTTCTCTTTGTGGAAACCAAAATATTTTGTTTTATATAAAGATCCATTTTTATTCCAATGACCACAACGTAGACACTTAGTGCATAATGGAGACTTTTTAGGAACAAAATAGTTATTTTTAAAAATGGGTTTTGAATGAGTATAACTAATCCCTTGACTATTACTATGAGGTCGTATTTGAGAATACATCTTATCAAAATTTTCATTTCCAGATGAAAAATTAGATAATATTTTCTTCAAAGAAAAGATTTTAGATTTTAGTCTGATAACAAAATTCTTTTCCTCATTACTATTAGTTTAAGAATTTATTTTTTTCTTTAAATACATTTTTCTCATAAATAATACTATCCAAAAAATTACAAAGTTTGTTCTCTTCCAAATTTACTTTTTAATGGTTTTTTAAAATATTTTCAATATCAAGAGTTTTAGAACCAATATATTTAGAAATATTTGATACTTTTTTTGTTAAAATATCAATCCTAAAATTTTCTTTTTCAAGTTTTGTAGAAACTTTACAATTTTTATTTTCTAAAAGTTTAGAAAATCTAGACACTTTTTCATAAGAACATAAAAAACTATCATTCTCTAATAAATATGTTTCTTCATTATAAGAAAAAAATTTATCAGGATAATTGTTACTTAAAGATATATTAGTAAGAGATTCAGAACTGTGTACCTTGGTCATTAAGAAATGATAAAGATTTTTTGAAAAGAGACCAACATTCTTGTGATTTGAGATATCACTATCATAAAAATATTTAGAAGAATCGCATCTGCTGGCACTCTAGGAGTCATTAACATTAAATAAATTATTACCCTTGCACATCCAGTATTCCTTCTTATTCTTCTCTAAATTTTTTTATTTTCTATCCTTTTCATTTACCTTAGTACAATCAGGTTGAATGTGTCCTACTCTTTTACATTCATACCATGTGACGTCAGAATATTCTTTATACTTGTTACCTTTGGAAGTATTTTTATATCTATATTGGAAATTCATATTTCCTAAAATTTTATTCATTCTTATATCCAGATTTGGGAGATCATTCTCTGAATACATAGTATCACTAGATTCTGATAAGACTTCAACCTTCCTCTTTCTTGACATAGTTTTCACAGGATATTGAGACTTGGTAGGATTTGATGTAGTAGTGAATGATACTCCAGCATTCTTATTTTTCTATTTATTTATATCTCTCTTAATTCATCCTTGATTTTTTAATAGAGTTCCAAAGATACTATCAAGAGTTATATTAGTAATATTTCTAGATTCATCAACTGTGGTCCTCTTCGATTCTCATTAATTTGGCATAATATCTATGATCTTCACAACTAAAACATCATCTTCTAGATTTTTCACTCCCATAGCTTGAATACTGTTGACTATTTTCATAAATGTTTTATAAAACATAACTATTGGTTCACCATAAGGAAATTATAATGATTGATAGTCCGCTCTTAGAATAGCACTTCTTTTTTCAAGAACTTTGGAAGTACCCAAATGTGTAATCTCACATTTCTTTTATATAATATTTTAAGATTCGCATGAAGAGATTTGAATGTAAATATTCCTGATCATAGAACACAAAAAATTATGGGTTACCATATAATTTAGCTGATATCCATGTTTCTTTTGAGGATTAAATTTCTTTACTTCTTTTTCGAGAATCTTATAGTCACTAGTGACCAAAACAATGTTATCTATGCCAATATTTATAATAAAATTATTCATTTTATCTCTCCAATATTCAAAATCATTTCCATCAAAAATAGGTGGTCTTTTAGAGTTAATATTATCAATTGAACTGACATTCATCATGCCTTCCATTACAAAGAAACAAAATCCTTTTTTCACAAATACAGGTTAGTGTATTTAAAATAAAACAATGTAAATAAAATATACCAAGAAATAGAAAAAACCTACCTCGATACCAATTTTTTTGATCGAAATGGATATGAAATGGCATAAATAAAATAGGGGTGAATTATATATTTAAAATTTTCTATTAAAACCTTTAATGTTCTTAGTTTATTATAACTAAAAACAATTCACAAAGCCTCTTATAAAAGAAATCAAATGATTGGACTGACTCTTGGTCTGATGATATAATATTATACCACATGTTATGAAATAATTTTATTCAGATTGAATATAAAAATCAGAGTAATACAAATTATAAATGATTCTACCATATAGCATATAGAATCAATACTAAAAGTGTAAGATATAAATAAAACAACTAAAAAATAATACATATAGAAACAAGAAATAAAAATATTCTATTTTTATTACAATAAGTAGCGGAAAATTAAAAGGTATTACAATTATTTTATCCCAAAGAGTAGGGTATCCTTTAACCTAAGATAATTGGGTTGTCTCACCAACATTGGTAATCCCTTGATACATTGATCGGAACGTTTATCTTGATATCCCCAAAGGCCCTAAATTTTATAGGTAATAGACATCCCTATATATCAAATGCTTTTAATCCCTTGATAAGATGATCAGTCTTACCATCTACCTATCCCTGGAATCCCTCAATCGTTATCACCAGATTGGAAATACAAAGAAAAAAAATCACTTATTGAAATAAAAAATAATAATAATGGGTTGTTTATGTTTTTTAATTTCAAGGATTTCACGCGAAGAAGAGAAAAGTCTTACAGTCTCTCTATAGAACTTGGAAGTAGCTAAAGTTTTTCTTCTTCCTTTTTTTCTCTACTTCAAATGACCTCTTATTTATAGGCTCTAGGTTCTAATGGTCATGTTTTCTCCAACGGACATATTTCTCTAGAAAACTCGGAGGGACATGGAGACCTCGCATTGTAATGGTCATATTGAAATAGAAAACACGGGATAATTTTTATTATTTTATAACTAACTCCACGAATTTTTTTTGGTTAAAACAAGAGATATATGAAAATGATAACAATAGTACAATATGTGTTTTGATAAAATAATAAAAGAATGTATGTTATAAAAGTAACACATGAATATGATTAATATTAATTAGAGAAAAACACGAATATGATGAAAGTGCATACAATGCATAATGTGAGTATGAAGGACAATGTCATTACGACACACAGAGTCAGTATGATAAATAGAGTCATTATGATAGACAGAGTCAGTATGATAGATAGTCTTATTATGATAGACAGAGTCAGTATGATAGATAGAGTCATTATGATTGAAAATAAACCATATTCAAAGTAATTCAGATATTTTATAAATGAGTATAAAGAGATTTTTGATTTCCAAAAAAAAAGAAATAAAATTCAAAATGAGACTATTGACTTGGCAATAGTATCTCGAATAGGAATAAAATACGCATACTTAGTCATCCAACCAACAATAACTCAAGTCCCATTGTTACATTGGGATGTCTTTGGTTTTCCCACCACAAAATAAATGGATATTTTTTCTTATTTCCACGTGAGCATTGGAAAAGTTTGAAGCATGCCCTTTTATATTTTTAACTCTACTTTAACTTGTTTACAAGTCAAATATTTCATGGAAAAAATCTCAATATCTATTTTAATTCCATCCAACCAGTAATACTCTTGAAAGTCTATGAACATATTAGTGCTTCCTAGATGAAATAAAAATAGAGATAACTGAGAATCGCTTTACAATTCTTTCCTCAACAGGGAATAAAAATGAACGCATAATCTCTTTCCAAATATCAATAAACAATATTTTATTATATTAAATTCATGCAACCTAACTTTTTTAACCAATTCTACATTTTTATATAACTCGTGGTCTTCTTTCTGTTATTTTTTTATTATATCTGAGATAGATGATATCACTGTCACTTAAAACAAAATAGATGAATTTCAAAAACCAAAAAATTCTTAGAAAATTTTCATCAAGTCATTGATCAAGGGGGAATGTTCCAAATTTGTCATGGTTAATGTAGCATGACATTTTCGACTCAAATAATCGTTCACTTTGTTTTATTTTTCATGATAGTAATTTATTATGAACTCATAATCCTTTATCAATTAAATCAATCTTCTCTACATCATGTTCATTTTCTTTAGAGTAAATATATATATAAAACATTTATGGTCAATATATATTTTACATTTGTCTCCATATAAATGATGTCTCCAAATTTTTAAATCCAAAACCACATCCTTTAATTAAAAATCATGTGTAGGATAATATAAATCATGATGTTTCAATTGCCTAGAAGCATAAGAAATTACCTAAACATGATACATCAGAACTCAGACAAATCTCTTCAAAGAAGTATCACTATAGATCAAACAATCACCACTTCATGAGGGTAATGCCAAAACAGGATCATTCCCCAATCTTATTTTAAATTTCTAAAAATAATAATCATAATGTTTTTTCCATATTAATTTAATACCTTTTTCTGTTAACTTTGTTATCAGTCTAGATAACCATGTATTCCTTTTAATGAACCATCATTAATAGCCATCCAATCCAAGAAAACTATAAACCTTAGTAATATTTATTGGTCAGGGTCATTCATCAACAACTTTATTTTCGGTGGGATCAACTGCTTTTTCATCTTTATTGATAATGTTACCAAGAAATAAAATGACTTGTAACAAAGAAATCACATTTTCTAAATCTCTCAAATAACTTATTTTATTTGGGAGTTTTTAGGAGAAACCATATATTTTTTCATGATCCTCCAAATTTTTTGGAAAAAAAACAAAATATCATATATAAAAACAATAACAAAATTATCCAACTACTCATGAAAGTTACTAATCATAAGATCTGTAAATAATAAAGGGGATTTTTTCAAACCAAAGGGAATAAAAAAACATCATAATTCCTATATCTAGTATGGAATTTTGTTTTCAGAATTTCATCCTCCTTCACATTCAGCTTATGGTACCTAGATATCTTGTCAATCATGGAAAAATAATGAGCTCCATGGAGCTGATCAAACAAGTCATTTATATAATGAAATGGATACTTATTCTTAGAAGTTTTGTTATTCAAAGCACTATAATCTATGAAAATACTCATGGATTCATCTTTACATTTAACAGAAAAAACAGGGTCACCTCATGGTGTAGTGATAAGATGAATGAAACCTTTTTCAAGAAACTCCTCTAATAGATTTTTCAATTCTTTATGTTCCTGGTGAGCCATTCGATAAGGGGTGTTTAAAATTTTTTTAGCATAAGGAACTAATTAAATTGTATATTCAACTTTACAATGAGGTATAATACTAGAAAACTCATTAGTAAAAACATTTAGGAATTAATTTATCATACGTACATAATTAATCTGAACAATTACCTATTTTCATAAATAAGTGGAATTTAGATATTTTAATAGTTTCCCATATTCCTGATATGTTATCAATGGTATGGTTTCATTCTTGTATACAAACTGAAACTCTTTTTGAAAAACAAATTATTTATCTCTATAATTAATCTTATTGTGGTAAACAGATAGTCCATCGATACCCAAAATAACATCCAACTCTATTAGGGGAAAAAAAAAAGGTTTTTAGGTAATTTCTTTCCATAAAATACTATAGGAAGATTCTTATAATTCATTTTTATTTAATATTTCCCCTTTATTTTTAATCATAAGTTCATGTTTCATTTTCTGAGTTGAAATTTTCAATTTACCATATAATTCTTCATAAATAAAGGAATGTGTAGAACACATATCAAACAAGACATTATAAAAATCTGATTGAACAAAAAATGTATCTGATACCACTTCATTAGAGAGACAAAGATCTATAGAAGTAGTCATAAAGGATTTCACTATACATTTCTTCTTATAGTCTAGTTGATCCCCATCATTCATATACTTATTTGGGAAGGTATGTTCATAATTTCTCATCTTAACATATTCCAAAAAACATTACAGTTTTCTTATCAGAATAAAACTTAATATCATTTTTATTTCAATTTTGGGACACATATCCAAACTTACCACATTAGAAACACTTTCTGAATTTGTTAAATATTTTCCCAAGGTGATTTTTAGAATACTTTTCAAAAACTAGAATTGGATTTTCTTACCTTCAGATTTATTTGATTGATTCTTACTCATTTATGGAAAACATGGCCTTTTCTTATGCATGTTGTGAAAGAATACATGATCATCAAAAAAACACAATGTCTACCTATTCAGCACATTGAACATGTTCCTCATAAATATTGAATTCACAGGAATCCAATATCATTTAGAATCATAGATTTGATTCTGAGTAAAAACTATATACGTTATAATCAATATACCAAATAAGATTTAGAGGAAAACCATCCAATCTAGTGAATTTTGATTCATATAAGACCACTGAATCTTTCTCCTTTATTTCATTTACAGTACATTCTTTTCCATCATAAGTCAAACCTCCTTAGGAAAATATTTTTCAATGAAAAGATTCATAAATTCATCCCATTCCAAGGCATAAATATCTTCGCTTTCCCTAATATTCTAGACCATTTACCACCGCTTGTCATCTTCACCTTCAAAAATATGAATATAACTACTAAAAGTTTGATTATATGAACACCCCATGACAAATAATATATTTTCAAGGGCTTTAATCGATCCTTCATCCCCAAATAGGTCAAAAGATACACTGAAAGAATGAGTATTTTCCACAAAAAATGTTCCACTTTCCTCATGATTCTTTATGGTAGCTTAGTATGTTCTCTTGCATGGATGCCACTACCATTTATTGACTACAATAAACTGAGTCTTCCGACATCATATTCTATATTTATTCTATAGAAATCCATTCTAAAAAGATATATATTAGAGGATCCAAAATGCTAACCTTCAAATTATATATCATTTCAAATTAACTATAAAGTAAAAAAATCATTTATGGTTTTCTATTAACATCATCCTAATCCCCTAAAGTTATCTAAATTGTGATCAGATGCCAATAATATAGACCTAGCCTCAAACATTACATAATCTATTTTATTCAACAAGAATTCTCATTCATACACTCTAAAATACCTTTTGGGGTAATAGATTTAAATAATTTGTTCATAATTCATTCATAAAAAACCACAAGCATAAAAATTACATATTACTAAAATATTTTCCGTTTTTTCCATAATAAAAATGTTTTTAAATAAACATTAATTCTATTCATGAAAATATTCGCAACATTTAGATTGGATTATTCTTTTATCTTAACCATACCTAAACCCGATGAAAAATATTCTTAACCATGGGATGAACACAAAAATATCAGTAAGGGTTATAAAAATAAGGAATTAAACCATTAGTCTAGGAAAACTAATAAACATATGAAATCATTTTCACAATAAAATACTTTTCACCTTTAATGTATTTTATACTTAATATGTGAAAACATGAGATTTACAATAAAAATATAAAATAAAAAAAATATATAGGTAACTTGGGGAATCATTTTATTATCATACTTACAAAATATTATAACCCTTTTAGGTACTTTCTGATTTGTAACCCTCACAACTACCTTACAATGTACTCTCACAACTACCTTATGATATAACCATAATAGTTACACTAGGAATAACCATGACGGTCATCTTACTACATAAACATACCATATTAATTTGTGGGAGATCATGGACCCACCCGTCATCATAAAAAATTTCCAATAACTATAAAATAATCACAAAACATGAATACTTGCATTACAAATAAATTCCTTGAGGAAAATCACATAATTCAATGGAACACTACCCACACACAAAGGAAATACATTTTCATCAAAAATAACAATTTAATCTTTAAAATAAGACTTTGTAACAGTAAGGTTTCATGAAAGTGTTAAAATACACTCAAATTGTAAAAAATCGTTATTATTTTGAATTTTATAAAAAGAGACAATAAATAGAATTTTTTTTAAAAGCATGGTCCCCTACCTCATGTTTGAATTCCTTAAAATGTGTTCAAACCTCATGTAAAATGGTTTCAATAATGTAATTAGTGTAGTTAAGAACTTTATTAATATTTAAAATACCTAACATGATCGTATTATAACATCTTTCCACCCATTTGTTAATAATAATTTGTTTTTTACATTATTTCTGGTGTGTTTATTTCATGGGCCAATGGTCAGTTCTTTTTGGATTTTCTGGTAAAATATTAAAATGACTCTTAAAGGGAGAATATATATATTAGTATATTTTTTTAAAAAATGTAATTTAATTTAAACATTCCAATAATGCGATAATTAGAAATGAAACTCACCATCTATAAAGGCGGTGAATTGACACACCACGGATGAGGATTTCATTTTTAAGAATAAAAAGATGAAAATAAGAGATTTGGTGATTGATATAAAATTAACACAATAACATTACAATGTAGATATGATACTATTGTAATCATTATAATTTGGATAGTGTTGAAGATAAGGTAGAAGTGAGAAATATTTAAAAAGAAATGAAATAATTTACCTCTCGAATATTCCTCCATGAGAACCTCTTTAAGGATCTACGAATTTGTCTTTTTGGGAGACCTGGAATATTATAATGCGTAAAGGTTTGACTATAGGGTAATTTGATATAATATTATCAAGAAATATGACTCATGTTGATGAAATTAAGTGAAGTAATGAGAACCCTTTTATAATTGTGGTGAGGGAAAAATTTGGAATTTCTTAAAATATTACAATATAAAAAGTCTAATATAGGGGAAAGACTTCCAAAAGTTCTAATTTCTAAATTAATATATTAAATTAAAAATCTAAAATTATATTTATTTTAATATTTGTAATATCATTTATTTAAATTTTTTTAAAATTAATAATTACTGCATTATTGGTGTGAATGATTTTAATGTATTTATTTGTTTCCTAAATATTAAAAATAAATATACATGAAGACTATACATTTATTATATATAAAAATAATATACTTTGTTGAAAAAATATTTTTCAAAACCATATATTAAAATATTATACAAATTGAAAACCATAGTAAGAATAACATGACTTTCTTTTAAATAAAACATTTTAAATGGACTTAATCGTATCCATGTGGCTCCAAATGATCAGTAATTAGAACCTTGGAAAATCACAGTCTATATTTAATCATAAAATTTGATTTATCCAAGTTTTTTTCTCATTTCATGGTTCTTATAATTTTAAATAAATTCATTTTATTTCTTTTTCTTCTTCTTGCATAGAAACTGCATCGGTGTTTCATATGCATTGATGTTAATTATTTCATACATAAAAATAATAAAAATTACCATCATATGATTAAATTAATTAGGTTCTACATAATAATTTATATTATGTCATTAAGTATATTTAATCATATCCATGTTAAGACAACCTCTTTAATTTTTTAATTTGACTTTTCTTACCTTTCATAAAAAATGCATTGAAATTTAGATAAGATTCATTTATATAATTTTAAAATTAAAAAATATCATCCAAAAACATCAATTATTCATAATAATCATTAAATAAGCTGTGAAAATAATTTTTAACACTCAATTTTTTCTATAAAAATCAAATTTGACTTTTCCTACGTTGCTCATGCACTACGGCAGTACTAAAAAAGATTTTTATAGTTATCTTAAAAAATATATATAATTTCAATATTCAAAATTATTTATATATAATATTTATATTATAATATTATATTTTAGTTATTCCATAATTTTAACTAATTTTATACCATAAATATGTCTTGTAAATGTCACAAAAATACTGTATTTCTTACTATGCACCAAAAATTGAACTTTTTAGAAAATTATCAAAAATTTATACTAGGATAATTTCAACATGATAAATTTAAAAATTATATTTTATTTTTCAAATTAAAATTCTATAATTTTAAAATTAATGTTTTAAATATAAATATATAACAAATTAGATTAATATAAATATTTATTTTAAGAATTACTAAACATAATTAATTAACAATTTAATTCAAGATTACTAATAAATATGAAAAAAAAACTATTCTATTAGTACTTGGGTTGTTATAATTAGATATTTCTATGATGAGACTGAAGTGGGTTTTGAGAGATTTTAATTGATATAACTACAGATTTTAATGAAGTTGCTACAATTGTGAAAAAATTTATTAAATATTTTTTGTTGATGAGAAGAATAGAAACATAATGAAAATAAACTATATGGATTTTAATTTATCTTTTATAAAGATTTATTTTGAGAAACCATCTAGTATCATATAATTTTGAAACACTTCATTAATTTTTTGAGTTGATTGAGAGAAATAGGGAGTGACACTCAGATAAATAGCATATTTTTTAAAAAACTTGTAATAATTTTTAGTAAGAAGTGATATCATATGATACTTTAAAAGAACATAAATTTATATGCTATATAGAATCCCTTCATGGTGAAATAAGTAAAATTAACACGTAACAGTGTTAATTTTCTATCTAGCTATTATGTGTGTTTTGGTGATATCGACAGTCCTAAATATTTTATACCAAAATGAGAGAAATGGACAATAAAATAAGAGTATAAATTGAACACCTGAATCCCACCCACCTCTATTCACCTTATAGTTAGTATTTGGTACAATAGTTACAACAAGTGGTATCAAATCCACAGTGTTCAATTTTAATGAATCTATAAATTTAAATTTTCAATTATGTAAAATGTATTCAATGAAAAAGGTGTTACTTTTTGGATGGATTAAATAATTAAATATTTAATAACCAAATAATATCTCACATAATATATCTTGGACTTTAATTCTAATCAATAGTGATGTAAGTGATTCATGTAAGTGATGACAAGAAGATTTCAATTACTGATATGGAAAGAATGATTAGTAATGTTTATATAGTGGCATAAAATATATTTCCAAAAGAATTTTCTAGTTAGATTTAAATGAGGTTAGGGAATTTTAATTTAGTGAAATAATATTCAGATATGTTTACTAGCATCTGTTAAAAACATACTAAATTAAAATAAGCAGTGTTTTAAGTGTATTATAGTAGTTTTTATTTGTTTAATATGGTCCCTAATGAAAAAATCAATGAATTATTCAAACATCTCATAGAATTTACGGGACGTGTTCATGGACTCTGAGAAAAAAGGGAACTATTGAAGTTATGAAAACAATTATCAATAACTTATTTTTTTTACAATCATAAAGTATCAACACTTAAAGAATTAAATCATAAAAAAATTTATCCTATAAATTCTCATAGTAAGCTCATGGTATATGAAATTTTGGTGAGGATATAATGTAAATAAACTAAATAATTAAAGGATATAATAATTAATTTCATAAAATTATCAATATACACGATACTAGAATCAATGAATAATATTCACATAATAAAATTCTATCACATATAGCAAGTGATATAGGTATTTTCCACAAATACCACTTTAATAATTTTATTATTTAACTAATTAGGATATATAATTTAAAAAAGAGGGTTGGTCTCTCAATATATTAACTCAAAAACAACTAAGATTTATCAGGTTACTCATTAAATTTTTCTAATTTTTATTTAGGTGAAAACAAGAAACATTAGAGAGATTTGTTCATTATTTATGAACAAATAGAAGAGAAAACGATATTGAAATAGGGTTTTTCCCATACTATGATACATTATAATTCAACAATACCATTTTTAACATATGAATTTCTTCACTCTTAACCTTTTTAAAGGGAAAAACTTGATAATATCCATTTATTCATCTCATTCTATTTTTAATGAATTAATAATTCTACCTCACAACAATAAAGCATCGTTAATCATTTTCACCTAATATAAATGTAAACATGCATTAAATATCCATCGAATAATGGTTACTCCATCATATGATAATGAAATATAATTTAAGGGAGACTAAAAATGAAATATTCTAAGTAACTGAGAAAATTAATAATATAATTGAGAGAGTGACAAACCCAAAATACACATATATACTAATTATTAACAAGGTAGACAAAAATGATGAGATTAAAACCACCAATATCATCAAAATAAAACTACATTCTCAATTATAAGATTAAGAAAATGTTAGAACATAAGAAAATAAATCAAGAATTCAACATTAAAAATAATTCCCCTTGGACTAGTGAAAAAATCTTAATAATCCATCACTGGAGAAAATATAGACAAGAATAAAAGATAGAAAAATTTTAAATCATTAGTTTATTTCATCCATTATATGTTCCATACCACTTTCTTGATTTTTAAAATTATTTACTATTTTGATTAATTGGAGGTAAGTATATTTAATCAATAGATATGGATATATTTTTGTGTCATCCTCCCTTTTTATTACATAAAATTTTCTTTTACATTGTACAAATAGTGATTATTTTAAACTATTGTTTAATGTAAATAAGGTACATAAAATGTGAAAACTTAATAAATTATTTTAATTCCACTTTATTACTTCCTTGTGATTTTATCCTAGGTATATTTACCAAATATCATATCCTAGGGACATACATCAAATGAATAGTGTGAGCATGAGTCCGAGAAAGGGAAAAAATTTACAAGTGATCATGAGGAATATTAACAATAACATGAGTAATGTCATTAAGGCATGAGTAAAGGAAAATAAAGCATATAGTAATAAAAATTACATTAATAGTAACATGTAAATGTGGCTACAACAATTAAATTATAAATTCATAAGCATATCACCATGGTTTGTCACTGTGATGTCATAAATGAAAATTTCCAAGGATATTAACCAATGTATCGTAAAACATGTCATTTCTAGATATTAAATTCTTCACGCTATGAATTGGATATCTATCATGTAGAAATTATAATATGTATTAATTAATTTTAGTCACATATATCATAATCAAACATTTCATTAATAACCGATGGAAAATAAAAAAAAATTTGTTTCACATCAAAAGAATAGTGTTTCAAAAGTCCTTAAAAACCTAATCATTAGGTCTTTTTAAATGCACAAAAATGGAATGTGCATTTCAATTATTTTAATACCAGAATAAAATAAATCATTTTTTCATTTATTTGAATACCCGTGTAAAAGAAAGAGGCTTGTGTATTCAACATAATAAAATAAAAGAGAGTTTCTTGAGGAGAAAAGGGACATTTTGAGAAGTAAATTTGGTTTTAGAAAACGGTAAAATGATAGGGGAAAAGGTTCTATAATTAAAAAAATATTACAGTAATGGTATAAAAAAATTGGAAAGTATAAATAATTTTAGAAATATGAAGACATTCCACATAAAAATGTAACATGAATCGAAAAGAGAAGGGGGGAATTCTCTTACATTGAAGAGTTACTCCAGGTCATTAGGAATGGAACATTGTGTACCTAAGGTAACCTTGGGGGACTAATTGGGAGAAAAAACTTATAGATTTTTTTGGAGTATAGATAATTAAGGAAAGTAAATAGATAAATGGGTGGGTAATTATAGAAGAAGTGGAGGATTTGTTTAATGATTTCAGAATATAGTCCTTGGAAATCCTGGTTGTGGAAAATAAAAAACTATGGGTTTCCCCTTGGTTTTCCCCTTGATTTTAGACATTTGGAAAATATTTAAAGTTATTTTAACACAAAATAATCAATAATCCTTTTATATTACTTCTTTTGGAAAGGAAAATTAATGTTTCTAGAAAATATGTTTTTTAATGTTAATGTTTCCATTTTAGACATTAAAAAGTAACTTATATGTTCATAAATTGATTAAAATATCTTAATATACTTGATATTAATAAAATAACACATTTTACGTCTTTTATTGTGGTTAATTAATTATTAAATCGTTATGAAAAAATAATAAAGTTGTTAAAAATACTGAAAAAATCAAGCTGTTTTTTTCACTATTTTTGGAAAAAAATAAGTATTTTTTGAAAATTCAAAAAAATTCACTATATCCTAAATTTTATGTTATGAATTAAAAATTGTATTTTTTTTATCTTAATAATTCTATAATTATGATAATAATAACTTTTCAATATAAAAACCATTATTTTTAAAAAAAATCGGATGAAATGCATTATAAATTTTCTAAAACTTAATAATTTTCAATGACATAATATAATTTTTGAATCATTTGGAATTTTAATAAGAGTGTTTTATCATAATATTTCATTAAAATAAATATTATTCATAATACCTAATTTTTTTATAAGAAAATTACATCTTTTATTAAAATTATAATTTTTTGTCTCAAAAAAAAATTTCAAATTCCTCCAATTTACAAAACAAATTCTTAAAATGTAATTAATGGAATACAAAATTTATGTATACAATAGAATTATACTTTAAGTCACTAATTACGAGACACATAACCCTTATAACCCCCATGTACTACCTAAGGTTGTTCTGTAAGATTACGATAGATTTATTAGGTGGCTTGGCTAACATCGCTCGAGTGGTAATTTCCACTAACATGAACTTCTCTCTTAAATGATTTTGTTCAAACTTCACTTGTTAAAAATCCACTTGGTATTGGTCAAGGGTAAACCCTAGTAAAGATACCTACCTCCCATTTACTAAAAAATATGATTCATATAGAATTAATCTTCAAGTTGAGTCCATCACTTATCATTTTTAACTTAGTAATCCTTTTTTATTTCTATTTATAACATTAAAATTGTTCCCAATAGTATATTTTCTAATGGTCATCTTGACCAATGGTCACATTTTACCGAAGGTAATACAATGGTAGAATCTATATGATCACATTTCCCATTATACTCTATAAATACCACTTCATTAAAAATTGATATGATTTTGTGGTGGACAACACACATTTTCAAGAAAAAAATATCATTTAAGAAGTATAGACTATTACATTCTTCACCCATTAAAACAATTCCCTAAAATTTTCAACTTGTTTTATTGGTTGAGAAAAGGTGTTTGTACTTATGTCTCATTGATTCCTCTAGTTCACATACCGCTTCTTTATATTTATTATTCCTCCACAACACTTTGATGTGGTTGGTGGTCTTCTTGTATATATATTTTCCTCTATAGTCTAAGGTCTCCACTAGATGCTCCCCATAAGATATTTCATGTTCTATTGGTAGCAATTTTGGATTCAGTACATGTGAGGGAGTAGGTATGTATATCCTCAAGAGATATATATGGAATACATCATCAAATTTATCTAAATTTGGTGAATGTTCATGTTGCTAGGCCATTTATCCTACGTGATCAAGGATTTCATATGGGAAAACATACTTAAGGATAAGATTCCCTTTGATTCCAAAATGCATGACTCTCTTCCATGGTGATATTTTAAGGAAAAAATTGTCTCCATCATCAAACTCCATGTTCCTTTGATGGTTTTCAAAAAAGTTTGTATGCCAAATATGAGCATCCTTTATGTGTTGTGGGATGACATGAACCGTTTTTGTCACCTCCTAAACAATATCAGATCAAAATAACTTTTTATCACCAAACTCATCCCAATAATTATGAGTCATATAGTGCTTCCTATATAAAACTTCATATTGTGCCACTTGAATACTCGAGTGTAAAGGTGTTATTGTATGAGAACTTCACTAATCGGAGGTGATAATAAAAGCCACCTTTAAATTCCATTGATCTTTTTCTCAACATGTCCTTCAGTATATGAATATTCCATTGATATTTTCCATTATTCTGGAGCTGATAGATCGTACTGAAATTCAATTCAGTGTTCATATCATATTGAAGACTTCTCCCTAATTTTGATGTGAATCATGGATCACGATCAGAAATGATATAAAGTGTCACCAATGAAGACTCACAACTTATATTATGTAAATATGAGAAATTTTTTTAAAAAATAAATCATCCCAAATAGCAATGAAATAGGTAGTCTTGGGGAGTCGGTACACTACAAAACATATCACATTGTTTTATTTGGTTGTTCAAGGGATACTAGAGATAGATTTCATAGTGATATTATCCCACTTCCATATTGGTATGGGTAGTGGTTGTAATACCCCTTCAAGAATTTTTTTATCTACCCCAACTTT
This sequence comes from Viscum album, assembly GCA_963277665.1. Taxonomy (NCBI): domain Eukaryota; kingdom Viridiplantae; phylum Streptophyta; class Magnoliopsida; order Santalales; family Viscaceae; genus Viscum; species Viscum album. Next base: position 989,914,219 of record OY728164.1, on the reverse strand, counting down.
TTGACACACCAAACACCTTTTACTGTAATCGTCAATCTACCTTTTCATTTTATCCCACCAATAATGGTCATAAAGGTCCATATAAAATATAGTGCTTCTAGGATGTATAGAGAATGAATATCTGTGAGATTCATCTTCCTAGTTTTACATTATTTAAGAAATAGATTGAACACATAGTCTTCTATGAAATTTCAATACCCAACCTTGATCAATATTAAATTTTGTAAATTTCTCATTATTCATAGCCTTTATCTTATTTGGTAGCAAGGGATATTCTCTTTGAGATTCCTTGATCTTTTATAGTAATTATGGTTAAGAAATTATTTGGTATAGGGTTGATGATGTACCTTAACTTAATATTCCCATGTCCAGTTTTACTAGGTCTTTGATCAAAATACCACATTTAATCCACATAATTTCCAGTACAATAGGGTTTTTCCTACTTAATGAATCATATACATTATTTTCACTTCTAGGGTGATAATGAATTGAGAATTAATAGTAGTTAAGAAGTTAAAATCTTATTATATGTATCATGTTCAATTTCATTTGTGTGAATATTTTCTTCATGCTTTGGTGGTCATTTTATATATCACATTTATCACCATAAAGACAGTGCCTTCATATTTTTTGATCAATAAAAAACATATCTATCTCCAAGTCATATGCATTGGATAATATTCTCATGAGCATTTATCATTAAAAATGGATAATAAATAAGCTTTTAATTTTTCATAAGGACAAAACCAATACCTTTCAGAGACGCATGAATGAAAATAATGAATCCTTCTCCAACAGAGGGTAGAGTTAACACAAGAGTAGTAACCAATATCTTATTCAATTTTGGTAAAATTTCTTCACACTCCATAGTTCAGATAAACTTAATCCATTTTCAAGTTAACTTGTCTAGGGGATTAATAAGTTCAGATTTTATTTACAAACCTCTTATAATATCTTTCTAATCCAAGGAAAATACAAATCTTGATTACTGTTTTATGATGAGTTCACTCATCCACAACCATTTCCAGGGTATGGTCAATTGAGATTCCTTCATTGGTTGAAATATTCCCTAATAAAGTAAAATATTTCAACCAAAATTAAAAAAAATTATATTTTCCAAATATCCTATAATTCTTTAGATATTTCAATATACCCTTGGATAATCCTAATTCTCCTCACAACTTTGGGAATTTATCAAAATATCATCAATGAAAACAACTGAACATTTTTCAAGGCAGTTCTTAAGAAATCTATTTATCAAATCCAAAAATATACCCTAATAATCTAACAATCTGAATAGAATAAAAAGAAATTCATAACGCCCATATTTTTATCAAAAGGAGATCTTTGTAAAATATTTTTCTTTATGCTCAATTAATGAAAACCAGATCAAAGATCAATCTTAGAGAAGAATTGAGCCCCATGAAGCTATTAAAATAAATCATCAATCCTTGGGAATGGTTACTTGTTATTAATTATAATTCAACTAATTTCAATATAATCAATGCATATATGGATTGATCCATCCTTCTTCTTCAAAAATATAGTAGGTTCTCCCCAAGTAGAAAAACATGGTCATATAAACTCTTTCTATAAAAGATATTGACGTTTTTTATTTAATTCCTCACGCTCCATGTTTATGACTATATATGGGGTATTTGGTATTTTCTTGGATCCAAGTATGATTTCAATGGATAACTTAACCTCTATTTCTGGGGGGTCTCGGTAAATCTTGTGAAAGTACATTGTTTTATTCCAGAATGATAGGAACATTTTCTATATTTATACTTTCATTTACTTCTTACTCTTCAATGATCATCTCCTTAAAGAAGGATATTGAAGGTGCCTCTAGACAAAGATCAGGTCATGATATCTCTCCATTAAAAACAAATATTTGTTTTACATTCTTGACTACTGATATTTTATTAATTATTCATTTGATCTTATCATTATACATTGAGAGTCGTCCCATACCTAGTTTAATTTTGAGTTTTACCATGGAACTGAAAACTAGATATGTAATGATATTGTTCACTCCAAAGTCAATACAAGAGTTTCTATAAAATGGTCATTCATGGATAATCCCTCTAAGAGTCTTTACTAGTAACTCTACTTCTAGATATTTATGGATTGAATTTATATTCATTGAAAACATAGAGGAAATAAAAGAATTCATAGAACTAGAATCAATGTACTTGGAGATTTGAGAGAACAATGAGAGTACCTTACACCATAATATTTGGATATTCTACTATATCCTTCATGATAGAAATTTCCCAAATACGATATATTAGCCTATGCAGAGGTTGATGGTGATTTCATTCCAATATTTTCTAGTTTGGAAAGTAATTAGAAAGGTTCCCAATCTATCCACACATGAAGAAATAGACTTTAAACTGGCCATGCACCATCTTACCATTCTTAATAGTACCGATAATTTTAGGCTTCACCTGACCATAATAGTTTTGAGATATTTGTTCATCTCTTCTATACTTGTAACATTTTACACTCTTGAGAAATCAATTTCTAAAATAAATCTTCCCATATTTTTTTGTATGTAAGAAGATTCACTTGATTTCATCATTTTCTGTGATAAAAGATCCTCACTAAGTTTGGTGCTAAATAACTATTCTTTTCATTTTATTTGTTTGAACAATTCATCAATATGAACTCAACTTCAACATTCATAACACTTTGCACAATCTTGTCATAGTTTTCATAGTATCGACTGGTTAGATTCCTCTATATATGGGGAATTATTCCACTGAAAAATCTATCAAAAATTTTATTCAGATCCATAAAAAGGATAGAGGTGTAAGGAAAAATTCTTGTAAAGTTCATATTATAGATTCCCATGGATTCATTTTCCTTCTACTTTGACTCTAATAATTACTTCTCCATTTTCATTCTCATCGAATAGGGTGATTATTTATATAAAAAGGATCCCCTGAACTTCTTCACCTTCGTAGCATCAATATACCTTCCTGGATTTCTGTTTTTAATCATTTCCACCACTGCTCATCTTGTTCCTCTTAGTAGTATAAAAATAAGGTGACTTTTTATTATTATGAATAAAAAGGTACATAAAAATTCTATTCTATTGAGCTTATTTATTGTTCAGCAACCAATGGGTCAATAGATCCATATGTACATGGTGGTTATTGATGCATAATTGACTCAACAGAATGTTGTTCCCTTCGAGGTGACTCTGTTATCTCATCTCGATTAATGTTATTGTTCATAACTTATGTCAGTTGATACAACATTCTCATGAAGTCTTCCATTCAAGATTCCATCAGAATTTCATTAGCACATGGTCTATTGCGGACATCGTTTACACAGTTCCTCAAATTTCCCATCATTTTCGAAAATAATAAAACCTTAGTGAGAAATGTGTTTCATTAAATAATCTTATATTTATACATGAATTTTATTTTTTAAACCATTTATATTAAATATGATATTCTTAACAAAAAATTCATTTTATATAAATCCTTCTGAATTGTTCACGAAAATATTATTATTAACCAAACATATCCCATAAGAGTTTCAAACCAAGACTCCAATGAGGCCTATTGTTTGCACTGTATCCCATTTGAGTCTAAATCAAAGTTATTTTTTCATGTTTCACCCCAAGATACATCTGTTCCAGTTTCACCTCCACTTGTTCTTATCCAAAAAGGGATTTTTTTTCTCAGAAACCACTTACTTAATATATCACTATAATATCACTATGATTTAACATTATTAAACATTGCTTTTGTGCTCTTCCTATATTTTTTAAGACATAATTTAAAAAAAAAAACCCTCCTTTGATTCCAATTACAGCATCCCACTTTTCTATTACATAAACTTTTCGTTTACATGTTACAAATAGAGGATCAATTAAAGTTTAGTTTCATGAAAGTAAAGTACATAATACATGAAAACTCAATATGCCATTCCCAAAACACTTCAACATATCCTCATGGGTTCATCATAACTACATTTACTACATCTCAAATCCTGATGACATACATTAAAGGAATAAAGTGATCATGTTTCCAAGTAAGGAAAAACAATTTACTTGTGATCATGAGGAATATCAATAATAACATGAGGAATGTCATTAATGAATGAGAAAATGAAAGTAATGAATATAAAAATTAAAAAACATGAATAATAAAATTTAAATTTGGATAAAAAATTGTATTCATTAATTCATAAGCATGTATCCAAGGTTTTTCACTAAGGTATCATAAATGAAAGTCACCAAGGTTATTCACCAGGGTATCATAAAACTTGTCATGTCTAGAGATTACAGTCTTTGACCAATGAATTAAAGCACTATAATGGAGTAAGCTTAATATTTTTAATTATTGTGATCTACATAGATCAATATTAAACATTTCATAAATAACCCATGGAGAATAAAAAAATTAGTTCCATATCAAGATCATGGTGTTTTAATAGTGCATAAAAACATGATCATTATGTCATTTTCAACCCACATAAAGGGAATGGGTGTTTAATGTACATTAATATAAGAATAAAATAACTTATTTTTACATTTAGGTTAATACCCTTGGAAAATAATGAGTCTTTTTAATTCACAAGAATAAAATAAAAGATCATTCCCCGGGGAAAAGAGGGAAATTTTGAGAAGTAAATTCCACGGGACAAAGGGTATAAAATATGGTTTAAGAAAAGGGTAAAATGAGAAGGTAAAATGTTATCTCATTAATAAAATAATCCTATTAAATTAATGGTATAAAATAATATTTAAAATATAACTTATTTTAGAAATTGGAAGACATAACACATAAAAAGGGAACTTGAATGGAAAATATAATTGGATAATTCCCTTACCTTGAAGAGTTACTCTTATATATTGTAAATTTGAACCATGCGGGGTTGAGGACACCTTGGTAAGGCTAATTGGGAAAAATGATACTCTAACTTCATTGAGTATTGATTTTGAGTGCAGTGAAATGGTGAAATGGGTGGGTATTTATAACAAAACTGAAATATTTGTTTAATAATTTCAAAATATAAGCCTCAGAAATCTAGCTTGTGGAAAATGAAAAACAACAGGCTTTCCCAATATCTTTCCCTATGGTTTTGGACATCTGGGACATATTTTATGTTATTTTAACCCAAAATAAATTATAATCACTTCATATTACTTCTTTTTTCATGGAAAAGTAATATTTCCACAAAATAAGATTTTTAATTTCAAGGTTTCCATTTTAGACTTTGGAATGTAACTTGTAGGTTGGGAAACATATTAAAATATATTTAAATAATTTATATTAATAGAATAAAAAAAATTAGTTCATGGATTATGGTTAATTAATTATTAAATTTTCATTACTTAATTATGAATGAATTAAACATAATGATAAAACCCAAACTCTATTTTTACTACTCAGGAAAAAAATAATGTATTTTACAAAATTATCATAAATTTACCCAACCTAATTTTTTCATGATGATTTCAAAACTGATTTTTATTTTATCTTAATAATTCTATAATTATAATAATATTTACTTTTAAAAATAAAAATTTAAATTTATTAAAAAATTCCAGTTTGAAAATGTATAGTAAAATTTATGACACTTAAAATTTTTCAATTGAAAAATTAAATTATTTTATCATTTATATTTAAATAAGTGTTTTTTATCATAATAATTTATTAAAATAAATATTATTCATAATACTATAGTTTATTATAAAAAAATAAATCCTTCGTTAAAATTTTAATTTGTGTCCGAAAAATAAATTTATCAAATTTTTCATATTTAATAAAAATTATTCCTAAAATAGAATTGATGGAAAATAAATTATTTATATAATGTAATTACACATTAATAAACTAATTCATGGAAATATAACCCCTTATAATACCCTCGTATAACTTAAGGGTAAGGTGCGTGATCCAAAATGATTTATGGTGCGGCTTGGCTAACATCACCCTAGTGTTAATTACCACTAACTTGGACTTCTCCCGCAGATGATTTTGTTAAAACTTCATGTGTTGAAGCTCAGAGTGGTCTTGTTCCAAGGTGAACCCTGGTAATTCAACCTCCCTCACATGTTTTGAAAAATTGGTCCTCATATGGCATGATTCTACTGGTTGAGGTCATTACTTCTCCATTCTATATTAATTAGACTTTATTATTTCTACTTATAACATTAAAATTATTTAGAGGAGTATAGTTTTCAATATTCATATTGACCAATGGTCATATTTGACCAATGATCATATAAAATTCGAATATCAATAGTCCAATTTCCCTTTATACTCTATAAATACAACTTTATTAAAAAGATATAAGGTTTTTTGTTGTATAACACACATTTTTAAGAAATAAAATATCATTTAAAAATTTTGGGTCATTAACATTTACCTCCAATTATTTCCTTCTAATTTCCATGCATTTTTTAACCCAAATAACATAAAATATTTAAATGTGATTATATATAAAGTCATTTTTCTATATCTTATATTTCCACTAAGAAAATGTTGAATCCATTGGACATATGTGGAAAACGTTGTGTCTGAATTACTAAATTCATATTTTTAAGCTTATAATATTATTTACATTCCTATGCCCTATTTTCCAATGCATAGATGGCCATAAAAATGGATGAATATTATGAAATAATGGTAGTATAAAATATTCTATGGCATATTATCCATCTAAATATAATTTTAATATCATTTTATAAGATATGGGCCTATCATTGAAATTCAATCAAATGGTGGATAGATTTTTTCTCCCCACTTGTATGTTTAATTTAATCCTCCATTATTCATATTTAGTAATTAAATACGTTTAATTAAATAAATCCCATAAACCATTAAATAATAAACAAAAAATCAATTTGGTTCATTTTATAATTTTTTTACAAAAAATTCCAAAATTAATTTTTTTCCATGAAAATATCTAAAATGGTAAAATTTAACTTGTTCTAATGTATTTTTATAAAATAAATAGAAATTATTTGTGGAACAAAAAATAAAAAAATTATTGAATATAAAACTATCTAAAATTATAAATCGATTATTTAATTGTGAAAATATTTGAAAAATCTTTTCAGGTCACCCCCCCCCCCCCCCACTAAGAATTTCTTCTCATAGGAAGAAATAAACTTAAATCCAAATCAAATTAACATAAAAATAATTAAATAATTTAAAACATATATTCCAAAAAAGAATCTATCATGGTTAATATATAAATAGAAATTTTATTTTAGTTTTCTTCTCTCACATTTATATTCGTTCGACTTAAAAATTCATCCATGATCCAATCACAAATAACCTAAAATGAATATTCAATTTACTATTAACTCCAGAGAAATTTAGTCTAAGGTTATACATATACTTTAAAAAAGAATTTTTCATCATAATGTTGGAAAAACACTCATTCCTCTACACTGTGAGTCATATACTTTAAAAGTTATTTTTATGGCTAAGGGTTGGTGGGTAAAAACCATTAAAAGTGTAACTATGAAAAATTATTTGAACACTTAAATATAAGGCTAAAAATATTAAAATTAAACCACTATAAATGCCTCACTCAATTTCACTTAAAACATATACACTATACTCCATTTTTATGGTCTCTTCTATGAGTGAAATAAAAAATGTAATTAATGATTTCATCTGAATTATCCACTTTTTTATTTTAATTTTTCAAGGAGGATGAGATGAAAATTGAATAAAGGGAATGGATTAAAGTCCATGACATTGATTTTTGAGATATAAACTAGTCATAAAATTAAAAAAATAAATAATTCAATCTCATATCCATTTTTTTCTTTTTTAAAGGAAAAAAGGATATAAATAATAATGAAAAAATGATGATAATGAATCATGATAATTCTATCTCAATTTACAAGAATAGTTTCACACACCCAAAAATGTGTTATTTCCCCAATAATTCACATCAAACTACCTTCCCCCACACTCAAACATGAAAAAAGAATGAAAATATATTAATAGTGAAGAAAAGTAAGGGTAAATAATCTTTTATTATTGTTTAACCCTATATGGAAATTCAAGTATATAGGGTAGGACTCATGTTTTAATTTTTTATAGCTAATTAAGTTAATAAAATTTTATTAAATAAATTCAATAAATTCAATGTTTGGAAATCAAAATAATCAAAATTTATATTTCTCACATGAAATCTAATTTTATCAAAATAAAGTGAGGGTATTATGAATTATATTTCAAAATGTGACTAGAATACCTCACGATATAGGGAATATAATTTTAGTTTGTGTTTCATGTCTTTGGATTTTAAAATTTTATCAAACTAATAAAATAATTATTTAAAATCAATGTTAATAAATAATCATTCATATCATCTATATTTTAAAAAATGTATATCCTTAAATCAAGTAAATTATTTCAAAATTAATTCATGAGTGAAAAATGAAAAAAAAAATTAATTAAATCTCAATTTTACTAAATATATTATAAACAAAAAAGAAATAAAATAATTAAATTAGGTTGAAAACCCACCACACCTATATTTTACAACTATTTATTTCATATTAAGAAAAATTAAAATAATAGTGTACCTTAGAATGAGAGATACAACCTAAGTTTATTGGTAGAGAAATCCATTAGTTAGTATCCTAATTTATTCCATCCTAAAAACATTAAAAATGAAAAAAAAACATTTTAAAACTAAATAAAAATATTATATAAAAAATATAATATTGGGATGAACCTCCTAATGGGTGTTGTATTTTTTATTGTCCATATATAGACAATTATGATTTTTTATTCTCAATCTAATTGAGGATAAATTTTATGTGGTGGAAACTATCATATGTTATTTTTTATGATATCAATAGGTTGATACCAATAGTGTGATCCCCTAATTAAAGGGAGAATGGATTTTGAAATTCCTAAGAAAAATGAAATAGTGTAATAGAAGTGAAATTTATGTGAGATGGTAGAAGGAATTTTTATAGATTTATCTAGTTTCCTCCTCAATGTGATTTTCATGTTCATATATAGGAGGTTTTCATGTCACCATAATCTCTTAGATCTCTTCTCCTTCTTTGAGCACTACATCTTGGATGATTATTTTGGTAATTTCCAATGTTGGTGTAAAAAGTTCAAATTATTCATAAAAACCAAAATAAAAATAAATTAATAATTATATTTCATAAAAATAAAATGTATATAATTAAAATATTCATTATCCTAAACATTTTTATTATCATAAAGGTCTATTTAATATTAAACATTCCTTGAAAAAATTTCATAATTGAAATCCATCAACATATTAACCTAAATGTTGGTCTCTTAATCTTCATAGTCATAATTCATCAGGTTCATTATTGGTGCAGATTTTGAAAACTAAAATTGAGGGTAGTGTATTGTATTTCATTACAATGAAAAAATAAATAGTAAATAGATATATTCCATTGTTATGTACATGCCCTTCAACTTATCATACTCAAACTCATTTTCATCATTCTCTACCTATGGTAATTTATCTATAAGAGTTGTAAGTGTACTTTCCCTCCTCTAGTAAAATTTATTTAGATAAAAATTAGAGTCCTCTTTATCCATAAAAGTGATCAAAGGTATTAATTTCTCATCATAAAAGTGTAACATATCACTATAAATTTCTATTTATATAAAGTCTAGGAGATTATTATCAAAATATTTTTGGTCTACTACACTTAAATAATATTGAAATTATTCTCTTTTCACTTAATTTATAATAGTATATATAGTTTTGAGTCTAATTCCATCATAATATGATTCTTATATAGTTACTCAAAAAAAAGTTAGTGGGATAACATTTTCTTTTTCCTAAGCCTATTTCTTATCTTTTAGTTATTTCATGGAAGTTGAACAAATTTTCATTTGTTTAATATATTCATAAATAATTTTAAAATTATTTTATACATGAATACTTAAATAATCTTACTTATTAAATTCCTTCAATTGTTTATTAATAGGTAAATCCTAAGATTAATCACAAGGATAATCCACCATTGAATTATTTGAACACTATAAAACATATTATATTTTCTCTAAATGATATGAAATGAATCGTTCATTTTTATATGTTTCTTTTATAAATAATAGTATATGAATTTGATGTGCCACCTTAGTAACAACACAAAATCGATATATGGATTTTTCACAAATAAAAATTCAATAATTTTCTTATTTACCGAATAATGTAGTATAGAAAAATACCTAAGTTCGAACTCCCAAAGAGACCACTCAAAAAAATGAAAATCCCACATGTCACCAATTAAAATATTTTTTTCTTTTATTAATTTGAAAAAACAACAAAAAGCATTGATGTTTTTTTTTTTGCTTTAATAAAATGAAAGAAATGAATTCTAGAGTTTGGTTATAATCAATCCTTATAGAAATTAAAATTTAAGCATATCATTATTCTCATGTGAAGTGTTCCACTATTAACTCATTAAATGACTAAATTCAATACAATTCATTAATTCATCCCACATAATTTTTTGTGAATGGATAAATCTACCCTAGAAACAAAGATTATTATTAATCATCATCTAGTAATATGGAAATATAAATCACTATACATCATTCGAATAATTTTTCCTACATGGTATGAAAACCAAATATAATAAAAGGGGTATTTATAATGAAATAGAGAAATTATATTGGGAAATTAATAATATACGTGAGATAGTTGAAACTAAAAATCGTCATATTTGTTAATTATTAACATAGTAAATGAAACTTTTTAAATAAAAAACACCAATATCATCACCATAATTCACCATTTTCTATTATTTGAATACGAATAGAGTATAACATATGAAAATATATCAAGAAATCAACATTCAAAATATTACTCCTCATATTATTAAAACAATGTTGAAAATACTTCATGGGATAGAATAAATAATCTAATAAATGAAATAAAATATTTATCATGGGTTTATTTATTCACTTGCATGTTACAACCCTCCCCATTTCTTATGAAAATGGATAACTCATTGAATTGATGTAGAGATATATAATTATAAGCAATAGTGGTTTATATATTACCTTCCAATTTTTTTATTATAATTTATATGCCTCTTTGAACCCTAATACCACATAATACTTAAAGGTGGTCATCTATGATGTCATTTCCCTTTATAATATATATCCACCCAAAAAAATATTAATCATTAAACTCCTATAAAAATGTTATGAATAAATTACTAAAATCATATTTTTTGTTAGATAAGTCTCTTAAAATTCCCATGATCTATTTTTCTATGAATTTATTGTTTTACCATCATATTTACATTTTATTAGTTAATAAAAACACATGTCCATACAAATTTAGGGATGATCAAAAATAATGAAAAATAAGGGAATATTCCCTAACAATGCCCATCAACCAAATATTAAGGGAGACCAAGATAAAACTTTAAGTGAAATGAACATCCTAAGGACTCCATGAATCAATTAAATATAAAACGATAATACTGACATTCCAAGTGTGAAGTACCTCTACCTAGTTATTTATAATAAGTTTAATCCTCCTTATATTGTAGTTTATGTTCAATGGGATGGAGGAAAACTTATAAAAGGAGATATGGTTGATTAGAGAATATGTTTTTAATGAATATAGTAATAGATCCCTATCCAAGCCAAGATGAATACCATTCAGTATTTCACTACCATATTACAATAGTTAGTCACCATTACTGTAATTAGAAAACAAAACTTTGAAAACTGAACCCCTAGTATCACATACCACACCACCTCCCTGCATGTTGACATTCATGTAAGATTCACCTTTGTTAAGTTTTAGACCATTACTAAGAGGATTATATTTAAATCACATTCCCTATGTATCAAGAATCAGAACCAAGGGAAGGGATGGTATACAGGCCAAAATAATTCTTAGGAAACGAGATAGTCCTAGTGCTTCAGTAGGATCCCATGTTCAACCTCTACACAATGTGATATTAATGTTATTTCCATCGGTGAAATGGTGATTCCCATGTTCCAAGCCTTATTCCTAGTTCTCCAAATCCTCTAACATTGTACCACCATAGGACTACACTAACTTTCTATTACTTCTTATTTTCCCTTCTCTAATAAACCAGATATGAAGAAAATATTGTTAGTTTTATCTTGGAGGCCAAACCTGAAGAACTCGTCAAGATTCATACACACAAAAGCCACTCACCCACCATGGAAAAATAAGTGGAAAAAAGATTCATCCTTAGGATCCCTAAAAAATAAACACATTGATGTGAGTTAAATAGATTTACACTTTACATCTTTGTCTATATAGATGGTATGATCTCTAAAACGTTTGTCCAAAGAAAAAATATTTTTCTAGGATCTCATGAAATCAAATAATACCACCCCAATCATCCCATATGGAGGACTCATACCTAAAAGGATGATATTTATTTACTAGAAATATACTAAAATTTGGAGAACATGAAGACCATTTTATCTTGCTCATTGTTCTGTATAATAGTCCCAAAATGATCTAGATGGTGTGGACTTAGTACATATTAAATAAACATCAATTATCTTTTATCTTGTGAGAAATAAATATATGGATTCGGGCACAATGGGAAGCCCATCATAGATCTTACCCAGTTCAGATTCAATAATTTAATGTTATCGTGGCCTATGATCCATCTTGGATGCTTATGATGGATCTGAGAATGACTACACATCATTTTACACATCCCTGAGGTTTGACCACTTGTCACATACAAGATCTAACAATATCTATGTGCAATGAATTTTTGCTACATAGATATACCATATTGAGCCTCTAATTCCAATTTCAATTTCATGAAATGTATGGTTCCCTCTATGCTTCTTATGTCAGTTCCCCCCACCTTTGGATATTTTTTCAACCTGTCCCATGACACCCAATGATAATGTCTACTATCATGTGTATCCCAGATAAAATTCACCATGATTTTATTCATTCTTCTTAACAACTCATGGGACACTCTAAGTATAAGTAAAACATGCATGAAAATAGATGAATAGAAAACATTAAGAAATTAAAACGTATATATGACGGTAATCTATCATTGGTTGGAGATAGTTGTGGAAAAGTTTGGAATTTTGTATAAATGTGTTTAAGGAAGGATGAAATGTGGTTAAATATTAATTTTCACTAAAACGAAAAATGAAATTCCCCTTAAAAATAAACATTAAATATAGAAATTCATTTGGGGGGAGGTTTCAGGGGAAGATATTCATAATAAAATAGTATTCTAAAGAAGTTGAATTCTTTAAATATGATGAATCTAGATTTTTTTCAAATATATGGGATTTAATATTAACAAACCAACCTCAAGTAACCCATATATGGTATCTAATTTAGTATATTGAAATAATATACAAGGGATCACATCACCAAGTATTAACCAGTTTCAGTAGAAGAGATTAGTAAGAAAAGAGTATGATAAAAAAGATGCATGCTTTAAAGATGATGAATCTAGGTTTATTTCATATACATGGTATGTAATAGTAAAAAACTAACCTCTAGTAGTCCATATATGGTATCTAATTTATTATATTAGAATAAGATATAAAGGATCACATCACCAAGGATAAATCAGTTAAGTAGTTTTAAAGAACTAGACACATACATGATTCTCAAATTCTATTGGAAATATAAAAATACATAGTATAAGAAACATCCTATCATCCTTGACATTATTGTCAATATCCATCTTTATATATTGGTGAAATGAATAAGATAAGGGGGAGATCAAACCCTCTATAAGGGTTGTGTATAGTATAAGTTATCAGGAGTAAATAAATAATAATCAATATGTAAATGTATATAAATGAGAAAAAATTTCATTTAATCAATAAATTGAGCACGAAATATATACATGGAAAATGTCAATAAAGTTATATAATGGATAATAATAACTGAATTATAAATGATGTAAATAATTAATGTTGGAATTATTTATCTCATGCATAATTATATATTTATTGTTAAGTCCTCATGCCAAGATAACTTAAACTATGGGTAGGTATACCCAAAAACGCCATTTACTAAGGATATCCAATAGTTTTTTCTCATGAGATTGGTTGATGCATCGAGGAGATATCTATTATTCGGCCCCAATTACCATAGTATTTCTAATAAATTCTTCATATATTGAATGGCCATTTTTATTCATAAATCATACGACTTACCAATAAATTGTTGAATTGTGTAAGTAATATAGAATTTTAATATTTCCCCAATCAATCAAATAAATTTTATTATATAACACCATGTGTAGAAATGGAATATGGTTTAGAAACTAATCATATCTTTGACATTGAGAATCTGAATATTTAAAATAAATATAATATTAATGGAAAATTCTCTCATAAAAGTAAATGTTTCAATATAAAGTGAATTAAATAAAATAATAGATAAAAGATGATAATAAATTCATCATAAATAAATGTTTTATAAAAAATCATTTCATTTGGAGAGAAAAAGAAATCAGAAGTAAAATATTAAAATAATGTTTTATAAAACAGTTTCCTCTACAAAACCATTATAAAATTGTAGGATAATCTAAATAATAAAAACCAGTTATGGTGTTGGGAAAATCCATTAATTATTTATATGTTAAAAAAGAAACATTCCTTTTGAATTTTGATAAAAAAAATTGAAAATGACACATTTAGAAAACATTAAATGATTCCTTTAAAACCTTGTAAACAATTTGGTGATAATATCAAATTTCATTAATAAATATCATTAAAACAAACAAAGACAATTTATATAATAAATTTGAAAAATATAGATATAGAATAAATATATACCTTATCCAAAGAGAAATAACATGGGATTTTATTATTAAAATTTCTTTTCATTATTCAAGTTCTAAATATAAGAAAATTAAGTATAAAATAACAATACGCCATAAATATCTATATGATAAAAAGATATATGAATTTTATGAAGGATAAATTATAAGATTCATTCAATAAAATATATAAACATTCCTAAAATATGTTATAGTAAAATAAATTCTTACATATTTGGTAACATTTAAATGCAACCCCTTGAAAGTGAAAACTGTAATTAAAAATTTAATCATCATGATTAAATAGATATTAATGTGAAATATATAAAAGGTTCAGTATATACACTATATAAAATTAAATGGGTTTATAATACCAAATATAACTCAACTCTTTAGAAATTAATGCTTAATACCTTACAAAGATCATATCATTGAAGTGAAAATTAATCAATGGGGTGATTATGTGTAAAAAATTTAAATCCTAACAAAAAAATATGAAATCTGACTAAATATAATCAAAGGTTATTTCAAAAATAATTACATCATACCATAGTTAATAAATTAGAAGTATAACCCAATGAATAGAAATTAGGTTAAGAAACCCCTTACCTCATGTTCGACTAGCTTCAAAAGCAATCTAACCTCAAGTATAATAAATATAAATTTGTTATAATTCTATAATAAAGTCATGAACATAGTTTTAATATCATATATGATCCACTTATAAAATTTAAAATCTTATTTATTAATAATTTATTATTAAAATAGTCATTTCTAGGTGTTGATTGTTTCATTTTTTCTAATAATTTTGGATATGTAATTTTGGTACTTGTACTTTTATTATGGTTCCATAATCACAATAATTTTAGTCATGATATAAATAACATATATATATTAAAAAAATTGATATGGAAAAAAACTAAATTACACCATTTATGGAGACGGTAGGTCGTATGTACACATCAACATTGTTTTAAATTTCTGTTGGATGAAACAAAGTAAAGTTAAAATATAATTCACATTTATATAAAATATATAAAATATATCATAGATATTTACTAAATCTATGATTATTAACCTCTATGTGATTTTGAAAAAAAATGGATTGCATAGCGTTGTGAGGTGGTAGTCCACAAGTACACACAAGCGATGTTATCATTTTCCAACGGATTCAAAGTTAAAAGGGTAGATATGATATTATAATTACATAAGAATATTTATGCCATAAATATTTTATATGAACA
The DNA here is from genome assembly GCA_963277665.1 of Viscum album. Taxonomy (NCBI): domain Eukaryota; kingdom Viridiplantae; phylum Streptophyta; class Magnoliopsida; order Santalales; family Viscaceae; genus Viscum; species Viscum album. The sequence goes on along the minus strand of OY728164.1, from coordinate 989,898,175 downwards.
TTAAACCTATATTAATAACCATATATGAAATATGGTGATGGAATATTAATTATATTGTAACGTGGAGGTGGTAGTCCACAAGTATGCATGAGTGATACTTTCACTTACCATTAGAAGGAAAATAGGGTGAATAAAGGTGGTTTCATAATCATGATAAAATTTCAGTGTATTTTGGATACTAAATTTATTAATTTATTATACATATAAAAAATATAGAATAATTAAATGATAAATTATTGGGAATCTGTTAAGGTATAATGATTACCACTCCTTCGATTGGCCTCTATTAAATCATTTATTAAGGAGCCTTTAAATAGAATTTTAAGAAGACAATCACATCTAAATAAAAAATAGGGAATTTTAGAAACTATTTGGGTATGTATTCATTGAGATAGGTGAAATAAATTAGTTTAAATAAAATATATAAGGGGTTTCCTTTTATAATGGAGGGAAATGAAGCACCTCAGATCTCTTAAAATATTAAAATATAATATTGTCATACTCAGGACAAATGCTTTAAAATGGATATAGGTTCAAATTAATGATACAATGAGGTCTAAATAAATCCATAAAATAGTATTTATACTAGTTTAATTAGGAAAATTACCCTTATCACTTGGTTAAACTACCCCCCTGGTGAACTTATTTTAATGATAAATACAGTAATTACTTTTTCAACTATGAAGGGTTATAATTTTACCCATAATGTAAAAATTTTCTCATTAATGGAAAAAAGCTGAAATTTTAAACCATTAATAATTCTAATTGTTCTCATAAAATATTTTTATTAATTTTTAATTATTTAATAATATATTATTTATCCTAAAATATTATTAATATTATTTGTGTAACTATTCATTTCATTTGACTATAAAGGCATAAAGAAAATATAATTTAAAATATAATACTTTTAAAAAATAAAAATATATTATTATTAACTAAACAATTATTGTGTATCCAAAATTCAGCCCAAAAAACATTAATTTTAATGTTTTTGAAATTATTTACTTTTACTTTTCAGAGCTTGAACAAGCACTATGACAACATTATATAAGCATTTAAAGTAATTATATAATCACTAAATATTTGAAATAAATTACCATTATAAAAAAATATTCACAAAATAAAATTTAATATTTTTTAAAAAACTTATTTTTATCCCTATGTCAACTTATATTATAAATTAAAATGGAAAATAGTGACTTTTTGTATTTTCCTTCACTTAAAATAATATAAATTCCATTATCATATTAAAATGGAAAAAATGCCATATATTAGAATTTAGGATAAATTTTTTCAAATTTGTATCATCAAATGAAATAAAGGAACATTTTGGAAAAAAATTTAATACCCTATAAAATTATTTTTAACCTTAATTACCACATTTACTTTTTGTTGTGGTGATGAATTTTTCCACAATTACTACTCAAAATGACTAAAAAAGATTCTTATTGACCAAATTGAAATATACTGATACAAAATATAAATTCCATTTTAATAAATTAAATTCTTATAAGTTATATAAATTTTTTATAAAACCCACATAAAATTCGATAAAAATGGTTTTCCATAAAAATACACTTTAAGCCTAAAATGGAAATATTTCAAAATCAAGTAAAATAATGATCCTAATGGAATTAATTAGAAAATTTTACAAAAAATGGATATTATATCACTTTAATTCCCAATAAAAAATATAGTTGATATTTTTAATTTATTTTATTTTAAAAAAAGTTATTTTTTAAAAAACATTTTACGCTTTTCATTGAAAAATAATTTTTTCAGTAAAAATCCAAAATATTCAAGATAATGTAATCGTAACATGATGAAAAAAATAATATAATTCTTAAAAAATAATATTTCAATAGTTTATTTTAGTTTATTTGAACTTCTTATTGCCAGTAAATAAATCTATCCAAAAAATAAATTTATTTAAATAGAAATATATCATAAAATATTAGGGTGTTACATTCTAGTCGCCTAATAATAACTTCACCATCGAAATTTCATCACTCTAATACAAAAAATTAATGATACATATACCACATCACATATATGGGTTTCCTTATTACTTCCTCACATTTAAGGTTTTCCTACAAAACTCTGACTAGATGATTGGTCTTGTTTCACAGCTCATTCTCTCTATAATCTGGAATATCATATGGTTGTTCCTTATAAAATGGATCCTTCTTCGGTGGTACAACCTATGTGTTTTTGAGATGTATTAGAGAAAAATCCACTAATTGGGTTCCCTAATATTTTTCTCCACAAGACCTCAATAGTTCTTTCTTATACGCTAAAGGTCACTGAATAGAAACAAGGATCTAAGAAGGAACAGTGAGGAGACTATACCCCTATATCAGAGTGCACAACCAAATGTATATAACAAAACATCATACACTAAAAAATACATGAAAATAATAAATAAACTAAAACAGGAGCATGTTGTAATAAAATGAAATATATTAAATTCCCAAATGACCATGCCATATATAAAACACTGGTCACCCACTAGGTCAATCACGGATACAAATAAAAAATTAAAAAATAATTACATCAGGACCTAGTGAAAAATCTAAATTATATCACATACCTGGTCTCTATTACTTTTTCAAGATTCTCTGCACCAATCATCAAACTCAATATTAGAAACCCAACCAATAATTAAATAACATTAAATAACCCTATTAGTCATGAATTTGTACTCAAACTAAAAGAATACAAGATGTCTTCATACACACTGAGGGGCATATATTGGGGGTGAGAAACAAATCTGAGAAGTTCACCCCTAACAGTGATCCAATATCCTTCTTCTATAAGTTCATGCTCATGTAATATGATCACCCAAGCCAACTTATAATATAAATAAACATGAATAAAATCATTTTTCGATCCTTGGGTATGTGACTCTGATAGAACATACCTTCCTAGGATAATTATAGAGTGTCTCTAAGCATGTCTTGATGAACATGAATCCCATGTAACAAGAGGACTCCACCTTTATGTAATCCCCATACAATCCTCACAATTTTACGCATTATATCCTACTCAGTACCTAGAAACCTTAATACTAGGTACTCATACCATGATAACATACTAAAAAACCTAGAGCATTAGTCTGAAATCTAACACATGTTTCTTAAGCAGTAGTTCCTGAAGTATCAGTTTGGAACCTAAACCATACATCAAAATTGTAGTTCCAAAGTATAATTCTAACACTAGAACCATACATCAAATAATTATTATCTAGAACATCATTCTAGAACCTAAACCATGGATGTAGAAAAATATCCCACCATCCATTCTAGATGGTATACCATCCAAGCCTGTATAATAAATCTAGAACATAAACCATAGATTTGGAGCATCATTATGTCATCCCAAAAACCATAAAATACATAGTTCTTAGAGAATTAGTATGATAATTTAACCATAAATTATACAATTAGTTTCTAGAGCCTCAATTTTACACTAATCCATATAGTATACTACCCATGATTAGAGAATTAGTTTTAAATTTATCCACTTATGTGGAACATCACGTCTACAATACGTAACAATGATAATCAATGTTCCTGGAACCTTAGTCCCACACGCGAACCATTAAAACCATTAGTACTTATATGAAACATTGTGTCCAACTCCTTTCAACCATAGAATCCTCATGGGCATAAACCAACATAAAGAGAACTAAATTAACAGTTGTATGAACACCCATACCCATAATAACATCTTAGATGCATCATTTCACACATCTTTTAGGCTCCCAAGGTAACACCCATTACCATTACTACCCAAACATATGCACCCTCATAGGTTTGATCTATAAATTGGGCACCCACTTTTCCCTCTAAGTCAACACCTAAATAGAAGAATCCAACTTCGGATCCTTGAAACAATCACTCTAATGGAGGCCTTCTTTTTTGGGATCTCATGGGTTAAAACATGAGTAGATGGATCTATCTACCAATCCCTGATAACAACCAAACTCTCAAGACCATTCCCATATCATAGAGATACATATCCCACAACCCATTCTCTATTATTACATCACCTAATTTATTTCATAATAAATAAATCCTTGTATGGTTGATGGCCTCAAGATCAACCCCTTTCTAATCCTTTCATGGTTTTCCTGTTCATCCAACCTCTATGCCACCTCAAGTCACAACTCAATCCCAATAAATTGAGACAAACTCATCCAAACACCAATCAAGGTCTCTAAAAAATCATGTTGTGTCCTCTAATCACTCTCATGACCCTCATCAAGGTATCATCCCATGACTCAATCCCATGAAATATTTCAAATCACTTCTGGAGGAAATATCTCTGTCATAACCTACTCACCCCAAAGCTCCTCTTAGAAGTCTTCAAAATGTCCCAATGCCCCACTATCTTGCTTTATGTGGAGAAAACTCAAAATCTACTCCTCTTTTGTTCCATTCCATATATGGGGCATAAACGTAACTAAATCTATCAAAAAGGTAACAAAGTGATAGTGCACTACACTTTCCCCCAGTACATGGTGTCTACTCCAAAACCTCATGCCTGGCCATGTAATTATACATGGCCTAAAATACATAGGTTTTGTCCATGTACCAATACATAGACAAGTCATACATAGGTTTTGGCCATGTTCTATACTTCCATGTCATACTAGGGGTTTGACCATGTACGTACTCATGTAAATACCTCCCAAACTTGGGGTTTCATCCCATTTACCCGGCCACACATCCATGTCCCACTACATGGTGTGTACCTTGACTATGTAGAGTTCAGTCCCAAAATTTCATATGCCCAAATACACGGCCACATGACCTTGTACCAAAACATGTACTTCTACCACTACATATTGTGTGCAAGCAGTACTTGATGTGTAGTTCCAAAAGTATATCTTCCTTGATTGGAAAGAACACACTGTGTGTGTTCCTCAACTACACACCATGTGATTAGTATTTCTAAATGTAAAGACCCCTTTTGAACCTCAAAAAACCTCAATTCTTCCCCTATTAGGCATAAATCAACCTCCGTAAGGTCCTTAGTAGTCAAAATAATTATTTAAAACTTAAAAACAAAACATCTACAGGTATTAGGACATAAAAATCAAAAACTATCCTACCTCAAGGCATAAACATCAAAGATTATCAATAAAATCAACTCTGGGATGCTGATGCACCATGATTAAATCTCAATCACCATTGTGGATGAAGTCTGGTGGAATCTTCTTCCCCCTCACCTCTTGGTCTCATCATCGTGTGAGGGAGGCACTCTCCCCGCCCCTCATTGTGCAGAGAAAACCCCAAAATTGGGGGTGGTCTCTTTTAATTAATTAACTAAATTCCTTTTAAAATAATTGTAACAGCCCGAGATTTTATGAAAAATATTTTTTTATTTCACTAATGTCTTGTGTTGTACGCTACACCAAAGGAGCTTCCACAACACGCATCCTTGACTTCCCTTGCATTATACGCAATCGCGACCTTCCTCGATAGCGTGTGTAGTACGCAATACCGAGTTTCACTAAACAATGATATGCTATTAAAATATTATTATAACTAGCCGTTATGAATAGTAATAACCACCTTTTAAAATTTTAGAAATTTTAGCTCTCAAAATGGACTTCATTTTTGGATTTGGAGTATCGAATTTAGCCTAAGGTGAAATTTTGGCACTTTTCGGATAACTTTCATATTCTGATGAATAGTGAAAATTACTAAATTATAATTAAAAACAACTTTTTTAATCGAAATAATTAATAGTGATAAATCATTAATTTGAGTGGTTTTAAAGTATATTTAGAATATATTTTTACAATTTAATACAATTTTGGTCATTGGATGTAATTTCACATTTAAACCAGACATAATCAAGTGTCAATCTTTTGATAGATATTGTTTCTTAAAAACACGCTATTTGTTTTAACAGCGGGATTTAATTATAAAATTAATTAATGTAATTTCTATGTTATTAATTTGGTAAAATAGACTTCATTTTCGAATTCGGAATATGAAATATAGCATAGGATGAAATTTTGGCATTGTTCTGAAAAACATCAATTTTTGATGAATAGTGAAACTACTAAGTGGTAGTTAAAAAACTGAATTTTTCATAAAAATTAATTTTACAGCTTCTGTGAATGGAATTTCAAAAATCCGAGAGACACGGTTGATGTCAGTAAGTAAAATGTGGTTCAATGAGATGAAAATAATTTTTGGTGAATAGAAACTTTTTACTTTTATTTACCACGGGTAAAAGTAAATAGGGTAATTAAGGGTAAAAATGATATTATTATTACCCTAACACATGTCCTAATTCTATTGGACAAGTGTAATTCGACCAAAAACAAGCTTAGGAATAAAATATGACCATTTAGGCCCACTTGGATTAGATTAGGACATTTATTATTATTTAATTCAAAGAAGAGTTAAAAGAGTTAAAATCAAAGTTTATTTACTAAAACATTTTTAATATAGAGTTGTACATATGATAAATTCGATTGTAAATATTAATTAGAAAGCTAAAAAGATTTCCTACATGATGGTATTTTATTTGTAATTTTTAGACATCAAATAATTTAATTTATTTATGACACAAAGATGATGCGGTAATTATCTTATTAATGAAATATTTGCATAATTGATATTATAAATACCAAAATAAATGTAATTTGAGACTTTTTATGAATTCCAATAATTTTCTAAGTTACTATGATATATTAGTGTTTATTTAATCAACTTTGTTCGAACATATAATTCTTTTATGACTTTCAAAAAAATCATGTATCAAATAGTGTTAAAATTGACACAAAATAGTTTTTAAATCGAATATTATATTATTAATTGTTATTTTATTCCTAAAAATCTAAGGTTCGGCCAAATGACTTAGATAAGGATATATGTATTAATAATATACAATTTGGGGTTCGTTTGGCATGTTATAGTAAGTGTATTAACCATATAGTGAAAGAAAACAAAAAGACACGGTAAAAGTTAAATTATTTAACTTAGAGTTAAATCTAATTGATAAGGTTAAAATAATACCCTAAACTTGTCTAAATCCTATTGGATGATAGGATTTCGACCCATCCCTACTTTAGCTTCTAAATAATACCCTTTGGAACCATTATAAACCGATTTTGACTTTAATATAAAATAATATTTTGAGATATTCCTAAGGTGCCCCTCTCCTCCCTTATAAAAGGACACCTCCTCCCCCTCCTCCTCACACCACTTTGAGCACTCAAACTCGGCCAACCCCTGCCAAAATCTCTTCTCCACTTCCCTAGAAACATCCTATAGGTTCTGGTCTTCCTCAAAGACCAATTTTAGTGCCCTAAGAGGAGGTCTCAAAGAGGCGCTTCAAAGAAGAGGTAATTACCGTTACCAATTCTTTCATCTTTATTTCTTATTCCACTTCTTCTTCTTAGGATGTTTCATTATGAAGTAATAACATCAGTATCACTCATATACTGATATGTTATTATAAGTATGAAACAACCCTATTTCACCATCTATCCATCCTACGGAAAAAGAAATCATCGCGCGTGCGTACGTACGGAATACCGTCTCCACGCCGTGGTGTAATCTATTTTCCACCACCACCTTACATGGATGGGTATAATGGTGTAAAGAATAACTATACATAGTTATTAAAACATCATATTGATTCTTATATATTGTATAATCCACTCCAATTCAATTCAATATTTATGGAAATGATATCATTCCTCGTGCGTACGTACGGACTACCGTCTCCACGACGCAATGAGATTCATTCTCCATGTTAACCATTTAAGAATGATTATAAAGTATATATAAGAAATAATAATGAAATATATGACATTATAAAGCTACTGGATTTATGTATATATATATATATATGTATTTAATCTACTTACTTCCATTCAAGACAATAAGGTAAGGAAAACAGCGTTCATGCGTACGTACGGACTACCGTCTCCATGAACGGTGTTTTTCATTTCATTTATCTATCAATTATATATATATATACTGAATATATATGATATATAAATCATATTTTATATTCTGTAAGTAAGTAAATCATGATATAAGTAATAATAATTTCAAGAACAACAAGTCAAAACACCTACGATAAATGAAACGATTTTACCCAAAACGCTTCTTTAACATGGAATTTACAAAAGAACGGGTAATATAATGTCATAAGTGAACCATATATGATATCATAACAATGAATATGATTTTGTAATAAGTCAATGACATTATTTAAATCATTATACAGGATTTTCGGACTCATACGAAGCAAATCGGACCTAAGGTAAGGGAAATGTCACAATCTCATTTTTATCCGAGATTGTTTATACTTTGGTATTTACTGGGGTGTATTTTATCATACAAATCCATGTTTCCTCAATATGTAATATTGTTTCCATCCACCTACAACTTTTTAAATCCAATTTGACCCTTGGTTTAGTTTTTAGTAAAAGATATGAAAGGAATCTTTTGTCGTGTTTCGAACGAGGTACTTTTTGACTTTTCCGACAAAAGTACGAAGAATGTTTTTTTTAACTTATACGGCATGAATGGATTTTTAAAACATTATTTCCAAGAAACTTCCTTTACAAGTTTTCAAGTTAATTTTTAATCAACTTCTTTTATTTTAAAGTCGTATGACATGTTATGAAAGGAAAAATGTTTTTGAAGAAATGATATTTTCCTCAAGAATGGAGTTCAAGTATTTTATCAAAAAAAAATTCCCTCTAAGATAATAAAAGGGTTCTGTTTTTATCCCTATTATTACATTGGTTTGATTATGTTGTGATGGAAATGTTTTTATAAATTCCTTTATCTTATATGAATTGTTTTATGATGTCATGTTGTTTAAGAATCCCATTTTTATTACATGGGTTATGCTATGATGTATGGTTTATGATTATGTGGCACACATAAGAAAGGATTCATTATAAGATGGGTGGGACCTATATCTCCCTCAAATTCATTGGGTAAAGATTTTATATCTCATGAGATAGACAGGTCTGGAACGGTAGGTTATACCGGTTCATTGAAACAGGACTGAAACGAGGGTTACTCGATTCAGAAAGGGAATTTGTCCACTAAGATAGTCACGGCAATGAGTCTTGACTAACAAGAAATGATTCTCTATGATTATGTGTGAATGCCACAAAAGTTTCATGTTTTAAGTTATGATTATTGTGATTAAATTTCACTGCCATGATTTATCCCATGTTATGAAATTATGATCTCTTTTGCATGTTAAGATTTCCAAAAGTTATGTGCTTGTGTATATGATGTGATTGATATTTCTTTTGTTTACCCTTACTGAGAATTTGAGCTCACACTTTTATGTTTTATTTTCCCCAGGATATAAATAAAGGTTTTAGGTAAAAAAAAGGGAAGATCTTTATGGGAGATATTGAAGATCTTTCACCACGATTAGAAGATTGTGTTCCGAGTTTCCAAAGACACTAAACTATTACGATCCTTGTGTGTGTGTTTTTGTTATGTACCAAGTATTCTGCAAAAGTAATGTAATATCCATGTACGTCAAGATTCGGGTCTCTACAGTTGGTATCAGAGGAAAGGTTTAGTCAACCTTTGGAAACTAGGATGCGAAAACGTTAGTGAGATCCCTAGAGATATTTCTACGGTATGTCTAGGGATGTCCCTAAGGTTAAGTATACGTATAGGTTATAGTACTAGAACTACGCTAACGATCATAGAATTAAACCTAAGATGTTAGATATTAAAGGTACTCCCCCTTTATAATGTTGTTTTCCCTAGCATGATTTTTGCCTCTCACACTATTCTTTTTGGGTTTTAGACGATGGCTGGAACCCGAAGGAACCGTGTTGATCAATGCAATGGACAATGCGATGATTGTCCTCCTGAACAAACAAATGTTATGGGAGATGGAGTGCAAAATCTTATTGCTATACTTACACAAGCTATGAATCATTCTGGACTTCCAAATGAGCACAGAAGGGAACAATATTCTATTTAGTCCTTCATGAGGCAACGTCCACCTTCTTTCAGTGGGACTTCTGATCCACTTGTTGCTGAACAATGGATTAGTACCACTGAAAAGATATTTTCAGTTCTTCAATGTTCTGAACATGATAAAGTCATCTTACCAGTGTATCATTTGGAAGGTGATGCTGATCAATGGTGGAATCTTATCAAGAATACGAGGCCAAGAGATGAAATTGAGTCCATGGAATGGGATGAGTTCAAGAACTTATTTTTCAATAAGTACTTCCCTCGTATTCTTCGAACGAAGATGGAAAAGGAGTTTCTTGAGCTGAAACAGAAGGATGATGAATCTGTTGGTACATACGAAGCGAATTTTACAAGACTTGCAAGGTATGCATCTGGAATTATCATCCAACCTGAAAGTAAAGTTGATCGATTTTTCAGTGGCTTAAAAACAATTATTCGAAGGGCATTAGCTATACGAGACTTCAGTAGCTATGAAGAAATTGTGCGTTGTGCTATGAAGGTAGAAATGGAAGTTGGTGTTACATATCCATCTCATGGTTTTGAAAAGAAACGAAAGATGGAGTTCAAGGAGAAATCTCAGAATAATGGTGAAAAGAAGTTGAATGTTTCCTTATGCTCAAAGTGTGGAAAGAATCATGGTGGAGATTGTCTTAAAGGGACTAGAAAATGTTTTAAGTGTGGAAAAGAAGTTCATCGAGTAGCTGAGTGTCGAAGTAATGGAAAAAGGATTTCTAATGATGTGAATAAAGAAAACACTACAGAGAACGCATCACCAACACTTCAATGCTTCAAGTGCAAGGAAATGGGGCATTATGCTAATAAATGCCCTAATCCAAAGGTTAGTGATGATCAACATGAGCAACCACTGAAGGCAAAGGACAAAGGGAAATCACATGCGATCACTATTGGTGATGTTGAATATGACAACAATGTGGTGGAATGATTAAGTGTTTATGTAATGGGATTCCAAAATAATATTGTATCATGGATTATTGGAATATTTATGTATTGGTCTAATGTGGTATTCAAAGTAATTGAGATATTTTTGGAAATAATATGATATACGCATAATGAAGAGAAAACGAGAAATTGAAATGTTTAACAGTATTCATGAGCTCATGATTAATATAAGGACTAAGTGATATCATGGTTTGAGTATATAGAATTTTGAGGATTTTGGTATGTGGAAAGTGTTAACTTTAAACTGCATTCATGTTTTCACTAAGGTATTCAAGAGAATACATGATTAAGGACTTTGAATGTTTGGAATGTGACCAACAAAACATATCTTATGATATATGGGGATCAACGATGGTATTAAATCTCTGGTAATCGTTTTCACTATGTTATGAGAATGGACTGCAGTATTATGGATAAGCCTAAAGATTGGAATGGATTATGTTGGACATAAGTTAGTATTGTTTAAGGATAGAAGTTTTCTCGATAAAATTGATGGGATGTTATAGAAATATTGTTTTAGAAAAAGGACAACCTGCAGGACGGGCGACAGCCCATCGCGTCGGACAAGCCTGTGGAAATCGAACCCACAACCGAAGTGCGACTGGACTTTATCGCCTACCACTGGCCTACAGGAAGTCCCTGTTTAGTAGAAAATAGTTTTATTATATTAAGTAGTATGATATATGAACTATAAGTCCATTTTAGGAACCATATGTGATTAATCTCACTATAGATCGACTTATGTATATAATTTTTGCTAACCTTTTGTTTGAGACAGATGGAATGACCCGTCATTCTATCACATGATCTGCTAACACTTCACGAATAACAAATTCAACTTAATTTATTTAAGAGATGAAGTGGAAATTGTTCAAGGCATGAACACCAGTGAGATTGTACCAAAATAAAGAAAGTATTTATTCTAATTCAAATTTTCAACTTTAGGGAAATGATCTTGAAAACCAAAAATGTTATCCTAGTGATCTTATACCTGATGAATCAGATGGTACCTTAGATCGTCACAAATTTATGGATTTGTGATTACTGGATCTTCCATAGCCATGTTCTCTACCACTCTCCATCAGAACATGATGGATAGATTTCTCTTCCATATCCATATTTTCACCTATGTGGAAACCCAGTGATTAGTTTATTTGGGTAATCGTTACATTTCATACTTTAGTTTTTAAAGCCAAGTTTTGGTATTCCTTTTTACGATGTGGGTTTCTATTAAAGAAACTTTCGAATAGTGAACCATTTATAACCCCGACGAATTTCGAGGGCGAAATTCATTTTAAGGGGGGTAGAATGTAACAGCCCGAGATTTTATGAAAAATATTTTTTTTATTTCACTAATGTCTTGTGTTGTACGCTACACCAAAAGGAGCTTGAACAACACGCATCCTTGACTTGTCTTGCATTATACGCAATCGCGACCTTCCTCGATAGCGTGTGTAGTACGCAATACCGAGTTTCACTAAACAATGATATGCTATTAAAATATTATTATAACTAGCCGTTATGAATAGTAATAACCACCTTTTAAAATTTTAGAAATTTTAGCTCTCAAAATGGACTTCATTTTTGGATTCGGAGTATCGAATTTAGCCTAAGGTGAAATTTTGGTACTTTTCGGATAACTTTCATATTCTGATGAATAGTGAAAATTACTAAATTATAATTAAAAACAACTTTTTTAATCGAAATAATTAATAGTGATAAATCATTAATTTGAGTGGTTTTAAAGTATATTTAGAATATATTTTTACAATTTAATACAATGTTGGTCATTGGATGTAATTTCACATTTAAACCAGACATAATCAAGTGTCAATCTTTTGATAGATATTGTTTCTTAAAAACACGCTATTTGTTTTAACAGCGGGATTTAATTATAAAATTAATTAATGTAATTTCTATGTTATGAATTTGGTAAAATAGACTTCATTTTTGAATTCGGAATATGAAATATATCTTAGGATGAAATTTTGGCATTGTTCTGAAAAACATCAATTTTTGATGAATAGTGAAACTACTAAGTGGTAGTTAAAAAACTGAATTTTTCATAAAACTTAATTTTACAGCTTCTGTGAATGGAATTTCAAAAATCCGAGAGACACGGTTGATGTCAGTAAGTAAAATTTGGTTCAATGAGATGAAAATAATTTTTGGTGAATAGTAACTTTTTACTTTTATTTACCACGGTTAAAAGTAAATAGGGTAATTAAGGGTAAAAATGATATTATTATTACCCTAACACATGTCCTAATTCTATTGGACAAGTGTAATTCGACCAAAAACAAGCTTAGGAATAAAATATGACCATTTAGGCCCACTTGGATTAGATTAGGACATTTATTATTATTTAATTCAAAGAAGAGTTAAAAGAGTTAAAATCAACGTTTATTTACTAAAATATTTTTAATATAGGGTTGTACATAAGATAAATTCGATTGTAAATATTAATTAGAAATCTAAAAGGATTTCCTACATGATGGTATTTTATTTGTAATTTTTAGACATCAAATAATTTAATTTATTTATGACACAAAGATGATGCAGTAATTATCTTTTTAATGAAATATTTGCATAATTGATATTATAAATACCAAAATAAATGTAATTTGAGACTTTTTATGAATTCCAATAATTTTATAGGTTACTATGATATATTAGTGTTGATGTAATCAACTTTTTTCGAATATATAATTCTGTTATGACTTTCACAAAAATCATGTATCAAATAGTGTCAAAATTGACACAAAATAGTTTTTAAATCAAATATTATATTATTAATTGTTATTTTATTCCTAAAAATCTAAGGTTCGGCCAAATGACTTAGCTAAGGATATATGTATTAATAATATACAATTTGGGGTTCTTTTGGCATGTTATAGTAAGTGTATTAACCATATAGTGAAAAACAAACAAAAAGACACGGTAAAAGTTAAATTATTTAACTTAGAGTTAAATCTAATTGATAAGGTTAAAATAATACCCTAAACTTGTCTAAATACTACTGGATGATAGTATTTCGACCCATCCCTACTTTATCTTCGAAATAAGACCCTTTGGAACCATTATAAACCGATTTTGACTTTAATATAAAATAATATTTTGAGATATTCCTAAGGTGCCCCTCTACTCCCTTATAAAAGGACACCTCCTCCCCCTCCTCCTCACACCACTTTGAGCACTCAAGCTCGGCCAACCCCGGACAAAATCTCTTCTCCACTTCCCTAGAAACATCCTAGAGGTTCTGGTCTTCCTCAAAGACCAATTTTAGTGCCCTAAGAGGAGGTCTCAAAGAGGCGCTTCAAAGAAGAGGTAATTACCGTTACCAATTCTTTCATCTTTATTTCTTCTTCCACTTCTTCTTCTTAGGATGTTTCATTATGAAGTAATAACATCAGTATCACTCATATACTTATATTTTATTATAAGTATGAAACAACCCTATTTCACCATCTATCCATCCTACGGAAAAAGAAATCACCGCGCGTGCGTACGTACGGAATACCGTCTCCACGCTGTGGTGTAATCTATTTTCCACCACCACCTTACATGGATGGGTATAATGGTGTAAAGAATAAATATACATAGTTATTACAACATCATATTGATTCTGATATATTTTATAATCCACTCCAATTCAATTCAATATTTATGGAAATGATATCATCGCTCGTGCGTACGTACGGACTACCGTCTCCACGACGCAATGAGATTCATTCTCCATGTTAACCATTTAAGAATGATTATAAAGTATATATAAGAAATAATAATGAAATATATGACATTATAAAGCTACTGGATTTATGTATATATATATATATGTATGTCATCTACTTACTTCCATTCAAGACAATAAGGAAAGGAAAACATCGTTCATGCGTACGTACGGACTACCGTCTCCATGAACGGTGTTTTTCATTTCATTTATCTATCTATTATATATATATATACTGAATATATATGATATATAAATCATATTTTATATTCTGGAAGTAAGTAAATCATGATATAAGTAATAATAATGTCAAGAACAACAAGTCAAAACACCTACGATAAATGAAACGATTTTACCCAAAACGCTTCTTTAACATGAAATTTACAAAAGAACAGGTAATATAATGGCATAAGTGAACCATATATGATATAATAACAATTAATATGATTCTGTAATAAGTCAATGACATTATTTAAATCATTATACAGGAGGTTCGGACTCATACGAAGCAAATCGGACCTAAGGTAAGAGAAATGTCACAATCTCATTTTTATCCGAGATTGTTTATACTTTGGTATTTACTGGGGTGTATTTTATCATACAAATCCATGTTTCCTCAATAAGTAATATTGTTTCCATCCACCTACAACTTTTTAAATCCAATTTTACCCTTGGTTGAGTTTTTAGTAAAAGATATGAAAGGAATCTTTTGTCATTTTTCGAACGAGGTACTTTTTGACTTTTCTGACAAAAGTACGAAGAATGTTTTTTTTAACTTATACGGCATGAATGGATTTTTAAAAAATTATTTCCAAGAAACTACCTTTACAAGTTTTCAAGTTTATTTTTAATCAACTTCTTTTATTTTAAAGTCGTATGACATGTTATGAAAGGAAAAATGTTTTTGAAGAAAGGATATTTTCCTCAAGAATGGAGTTCAAGTATTTTATCAAAATTCTTTTCCATCTAAGATAATAAAAGGGTTATGTTTTTATCCCTATTATTACATTGGTTTGATTATGTTGTGATGGAAATGTTTTTATGAATTCCTTTATCTTATATGAATTGTT
Source organism: Viscum album (assembly GCA_963277665.1). Classification (NCBI taxonomy): domain Eukaryota; kingdom Viridiplantae; phylum Streptophyta; class Magnoliopsida; order Santalales; family Viscaceae; genus Viscum; species Viscum album. Next base: position 989,882,417 of record OY728164.1, on the reverse strand, counting down.
TTATGATGTCATGTTGTTTAAGAATCCCATTTTTATTACATGGGTTACGCTATGATGTATGGTTTATGATTATGTGGCACACATAAGAAAGGATTCATTATAAGATGGGTGGGACCTATATCTCCCTCCAATGCATTGGGTAAAGATTTTCTATCTCATGAGATAGACAGGGCTGGAACGGTAGGTTATACCGGTTCAGTGAAACAGGACTGAAACGAGGGTTACTCGATTCAGAAAGGGACTTTGTCTACTAAGATAGTCATGGCAATGAGTCTTGACTAACAAGAAATTATTCTCTATGATTATGTTTGAATTCCACAAAAGTTTTATGTTTTAAGTTATGATTATTGTGATTACATTTCACTTCCATGATTTATCCCATGTTATGAAATTATGATCTCTTTTGCATGTTAAGATTTCCAAAAGTTATGTGCTTGTGTATACGATGTGATTGATATTTCTTTTGTTTACCCTTACTGAGCATTTGAGCTCACACTTTTATGTTTTCTTTTCCCCAGGATATAAAGAAAGGTTTTAGGAAAAAAAAAAGGGAAGATCTTTATGGGAGATATTGAAGATCCTTCACCACGATTAGAAGATTATGTTCCGAGTTTCCAAAGACACTAAACTATTACAATCCTTGTGTGTGTGTTTTTGTTATGTACCAAGTATTCCGCAAAAGTAATGTAATGTCCATGTACGTCAAGATTCGGGTCTCTACAATAATTTTCTGTAGTACTACATGATAAAGAGGGTTTATACCTCACCTCAGAAAAATACCATTTATGGACTCGAACACTATGCGTGAATATCAATTTGATGCTCTTTTCACAAGATATTGTAACCTAAACATTTGAAAATAATTAAAATTTTAAATAATTACATATAAAATTATCATCCATAACTCGAATGGCTGATAATTCCACCTAACTCATATCCTAGAATAATAACCATATTCAAAGACTAATTAACTTTTTAGAAAAATTATCCAAGATCATATACAAGGGTAAAATGATTGTTTTTTCCATCATAACCACCTTGAAGAAAACATTCAAACTTGTGATCAAATTAAAAATCTGAGGAATGGTGAGTCCTTACAACCTCTCCATTATAAATCGTCTCATCCTGAAAGAGACTAAGTGGTCTTCTAACTGCACATATCAATCCACCTTTTTCATCTACTCATTATCCACTCTGTTGGTCGAAGTGGAATCTCAAGAGGGGGTGAATAGTGTTCCCACTTAAAATTTATATTAAAAACATTATTTTTAAAGGATGCTCTAATTTTAAAATGGCCCTGTTAATTAAGGTAGTAGAGATTTAAATGTTTAGTTGGTCAACAGGTTTCTTAAAGGGTGATTAATCCTCAGTTGAATTAACGTAAAATGCCTTTTTGACTTTTGAAACAAGTTTACTGAATTAAAAAAATATACACACTAACCAAAACTAACAATCTAAGTGAAAGAAAAATAGTTTTATGTTTTAGAAAATATAAGTAGTGGAAAATAGATAAAACAGAGTATAACAAACTATAGTACACAGTGAAGTAAAAGAAGAGGTTCCGTCTTAATCTGAGACTTAATCCTCTTCACTTGGTGATCACCTTCCACCCAGCAGTTTATATTATATATAAATTAGATACATAGCCTGTATCGGGATTACAACAGTTTTCACAAACAATCCAGGGTTCACACTCTCTTCCATAGATATAAATGGGAAAAAATTTAGATGAAATTTGATGTGAGGATATTCAGTATCCTCTAGTTTAATCACAGGAGACAGTGTGTGAAACAGACAAACACACACACTTCTCATAAATGTAAAATGAAATAACACAATAGAGCTAAGACTATAATCATGAGTTTAGAAAGCTCTATGTGTTAGCAGTTCAGCTTTTGACTCCTTGAAGTGGAGAATTTGAAGTTTGAGTCTATCTCTAGAAGTTGTCTCCAAAACAGAGTGTCCCAACTCCAGGTACTAGCTTTCTGGAATTGAGTGTTCTACTTCTTGAGTTGATTAAAAGATTATGAGACATAGAAGGCAACCTCATGTTTTTTCCCGAAATGATCTTCTTGAAGTTTATGGGGTTCACAGTGAAGGTGCTCGAATGGTTCTTCCTTGTTCTTCAGTAATTTCTTCATCATGCATTTAACTTCTGGACTTTCATTTCTCATTTTTCTCTATGCCTCTATATATATTTCTTCCTCGGTCATATATTTCATATTTGAGGTCTGAAAATAAGAGTAAGTACATAATGTGAAATCTTTCTCATACCTCATACTGTAAAGATATGGTCTCTCGATATGTCTATAATAAGAATTAATTAAGTCGGAAGCATTAAAGTTAGCAAATATAACCACTAGAATAATCATAAGAATTTGAAAAAGTAATGGTATCGGTAGACTGGTAATAGTAGCCTTCACATCTGTATGCATTAACAGCAGGGGAACATCGGCAACCTCTAACTATAATGTTCCATCGGTAAACTTTAGTAGTAACCTTCAACAGTAGTCTTGCATCGGTGACCTTTGTATTTGTTACCATGTATCGGTGACCTTGTATCGGTGACCTTGTATCGGTGACCTTGTATCAGTGACCTTGTATCGGTGACCTTGTATTGGTGACCCTGTATCATTGACCTTATATCGGTGACCTTGTATCGATGACCTTGTATCGATGACCTTATACATGGATAAATTCTGAAATGTAAGCTTAAAATGGGAGCTATGGGATTAAAAGTACATAGGTATTGCTTTGAGATAAGCATTATTTTCACATAAACGATTATCCTATAGGAGAAACAAGATGCTTTATATAAATGAAACATGATTTGGGATTATCAAAATAGTTGAGCCAAACACACTCATTATGTTTAACTATAGGATGACAAGTGAGTTCCTCTTCACAACTCCAAAAATAAGGCGTACAACCCACAAAGGTCAATCCACCTCTTTCCACCATCATCTTCTGCCAGTACGATCCATGACCACAACCATCAATCTTGATATTTCCCCAAGTTATCCAAAACCCATAATCATGTTCATGGTGCTCCCCACCATAGAACTCAACCTAAAATAGTTGATTCTAACCGACAACATTTCCCACCATCAGAATATTCTACCAAAACACATCATTAATAGTCCACCAACCTACTCGATGTGGTTCCCACAATATCCACATCCTTACCCACACAAGTGTCACATCACTACAATTGATCTGATACACCTTACCATAAAAGTATCTTTACTTTAACCTAAAAAAACCAACTCCACATCCCATTTTCCAGTCCCTCTTGAACCTCAGAACAAAATTGGTCCATCTCTCTCTCACCTGAGTGAGAAAATAAAACATCAAATATCACCCATTTTTGAATTCCTAGAATTAAACACATAGTATTATCCAATATTTATCCCATCAGAAGGACCTCACTCCAAATATCTAATGATGGACTCCCTCCATGAAACTTCATATACACCACTCGCTGAGTATAAACTCCAAAGAGGTCGTTTATCAAACCATAGTGACATTTATATATCATGGTGTATAACTCATACTCTCTAAGAATACTTAGGATGATTCCAATATATTGGGGATGATACTACCTATACTAGAACTGCAATAGGATTTCATGGATGAATAAAATTATAAACTCTTTCATTTCAAATGTCACATATATCTATAGGGACATGTCAGCTCATTAAAATTTCTAGGGCCTCCCTTCCCATAATTATCTCAACAGACCCACATAATTCCTTAGCCTACTCATGGATTCTTGTTTAACTCAAGCACCTCAAGTGTATTATCCTATAACACCTTATCTACAATCCAAATGTCACTACGCAACATTTGTTCTCATGTCTCCAAGATTAGATTAAATATTAAGTGTTACACACTCTTGTTTAACCCATCCAAAGAATCAAATTCCTACTCTAATGATTCTAATCTCAGTAAAACTAAGCTCACGGGCTGTATCAACTATGAATTCCTGACCTACATGCCAATATCTTCCAATGAATATCACCTTTTGTGCCTTCCAAAACAAAAGGAAACTCTACCAACCAAAACTAACAACACAACCAATCAAAACCCAATAATCATTTAAAAGTTTTACTAAGTTCATTTACTATCTCACTTGATTATTGAAGATACACCTAGAGCTAACCTGTCCCGGAATTCAACCAGTTCTACCTTTAAAAACTACATAACATTTAGAACCACCTCTTATCCTAACACAAATCATAACCACCCAAAAAAACTTGTCGAAGTGACCATTTCCAAGGGTGGGATCATAAACAAACCATCCCCTCTTGAAACCATCAACAAGGTTAAATCACTATCTCATAAGTACTCCTTTTCCAAACAATGTCATCTAACATGCCTAAATCCCCCACTACGATGAACCCTTTGTCCCCCATTTTCAAAAGTCCAAAGCATCTATATATTGATCATGCACCCAAAATCACACATCAATCAGTCTGCCCCTCACATGGTTTACCATATAAAGTAACAAAAAACTAACTCTCTAAAATGGTGTCACATCAAAAAGGTCACTAGGATATCCCACCAACACCCAACAGTAAGTCCCACAACAAGACACTAGGACCAACCACCTAGGTCTAGGATAACTCACAAAAGGAAACTACTCATGGGATGTAAATCATGCTCTCATCCCAACATCACACAACATAAACATTCCAAAACAAACACCCATAGGGTCTAATATACTAAGAACATCATCACCAACCCCACCACCCACAACCAAGGCACCCAACACCTCTGAGAATCTACACATCAGACTACTTCCAAAAAGATTAGGCCACATAAACAACATCAATCAAAAACCACCAACAAGGATCCAACGTTCATATACTTATACCGTACTGAACCACTAGAGTCCCTACACCTATTTTAAACAAGGACTGAATTAGTGTAATCACTATTGAGAATCTCACCGTAGATCCACATAATCTTCCATCTTAAAGAGAACCATAAACAAGTCAACACAGCTAAGTATAATTACACCAATTAATTATAGAGGAAAATTTGTATGATTAGTTTTTGACACTTTAAACAAAAAATCATTCATCCTTATCAAAATCACAAACCATCAGGCCAATAACATGTGTATCTTATGGGCCTATCATGATGCCTAAGATTCATGTTGCCTGTATTAGCCAAGAGTTAAAACTAAATCACATGTCTCTAGAAAATGGGAAAAAATCCACAAATATATAATAAATACACAATTCCAAACAACAATTGCATCATCAAAGGTGAAAAATGTGTACATCCAAATCATCACAAACCAAGAACAACAATACTAGACCTAGTAATCCGGACTTCCTACTTGAATATATTTTCACAATACACTAGATGATATCATTCATAGTCTTTGACACATTCCTATATCTCTAGTCGACTAAATCCCAAATAGCAAGATAATAAAGTAACGAAACTAATACCAATTTTTATCTTCCTAACCCAGATTCCACTGAATCAATTTCCCAAGCCAGTTCTCCATAAAACCTCAAGTGATCCTTCTCATATGTGAAAGGTTGATGACTATTTGTGGGGGTATAAGGTGTAAATGTGAGGAGACTATTACCCTGTAATATAATTCACAACCATAAGTAAATATTCAATCATTATACACATTAGAGTATATAGGAAGATTAAATAAATAGAAACATAATCATGATATAATAAATCGAAATAAAGTAAAGTCCAAAATAGTCATTACATATATACAATATTGATATCCCCTTGGGTAGATAATATATACAAATAAATAACAAAAAATTAAATATATCAGGATCTACTACCAACTCTTGGCCATATCACATACCCTATCTCAAGTACCATGTCCATCTACTCTAACACAATCATAAAACTCCTTCTGAGAAACCTACTCAATCAGAAAATATTGTCCCTTCTCCTTATTAGTAAACATATGTGATCAACCTAAAATTACACAAAAGTTTTAAGTGAATGCTGAGGTGGATGTATAGGTGGTGGGAAATAAATATTTGTATGCCACACCTATTGCAGAACATATAACATGATTTTATAAGTTTAGGAACATGTAATATGCTCATCCTAGATAGTAAAAAATAGAAATAAACATGAATAAATGGGTTTGTGACTCTGATCAACCATTCCAAGATCATCTAGTGAAATAGTGTATATAAGTACATCTAGATGTATGTTTATCCCATGTATTAAGTGGACTCCACCTCTGTGGAAGACCAGACCAAACCTCACAAAAAACCCATTGTCTCTTACTTGGTACCTAGAGGACTCATTTCCATATACTTGTATCATGATAAAGTAATACTACAACCTCGGGAATCAGTCTGAAATCTAATCCATGTATTATAAACTATACTTCTTGAGTATTAGTTTAGCAACTAAGCCATACATCAAACAAATAGTTCATTGGGCATTAGTCTGATACATAAATCATACCTCAAATCATTTATACCTAGAGCATCAATCTCGCACATAAACCATGGATTTAGGGCATCATTACGCCATCCATTCCAGATTATATACCATCATTGAATAAAGAAACATTCTAGCACATATTTTATGAATGAAGAGTGTTATTTAATCATCCACAAACCATACAATACATGGTTCAAGAGTGTCAATCTAGAACATATACCATAAATTATATTATTAATGTCTAGATCTCCAGTATGAAAATAATACATATAGTATACTACCCATTCCTTTAGAGTCATTCAGGAATATCAACCTCATATTTCAAATTTTACATCCACTATAACCAACAACAACAATCATCATTCATGGAACCTTGGTCTAGAAATCAAACCATAAAAAAAAATTCGGTGATGATATTCAGCATCAAGTCCCACCAAATTCAACCACAGGATCCTTGTGGTCATAAACCAACATCTAGTGAATATATATCTAGGGATGGATGAATTCCCATTCTAGTTATCACATCTAAGACTCATTAGATTACATATTAATTTTAGTCCCACGGGAACACCTGAAACGATAACTACCCAAACACATTCAACCAATCATGGTCGGTATATTAATCAGAAACCCAAATGGCCCCCTTGGTCACACATAAACTGAGGAATCCCTATTTGGATCCTTGAAACCATCAATTTAGGGGATAAAACCCTCTTGGGATTCTTTGGGTTAGAAAATAAGTGGGGATATCCTTCTCTAAACCCCAAGTAATAAACAGATTCTCAGGCCAATGCTCATATCTTAGAGCCACACATCCCACAACCCAATATATGGCATCGCATGGCCTCACATGCCTCAAAGTCAATAAATCCACATAAGGGATATGGCCTCAAGAACATCTCCTATCTAAGACACTAATGGTTTTCCCATACATCTAACCTCTCCATCACCTCAAGTAACAAATCAGTCTCTCTAACGAGGTTCAAACACATCACATCACCAATCAAGGTCTCCTACGAAATCAAGTTTTGTCCTCTGGTGATACTCAGAACCCTCACCTAGGTCTCATCCCTTGTCTTACATGAATAATGTAGTTAAAGTAAATTATCAAGGAAACAATCTCTACCATAACCTACTCACCTGAAACCGGCTCTTAGAAGTCATCAAAATTCCCCCAAGGTACCACCATCACTTTCTATGTGGAAAACACTCAAAATGGACTCCCCTTGTATCTCATTCCAACATCAGGGTGTAAACTCACCCAAAACCCACCAAAGGGTAAAAAGGGGGAAATACGATGTGTAACCCTGATACATGGAGTGTACTCAAAACCCTTCTACATATCCATGTACTTCTATATGATATGGCAGGAATTGGGTTTCGTCATCTACCACTACACAGCCATGGCCTACATAGGGTATAGCCATACACTAAATGGCCACCACATACCTAGGGTCTGATCATGTACTTCTATAAGTACATGTCCACCATACATGGGTTGTCCACCCACGTACTTTTCCACAAGGTCATGCTCCAATACATGTCATGTGCCACGACTACATAGAATCTAGTCCTAAAATTTTATCCGCCCAATTACATGACCACATCGCTAGGTACCGCTACTGGAACATGTACCACTTCACATTGTGTACTCCCAGTACACGGTTTATAGTTTCAAAAGTCTATATTCTATAAATGGGAATAATAGACATTATGTGTTCCTAAACTACATGTTGTCTGATTTGGATTTCTAAATGGGAAACCCCTTCAAACCACTTGGAACCACCTTTTTCTCACAACTCAGCACAGATCGGCCTCATCGGGGTCTTCTTCAGTCAAAATAGGTATTTAAAACATAAATACAACACATATATAGGAATCAGGGAACAATTTCAAAATACATCCTTCCTCATGGAGTTAACGCCAATGCTTTGGGTCCAAATCCACTCTTGAATGTCAATGCACCTCAATTCGGTCTAAACTGCAGCCATGGACAAATTCCAGATACATATCATTCTCCCTTCCCTCTGGTCTCAACCATCTCATGAGGGTGGAGATCCCCCCCCCCCTTCTTCAATACATAGAAAACCCTAAAATGGGGGGAGGATACATTTCAATAATTAATTAATTTCACTTTAAAACAATTGTCTGGAGTCCTGAAACTCGATGTGGGTTTATACCTCACATAAAAAATCCCCCATTCTGGACTCAACCACAGAGTCATAATCTCAATCCAATTATCCATTAAAATTATTCCTTCACCCAAACTTGAATTAATAATTTAATATTTCATTAATTAAATATTTAATATTCCTCCAAAACATGAATGGTCTGGACTTCCACCAAACCTATATCTTAGGGTAAATGCCTCATTCCAAGACCTTTAGAGTTTTTAGAAAAATTATTTGAGATCATCTTATTTTTCAAAATGACCATTTTACCAATTACGAGAAACCAAAAGTAGAAAATCAAATTTCTTCTGAAACTTACAATTCATAGAGACACAAGTATTTATAGTTTATTACACATAAAGGATCATGAATCTACTTCCTCGGGAGAGATACATGGAACATATTATCGACTTGAGAGAGATTTTCTAGATTCACCAAGTGATAAGATACCATTTAGATAAGATCAAGAATTTTGAAGGGACCAATATATCTAGGACCTAGCTATTTCTCATTACAAATATTATAACCTTATTCAAAGGATATATTCATATAAATGCCTCATCACAAACTTTCAACTCAATATCTCATTGATAGTTGTCAGCATAATTTTTTTATAGACTATGAATAGCCCATATGTTTTTTTTAATGGATATAACCTTTTCATCCATTTCATCATCCAGATTAGGTCCCAATAGCTTTCTTTCCCCAACAACATCCCAACACATTAGATTTTTTCACTTCCTTCTATAGAGGTCTTTTTAAGGAGCGAGTTGAATACTCATCTGAAAGATATTTCTATATGAAAATTATACCATAGAAATTTTTTTATCCCAAAACCCCTTGAAATCCCAAGATAAATCTTCCAATATTTATTCGAGTATTTGAATGGTACTCTCAGACTGGTTACCGGTCTGAGGATGATATGCGGCACTTAAACTAAACTCTATATCTAGATCCTACTGAAGGATTATCCATAACATCAAGGTAAACATTTTATCTATATTATATATGATTTAGAGTGTTACTCTATGAAATCTCAAAACTTCATAAATTTTTAACTGAGTATATCTATCAATATATAACTATTCTCTAATAGTGATAAACTGAAATGATTTTATAAGGTGATTGATTATAAACCAACTACCATTTTTCCCATTAGATGTTTTGGGGAGTCCAATAATAGAATTTAGGTAAATATTTTCCCATTTCCATTTTGGTAGGGGTAATAGTGGTAACATACCCTTACACTTCTATCTCTCAACCTTAATTTTCCAACAGACCATGCATCAAGATACAAACTCTATAATACCAATTTCCATTTTATCTTATAATAAATAATATATTGAGTCTCTATATATATTTTCACTTTTGAGATGAATAGAGATTGATGAATTATGAAATTTATCCAACAACTCATGCTTCAAGTCTATTATTGAAGGAAACATAATATATTTATAAACCTTATCATTTTTTATGATCATTGTTTAACTCAAGAACAACTCACACCTTCTTCTGTAATTACACATCTTCCTTTTGTTAATTCTTAATCAAATAATAGATGAATCGTTAAATATTCATTTGAGAAAGATATTATATTTTCCATTTCCTAAATATTTCAAGATGTAACATTTTAATATCCATAAATATTGGATCTTTTTCAATCCTCATCATGGAAAAACATACATTATCTTTTTAAATCAAAGCACCATACACCATGTTTTCTTTCCCAAGGTGATAATGTATTGATCAGTTGTAGTTTTTCATCAACTCTAACCATTTTCCCTAATATGTTTTCAACTCTTTTTTGGTAAAAATATTTTATAATTTTTTAAGTAGTATATATATAACACCATTCACCATACAGATAATGTCTCCATATTCTTAATGAAAGCATTACTATTTTGAACTCAAAACCATGATTCGTGTAATTGTTATTAGGAATTTTTAGTGGGAATGAGTCATAATATATCACCATATCATTTTATATTAGGATTCATCCAAGTACATTCTTTGATGAATCATTATATATCACACACCCTTCTCTACTACAGGGTACTGTAACTATAAGAACACTGACCAACCTTCTCTTCAATTTTTTGAAATTATTCTCAAAGTATTTTATCTATAAGAACATGTATCCCTTCTAGATCAACATTCTATATTGATTATATATTCATTGGAAATATTTTATAATGTTATAGTAGTATATTTCCAACCCAAGAAAACTAAATATCTTTGTTATCATTTTTGGTCAAGTTCATTACTCAATAATTTATTTCCTCGAATTATCGATCAATATACCCTAACATGAAATTATATGTCCTGGGAATGAAACTTCTTTTAGAAAAAATTCACACTTGGTAAATTTGTAATATAGCTTCTCCTTCCTCTGGTTTATTTTCAAAATCCAAAAATATTTTTCATGTTCTTATTTTCACTTCAAATATAAAATAATATAATCTATAATGACTAAAAATTATCAAGGTAATCTCTAAATACATTATTAATTAAATCTTTGAAGAAACAAAGATAATTGGAAAGAAAAAATGGTATTACTACAAATTTATAATTCCCATACCTCATAGAGAATGAAGAATTTGATATAGCCTACTTTCTAACCCTTAGTTGATGATATCAAGATCGAAGATCAATCTGGGAAAAATATTTAAGTCCTCATAACTGATCAAACAGCCCATTGATATTTGGTAGGTGATACTTATCCAAAATAGAGATTTTGATAAGTTTCTGATATTCAATACAAATATGCATTAAACAGTACTTATTTTTAACAAAAAGAATAGGTGAACCCCATTATGAAGAACTAGCTTGAATGAATCCATTATTTAGTTTCTCCTAAAGTTTAATTTTAAATTCTTAATACTCAATAGGGGTTATTCTATTATGAGTCTTTGAAATATGTGTATCACTTGGTATAAGTTATATTGAAACTAATTGTAAAAGTTTGGGAAAAGACAAGGAAACACTTTTGGAAATACATCAAAAAATTCTCATAGAATGAGAATATAATCAATTTTGAGTTTCTTTCCAACCATATGAAATAAATATACACCATAAATATGTTATAAAACCCATATGGTGAAAGTAATTACCATTGGGTTTTTATGTTCATCCTTTCATTGATAGACTATCATATGTTGATTAGGAATATCAAATGAAACTTCTCAAATACAAAAATATATTTTTTTAGGGTATTAACCAATTGTTCATCTACAGATGGATTAATATTCAAATTAAAAGGTATATGATTCAATAACATGTAGTGATCTAACAAAAGTGAATCATGTTTTGGAACCATAGGTTTCACCATAGAGGAATGATTATTCATAATAACCTAAATCACATGACCTAATATGGAAAGGGCCTTCTTAGTTCCTACACCATTAGTATTGTCTTACTTATAAGGGAATTATCTACATTGAATACGTTCATTGATTCCATTTCTTTCATTAGGTGCTATTAATAAATAATGGCACACACTTAGTTAGCTGATATCACTCTATAAAATAATAAACACATTCATGGTAAAAGTTTTCAAATACTATGAAGGACAATCATAATTCTCATGTTAGATTTTTTTATTCAAAATCATACTACTAAGGTTTATATAAAACATTATATGATACCAACTAGAATAAAACCAACTCATGTAACCCAAATATGTAATGCCCCGACCCCAGTTACCTAGAGTTGGTTCATTATTACATAACATTGGCATGATCACAAAAGATCAAGTCTCGGAAGACCGATTAGTTTAGTAGCCTTGGAAACACTAGATACATTCGTAAACATTACATTACATCATAAAAATGAAAACTACAATAACATGGTCTCCTTAGTCCACACTCATATCCTCACTGACTATTCTTGCAAGTCAGTCATAATACACTTCTTCACATCCTGGTAAAAATAAAACATTGAAAGGGGTGAGCTCAAATTCTCTGTAAGGATAACAATATAGCGGAAACTTTCATAAGAAAACATAAGCATTTAAGGAAATGTATAAATAAAACAAAAGCCTCATTGAACTTGAACTTCAGAATAATATGGAAAAAGTAAAATAAAATAATGCTAGTACTTACTCACATGGATATTCTACTAGACGAATAATCACATGAAATATCAATAACCACTTTCATAATGAAACATTTTGTCAAGGCCTCGGCCAAGAAGTCTAAAATGATTAAGGCCTCGGCCAAAACCATAAATCAAATTTGGAAAGGGCCTCGGCCAATTCCACGTCTAGTTGTCTCATGAGACCTACCGATGCATCGAGGAGCTATAGCGGGCTCCACCCGTCACTTATTAAGTCCAATACATTCCTCATATGAATAGGTTTAAACATAACATAAATATTCGTATTAAAACTAGCATACGAAATGTCAAAAATTTCTCCATAAACTATGGATGGTATAAAAATAACACATCCACACTCAAATATTTCCCAAAATGTTCAATGGATGTTTTGTATCATAAATCAATTTCAATTAAACTTAAAACCCATCAAAGGATATTGACATGGATGAAATCAAAGCTATTTGAGAGAAATATCTCTTTTTTTTTAATCATTTAAAAGTCCCATAATTATAAAATAATACATTTATATTGAAAATATTCTTATAAGCTTGTAAGGGAAGCTTCGATGAAGTTATAATGGCAGAAAATAGCCGCACCCGCCATATAAGTTAAAAAAACATTCTTACCTTAAATTTGTAAAAAAGGTCAAAAAGTACATTGTTTGGAAAACGACGGAAAGATTCCTTTCAAAAACGTATAAGGGTATAAATGACATTAAACCATTTTCCATTTAATAGTAAAAATGTTTTGAAAGACATTTTTAAGAAACATGGATGTGGATGATAACGAGGTCCCAGTAGATAATTATGTATAAACAACCTTGGATAATGGAGAGGTTTTGAAGTAAACCCTTACCTTGTACTTTTCCTTGGTTGGGGTAGGTTAACCTCCTGTATAATGGTGAAATTATTTTTTTTAAATTATACAAGAATCATATACATTCATATGATATCATATATGATCTTTTAACATTTCTTTGTTAACAATATCTTAGATTTATCGTTGTTTCGGGTGTTAACTTACTCGTTTGCTTTTATATGTTTTGTTATGTAAGTCGTGTTTTTCATGGATAGGTTGTATATTATTCATATCCATAATGATATCATGTCCTTAAACATTATTTTTAAATCATCAAATGATAATTATACTTGAATGGATACGACGTAGAATGAATCTCATCGTGTTCGTGGAGACGGTAGTCCGTGCGTACGCACAAGCAACAATATCATTATTTTGATATTAAAATAATATATAATTGGATAGTATATCATATATACAGAATCATTATCATGTTATATTTATTATTTACATGAATTACATATCAATATTATACCCATCTAAATAATAATATATTGAATAACAATTACACCACGACGTGGAGACGGTAAGCCGTACGTACGCACGTATGGTGACATGTCATTCAAATGATGGGTAGAATACTGAATATGGTTGTTCCATATTTCTAACAACATAAAAGTATATAGAACATACTGGAGTTATAATTCTAGAATTGAAATAATAAACAGAGGGAGTGGAAGAAGAAAGAAACTTGAAAGATGGTGATGAAAACGTTACCTCTTCTTCGGGTTCTTCCTTTTGATTTGATCAAAAGGACTCCTTAGGATGGCTTTATGACTAAAGTAAAGATTATAGGATGAAGGGAGAGAAGTTGTGAGAGTATTTGGGCAGAGTTTGGCCGAACCAAAAGGCTTGAAAGTGTGAATAAGGTGGTAGAGGTGGGGGCCTTTTATAAGAGGAGAGGAGGGGCTCTTTTGGAAAGATTGAAATGTTACATTATTATACAATGCTTTTCGGATTCTAAAGGTCCCACACTAATATAATTCGTGGATAAGGTGATAAGGGTTAAAAATCTACCCATCCAATAGTCTTTGGACAAGTGCAAGCTTTGGATTTTACATTATATTTTCATTTTATTAAAATCGTTAAATAATGAGGTCATCGCTACAACATAATGATGTCATAAATAATTTAATTTATTTAATGTCTAAAAATTATAAAAAAAATACTATGATGTAGGAAATATTTTTATCTTTACAATTTCTATTTATAGTCAAAAATATGACTTGTATAACCCCATGTAAAAATTTGTTTAGTAAAACATTTCATGTTTGTGTCATTTTTTACTTTAACATTAAATAAAAGGTATTTATGTCATTTTCCAACTAAAGTGGCTCCATGGGGTCCCCAAGATGACCCATGGATTTTCTTGGTCTTCCATTACTCATCCAATAGGGTTAGGACAAGTGTAAGAGTATTTTAATATTTTTATAATATCATTTTTACATTAAATTTCACTAATTACCTTTAATCGCGATTAATTAAACTTAAAAGTTACTATTCACCAAAAAATTATTTTCATCCCATTGAACCACATTTTACATCCTAATGACAACCACGTATGTCGGATTTTTGAAATTCAAAACACAGAAGTGGTAATATTTCATTTAAACGAAAAATCAGTTATTTAACTACCACTTAGTGGTTTCACTATTCATCAAAAATTGAAGTTTTTCAGAACAATGCCAAAATTTCACCCTAAGCTATAATTGATATTCCGAATTCAAAAATGATGTCTATTTTAAAAAATTCCAAACATATAAGTTGCATTAATTAATTTTGTAATTAATTCCCGCTGTCACAACAGATAGCATGTTTTTAAGAAACAATATATATCAAAAGATTGACAATTGTTTATGTCCAATTTCAAAGTGAAATTAATTCTAATGACCACCATTGGATAAAATGGTAAAAATATATACTAATTATACTCTAAAACCACTAAATAGTATAATTTATCACTATAAATTATATTGATTAAAAAAGTTGTTTTTAAGTATTTTTCACTATTCATAAAAAATTAGAAGTTCTCATAAAAATACCAAAAATTCAACATAGGCTAATTTCGATATTCTGAATCCAAAAATAAAGTCCATTTTGATAAATAAAATTTACAAAATTTCAAAAAGTAGGTATTACTATTCACAACGGCTAGTTTAATTAGTTGTGGTGTGTGTTAGAGCTCGAGGTTGCGTACAACACACGTTATTGCATTATTCGAAGGGAAACGTACCGTGGAAGCTTGGGGTGTTACATTCTCCCCTACTTCAAATAATTTTGTCCTCGCAATTTCTAGGGTATTACTGCATAAAAAGACTCAGGTGGTTCTTCATCATAAGTTCCTCAAGTTCCCATGTTGCCTCTTCCATTTTATGATTTCTCCACAAAACCTTTACCAGACGAGTCGTCCGGTTTCTCAGTACCTGCTCCCTCACATCAAGAATTCTGATGGGCTCTTCGCAATAAGATAGATCGGGTTCCAGTTCTAATTCCTCATAGGTAAGTACATGTGTTGGGTCGGGCATGTATTTTCTGAATAGAGATATGTGGAAAACATCGTGAACTTTGGAGAGATTTGGCGGCATCGCCAAATGATAAGCTACAGCCCCAATACGATCTAGAATTTCAAAAGGTCTGATGTACCTGGGACTCAACTTACCCTTCTTACCAAAATGTATAACTCCCTTCCATGGAGATACCTTTAGGAAAACATGATCTCCCACCTGAAATTCCAAAACCTTTCTTCTGTTATCGGCATAGCTCTTCTGCCTACTTTGAGCTGCTTTGATGTGGTTTTGGATTACCTTCACCTTTTCCATTTTTTCTTCCACCAGTTCTGGTCCCACAAGTTTTCTTTCACCAACGTCATCCCAATAGGTTGGTGTACGACATCTCTTTCCGTATAATGCTTCCTAAGGTGCCATCTGAATGCTTGAATGGAAGCTATTGTTATAGGAAAATTCTACCAGTGGTAAATATTGATCCCACATACCCTGAAAGTCAAGAGAGCATGATCTCAACATGTCTTCTAAGGTTTGAATAGTCTGTTCTGATTGTCCATCTGTTTGAGGGTGATAGGCAGTACTCAAACAAAGTTCAGTATCCAAGGACTTTTGAAGAATTTTCCAGAATCTTGAAGTAAAAAAAGGATCACTATCAGAAACAATCGATCGGGGTACTCCATGAAGTCTTACAACTTTATTAATATATAGTATTGCTAGACGTTCAAGTGGTAGATCCTCCCGTATAGCCAGAAAATGTGCTGACTTAGTAAGACGATCAACAATGACCCATATTGCATCATTCCTTCTAGGAGTCTTTCGTAGTCCCATGACAAAGTCCATTGTAATATTATCCCATTTCCACTCAGGTATGGGAAGAGGTTGCAATACTCCACCAGGATGTTGCCTTCCAGCTTTCACTTGTTGAAAAACCATACACCTCGACACAAAATCAGCAATCTCCCTCTTCATATTGTCCCACCAAAAATTTTCCTTCAAATCT
Source organism: Viscum album (assembly GCA_963277665.1). NCBI lineage: Eukaryota > Viridiplantae > Streptophyta > Magnoliopsida > Santalales > Viscaceae > Viscum > Viscum album. The sequence goes on along the minus strand of OY728164.1, from coordinate 989,865,345 downwards.
CTATACATTTTGCTGCTCCCAGGGTGTATAGAGAAATTGGAACTATGAGCATCATCCAGCAATTACCTTTTTAGATCAAGTATATCGGGAACACAAAGTCTCTTCCCGAATTTCAAAATTCCATCCTTATACAAAAAGTCCCTCAATCTTCCATCATTCACATCTTTAATCTTCTTCTGAAATTATTCATCATCGGTCTGAGAACTCTTAATCCTTTCTAGTAATGATGGTTTGGAAACCATTTGAAAAAGCATTGATGTTTCACCTTCCCTAGTTATTCCCATGTCCATCTTCACTAGATCCATGAAAATTGGATCCCTTTCAATTCTCATCACATTCAAAACTCCATGGTCTTTTCTGCTCAAAGCATCTGTCACCTTTTTTCCCTTCCCCGGGTGGTAATGTATCGTGCAATCATAATCCTTGAGTAGTTCAAGCCATTTACTTTGCCTCATGTTGAGTTATTTTTGTGACAAAATATACTTCAAACTCTTGTGATCAGTATAAATCTCACATTTTTCACCATAGAGGTAATGTCTCCATATCTTTAAAGCAAAGATCATAGCTGCTAACTCAATATCATGAGTAGGATAGTTTTGCTCATGAATTTTTAGCTGTCGTGATGCATAGGAAATAACCTTATCATTCTGCATAAGGACACAACCAAGTCCTTTCTTCGATGCATCACTATAAATAACAAACCCATCATTCCCCAATGGTAGAGTCAATACAGTGGTGTTGACTAATCTTCTCTTCAGTTCTTCAAAACATTCTTCACACTCTTTTTTCCAGACAAATTTAATCCCTTTATGTCTGAGCTTTGTCAATGGGTTAGCCAATCTAGAAAAATTCTGGACGAAACGTCGATAATAACCTGCTAAACCAATAAAACTACGTACCTCAGTTATACTTTTCGGTGCTGACCATTCTTGGATTGACTTGGTTTTAGAAGGATCAACGGAAATTCCATCCTTAGGGACAATATGGCCAAGAAAATAAATCTCTTGAAGCCAGAATTCACACTTGCTAAATTTCCCATATAATTCATGTCTTCTAAGAGTCTTCAGGATAATGCGTAAGTGATTTTCATGATCTTCGTGGCTTTTGGAGTATACCAAGATATCATCAATAAATACCACTACAAAGTCATCAAGATATTACTTGAAAACTCTATTCATTAGATCCATGAAAACAGAGGGTGCATTAGTCAATCCAAAAGGAATTACTGTAAACTCGTAATTCCCGTACCTTGTTCGAAATGTTGTCTTTGGAACGTCTTCCTTCTTCACACACAACTCATGGTATCCAGACCGAAGGTCAATCTTTGAAAAGTATTGAGCTCCATGCAGTTGGTCAAACAAATCATCAATGCGAGGTAGGGGATACTTGTTCTTTATTGTTATAGCATTGATCTCCCTATAGTCGATGCACAACCTCATAGATCCATCTTTGTTCTTAACAAATAGAACAGGGGCTCCCCAAGGAGAAACACTAGGGAGAATAAATCCCTTATTACTCAATTTTTCTGGTTGTTTCTTTAGTTCAACTAATTCCACAGTGGCCATTCTATAAGGGGTCTTCGATATGGGCCTTGATCCAAGAACTAAATCAATGGAAAACTCAACTTCTCGTTCTGGAGGATATCCAGGTAAATCTTCCGGAAACACATCAACATATTCTCTCACAATAGGTACATCCTCTATTTGAATATTCCTTTCCTCACCCTCAGTATTTTCCTTCTCTTCCTCCCCAATAATTGAATTTAGTTGAGCTACTGGGGGTGGATCTAGATAAGAATTATGTGGCGACGATTCTACTCTAAAGATAAGGTGTTCCTTATCATCATCATCAAGAATCGTAACCTCTTTCCTCTTACAATAAATTTTTGCATCATTGTCCGAAATCCAATCCATACCGAGGATTATATCAAATTCAATCATGGGTATGACGATGAGATCAGCAGGTAAAGAACATTTAGGTGCTCTAATGGGAACTAATCGACAAAACTTTGTTGAAACAATACTTCCCTTAGGGGTTTTGACCGACAACTCCCGTGTTAAATCAAATTGGAAATATCTTATTTTATTAGCAAACTGGGAAGATATGAAACAATGTGATGATCCATAATCAAATAATGCATTTTCTAAACTTGAGGAAACCATTAAATTACCTACCACCACATCTTTCGGAGCTTCCACCTCAGCAGTACTGATAGCATAAGCCTGGCCATGATCCCTTGTCATCTTCTGAGGTAAGTTCCCCTGACGCTTAGGACATTCATTTGCATAATGTCCCTTATCTCTACAATTATAGCATTCCACATTGACAACCGCTTTCTTTCCCTTGCATTCATGAGCTTGGTGGCCTTTTTCACCACACTTGTAACATACTCCTTTTCCTTTTAGACAGGCACCAGGATGCTTCCTACCACAATTATCACAGGGTGGAAATTCATTTCTACCCTTCTTCCCTGTTTTTTTATTTCCTTTCCCAGAGTTTTCAGTGGATATCTTCTTATCTTGCTTTGATTTAAAGTCATAAGACTTAGAGAATTCCTTTTCTGTCTTGATAGCGCATGAGACAATACCTTCGTATGAAGAGAAGGTTTGTGATACTAAAGCTCGACGGAGAAATGGTTTTAACCCATCAAAGAAACGATCAGTCTTACTTCTTTGGTTACGTATGTAATCTGTAGCATACCTCATTAACCTTGTAAAGTTAGCCTCATACATTGCGACATTCTCATCCTCCTTCTGCCTCAGACTCAGAAATTGCCTTTCCATATCCGCTCGATGGTCTCAAGGAAAGTATTTTTCTAAGAAAAAATCTTTGAAATCCTTCCATTCCATGTTTGTTAATTCATCATCTTCCTTTGTGTTTTTAATTAGTGACCACCATTGATCGGCATCTCCAGTGAGGCAGTAAACTGCCATGACAACTTTCTCCCTTTCACTACTCCCCAAGGTAAGGAATATTTTCTCTATGGAATTTATCCATTGCTCAGCTACTATAGGATTTGTACTCCCAATGAAGGTTGGTGGTTGTTGCCTCATGAAACGGTCTAGCATTGATCCTCCACGTTGTGGATCAGGGTGCTCCATACGAGTAAGGTTATTATTCATAACCTACGTGAGTTGTCCCAGTACTGTGAGAAGCTGATCAGCACCAGTTGTATCACTAGCTCCACAATAATTATCTTGAGTAGGAGGGAAATCCCTACATGGAGTGCGTGCATTGATACGGTTTCCATTCCTTCCACTAGGCGCCATTTCTAAATGATGTCATAAACTAGATTAGTTTATGAATCAAAATACATAATTCCATACTTGTAAAACACTTAACATAAATTGAACTAATTATGGATATAATCCATAATTATAAAAATGTTTCCTTTGAGGAAGTATATACTCGTAACCCTTCATAGTGGTTTGTAAAGAAAATGGGAATTATTTTAATCATATCCCCCGGGAGTGTCGTAACCAAGAGTGCAGCAAGGCCTGTTGTCATGCACCAATTCCCGTTCGAGTCTAGCTCAAAGCGGTGTTTTCAGGTTTTACCCCTAGGTACATCTGTGCCAGAGCCGCCTCTACCTGCTCGTATCCAGATAGGGATGTATTGCTCGGAAAACTCACAAAATATCTACAATACCAAAATTTTAGGAAGTTCTTATATACTAATCCTAAAAGTTCATTTTAGGTCTACGTGCTCTAATCAGAGTTTGTCTAAATCTAGCTTCCAAGGATTGTACTAAACATCCTCTAATACCAACTGTAACGCCCTGACCCCAGTTACCTAGAGTTGGTGCATTATTACATAACATTGGCATGATCACAAAAGATCAAGTCTCGAAAGACCGATTAGTTTAGTAGCCTTGGAAACACTAGATACATTCGTAAACATTACATTACATCATAAAAATGAAAACTACAATAACATGGTCTTCTTAGTCCACACTCATATCCTCACTGACTATTCTTGCAAGTCAGTCATAATACACTTCTTCACATACTGGGAAAAATAAAACATTCAAAGGGGTGAGCTCAAATGCTCCGTAAGGATAACAATATAGCGGAAACTTTCATAAGAAAACATAATCATTTAAGGCAATGTATAACTAAAATAAAAAGCCTTATTGAACTTGAACTTCAGCATAATATGGAAAAAGTAAAATAAAATAATTTCATTACTTACTCACATGGATATTCTACTAGACCAATAATCACATGAAATATCAATAACCACTTTCATAATAAGGGAATGTATAATGCCAGAAATTCTGAAACATTTTGTCACGGCCTCGGCCAAGACGTCTAAAATGATTAAGGCCTCGGCCAAAACCATAAATCAAATTGGGAAAGGGCCTCGGCCAATTCCACGTCTAGTTGTCTCTTGAGACCTACTGATGCATTGAGGAGCTATAGCAGGCTCCACCCGTCACTTATTAAGTCCAATACATTCCTCATATGAATAGGTTTAAATATAACATAAATATTCGTATTAAAACTAGCATACGAAATGTCAACAATTTCTCCATAAACTATAGATGGTATAAAAATAACACATCCACAGTCAAATATTTCACAAAATGTTCAATGGAAGTTTTGTATCATAAATCAATTTCAATTAAACTTAAAACCCATCAAAGGATGTTGACATGGATGAAATCAAAGTTATTTGAGAGAAATATCTCTTTTTTTTAAATAATTTAAAAGTCCCATAATTATAAAATAAAACATTTACTTTGAAAATATTCTTATAATCTTGTAAGGTAAGCTTCGACGAAGTTATAATGGCGAAAAATAGCCGCACCCGCCGTATAAGTTAAAAAAACATTCTTACCTTAAATTTGTCAAAAAGGTCAAAAAGTACACTGTTTGGAAAACGACGGTAAGATTCCTTTAAAAAATGTATAAGGTTATAAATGACATTAAACCATTTTCCATTTAATAGTAAAAATGTTTTGAAAGACATTTTTAAGAAACATGGATGTGGATGATAATGAGGTCCCATAAGACAATTATGTATAAACAACCATGGATAATGGAGAGGTTGTGAAGTAAACCCTTACCTTGTACTTTTCCTTTGTTGGGGTAGGTTAACCTCCTGTATAATGGTGAAATAATTGTTATTAAATTATACAAGAATCATATACATTCATATGATATCATATATGATCTTTTAACATTGCTTTGTTAACAATATCTTAGATTTATCGTTGTTTCGGGTGTTAACTTACTCATTTTCTTTTATATGTTTTGTTATGTAAGTCGTGTTTTTCATGGATAGGTTGTATATTATTCATATCCATAATGATATCATGTCCTTAAACATTATTTTTTAATCATCAAATGATAATTACACTTGAATGGATACAACGGAGAATGAATCTCATCGCGTTCGTGGAGACGGTAGTCCGTACGTACGCACGAGCGACAATATCATTATTTTGATATTAAAATAATATATAATTGGATATTATATCATATATACAGAATCATTATCATGTTATATTTATTATTTATATGAATTAAATATCATTATTATACCCATCTAAATAATAATATATTGAATAACAATTACACCACGACGTGGAGACGGTAAGCCGTACGTACGCACGTATGGTGACATGTCATTCAAATGATGGGTAGAATACTGAATATGGTTGTTCCATATTTATAATAACATCACAGTATATAGAATATACTGGAGTTATAATTCTAGAATTGAAATAATAAACAAATAGGGAGTGGAAGAAGAAAGAAACTTGAAAGAGGGTGATGAAAACGTTACCTCTTCTTCGGGTTCTTTATTTTGATTTGATCAAAAGGACTCCTTAGGATGGCTTTATGACTAAAGTAAAGCTTCTAGGATGAAGGGAGAGAAGTTTGGAGAGTATTTGGACAGATTTTGGCCGACCCAAAAGGCTTGAAAGTGTGAATAAGTTGGTAGAGTTGGGGGCCTTTTATAAGAGGAGAGGAGGGGCTCTTTTGGAAAGATTGAAATGTTACATTATTATACAATGATTTTCGGATTCTAAAGGTCCCACACTTATATAATTAGTGGATAAGGTGATAAGGGTTAGAAATATACCAATCCAATAGTCTTTGGACAAGTTTAAGCCTTGTATTTTACATTATCTTTTCATTTTACTAAAATCGTTAAATAATGTGGTCATCGCTGCATCATAATGATGTCATAAATAATTTAATTTATCTAATGTCTAAAAATTATAAAAAAAATACTATGATGTAGTAAATCTTTCTATATTTCCAATGACTATTTATAGTCAAAAATATGACTTGTATAACCCCATGTAAAAATTGTTTTAGTAAAACATTTCATGTTTGTGTCATTTTTTACTTTAACATTAAATAAAAGGTATTTATGTCATTTTCCAACTAAAGTGGCTCCATGGGGTCCCCAAGTTGACCCATGGATTTTCTTGGTCGGCCATTACTCATCCAACAGGGGTAGGACAAGTGTAAGGGTATTTTCATATTTTTATAATATCATTTTTACCTTAAATTTCACTAATTACCTTTAATCGCGATTAATTAAACTTAAAAGTTACTATTCACCAAAAAATTATTTTAATCCCATTGAACCACATTTTACATCCCAATGACAACCATGGATGTAGTATTTTTGAAATTCAAAACAAAGAAGTGGTAATATTTCATTTAAATGAAAAATCAGTTATTTAACTACCACTTAGTGGTTTCACTATTCATCAAAAATTGAAGTTTTTCAGAACAATGCCAAAATTTCACCCTAAGCTATAATTGATATTCCGAATTCAAAAATGATGTCTATTTTAAAAAATTCCAAACATATAAGTTTCATTAATTAATTTTATAATTAATTCTCGCTATCACAACAGATAGCGTGTTTTTAAGAAACAATATATATCAAAAGATTGACAACTGTTTATGTCCAATTTCAAAGTGAAATTAATTCTAATGACCACCATTGGATAAAATGGTAAAAATATATACTAAGTATACTCTAAAACCACTAAATAGTTTAATTTATCACTATAAATTATTTTGATTAAAAAATTTGTTTTTAAGTATTTTTCACTATTCATAAAAAATTAGAAGTTCTCAGAAAAATACCAAAAATTCAACATAGGCTAATTTCGATATTCTGAATCCAAAAATGAAGTCCATTTTGATAAATAAAATTTACAAAATTTCAAAAATTAGGTATTACTATTTACAACGGCTAGTTTAATTAGTTGTGGTGTGTGTTAGAGCTCGAGGTTGCGTACAACACACACTATTGCATTATTCGAAGGGAAACGTACCATGGAAGCTTGGGGTGTTACAAAATATGATTAATAATTTATTAAATTGTCATAAGATATAGTTGAACCCATAACCCTGGATCAATCATTTTAGTAGTCTTGAATAAATAGATACACACATGATTCCCATATAATATTGGATATATAAAATACATATCCAATGAAACAATCTATCTTCCTTGATATTATTCATAATATCTTTCTTCATATCCTGGGAAAAGGAAAACAAAATAATGATGTGATAAAATGCTCAGTAAGGGTTGTGAACATCCAAGTATATCTTGAATAAAAAAGGAATAATCAATATGGAAATGTAAATAAGTGAAAACATATTTCATTTAATCAATAACATGAACAAAAAATAAATATATGGATAATATTCATATAGTTATATTATGGATAATAATAATTTAATTCTAAATGAATTAAATGATTAGTTTTGTATGATATGACCTCATATATCATGGTATATTTTCATCAATTCCTTCTTCTAAGTTAGATGAAACTATGAGTAGGTATGCACCAAAATCCCATTTAATAAGGCTAACTAACTCTATTGTCTCATTAGAGTAGTAAATTACTCAAGAAGCTATCTATAACTTGGCCTCACCCCTAACTCCATCTCCATTTCATTCCACATATATTTAATAATCAATTTAATTCATAAAAAATATTCATTATCAACCAATATTCTTAATATGTGGAGAATATGGAATGTTAATATTTTCTAATCAATCAAATAACATTCATAGTAAAACATCATTTTTGTAAATGGTATAAGGTTTAATCAATAATCAAATCCATGATACAAACAATATGTATATTTAATATAAATATAATTTATAATGAAAAGTGATCATATTAGACTTAATGTTTTAAAAGAAATATATTGACCACAAAATTAATCAGAGATAAAATATGAATTATAATTCATTATAATTTTATGTTTTAATAAAACAATGTCCTTTAGAAAAATAATGAAAATGGAATAAAAATATTAAAATAATATTTCATTAAAGGGTTTTCTTTGTAAAACCATGAAAACTTATATAATATTCTAAATGTCCTAAAATGATTATAGCGGTCGAAAAACCCATTAACACTTTATACGATAAAAAGAAACATTCCACATGAATTTTTTAAATGAAGTCAAAATTGACCCCAAAAACCCCTTTAAATCCTTTTAAAAATTCAAGTATAATATATAATTTCCATAATAAATAATTTTAGTTTATAAAAGGGACTTTTCTAAAATAATTTTTAAAAATATAGACATATAAAAAAATATACCCAATCAAAAGATACACAAGATAAAATTTTTATTTAAAAAATTATTTTCTTGATACAAGTTCCAAATATAATAAAAGATCCTCACCTTGAGATTTTAGAAAATAAAATTATGTTCTGTAGCATATTCCACACACAACACTGAGATTAAATGACACACAATATATATAATCTTTATGACCAAGGTGAAAAATTAGAGTCAATTAATAGTATTAAATACATTAATATATATATCCTACATAATATATATTATTGATAAATTTTTATAAATATTAAATCAATTTTTAGTAAATTAATTTTATTCTTTAAAAATATGTTTTCTTCAAAGATGATTTTTATTTCTTTTCATAAAAAAACTATTGTAATTAATTTTTGGAACTTTTGGGAAATTTATTTGATAAAATGAACATTATTTTTTAAATTTTCATATCAGAATTTACTTTGGTAAATTTTTTTGTATTTTTTAGAAAATATTGATTCTTCAGTGAATTGTGAAAAATACTGATTTTTGTAAAAACAGTCTTTTATTATCAAAAAATAATAATTATTTAAAAAGTCACAGTATGTACTGAATATTATTTCATGTAAAATAAGTAATACTTATTTATATTTAATCCTCTTAGTTACTTTTTAATGAACTTTACATTGGTTATTAGTATAAGATTGTTTTTGGGTTTAAAAACTAAGTTTTCTAAAAACTTTTTTATAATGCATAATGTTTTTACCATTTAATTAATTTAAATAATTCATAAAGGGTAGTTTTTAAAATTAAATTCATAGATTAAATATCATTAAATATTAATTTATCTTCATAAAATGATTATTATTAGTCATAGAGTTAATAAAAATTAATATTTTTACAAGACATATTCTTCTTGAAAACCCATGTTTACGTCGCATCTGTGAGTTTTTATTTTAAATTAAAATTTTCCAATTTTGTGAATTGAATTTAGTAAAATGGATTCCATATTTTTAATCAGATTAATTTATATTTTCTATTAATTTTATTTTTTTTCAAAATGAATAGTGAATGTAGAAAAATTAATTACTGTGGTTTGGGTAAAAATAAATCTACGAAGGGTTAAACTAAAAAGATAATTGTTAAAATGACCTAAAATATTTTTCTAGAATATAAATTATGGGAATATTTATACATTATACATTATATTATATATAATTTTCTATTATTGGATCCTTCTTAAAAGAAAAAAACAAGGCTAAAATTCATTCTTTTCAAAAAATTAAAAGTGCTCCACTCACCTCACTTATAAAATGCCACCCCCTCTCCTCCTATCTTCAAACCTAAAAAACTATTTGGTTCAAAAAATAACTACCCAAATTATTTCCTATCATATTATAAGCCTTATGTTTGGTATAAATCCAATGTTGGAAGGATTTTTGGTGAAATCCAGTAGACGTTTCTTGAAGAAGATGTAATGTTTTTCAGGAATGTTTTTATTTTATTTCTTCCTCCACCTCCATGAATTCTAATTTAAAAATGATTATATAAAAAAACTAGGTAAATTAAATGTACTTATATTTTTTATTATAATTTCATAACCTAAAACTCTCTCCTCTTCCATAAAATGTGTTATAAAAGCAGTGTTCGTGTATAAGGCGGATTACCACCTCATGAACAAATATCATTTGTTTTTTCATTAACGGCTCTCATAGTTGGGAATGATGATTGATCTAAATTATATATATTATATTTATAATATAATTATACATATTGATCTTTTATATCATATATACCATTTAATTTTCATTTTTTATGGGAAACGATAATGTCGTTCGTCTGTATGGTGGGTTATCACCTCGTAAAGCGATGTGATTCATTTTCACTAATGATTTATATTGAAGATAATAAAGATAAATTTAATAAATATATATTTTATAAATAAAATAATTATTATATAAATTAAATATTTATCATTTTAAAATATAAAATATCAATTTCTTTCTCGCCATTCCACTCAATGAAAGATGATAATGTATTTCTTATACGTGTGGACTACATCCTTCACCAAGCGACGTGACTATATTATCATCACCACACCACATGGATGGTTTTTATAAGTATATTTAATGAAATAAAATGGTATATATGATACTATAATAATTATTTTAGAGATAATATTTTACTTATATATTTTCATTAATGATCGTTGGAAAATGAAAATGTTACTCATGCGTAAGTACGGCCTACCATCTCCATGATTATAACACATTTCATCTATCAAACCCATATTTCATGATTCATTATAAAAGTATAATTGATGTATAAATATTATAAATATTTTATTATTATTTTTTGGATATTATTTAACAATGATAAAAGTAATAGGACTGAAAATAAAAAATCAAAATATACATGAAAAATGAAGCACTCGGTACCTGAAATGTAATTTTAACAAGTAATTGATTATAAAAGGGTAAAAAATGCTCAAAAGTAAATAATATATGATATAATATATATAAAGATGGTTTAATAATATATTTGAAATGAACTTGTATTTATTAAACCGCAGTATTGAATGTGTATCAAGGAAGTCGATACTTAAGGTAAGGATTTCTAGTCTTATTTTTATTTCTCAGAGACTTATAAAAATTCACCATTTGTTTATTTTTTGTGTTTTATATACTACCCATTTGAAATTTTATATCATGGATCCCATTATTTTCATGATAATTTAAATTTCTTTTGTTGTTATCCTTTATTTTTTATTACAATTAAAAATATTACTAAAACAGAAAGGTATTTTTGTCTCGATTTTCATTATTTGATACTTATGTAATGTAATTCACTTATATTCTATTATAAGGTGTATATAAAAACTCTTTTAGAATTAATATCATTAATTTATTTCATTCATAATATTTTATTTTTAATTATAATTTAATCATTATTGGAGATTACAATTCCATATTACCAAATTGGTAAAAGTTTTACGATACTATCTTATCATTTATCAGGATTATTTATAATTATGTTTCCAATGATGAAATATTATTATGTATATCTCAATAATTATCATGAATTTTACTCTCCCCTTGTTAATCGTGATATTTTCTATTAATTTCTACATTTTTTCACTCTTTGGTAATTAAAATACTTAAAAAAAATTAAAACAATTACTCTCAATTTCACTCTTCGGTAGAAAACCCATTTTCCTTCCAAAACTATGTTTTTTTAAAATGTTTTAAAAAAAATATAACATTATTAAAATTATTCATTAAATAAATTTTGACATATCTTTCACTATTTACAAAATATTTTGAAATGAATAATCATGTCATTTTCTAATCAATCACTACAACAAATTTAGGCTATAGCCATGAACCTGTAGCCACAATTTTATAGGTTTGTGGATATTTCTTTTTTATTGCCACGATTTAGTTAAAACCTTGTGGGTATATTGCAGCTTTCATTTTTTTAATCTATATCGGGCTCCGCCTCCTCCCCTGGTCTGTAACCCTATCACCGTGTATCCCTCCACCCCGACGACCTATTCTCCTCACCTACATACTGTCTCACAACAACTCAATATTACATGAATACCTCTCTTACTATGGAAACCTCCTCCCTAAAGACCACTCTTACCACAGCGCCCTCCTCCCCGATGACCTCTGAAAACACTACTCTCTCCTCCCCGATGCTTCCAATCAACGCCACCCTCCAGGGTATTTTATCAGTTTATTTAGGATTTCAATCACACTCTTGTTGTAACAGTAGATAACTATAAGCAACGAAATCATGATTTCAATCTCACTCTTGTCTTCTAAAGATGTATTCCAATAAACTTGTCCTTTTCATACTAAATGATCATGATTTATTCACCACTGGAAAACAGAACTAGTCCACCTTAATCATATTTGATATCTGTAATAAGATTTTTATTTCAGTTCTAGAGTGAGGTACATATTCAATCCAAAAACCAAAAAATGGTAATGTATATATCATTCAAAGAAACATTAGATATATTTTCATTCTAAAACTATTTCATCTTATTCTATGACCATTGAGTATCTTTTTTTAATGTTTGTTACTTATGATGATATTTTTTCAGAACACTCCTTGTCATTATGAAAAACTAAAAAACATTTTTTATATGTGTTGGAAGATGTTTTATGCTACTATATCTTCATTTATGGGTCTCTGGAGTCACCTCTTATTGTACCCTAGTGGTATAGTAGGTGTCCTTGTATCTATATCCATCACTCAAAAAACAAAAATCATTTAAATAATAATATTATGATGGAAAAAATATTGCATATTTTTTTGTTTTCTTTCTCTCTAACAAATAATTTTATATGTAGAAATAATATTGTATTTGTCTAATTTTTGTACAATAAAAACACATAATATTTTTTGTCATTCTCCCATTTCTGACAAATTTGTATTTATTCTATTATGATTATCACAATTTCACTTTCTTGTAGATATTTTAGGCCCATTTTTTATAATGTGGTGTGGTTTTATACTCCATTTTATCACAATACATATTATATTTCCCTTGGTTTTTATGGTGACACGACTTTGGAATGGGAATTATAACTTTAGAAAAAACTCCTGGAATATATTTTCCTTCACCTAAAACTTGTTTTAGTAACAAAATTTTATGTCATGCATAAAGATTCATTTTCATTCATTACACTTACACCACCAATCCCTAAATTCAACATCATGTTATTAATCCCCCCAAACCTATTATTTTATAGTATTTTCCAAACCATTATTGATTCACACTCATTCCTCCACATTGAGCTTGATATCCACTCTTTTTCTAAGTTACTGAAAATTAAAATTTTCATTTTTTCAATATACACTATAATTTCAAATTTCTAAACCTATTATTTTTGTTTATAGATATTTGGGTTAGGATATAATAAATTTTCATTCATGGTTTTATCCCTCAATTTTTGGTGTTATTAAAGGGATACCTCAAACAACACTTTCAGATCAACTCACCCCAATAAATCATTGTTATTACAATCACTATTATCAATTAATTTTCTATTGGTAACATTCACTAATGCATCTTAACCACGGTACCTATAATTATCAACTTCTTCCACTTTAGACTCATCAGAACTTCTATATTCATAAGACAAAAGATTTTTCTTCTTGTTGAATTTTCATTTCGATTATTTCCTCATTTAATCACTTTTAATAAAAAAATATTCATAAACACCACATCATCATCATATTAAAGGTTTTTAAAACACTTATAAATGGGTTTATCTATCTTGAAACATTGGAAACAATCAACTGGAAGCTTGAATTTTAATTTTCATCTTCCCCTCTTTAGGTTTTTGGAAAAAATTATATCACATATTTTACCTCGTCTTCATCTAGAACAAATTTAATAAATAATGTATCCATTTCCTTGAATAAAACATCCTATGATTTTTTATTTGCTCTAGTATTATTATCATCATTTCCTATTTTTTATGTGACATGTGTATTTTTAAGGATATAAAGAAATATATCCTTTGGATCCTTGTCTTCAAGTAGAGAAACTTTGGGATTAAACCATCATTGAAGTCTCCTCATGATTCATTTTAAGATCTTCATGTCAACAATATATTCTCCAATAACTTTCATTTATTCATAAAAATCATTAATATGATTGAATAATGCATCAATGGTTTTGGTAAAACTCCCCTTTATATTTTCATATTTATTCAATGTTACATACATCATTATATAAACTGGAACAAAGCACTCCTTTTGTTTAATAATCATATATCAGTATACAAGCCTACACATAGACTCAATATGATAGTCTTGTTTTTCTTCTTATCATATAAATCTCGTGTGGTTGTTCATAGTAATTCTTCATTGATACTATATTATATCATATCTACTTCTCCAAATTCTCCCCTCCTGAATTCTTAGAACATTATCATTCATTTTTCATATTTTATCTTCTCTAAATTCCACATGAATATCATTTTCATTAATTTTATATAAACCTCCATTATTGAAAATGTCACATATGATATCATACAAACTTAGAAACTCTAACTAATATTCAAAGTTTAATTTTTCATTATGATCTAGTGAAAGTGATCATGGTTGGTTAAATAGAAATTAAAAATGAATTGATTGAGTTTTCAAAAGAGGAAAAGGTCTCATATAAAAATAATTCTTTTATTGGTATCCTCCCATGAAACATTATAATCCATGAATTCTTTTTCCACTTTAACCTTCGGTAATATACCACTTCACCAAACTTCTAAAATTTCTTATAAAATGGTAAGATCACACACTTATTTCAAGCTCATTGGAGATGGTTTATTCTGGGGGGATGGGTATCTATTTTATTTATTCATTTATATTACCATATTATTCTCGGGGCCTAATATTTTTTTGTATGGGGGTGGGATTATTTTTATGATTTTTTATATTCCATGTATAACTACCTATTCTTGGGTTTGGTGTTGTGATTCTAATTTGAGGGTAGTCGATGTCGTATATTTATGATTATTTTTAATTCCACAATGTTAGTTTTATTATTCCTTTATTGTTATAATGTTTTCATACTTTTACTTTTACTTTAAAATCATTATATCCTTACACTAGTATATTATAATGAAATGAATAATATATATACTACCAATACAATGTGTTATCCTATGGGAAATGGGAAGTATTTTTAAAAAATATTTGAAGAAATAAAATCCATAATGATGATGAAGTGTATGGAAAGATAACATTTTAACTATATTCTTCATTATACTATCTTCAGTTATTATTTATTGAATATATGATTCAATTTTTCATTAATAATATTGTGTTGAATAATATGTGTAACAATAATTGATTTAATATTGGTAATATAATTTAAATTAAAATAAATACATGAACTATAGATTCAATAACATGGAAGTGTCTTTATAAGGCCCATTCTCTTGAGATGAATTTGAGGGTTGGTCCATGCTTACAATGACAATTCCTTCATTTAATTTTAAAAATGTTAGTATATATAAGGTATAATTATCATATTTATGTGAGATTAATAGTTTTTATTATTAATGAAGACTATTAAATACTTTTAAATTATTTTTCCTTCCCTATAATGATGTCCTTCAATTTTGGGTTGGGTAGAGAGAAGTTCGATGGAAGAAGAGAGGGAGAAATATTTCTTATTAGGGTAATTAGATAAGATGTGCCTTAGATTAAGTGTGTAATACATTAAGAGATATGTGGGATTGTTTATGAGAGGGTTGGGTATGTCTTAGTGATGTGATTCTTGATAGATTATAGTTACAATTTAGGCATTGGATTTGATGTGTTGGATAGGTGTTGGAATTGGTTTTCATTTCCATATTACCTTATGGGTTAATCCAACCATTTTATTTTTTGTTTCCCTCATTGTTCATTGGGTTTTGTATGGGGTATGTATATACGCATACCAATAAGGTATTTTACTATACATTTCATGTCTTTTGCATCTGGTAGAAAGATTGGATTTGAATTTGGTGGACCTGGTATTAGTGGAGTTTAGAAGTTCATGGTGGTGTTGAACATGTTTGGTGGTGAGATATTGGTAACCTAAGCCAATATATACCCTTCTATTTTCTTTATAGTTGTTCTTAGGTTCAGTCCTCTGTTTCCTTTATGTTAGGGAAATTATTTTTTCCCTTATACTTTTGTATTACCCTTCTATTCATTGATGTAATTTCTATAGGATTTTTTTTATAATGATTACTATATAGAGGGGGTGAAGTTGGGGGAGGTGGGGGTGCATGTGGGGGGGGGGCAGTGTGTTACAGGTGGGGGAAGTGGGGGGGAGAAGGTTGGGGTTTATTTGGGGTGAAAAGGGTAGGGGCAGTGTGAAGGGGATTTTGGGGGTGAGGGGTGAAGGGTGGAAAAGAGGGGTAAGTGGTGTGGGGTACAGGGGAGGGGGTGTCCAAGGGGTGTCCAGGAGGGGGGTTTCCAGGAGGAATGGTATAGTGTCCAATGGGAGGGGGTGTCCTGGGGTGGGTTGGGGGTGGGGAGTGTCTTGGGGAGACGAGGGGTGTCCAGGGTGGTGAAGGGGGTTGGGGGTAGTTTGTAGGGGGTGCAGGGGGGGGGGGTTGTCGAGGAGGGGTGTCCAGGGGTGAAGGGTGATTTTGGGCAGTGTGTAGGGGGAAGGGGGTGTGGGGGTGCAGGGGCTGGGGCTGGGGCTGGGGCTGGGAGGGGGCAGGGACATGGGTGTGGGGGTGTGGGGTGCATGGAGGATGTCCAAGAGGGGGTCCTCCAGGGGGAAGGGGGTTGGGGGAGTGTGAATGGGGAATGGATGGGGCATGGGGTGTGGGGGTGAAGGGGTAGGGGGATGTCCAGGAGGGGGGGGTTGTCCATGGGGGTGTCTAGGAGGGAGGGGTGTTTGGGGGTGTCCAACATGGAGGGGGTGTCCAGGGGGGAGAGTGGGGGTGTCCAGGATGGGGGTGTCCACGAGGGAGGGTGGGGGAGTCTAGGGGGTGTCCAGAAGGGAGGGGTGTCCATCCAGGAGGGGTGTTTGGGGGGTGTCTAGGAGGGTTTGCATGAGGTTGGGGGTGTCTAGGAGGAGGGGTGTCCAGGAGGGAGGGGGAGGTGTGTCCATAATGGAGGGGTGTCTAGGGGGCGTCTAGGATGGGAGAGGTGTCTAGGAGGGTGTCCAAGAGGGAGGGGTGTATAGGGGGTGTCTAGTAGGATGTTAAGGAGGGAGGGTTGTCCAGAGGGGTGTCCAGACGGGGGTGTCTAAGTGGGAGAGGGGTGTCTAGGAGTGGGGTGTCCAGGTGGTAGTGTTCAAGAGGGAGAGGGGGTGTCCAAGAGGTAGTGTGTGTCTATGAGGGAGGGGGTGTCCATGGGGGTCTCTAAGAGGGGTGGTGTCCAAAATGGTGTCCATGAGGGGGTTTTGATCAGATAATTCTATAAAAAGCATAATAGGTCATTGTTCAAACATCTATGTTTTATTGCGGTTGTTGGAAGTACAAAAAAAAATATTATGTGATCATATAAAGGTGTGAATATTCATGATTTTTTATAATTTTAAACATTTATGAATTCCCTTAACCATAATATTTGTTATTCTTTTTTTATTAACATGTTTTTTAAGGAAACTTATTATCTTATGAAACAATACATATAATGTTAATTCATTTTCTTTATTTTTTTATTAACATGTTATTGATGGTTACTAATTATCTTATGAAACAATACATATAATGTTATTACATTTTCTTTATTATTTATTATTTAATTGTCCTATAATCAAACGTTTTATATTAATCTCGAAGAATATACAAATGAATATATGACTATCGAGTTAGACTAGTCTTGTGTATGGTGAAAATGTAAATATTTCTGTATTTTAATTACTTTCCTGTGATTTGTGATAGGAATTGTTCTACTATTGAGAGACAACATGGATTTCAACTCTAATATGGTGGATTTGTCACAGGAAAAATTGCTCTCCCTAGTTGCAGAATGCTCAATCGATTCAAACATTAAAGTCAAAGTAATCTCATTTTTTGTCTTTTTCATGGGTTTTCCTTTTCAAACATTCATTTATTTTTATGACTTGTATTGGTATGTAGGATAGGGATGCATGTTATGCAGAGAACCAGCAACAAAACAAAGCTGATTCAATTGATTTTCATCAAAGACTTGCATTCAGGATTAACTTCAATATAAAATTCGGGAGGTAATGATTATTTTATACCATTTTTTACAAGACATTAGTAACCATTTGTTGTTTTTTAATCAAATTGACTTGGCATACACCATGCTTGTAGAATTGGTGATTTTGTCCTTACTCATGAGTGTGGAATATTCGATCTTTTGGACATTGCTCTGTATCATGGTTGGATAGTTGATCCCTAGGTATGCACTTTTGAATCCTTTACCTATATATTTTTTTAGAAAAAATATTGTTTACATTCTCTTAGTTTATAGTTTTCCTTTTTCTTTTTTCTTCTTGACTTTTTTAATATGCATGTTTGCACGTATATACATGCAAGGGGGTGTCCAGGGGGTGTCCAGGAGGGTGGGGTGTCTAGGAGGGTGGGGGTCCGGGGGGTCTAGGGGGATGGGGTGTCCAATGAGTGTCAGGGGTGTTCAGGGAGTGTCTAGATGGGTGTCCAGGGGGTGTCTAGGGGGAGGGGTGTCCAGCGGGGGTGTCCATGGTGTGTCCAGGGGGTCTAGGAGGGAGGGTTGAATAAGGGGCTTTCTAGGGGGAGGGGTGTACAGAGGGTGTCCAGGGGATGTCCAAGGGGGTATCTAGGGGGTGTCTAGGGGGAGGGGTGTCCAGGGGATGCCTAGTGGGGGGTGTCCAGGGGGTGTCTAGGGGGAGGGGTGTCTATTGGGTGTCCAAGGGGGTGTCCAGAGGGGGTGACTAGAGGGGTTTCCAGAGGGTGTCTCCTCACCATATGTAAACCCCTCTTCTCCCACTTTATCCATTTTTAAGGATCTTGATTTCTCTTCTAATTTTCAATATCTTCTTAATTGTTTGATTACTTTATATTTAAAATTATCATGTTTTCCACACATCAGATATGGTAGTGTTTCATGTGATTAGCCATGATTTTATTCTTGAATTGTCCTTTAATAAAATGTATTATATTATTCTCGAATAAAATGCAAATGAATATATCATTATCGAGTTGGCCTGGTCTTGCGTATGGTGAAAATGTTACTCTTTCTTCATTTTAATTACTTTCTTTTGATTTGTGATAGGCAATGTTTTAGTATTGAGAAATAACTTGAATTTGAATTCTGACATGGCGGAGGTGTCACATGAAAAATTGCTCTCCCTGGTTGCATAATTCTTAATAGATTCAAACAATAATATCAAAGTAATTTCCCTATTTTTGGCTTCATGATGGATTTTCATTTTCCATCATTTGTTGGTTTTGATGACTGGTATTGGTATACAGGATGGGTATGAATCCTATGTATTGAACCAATAAAAAAACATAGCCAATATAATTTATTTGCTTCTATGACTTGCTTAAGGGATTGACGTGAATATAAAATTCCAGAGGTAATGGTTATTTTATGCCATTTTTTTCAAACATTAACTATCTATTTTTTGTGTTTTTAATAAAATTGACTTGGTATACACCATGGTTACAGAATTGATGATTTCAATTTTACACCTGAGTGTGAAATATTTGATCTTTTGGACATTGCTTTATATCTTGGTAGGATAGTTGATCCCCAGGTATGTACTTTTGAATCATGTACCTTTATATTTTTTTAGAAAAAATATTTTATACATTCTATCAGTTTACAGTTTTCTTTTTCCCTTTTTCTTCTTTCCTTTTCTTAATATGCATGTTTTCATATATATGTATGTGGGGGTGTCCAGGGGGTTTAGGGGGTGTCCAAGAGGGGTTTCTAGGGGGTGTCGAGGGGTGACCAGGGAGTGTCCAGGGGTGTTCAGGGGTGTCCATGGGGGTGTCCAGGGGGGTCCAGGGGGGTCCAGGGGGGTCTAGGGGGGTGTCTATGGGGGAGGGGGTATAAGGGGTGTCCATGGGGGTGTCCAGGGGGTGTCTAAGGGGGAGGGGTGTCCAGGTGGTGTCAAGTGGGGGTCCAGGGGGTGTCCATGGGGAGGGGTGTCCAAGGGTGGTGTCTAAGGGGTGTCTATGGGTTGTCCAGGGGGAAGGGTGTCCAGGGGTCCAGGGGGGTCTAAGGGGAGGGGTGTCTAGGGGGTGTCCAGAGGGTGTCTACAGGTGTCTATTTGCCATCTATAAAACCCTCCTATCCTACTTTATCCATTTCTAGGGATCTTGAATTCTCTAATAATTTTCAATATCATCTTAATTGCATGATAACTTTATTTTTAATATTATCTTGTTTTCCTCCCATCAGATACGGTATTTTTTCACATGATTAACCACTATTTTATTCTTGAATTGGACTCTAATCAAACGTATTATATTAATCTTGGAGAATATGAAAATGAATATATCACTATCGAGTTGGTCTGGTCTTGCGTACGGTGAAAATGATATTGTTTCTGCATTTTATTTACCTCCATGTAATTTGTGATAAGAAATTTTCTACTACTAAGAGACAACATGAATTTCAAATCTGACACTTTGGAGGTGTCACAGGAAAATTTTCTCTCCCAGGTTTCAGAATGCTTAATCGATTCAAATAGTAATATCAATGTAATTCTCTTATTTTTGGATTTATAATGGATTTTCATTTTAGATAATTTGTTTCTATTGATGACTTGTATTGGTATGCAATATAGGGATTCATGTTATGCCGATAACCAGCAACAAAACATAGTTGATACAATTGATTGGACTCCATGACTAGCAACTGGGATTGACATTAATATAAAATTTAGGAGGTAATGGTTATCTTATACCATTTTTTTCAAGATATTAGTAACCATTTGTAGTGTTTTTAAATCAAATTGACTTGGAATACACCATGCTTACAGAATTGATGATTTCATGTTTACTTCTGAGTGTGAAATATTTTATCTTTTGGACATTTCTCTGTATCATGGTTGGATAATTGATCCCAAGGTATGCACTTTTGAATCCTGTAAATTTATATTTTTTAGAAGAAAAAAATTAAACATTTTTTCAGTTTACAGTTTTTCTTTTTCCTTTTTCTTCTTCACTATTCTTAATATTCATGTTTTCATGTATATGCATGCATGGGGTGTCCAGGGGGTGTCTAAGGGGCTGTCCATAAGAGAGTTGGGGTGTCCATGGGGTGTCTAGAGGAAAGGGGGTGTCCAGGGGTGTCCAGGGGTGTCCAGGGGTTGTCCAGGGGGTTTCCAGGGGGAGTCTAGGGGGTGTCCATGAGGGTGTCCAGGGGTTTTATGGGGGAGTCCATGGGGAGTGTCAAGTGGGGGTGTCTAGGGGGTGTCCAGGGGGTATCTAGGGGGTGTTCGGGGGGTGTCTAGGAGGTTTCCAAGGGGTGTACGGGGGGATTTATAGGGAAGGGGTGTCTAGGGGTGTCTAGTGGGGTGTCTAGGGGTAGGGGTGTCTAGGGTGTCCATGGTGTGTCCGGGGGGTGTCCAGGGAGTGTTTGGAGGGATTTCTAGGGGGAGGGGTGTCTTGGGGGTGTCCTTGGGGGTGTCCAGGGGCGACTCTTTGTGATCTAAACCCCCACATCTCCCACTTTATCTATTTCCAGGAATCTTCATTTCTCTTCTAATTTGAAATATCTTCTTAACTGGTGATTACTTTATTTTTGACATTATCTTGTTTTTCTCCCATCAGATATGGTATTTTTACACCTGATTAATCATGATATTATTCTTGAATTGTCTTTTGATTGAACATATTATATTAATTTTGAATAATATGAAAATAAATATATTTCTATCGAGTTGGCCTAGTCTTGCGTACGATGAAAATGTTACTATATCTTCATTTTAATTAATTTCTTGTGATTTTTGATAGTCAATGTTCTACTACTGATAAAAAACATGAATTTGAATTCTCACATGGTGGAGGTCTCATAGGAAAAATCGACTCCCTAGTTCCAGAACGCTTAATCGATTCAAACAGTAATGTCAAAGTAATTTCCCTATTTTTTTCTTTCTGATGTCTTTTCCTTTTCAATATTTTGTTGATTTTGATGAATTATATTGGTATGCAATATACGGATTCATGCTATGTAGAGAATAAGAAACAAAATATTGTTGATGAAATTGATTTGCTTCCACGCCTTGCTACCAAGATTGACGTGAATATAAAATTAAAGAGGTAATGGTTATTTTATAACTTTTTTTCAAGACATTAATAACCATTGGTTTTTTTTAATCAAATTTACTTGGAATACACCATGATTTTAGAATTTATGATTTTGAGTTTACTCCTAAGTGTTCTATATTCAATCTTTTGGTCATTTCTCTGTATTAGGGTTTGATTGTTGATCCACAAGTATCCACTTTTCAATCATGTGCCTTTATTTTTTTTAAAACAAATTATACATTATCTCAGTTTATAGTTTTCTTTTTTCCTTTTTATTCTTTCTATTTCTTAATATGCATGTTCTCACGTATATGCATGCATGGGGGTATTCAGTGGGTGTCTAAGGGGTGTCAAGGGGGACAAAGGGGGGTCCATGGGTGTCTAGTGGTGGTGTCTAGGGGGTGTCTAGGGGGTGTCTAGAGGGGTGTCCATGGAGTGTCCAATGGTGGTGTATAGGGGGTGTCCAGGGGGTGTCTGGGGGGTCTAGGAGGGATGGGGTGTCTAGGGGGTGTCTAGGGGGGTGTCTAAGGGGTGTCTAATGAGGGAGGGGTGTCGATGGGGTGCTTAGGGGGTGTCCATGGGTTGTCCATAGGGGTGTCCTATGGGGAGGGGTGTTCAGGGGGTGTCTCATTGCCATCTGTAAACCCCCTCCTCTCCCACTTTATCAATTTCCAGGGATCTTGATTTCTCTTCTAATTTTCAATATCTTCATAATTGTGTGATTACTTTATTTTTGACATTATCTTATTTTCATCCCATAAGATACTTTAGTTTTCCACAAAATTAACCATAATTTTATTCTTGAATTGGCCTCTAATCAAACATACTATATTAATCTTGAAGAATATGAAAATTAATATATCATTATCGAGTTGGTCTGGTCTTGCATATGATGAAAATGTTATTTTTTTTATTTTAATTATGTTCTTGAGATTTGTGATTCGAAATGTTTTACTACTGTGAAATAACTTGAATTTTAACTCTGACATGGTGGAGGTTTCATGGGAAAAATTTATCTCTCTGGTTGTAGAATGCTTAATTGATTCAAACAATAATGTAAAATTAATTTCCCTATTTTTGGCTCCCTGATGGATTTTCCATTTCGATCATTTGTTTATTTTTATGAATTGTATTGGAATTCAAGATAGGGATGCATGTTATGTAGAGAACCAGAAACAAAACATATCCCATGCTTGTAGAATTGATGATTTTGACTTTACTCCTGAGTGTGAAATATTCAATCTAATGGAAATTTCTCTATATCATGGTTGGATAGTTGATCCCCATGTATGCAATTTTGAAACCTATAACTTTATATTTTTTTAGAATAAATATTTTATATTTTCTCTCATTTTAGAGATTTCTTTTTTTCCTTTTTCTTCATGCCTTTTTTTAATATACATGTTTTTACTTATATTCATTCATGGGGGTGTCCATGGGGGGTTTTCAGGGGTGTACAAGGGGTGGGGGTGTCCAAGGGGTGTCTAGGGGGAGTGGGTGTTCAGGGGGTGTCCAGGGAGTCCAGTGGGGATGTCCAGGAGGGTCTCTAGGGGGAGGGTGTTTCCATGGGGTGTCAAGGGGGTCCAGGGGTGTCTAGGGGGAGGGGTTTCCTGGGGTGTCTAGGGGGTATCTAGGGGTTTCCAGTTGGGGTGTCCAGGGGGTGTCCAGGGGGTCCAGTGGGAGGTGTCTATGGGGGTGTCCAGGGGTCCAGTGGGGGTGTCCAGGGGTCCAGTGGGGGTGTCCAGGGGGGTGTTTAGGGGGTGTTCAGGGGGAGGGGGTTTCTAGGGGGTGTCCAAGGGGGGTGTCTAGGGGGTGTTTCAAGGGGTTTCTGGGGGTGTCTGGGGGTGTGGGGAGGGGGGGGGTGCGGGGGGTATCTAGGGGGTGTCCATGGGGTGTTCAGGGGTGTCTAGTTGGGTGTATAGGGGCCTTTAGTGGGGAGTGGTGTCCAGGGGGTGTCTAAGGGGTGTCCCAGGGGTGTCGAGGGGGTGTTCAAGGGGGTCTTAATGGGGGTGTCAAGGGGGAGTCTAGGGGGTGTCTAGGGGGTGTCTAGTGGGGTATCCAGTGGGGGGTGTCCAGCTGGGGGTGTCTAATGGGGGGTGTCTAGGGGGTGTCTAGGGGGAGTGGGTGTTTAGGGGTGTCTAGGGGATAGAGGGTGACCCATGCATGTCCAAGGGGGTGTCTATGGGGAGAGGGGGTCTCTAGGGGGTACAAGTAGGGTCTAGGGGGAGTGGGGTGTGCAAGGGGGGAGGGGTGTGTTGAGGGGGTCTATCTAGGGGGGAGGTCAGGGCTGTAGGGGGAGTGGGGGTCTGTGGGGTGTTTGTTTATGAAATTGGGAGGCATATATCCACAGTTTAAGACTTTTTCTACAGGCCTATTTCCACGGTTTGAAACTGTGGCTACAAGCCTATAGCCATGGTTTCACATTGTGGCTATAGTCCCTGTGTGGCTAAAGCTTCTTCCATAGTTTCAAACCATTTATATAGGCCTATAGCCATAGTTTGAACCTTGGCTCTAGGGATTTATCTACGGTTTGAAAACGTGGCTATAGGTCATGCCCTATAGCCATGCCAATACCATCCATGGTCCATTGAACTATGGCTATCACTTATAGCCACTATTTTTGGGCCTATAGCCATGGTTTCAAACCATGGGTATCGCCTTAATTTAAAGTAGTGAATGCATGTTTGGATATTACTAAAAATATGAAAAGAATATATTTTTAATGTGTAAGGCATGAATATAATTTTCTACCATCATACCCATTATTTGATTTCAATCATACCATATAAGTTTTCAAAATTATATTCAAATAAATAAATTTTCAAAAAAATTATATTTTAAATGGTTTTAATAAATGGAAAAGATATTTTCCTCAAGAAATATTCCAAGTGATCTTTTAAAATCATTATCTATCTAAGTTGACATCCTTTGATGTAACTTATCCTTTGTTGGGGATATGAACTATGGATACCATTCATATTATTCATAAAAAAATTTCATCATGAAAATATTTTTTTAAAACCTATTTCATTTCCATGGGTTAATCAGGTTATAATTATTATTTTAATGATTTTTATAACAAAGTGTAAGATCTATTGATTTTTTTATAGTCTTTGTACATTATATATAATTGGTGAACCTAGATTTCATTGGGTGAGACCGATATAGATTACAAGATGTGAATACCAAAATAGTGATGGGTGATCCAGATATAGAATATATGATGGATGTTCTTAGATAGCATTCCAATTCATTATGAAATGATTATGTTCTCTAAAAAATTATATTGTAAGTTAGCCGTATGGTTAAGGGTTTTTTAAGGGTTTTATGATGATAATGTCCCAAGATACCAATATGTTTTATCTATACTTTATATTAGATTATAATGTTTCTTACGATCAATATTGATATCACATTGCTCAAAACTATGTATTTTGATGTCTATTTCCCTTTTTAAATATTTCTGCCATATTTTCATGTTTGATGATCCAAGTATTAATGGGTACGTATATTCTTATATTATGCATGTGAACTTTGATTATGTCTTCATAACATTGTTTTCTTCTTATACTCTCTAATGACATTTAATTTTTCGTACATATGTTTACCCTTATTGAGCATTTAATCTCACCTTTATTTTGTTTCATTTTCCTTGGTTATAAAGACATGTTTCTAAGTAGGATTACTAAATGGCAAGATCGTTAAGGGTGACATTGAATATCATTCAAGAACTAAGAAGTTTTTTCCAATTTTCCAAAGTCACTAAACTCTTATGATCCATAGGCATTTGTTTGTGTAATGTAATGAATATTCATATAAAAAGATGTAATATCCATGTATTTGAAGACTAGGTCACAATAATTGGTATCTAATGAGAGGTTTAGTTAACCTTTGGAAACTAGGGTGAGAAAACATA
This sequence comes from Viscum album, assembly GCA_963277665.1. Classification (NCBI taxonomy): domain Eukaryota; kingdom Viridiplantae; phylum Streptophyta; class Magnoliopsida; order Santalales; family Viscaceae; genus Viscum; species Viscum album. The sequence continues at coordinate 989,839,141 of OY728164.1, read as the reverse complement.
AGTGATATCCCTAGGTATATTTCTAAGTTTGTGTGTTGGGATACATCTAATAGGAAAATATCCAAGAATTTTGGTAGAGTAAGTGGTTTCCAAAAATTACAACCTTGTACGGATACTACAAGGGTATGTGACTTTGGCACAGAGGTATCTAGGGGAAACAACACCAAAAAGGATGCATTAAGCTAGACTCGATCATCACCTAATTTACAACAATGGGCCCTACTTGACAACTATTTTGACACTCCAGGATGATATAATATGGAAATTAATAAACACTTTATGAACCATCATGAATTATTTAAATAGATAGTGACTATGAATGACATAGGTTAAAGCTAAGATGTCATAGATTAAAAAGAATTTGTCATGATTTATAGATACTACAAGTGATTTTCATATTCTTTGATTCTCATTATGATAAGCATTGCTCACACTATTCTTTGTGATTTTAGTCAACAGTGTTAACTATAAGAAACTTGGTTAATCGTGAATGTGACAGAAAATTTTCTAATGAGTATCAAAATGGGATGATGACTAGAGAAACAGATGTTGTGATTATTCCTAATCAGTTATCATGGAACATGATTAACAATGTTCACCTTAACCAGCACTCGGACTCACCAAAGAAGAGAATGATAGAGTTCACTAATAGTTCGTGTTGTGAAGACCGTATAGGAAAGAATATTTAGTTTCCTATATGTCAATAATTTGGAAATAAGTACACAAGGGAACGTCTCAGAGTGATGAGAATATGTTTTTGGAGTAGAAAAAAGGACACAGAGCAAGTAACAGTAAAGGAAAAATAAAAATTTTGGTTAATGTAATGGTTGGGAATATTTTTCTACCTAAGGTATTATCAATAGATGAATTCATTAAATTTGGGAATTATAGGTATTATGAAAATCTAAGTTCTAGGAAAAAAATTAACATCTCGACCCAGGTGCCACAAACTAGTGACCTGAGCTAGTCAGTCACATGACCTAAAATGTGCCTCCCCATATTCTAGAGGTTTCTAACTAGCAGTGAGGGTCTGGTAAGTCGATCATGGTGATAATATACCCTCTTTTATTAGATAAATACTACATTGGAAGTAAATAAATAATATTTTAATCTTATATAATAATATCAATACTGTTATCTCAAGATAAAGTAGAAAATTCTGTATCCAACTAAAATAGAAAAACAAATTAATGCTAAAGTAACTATCAAGTGTCTAAAATGAAAGTAGAAAATAATTACACTGATTAATTACAACAGGGTCCCGAACCACGTCTAGTTACCTCATCCAAGCTTCATTCCTAAATCAACAATATTACCTTAGGACTTTTTCGTTCACCTATATTTCAACAATAAATTCTCTTCATGTACCAATCAGACAACCTAAGTAGTGTTTGAGTAAAAAATAGTAGGTTTCCACCAATGGTGTATAAAACAAATCCATTATAAAAAAAATATATTCTTTTTTATAAATAAATATGTACAATTCTTAGTTAAATATTTATCACATTATCAAATATTCATTATTTAACCACATAAACCCATGGGTTTCTGATAACACAAGTACCTCAATACCTACTTTGGCTCATGCCGAAGTCTAAATCATATCACATTTTTAAATCAAAATTTAATAAACTAATGGTATTTCATTATCCATTACATTTAAACTTATTAAAATGACTAATTGGAATTGTATACTAATTCCAACAATTTGGGTCTAGGTCATCATGCCTAGGACCTCATGGGATTCGGAACCATCAGACCATGTCCCACACAGTTTATCAATACGGTATTTGAAAATAGTAGATCATGTCCCCCTCTCATGGGATTTGGAAATAGAAGACCATTTATTGTACACATTCATCAAATGGTTTATCACTACATGCTTTGGAAAGAGTATACCATGTCCTGCTAACGTGGGATTTGGAAACAACAGACTATGTCCCACACGTTTTTATAAAACTCTAATATATATACTATATATATATATATATATATCAATAAATTAAAAAATCACTATACCACATCAATGAATATTAAAAAACATTAATCATCTTATCACAATGATTCTCAATATTAATATCTTATAATTAATTAACCAATAAATAATTTAATTTATAACAAAAGTATTACATAATTAATTCACTCATTAATTATTTAACTCATAACATCAATGGATCATAATTAATTGAATGATTAAATATCTCAAATAATTATATCAATATCACTTAATTAATTTCATAATTAATTGATCTCAAATCCCACAATTTCATAATTCCATAATTAATTAATTCCCACAAATTAATTAATTAAATAAAGAACTTAAATTTCTAAAAAACCCATAGAAATTATAAAATATGAATACAAGTAATTAAAACCATGACTATGGGATTTGAATATTATACCACTTACCTCAATATTTTATTAATAATTTCTCAATGGAAATCCCTAAAATTTAGCATCACAATAATATAGAATGGACTCTGGATCTATAAACCTAAATCAAGATTAAACAATTCAAGATCTATTAGATATAGATGTAGATTCAAAAACCCAGATATATATTATTTTAATATAGATCCATATCTAGAAAAAATAGAAGAGATATTCCACCAAACAAAAGGGGAAACAAATGAGGATAAAAGAGAAAGAAACGGGGAAAGATCTACTTACTAGAAGAAATGTGGATCTTTGATATGGGCCTAGAATTTGGAATAATAGAGGCCTTATAGACTTGGAATATCTTAAAGAGGCTCTTAAATTGTAAAAAAATGAGTTAGTCTCAGTTTGGGTCGAATGGGGAATCTTTTGGGGGTTCGAGCGAAATAAAAAAAAATGTTTTTCCACTTAAAATATCACACATGGTTTTCTGGGTAGGGGTGAAAGGGTTTCCCTAACTATGCACCAACTATGCGACCCATTATTTTTGGGGTGCACAGTTTTTCTTTTTAGGCCACATGGTTTGAAAAGCTATGTGCGAGTTGTGTGGACCCCCACTATCTGGGGTTGCACAGTTTCAGGGGTTGTCGCGCACTGTTTACTCTAACCATGAACCAACCATTTACAACTCCTTTTTCTTCCATTTTTCTCAATTTTCACATAACCACACCCCATAGTAAAACCCAATGAAAATTACTCAACACATGAAAAAATGTACCAAAAATCTAATCTGAGTCAACTCAAAAATAGGTCGGGATCTTACAATTTCTCCACATTATAATAGCTCATCCTTGATCCTCACACCCATGCTTCTATAAGATTCTAATCCAAGAATATCGGGCCTCTAAGACATCATATCTACTTCCCTTTCCCAAGTCTCCTCTTTCACATGTCCTTTTTGCCACAATACAGGAACTATTGGCATAGTCCTCCCCCACAAAACTTTCTCAATATGATCCAACACATGTATCAGATGCTCCTCAATTGATTCATCTATATCAAGATCAATTTCATCCACATAGATCACATGAGAAGGATGGTTGTGATATTGTTGTAGATGTGACACATGGAAAACAACCTGCATAGTGATGTATGTATGTGGAAGATCCAATCAGTATGCCACTGGCCTGATTCTCACCACAACTTCAAATGGTCTGATGAATCTATGTACCAACCTACCCTACCTTCATATCTTGAGGTAACCCAATTTAAGAAACACCCAAAGGAATAAACAATAACACTATGAAAACTCTAGGGGTCATCTCTATCTTTCATCATATTACTTATACCTACTCTGAGATGTAACTGTACATTTCTGAATCAATTAGACCTTTTTTGAAGTCTCCTATGTGAGACTTGGTCCCAACAACTCTAACACACCAGTCTCCATACAGTATAGTGGCGACATGCATGGCCTACCATAAAACGCTTCATATGGTGATATATGTATATTTTTTAGATAACTATTGTTATAAGAAAACTCCACTAAAGCCAGTTGATTTTTCCAAGACCCACCGAATTCAAGAATGCATGCCCGCAGCATATCCTCAAGCACTTGTAAAGTAAACTATGATTTCCCATCTGTCTATGGGTGAAAGGATACACTAAAAAATACATTAATACTGAGTTCCTTCTATAATCCATACCAAAATTGTGAAGTAAAGCATGAGTCACAATCTAAAACTATTGTCTATGGAACCCTGTGTCGATAGACTATCTCCCTAACATACAAATCTCTCAACTATTCCACTTAAAATTATCATGTATAGGAAATAAATATGCTACATTCTTCATTCAATCTACAATAACCTAGATAACATCATTCTTCCTTGAAATCTTCAAGAGACCCACCATAATGTCCAAGGTCACATCATCCCACTTCCACTCCAGAATGGGTAATGGGTGTAGGAAGCATCTAGGTCGTTGATGCTCTACCTTCACATAATGATAGGTGTAGAATCATGTAAATAACCCTGATATCTCCTTTTTCTTTCTCATCCACCAAAACTATAATCGTAGGTCATGGTATAATTTATTCACACCTATACGTATTGCCCACTTTGAGAAATTAAATTTCTACATTAACTCCTCTTGTATGCTCGTAGGAACAATAAATCGATTCTTAATGTAGATTATCTCATCATCATATATTCTCTGGTATATAGGTGTATTCCCACCTTCACGGAATTCCATCAAGGTCAAGAACTCTATGTTCTCATATTCTCTATCCCTCATCCATCTCAAATGTGTATACTCCACTAAAACTGACACGAGATTCATCTTTTTATGACTCTCTTGAACCACAATGTGAATCTTATCCAGAAAAGTCATCATCTTACACTCATCACTAAACTCCTGAATCACATGAGTCTGAGTTTTCATGATCAAAGCATCAATAACACTTCTCCACTTTTTGGAAGTATATGCTAGCTGAAAATTGATTGGTTGCGTATAACCCACCGATCTCTGCTTCCAGATATTCAAATCTCATTGTGAAAAATATGTTCCTTAAACTCTGGAGATTCATAGACATAGTAAACTATTCACCAAAAAATATAATGATTCTGACACTTTAGAGTGTTAACCACTACTGGTAAATCATGTTCATGTGTATGGTAGTTCTGCTCAAGTGGCTTCAGCTGCCTAGACCAACACTCCACAGCTTGATCACCTTACATCAACATAGCCCTGAGTCCAATCCCAGAAGAATCACAATACACCATATACTCCTTACCTTACTCAGGTCGGATCATGATCAGTTCGAATGAAAAATGCTTCTTTAAAACCTAGAATGCCTTATCACATGCTTCTGACTAATCAAAATTTATCTAATTTTTGGTCAATCTCGAAAGTGGGGCTTCGAAACAAAAAATGTATTGAATGAATCTCTTATAATATATCTCTAACCCTAGAAAGCTTCAGATATCAAAAATGTTCTTGAGATACTCCCAGGACACAAATGCTTAAACCTCCATTCGGTCTACTAACACACCTTACTCTGAGTCAATGTGTCCCAAAAAGTGTACCTAGTTGATCCAAAATTGACATTAAGATATCTTGGTGTAGATACTATTCTCTCAAAGTGTTCTAAAGATGATGTTAAGATGTTTTCAATGATCATAATGAGTCGTGGTGTACATCATGATGTCCTCCACAAACACAACCACAAATTGATCGAGGTATGGATAGAGGATCCTATTAACCAAGGCTATAAATACTATTGGTGTGTTTTTCATCCCAAAAGGAATTACAAAAACTCATAACGGCCACACCTACTTTTGAAGCAAATCTAAATTTTTCATAAATCTGAACTCTCACCAGATGATACCCCAATCTCATATCAGTCTTCAAGAACACACATGCTCCCTTTAACTGGTCAAATAGATTATAGATACATGGTAGAGGATATCAGTTATTGTCTTGTGGAATAATAATTTTTCATGTGTCATTTATTGTATAAATTCAATCACTGGATATTTTTGTTTAGAATATATTCATCTCTCTATTGAATTTTATCTCTTTTTATTACACGTGATGAAATAAATAAATATTTACTTATTCATTAGTATAGGGAGTAAATTAATATGAATATTAATTTAGTAATATGATTATTAAAATAAATAATTATTTCGGATTTTAGTGAATATAATATTTTATTATTAAATATTCATTTATAAGTGAGTTCTGTGAACATAATATTAATTTATTTATTAAAAACATAATATTTATTTTGAATATATATATTTTTATTCATGGTTAAATAAATTCCATAGAGGATTAACAAGCCGAGTTAAGGGTTGGAAAAAGATGATGTATTCATCCATGAGTTTAGCACATGTCATGAGATATTATTATGATATAATATTATTAATATTTCAAATGAATATTACTTAGTGTAAAAAATTAGATAAATAGATCTAGTTTAATTATTTATTGTCTAACCATAAGTACTAGAACTTGATTATATCATTTTATAGGTAGAGTAAATCATTATGTGAAATGGAATCTCTGAAGAGAATTCCCTCAAGCCCTTAGGGGAACCACTCAAGATTTATATCAATAAAATAGGGAGAAACTCATCCTTATCCGTATCAAAAATATGGGAGACCAAGAGATGTTATTTTTATGATCAATGAACAACAATTTAAGGAACCTGGATCCTCTGTGCTCGCTCCAAAAATAGCGAGATAATTTTTCATAGATTAATAGAGTCGGAGAAGATACAACTAGAGGGACACTAGTTTGGATTCATCAAAGAAATGATAAGACCATAAGAATGTAAATTGAATTGATCAAAAATAAGAAGAATTATCAATCTGAAAAAATTATTATTTTGAATTATTTATAAATTAAATCTGAAATATCCACTCTATAATATTATGGGGTTATTTCATCAAGTTCATTAGATATAATCCTTTTAAACTAAAAAATACAATTTTTGACACTTCCCCTAACATTTAAACAACTCCCCTAAACCTTTTATTTTTATCAGAGTAGTCACATTATAATTTATAATTAATTATTATTTTTCTAATTGATTTCTAGTATTATTATCTATTTTTTCATTTCTATAACTTCATTCTCCGGTCCAAATGTTATGATAATTCGTTTTTTTATCATATGACTAAGAAAAGGATTAGAACATATGAATAATTCTCAAATATAGCATCCATAGGTTCCAAGAATGTTGGTTGTATGACAAGAATACAAAGCATGTAAAGAAAAATTACAAGCCACACGCCCATAGTCAATGACACAAGCATTGGCCTCGATAATCATGGATCTTCATGTGGGCTTAAGTATACAGTGTCATTATAAATCAGGTATATATCACCAATCAACACACATCCTAATACCGAATACATGGTATGTATCTAGTGTACACATCATGAAACCACAAATGGAACTAGGTCAGCATGAATCTGGATAAGCCATGTGGTCAATGTATGTGACATCCTTCACTGACATGTATTGACTATCATCATTGGGACATGGAAACAAGGGAATTAAATATCATATATCATGTTTTACATGCCATGTAACATTTTATTAACCCATCGTATACATTTATAGTCCCTAGAAATATTTTTTGGGTGTAAAAATACATATTACATTACTTATAGTGGGTTGTACAGGTCATGTAAAACCTGAAAACTCTTACAACGTACATGCTGAGACAGGAATGTTATATGGTTCAACATGTGGATAATTAAGGTAAGATTTGTGTTAGTCGGAGTAGGACACTCAATAGGGTAGTGAATTGAGTTCCTATAAAAATTTATATCTAAAATATTTATTTAAAACTTCCACAATTTGAATTATAAAATAGACCAATTAACCAAAGTAGCATATTTTTAAAAGTTTTGATCTTTTAAAAGATTTCTCAAATATTTATTAGTTATTAGTAAAAACAATATGGATTATTATTTTATATTTTTAAATAAATCTACTAAACCAAATTCTAATATAACAATAGCTAATATTAACTATCAAAGTGAAATAAATGTTTCCATAAATTAATAAAACAGTGAAAATTGAACTTTAAAAGACACAGCGGATTTAAAACAAGAGGTTCAGTCTCAAGCTGAGACATAGTCCCCTCCACTGGATGATCACCTTCCACCAAACACTTTATATAAATAAATTTGATCCACATCCTGGATTGGGGTAAAAATAGTATAAAAACTATTGAGGTCAACATACCTCTAACACAGTCCTCGTGGGAGTGAAAAATACAATGGGCCATGAAGGGACCTTTTCCACTATTTTTTGTGGGGTTTTAAGGTGTAAAAGTATAATTTTGTAAAGATATCAATGTATCTTCCAGTTATTCATATGATATAGTGTGTGTTTATAAAAAAGAGGCACACACACTGCTCGAAATGTAAACCAGTTCAAAAGAAGATCATAAAATATTGAGAGGGGTGTTAGAAAGCTCTGTGTGTTTAACTTTATAGTTTTGAGACACCTTGAAGATTGATTTAAGTGAAGCTACTATTGAATTTTAGGAATATATAGAAAACATAGGGTCTTGAAACCTTTTGTTTTTTGTTCTTAATAAGGTAGATATTTTCTCAAAGTGTTCTTTTACACTCTTAAAATGTTGTCACAGAAGTTATTTGATTAGGATTCACAATAATATCTTCATGTTTTTTCAGTTTGAAGTTCTTGGGGATTCACAGTTGCATGATCTCTGCTGGACTTCATGGATCTCTAATTATTTTTTATCAGGTATTCACTTTATACAATGAAGAAAAAAAGAATCATGTTCTATAGTACCTTGTACTGGTCTCTTAAATCCATTAACTTTTGTCTACAAAAAGATAGAAAATCTTATTAATATAATAAGCAGTGCTAAGTTTCATAAATATGACTGTTAGACTTAATTTTGAATCTAAATTGAAAATTAATAAATGATAATGTCTCAAGATAGATAGTTTAGTCTGTTGATGTCTCAAACTATTGGTGTCTCTACTGTTGGTAGGTCGGTATGTCGATACGTCACTGTATCGAAAGGTGATGTGTCAGAAGGTCAGTCGGTGACTCATGTCATCGATAACTAAGACTTCATCGGTGACATTTCCTTGGAAAAAAACTAAGTTGATATGTTTTTAAGTCTATGTATCAGTGACTTAGAGTATCAGTAGGTCGATCTATTGGTAGGTTACTCTATCGGTGACACGTGTAATTGGAAACTCAAACATCTTTCAGTGAATCATCCTCAGAGAAGTTTTTGAGAATCGGTCAGTAGCTCTAGTATCGGTGACTTATCCTAATTGGTGACTTATACTTATCCAAATTTTTTTAGCATGTCTTATGATAGAGACTCTAAAAAGAGGTTAATATAAAATGTAAATATGGTTAAACAAGATGTAACTTAATAAAACAAAATTAAGCATGATTTTTTAGAATTAAAATTAGTGGAGGCCAACAATCTCCCCTTTTTTGATGTTCAAAAATCATGGAATTATAAAGTACAGAGGTTTAATTATCATGATCAAAGTAAGGTCTTATTAACATATTATGCAGATTATAAGAGTTGGAATTTTAATAGAAAAACAAATCGTATATAGATCACTTAATAAATATTTTTTTTTAATCTATTACACTTTTGTTTTTAAAATTATTCTCTCAATTAATAGTATTCTCCCACTGTGATACTTGCCATACATATTAATTTATTCCACTTTTGTTATTATCAAAAAGTAAACAAAGAATTAAAACAAGTAATAGATAAAGAGATAAAAACAAAGAATAGATTCCATTAGACAAATAATACACGTGGTAATAAAAATAGTACAATAGATCCCTATCAAAGACCCATCCAATCACTTATTCTCAAAATTAGAGTCCATCACTTCTTTTCCCTTATCATAGGCCTCATTGGTAAGAGAATGAGGTGAAAAAGTAGTGGTTGGAGGGTCAGTGCAGATGCTGAGGTAAGGAAGAATAATTCTACTAAATACATAAGGAGCATGGATCAAACTAGAAGAGGTAGGAGGCCCTGTAAGCTCACGATAAATTACTAGTCTGATTTGTCAAATATCTTGAGTAGGAGTCATGGACATAGGTGAAAATGGTGAATAATAAGCTGAAGAAGGGTGCATAATAGGTCGGATAAGAGAAGTTTTTGGACAAATAATTGCAGTATTGTTATGATGCAGGTAAGGTTTCAGTAGATTGATGAAGTACTTGGTGATCTGACCACAATAATTCATTTTATTTTCAAAATCATTCTTATTCTCCATAAACTTCTGAAGGGTAAGAGTGAAATCCTTTATTTTTTTGACTTGATCTGTGAAGGCTTGAGTAATGTGAGGGATCTTAAAATTTTCCACAAAGTACTCAAAATTACTATCCAACTGATTCTTTGTACAAATCCACTTAATTTATAAGTATACCTTTTTTGTAATCACTTCTTGATCAATAGTATCACCTTTTGTAAATTTTCTAACCTAGTCATAGATATGGTCACAATTCTCCTTTCTCTTGGAGAGGCTTTCCTGATTAGTTCCATGCATCATAGTTTGAAGTTCTTCTTTATCACATTTCTAATCATCTCAATATCAAGAGGAAGAACAAAAGGAGTATCTAAAGTAGAGTAACCTTGCAAGATATCTCAGATATCTGATCTCAACTAATTTAAATCAAGAGGTGGAGGCTAGAAAACATCAATCCTAGAAGATAAATCCTAAAATATTTTCACCACCTTTTCCAGATATTTCTGATATTCCATTATTATATTGTAAATAGTCAAAACCATAGTTTTCATGTAACACCCCAATATTTCATAGTATGTTATATAATTAAAGTAATTCAATAGCTTATACAGCACGCAACACTAACTTGGCTTACATTATATGGAAGACTGAGTTTCTGCGAAACAACACTTTAATTATTCAAATGATATATTTATAACCTAATAAATATATATAGTAAAATGAGTAGTAAAAATAAATTTTAAATGCCATTTATAATTTTATCACATAAATAAACCATATTTATAATGAAATGTATAGGTTTCATTAAAATATAGGTACTATTTTGATAAATGAACAACTTCTTATGTCCCTTTTGTGAACAACAATAAAATTAATTTTAGACACTATCATAAATTTTATTTAGAGTATATATAGATTATATTTTAACCATTTAATATAATTTTGTTCCTTGGAATTAATTTCACATTTAAATTGGATACAAACACATGTCAATCTTTTGATTATTTTTTATTCTTAAAACCCTTCTTTCCTGTTTTCATAACGGGAATTAATTTTAAATTAATTAATGCAACTTGCATGTATTGATTTTTTAAAAATAAAAATAATTTTTAAATTCTAAATATCAAAATTAGATTAGGTATAATTTTTCATATTTTTCTAAAAACTTTCAATTTTTGATGAATAGTGAAAAACACTGCGTTATTATTTAAAACCAAAATTTATTTAAATAAATATTATTTTTATTTAAATTTATTTTAAAGTAAAAATAGATACATAATACCTATATTAGTTCAATATAAGTCATTGGATTCATTTTATAATAATATTAGATATATAATATTTTATTGAACTTTTTAACGTCTTTTACCCACATTCTAGGCACATTTGCAAATTGGCACAAAACATACTTTTACCGCATATGTGAATTGAATGTCAAAAATCATAGAGACACGGTTGAAATCAGTAATTAAAATGTGGTTCAATATGATTAAATTATTTTTTGGTGAATAGCAACTGTCTAATTTTATTTACCACGGTTAAAAGAGACATTAGGGTAATTAAAGGTAAAAATGATATTATAATTACACTAACACATGTCCATATTCTATTTTAAAAGTGTTTTTCGACCACAATAAACCTTGGGAATAAATTATGATCCTCTTTTATCCACGGGGATTCGATTAGTACATTTATTATTATTTTATTTAAAGAAAGGTTACAAGTGTAAAACTCAAAGTTTAAGAACTAAAACATTTTTAATATAGGGTTATTCAAAAGATAAATTTGACTATAAATATGAATTAGAAATAAAAAATATTTCCCACATCATGGTAGTTTATTTATAATTTTTAGACATTAAATAATTAAATTTATTTATGACACATTGATGATGCAGTAATTACCTAATTAATGAAAGCTTAAAATAAATGATATATTAAATATAAAAATAAATGTAAATTGATACTTTTTGTGCATTCCAGTAATTTTATAGGTTAATATGACATTTTAGGGTTAATTTAATGAATGTTTTTAGAATTATTCAAGTTTTTTTGACTTTCAAAAAAAAACAAATGCTAAATAATTTCAAAATTGACATAAATGTGTTTTTAAAACAACTAATATATTATTAAATAATATAATATTCCTAAAAATATAAGTTTTGGAAAAAGGAATTATATAGTTATTTATATTTCATTAATGAACCACTTTATGTTTTATTGTCATTTTATAGTAATTTTATTAACTATGTAATTTAATAATACAATAAGACTTGGAAAAGGTTAAACTATTTAACTAAGAATTAAATCTAAAAGACAAGGTTAATATGGTGACCTAAAATTGTCTAAAACATATTATTCCAGAATATTTAGACCCATCCCCATCTTAACCTCTAAATAAATCTATTTGGTTCCATTATAAATCAAAAATTATTTTAAAAATAATAATATTTCATCCTTTCCCTAAAGTGACCCTCACCTCTCTTATAAAAGGGTACTTCACCTTCTCTTAATTTTACACCACCAAAACCATTTGTCTCACCCAAAACCTACTCTAATATCCTCCCAACTAACCTCAATTAAACCCAGATTCCTTACTTTGATCATAAATCCAACCTAAGTATCCCTTTTGATCAAATAAAAAGGAATCACACAATGAAGAGATAATAATTTCATTGCCTCTTTAGAATTTCTTTTCTTCTTCCACTTCTTATTTATTTGTTTTTTCCATACCAAAATAATAAATTTAGTACCTTCTACATACTGTGATGTTATTATAAATATGGTACAACCATATTCACTATTATATCAATCCTATGAATGACAAATTCACCATATGTGCATACGTACGGCTTACCATCTCCGCATCGTGGTGTAGTTTGTTATTCAACACTTAATTACTTGGATGGGTATAATAATGATTATAATTGATGTAAATAATAAATATAACATTTTAATTATTCTCTATATATGATATACCATATAATTATATATGATTTCACTATTAATAGAATGATATTGTCGCTCATGCATATGTACGGATTACCATCTCCACGAACGCGATGAGATTCATTCCCCATCGTAAACATTCAAGAAAAATTTTCATTTTATGATTAAAAATAATATTTAAGAACTTTATATCATTATGGATATGAATTAAATATATCCAATCCATAACAAACATGACTTACGTAACAAAACATATAAAGGAAAATAAACCAGTTAACACCCAAAACAACGATACTACGAAAATATTATTAACAAAGAAATATTAGAAGATCATATATGACATCATATTTATGTATGTGGTTCTTGTATAATTTAATAACAATTATTTAACTATTATACATTAGGTTATAATACCCTCAACTAATAAAAATTACAAGGTAAGGGGTTTTTATCTCACTTTTTTCCCGTGTGATTCATGATACATTTGTCACTATTTCCTTTTATGTGATGTATGTACTACCCATGAATGTATTCTTTGCGTAATATACTTTAATTTATGGGTATTTACATCTTCATTTTATCATACTTATTTCAGGGTGTGTATGTTTCATATGTTACCCAATCGGTAAGGGAATTTCTAATTTCAATTTCCACTCATTGGGTTTTACACACACTTCATTGATTATTTAACTCCAAGATTATGTGTGGAATCACTATTTATTTATTTATATAGCAATTTCCACTACCCTTCATGTTGATACACTTTTTATATGCCTAATCACTCCATTTATAAATTCTCAAGTCGTTAATATGAACTTGATATGCATAATATTAACTCAATTTCAATTCATTGAGTTAAACATCCAAGACATTGGTTTTGTTTTTACTATAATATGTGTGAATGGCCTCTGATTTATTTACACTAAATATCCAATCATATTGAGTGTATTTATATATTTCACACATAATTATGTAATTTATTTATCCTGAATCTAAGGATATGGCCTTTATAGGGGATTTCGTCTCAATTTACATTCCATTGAGACTTCTTTGTTGTTATGCACAAATTAACTTTTATATGGTGTATATACTGTCCTTTGACATTATATCATAAATACCTTTATTCTCATGATATTATAATGTTTTGATTAATGTTATTCCTAAATATAATTGGTTTTTTATACCAGAATATGTGTGAATGTCCTCCGATATATTTACACTGAATATCCAATCATATTGAGTGTATTTTTATTTTTCACACATAATTATGTCAGTGATTTATCCTAAATCAAAGGATACGATCTTTATAAGGTATTTAATCTCAATTTACATTCCATTGAGACTTCTTTGTTGTTATGATCCAATTCACTTCTATATGGTGTATATACTATCCTTTTACTTATTATATCATGAATTCCTTTATTCTCATGATATTATAATGTTTTGATTAATGTTATTCCTCAATTATTTGTATTCAAACGTCTCTCATTATGTTAGGAACTCTTTAACTAAAATATCATTTTAAATGTTTTAAATATTTATTCTTATGAATATTTCTCATTAATGTCCATGTTTTAAAAATGGTTTTATGGATTTATTTATTTGTACATGAATGTTTTGAAATTAAAATTCCTTTCAAAAGTTTCAAAGTGTTATGGGACACTTTGATTGAAAAATATCTTTTAAATGAATTCTTTGATAAATAATGTGACTTTTGTTTTTTTCAAGAAAATGGGTTATTTCTCTCAAATAGTTTTACTAATTATTTTCATCTTTGTAAATGTCCTTCATTTTATTTTATTATTTATTGAAGTTCATTTATTGTAATAAAATCTTCCATATTGTATTGAATGAGTTATGTTTGAGTGTGAATGTGATATTTTTGTACCATTCATGGTTTGTGGTTAAATTATTGACATTTCTTATGTGGGTTTTAATATGAATGTTTAAATTATATTTCACCCTTTTCATATGAGGAATGAATTAGACTAAATAAGTGACAGGTGAGGCCCGCTATAGCCCCTCGATGCATCGGTAGGTCTCATTAGACA
This sequence comes from Viscum album, assembly GCA_963277665.1. Classification (NCBI taxonomy): domain Eukaryota; kingdom Viridiplantae; phylum Streptophyta; class Magnoliopsida; order Santalales; family Viscaceae; genus Viscum; species Viscum album. The sequence continues at coordinate 989,823,985 of OY728164.1, read as the reverse complement.
AACTGGTGTATTGGCATAAGGCCTTGACAAAATTTATATTTGTAGTCTTGGTGTGAGGCCTTTCATATGTGGTTATAATGTTTGGAATTATGAATTCCATCATTATGAAATTAACTATTAATATTACATGTGATTATTAGTCTATTATAATATCCATGTGAATAAGTAAATGGAATTATTTGATTTATCTTTTCCATATTATACTAAATTTTAAGTTTAAAAGGCTTGTGTCTTAGTTGTATACATTGCCTTAAAAGTTTATGCTTATTTATCATAGTTTCTACTATATTTTTATCCTTACTGATCATTTGATCTCACCCCTTTCTTATGTTTTATTTTTTACAGGATGTGAAGAAGTATAATAAGATTGACCTACAGGGATAGGCTAAGGGATATGAGTGTGTTCAAATGGGACAAAATTTTGTTGTTGTTTTTATTTAATAATGTAATGTAAAGCGTATGTATGTATCTAGTACTTCTGAGGATACTAAACTAATCGTTCTTTCGATACGTGATCTCTTATGATCATGTCAATGTTATGTAATAAGGTGCTGACTCTGGGTAACTGGGGTTATGGTGTTACAGTTGGTATCAGAGGAAGTTCATTACAAACCTTGGAAACAATATTTAGATAAACTCTGGTTAGAGAACATTATCCTCAGATAAACTTTGATGATTATTATATAAGAACATCCAAAAATTTTGGAAGTGTAAATATTATGTGGGATTTCCAAAAAAAATACATCCCTGTCTATAAAACAATTAGGTACAGGTGGCTCTAGCACAAATGTACCTAGGATTGAAAACTCAGACAAGAAGTTTCGGGCTTGACCTGGGGTATCTTGGTACACGACAACGAGCCTTGTTTCACTCTTCGTATTGACACTTCCATGAGATATTCTTAAGATGATTCACATTTTCTTTACAAACTGATTTGAAGGATTTTAATATAAGTGGAGAATATATACCCTTGGTTAATCCTAGGGTGTTTTAGATCAAAAATAAGGTTTCATGATATTATGTAAATGATTTTATGACTATTGTTACTCACACTCTGCTTTCTGGTTTTAGTCAATGGATGGATACCATGGAATGCATAGTGACATTGAACATGATGTACAAGGTTGTCATGGTGGTAGAAATGAGGAAAAATGGAATTTAGATAGGTGTAAAATATATTTTGTTCTTGCCGAATCAATTTTTTAAAAATATGATCAACAATAAATACATTAATAAACTCCCGAACTCAAAAAAAAGAATGAAAAGGTGAAGAATGATAAGATCTCTAGAAGTGGATACCCTAGATAAAATAAAGCTATTTTTCATGATGTTTTAAATGTGGAAGGAGACACACAGGAAAGTGTATCAATGGAACAAATAAATGTTTTATGTGTTGGAAAGAAGGCCATAAAGTAAATAATTGTTGAGGGAAAATAAAGAGTATTGTGGAAGAAAATAAAAATGATCCTAAGAATTCATTTACATTAATTTGTTGTAAATTTAGTGAACCTGGGCATTACTCTAGTCAATGTCAAATTCTATAGGATAACCCCTAAGTCAATGAAGAACCTATGTGGAAATAAATGGATGCAGAAATTTTTAAAGGTATTAATGCTCTTCTTTGATGGGATTAATTTGGAATAATTTTCTCTTGAAGGTGTAACCCAATAGTTTGTTATGTGAAAAAACTATTTGAGGACAAATTATCTTTTCTTTTGTGGATATATTTATAAATAATCATTTGGGTTTATATTATCCTTGAATTTGAGTCAATTATAGGTTATTACTTTTTGGGAAGAAAATTAATGGTATGAGATAACAATTGTTGTTAAAATATGTTTTGGGTAATTTTTAAGAATTTATCTCATTTTTTGGGAATGATATAAAATTATATATTTTTTGAAAAAGGACAACATTCAAACTATGTGACAACCCATTGTGTCGGACAAAGCTGCTGGAATCAAACCAACAACCAAAGTGCAACTAGGATTTATCGCCTACCACTAGACTACGTGAAGTCCCTGGTTAGTTTAACCAATTATTTTTAGTTAAATTATTTTATGGATCAAGAATATTTTTTTGGAACATATAATTTATATTCAGTATAGGAAACTGATTTGGTGATTAAGAGATAAATGTTATTTTTGAAGACGTTCTCTCTTTGGGGAACACTATATCACTAAGTAAAATAGAATACTATGGGATTTCATTTTAGGAGTAATGGTGGATTATTATTTTGGAAGAATGTATGTTTTTATTGTGGACTTATAGATATTTGGGTTATTTAGGGAAATTATTAACCTATAATAGAGAATATGTGATTAGGTTACTTACTTTTATGTATGTGACTTTAAGAGTTGTATATGTTATTTGGTGATAAATGTTAAGATTTATCTTGGAAGACTATGTGATCAAATCCTTATGAATTTTGGGTTTCAAACTTAGTTTTTATTATTTTGAATAATTTTAAGGACTTTTTCTAATGGTTGGTGTTTAAATTTGGGTGTTGTTTGTTTAATTTTGGGTATTAAGAGTAGTATTTCTTTCTATAAAGGATCATCCATTTTGGGGATCATCTGATCTTGTACTGACCATTTTGGTTTTTGTTAATTTATAAACACAAGGGAAATATATAGTTCGTCTTTTGTGGAATATTTGATTCCTTATAAGTTGATTCTAGCACTTCAGGTGTGACCACGTACATCTTGAATACTCATCGTTTGAAGAAAAGATGAGTTTGTGGTGGAAATTTAGTAAAGGATAAAACTCTACTTGAAAATTAAGTATATCTCTTTATATTCATAGTTAATATCATAAAATAAATTCCAAAACATTATTAAAAGAAACATAAAACCAAAATGTTGTCTATTTACTCTCCCAACTGGGTAATCAAAGACTCATTAACCCATCACAAGTTTATACTTTTCTAGTAGTTAATTTTCTCTTGATCATGTTTTCTATCACTCAGCAATAGAAATTGATGGTTCGTTTTCTCTTCCATGTCCATGTTTCCCTATATGGAACCCTATTATGGGTTATCTCGGGTGACCTCTATACTTCTATTTCTTTCTTTTAAAGTGTTAATTTTGTTTACTCTTTTTCTGATATGGGATTTCAACAAAGATATTTTGAAATGTCAAACCCTAGGTTTTGTTTCCGAGTTTAAATTTCAAGGAAGAAATTATTTGAAGGAGGGGAGAATGTAACAGTGCAAGATTTCACAGTAAGTTATATCATTTCAAGTAATTCATTAGCTTATACTACACGCAACACTGACTAGGATTACATTATATGTAAGATTGAGTTACTGTGAAACAACACTTTAATTATTCAAATGATATATTTATAACATAACAATTAAATATAATAATACAAATAGTAAAAAATAAATTATAAACGTCATTTATAATTCTATCACACAAATAAACTACATTTATAAGTAAATGTATTAGTTTCATTAAAATATAAGTGTTATTTTGATAAAGGAACAACTTCTTATGTCCCTTTTGTGAACAGTAATAAAATTAATTTTAGAAAATATTATAAATTCAATTTGGTGAAATTGACTTAAATTTTGAATTTATAATACCAATATTAGATAGGGGTGAAAGTTTGGTAATTTTATGAGAAGTTTAATTTTTTAATGAATAGTGAAAAATATTGTGTTTTAATACAAAATTTCCTTTTCACCCAATTTATTTATTTTGTTTTATAAAGGTTAGGGCTAAAGCCTCGATTTATTATTTTAATAAAAGACCTATTTTTAAGACTAGGTAGAGGGAGACCCGTTACATAGGCCGAAGGCCCAAGGCCAGTAGCCTGAATACAAGGCTTGAAAGCCCTTTTTTTGCCCAAAGGACCCCTCAGTGAACAGTACTGATACAGTACCATCACCACTACAGTACCTTCTACAGTTCCTTTCCACTGCAATTTCATCGCTGCTATAGTTCCACCACTTCTACAGTACTACTGCTGTTCCACCACTGCTACATTATTGCTATAGTACCCCAAGAAAGTCATCCCTACCTGGATTTGATCCTGGATCTTTTGGATGCCAAGCAGGAGCCTCTACCACTTGGGTATAGGCTCGTTGGAAATTTATTTATATTTTTAGATTATACTCTTAATTGGATTTAGAGTATTTTTAGATTATATTTTTATAATTTTATATAATGTTGATTATTGGAAGTAATTTCACATTTAAATTGGATATAAACACGTGTAAATCTTTTGATACTTTTTACTTCTTAAAAACCCACCTTTTGGTTTTCACAACAGGAACTAATTTTAAATTAATTAACAAAACATATGTGTTTTGAATTTGGTAAAATATATATCATTTTTAGATTCTAAATATCAAAATTATCTTAGGGTGAATTTTTGGTATTTTTCTAAAAAATTTCAATTTTTGATGAATAATGAAAAACATTGTGTTATAGTGTAAAACTGACTTTTATTTAAATAATTATTATTTTTATTTAAATTTATTTTAAAGTAAACATAGATACATAATATTTATGTTAGTTCAATTTAATTCATTAGACTCATTTTATAATTTGATCAGATGTATAAATTTTTATTGAACTTTTTAACGTCTTTTACCCACCTTCTAGGCACATTTTCAAATTTGCATAAAATGTAATTTTACCGCTTCTCTGACTTGAATTTCCAAAATCTGAGAGACACGGTTGACAACAGTAAGTAAAATGTGGTTCAATGGGATGAAAATAGTTTTTGGTGAAAATTAACTTTTGATTTTTATTTACCACTGTTAAAATAAAATAGGGTTATTAAAGGTAAAAATGATATTATAATTACCATAAAATATGTCCTAATTCTATTAGATTAGTTTTTTTCAATCGAAATCAACCTTAGGAATAAATTATGACCCTCTTTGATTCACTGGGATTATATTTGGACATTTATTATTATTTTATTTAAAGAAGAGTTAAAAGTATAAAATTCAAAGTTTAATAACTAATCCATTTTTATTATAGGGTTATAAAATTTGACTATAAATATTAATTAGAAAGAGAAATAGATTGACTACATCATGTGATTTTATTGATATTTTTTTGACATTAAATAATTAATCTTATTCATGAAACAATGATGATGTAGTAATTATCTTATTAATGAAAGATTAAAATAATTGATATTACAAATATCAAAATAAATTTAAATTGAGACTTTTGATATATTGAACTAATTTTATAGGTTAATATGACATTTTAGGGTTGATTTAATTTATTTTCATTGAATTAATCAAGTTTTTTTGACTTTCACAAAAACAGAATACTAAATAGTGTCAAAATTGACATAAATGGGTTTTTAAAACAAATAATATATTATTAAATGATATAATATTCCCAAAAATATAAGTTTCTTCCAAATGACTTATATAATTATATATATGTCATTAATGAACCACTCGAGGTTCTCTTGGCATTTTATTGTAATTTTATTAACCATGTATTATAAAAATACAATAAGACATGAAAAAAGTTAAACTATTTAACTAATAATTAAATCTAAAATATAAGGTTACTATGGTGACCTAAATTAGTCTAAAACCTATTTTTTTAGAATATTTTGACTCATACATACCTTAACCTAAAAATAAATCCATTTTAATCCATTATAAACCAAAAATTATTTTATAATATAAAAATATTTCAAGTGTTTCCTAAAGTTACCCTAACCTCTCTTATAAAAGGGTACTTAACCTTATCTTAATTGCATACCTCCAAATCTATTTGTCTTAGACAAAACCAGCTCAAATATCCTCCCAACTATCATCACTTAAACTTAAAGGCCTTACATTGATCATAAATCCAACCTATGGATCCCTTTGATCAAATCCAAAGGAAGCACCTGAAGAAGAGGTAATAATTTCCTCACCTCTTTCAAAGTTCTTTTCTTCTTCCACTTCCACTTTCTTTGTTGTTTCCATACCAAAAAAAACTCTAGTAACTTTTACATACTTTGATGTTATTATAAATATGGTACAACCATATTCATTATTCTCTGCGTACCGCTTACCGTCTCCACGTCATGGTGTAGTTTTTTATTCAACACTTTATTATTTGAATGGTTATAATAATTAGTGTAATTGATTTAAATAATAAATATAACATGTTAACGATTCTTTATATATGATATATCATCCAATTACATACAATTTCAACATCAATAGAATGATATTGTCGCTCATGGGTACGTAATGGTTATCGTCGCCATGAATGCGATGAGATTCATTCCTCATCGTAACCATTCAAGAATAATTTTCATTTTATAATTAAAAATAATATTTAAGAACATAATATAATTCTATATATGAATCAAATATATTCTATCCATAACAAACATGACTTATGTAACAAAACATTCAAAGGAAAATGAATCTGTTAAAACCCAAAATAATGACACGACTAAAATATTATTGACAAAGCAATATTAGAAGATCAAATATGATATCATATTTAGTTATGTGGTTCTTGTATAATTTAATAAAAATAATTTAACTATTATATAGGAGTTTAACCTGCCCTATACTAAGGAAAAGTACAAGGTATGGTGTTTTTATCACACTTTTTATTCCCGTGAGATTCATGCTATATTTGTAACTATTTCCTTTTCTTTGGTGTATGTACTACCCATTATTGTATTATTTGTGTAATATACTTTAATTTATGGTTATTTACGTCTTCATTTTATGATCCTTCTTTCATGGGGTGTATGTTTCATATGTTACCAAATCTATAAGGGAATTTCTAATTTCAATTTCAACTCATCGGGTTTTACACACACTTTATTGATTATTTTACTCCAATATTATGTGTGTGTTGGACTCCTCATGTGTTAATCATGTTTTAATAATCAGAAATCTCATTACTGTTAATTAATATTGACCTTCAGTGCACATCTTTCTAATGCTCTTCAAACTAAACAATAGGTGCATATCATGTTTTTATAATAACAAATCTTATGGATGTTAATTACTCTTTACATGTTTTATGCATAATTACAATTCTATCATATATTATCTCTAATGATTAACCTTAACTCATATTCTACATATCAATGTCTTAGTCCAAATACATATTTTTTTGTCTAAGTATGGACTCACCGTGAAGGACTCACTTTGACCAGACACCGTGACCAGACACCGTGACCAGACACCGTGACCAGACACCGTGACCAGACACCGTGACCACACACCGTGACCAGACACCGTGACCAGACATCGTGACCAGACACCGTGACCAGACACCGTGAACAGACACCGTGACCAAACACCGTGAAGAAGGCATTGTTTCCATGATCACTGTGACACCGTTTCTTAAGATTTTTTCAATATTATTTTAACTGATGCTAACAGTCATATTTGTTTTTTTAATGCAATTAATGTTATTTAATGCTAGTTGTTGGCTTGACAGGAAACCATATCTCGTACCTATGAAAATGGAATCATTCCTACTACCAGAGCTCGTGGAATATAAAGAAGATTGATCTGCATTAGAGAAGACACGAACGAATGCACGCACGCGCGCACGCCTGACACGTCTCGACACATATACTACAATACATGCGAGCTCTGTTCTGAACCAAATAACAATCTGGAGCACAACTGTGAAGAACACATTGCACGATTCTCAAAGAAGTTCCATACATGCAATCCGACATTTCTGAAGAACACACGACGAATCAAGAGACTGTAGAACACAAGCCAAACTACGACACACTATTTTTCAACAGAAAAACTAGAAAAGGACTCTGAAGCTTTCCTGCTGAATCCAACGAGTCCAGAGTTAAATTGACAATCACTATAGCCATTTAAAAACACTACATCTCTACTCTGTGATTCATTATTTACTTTTCAAGCAGTGTGTGTCATCTTCGGTATTTTTACACACACACTGTCTCCTGAACTTTAACCGGAGGATCTGTAAATCCTCACTCAAACTCTTACATCTTTTATTTCCCACAGGGATAGTGGTAGAGGTCATGTGTGACTTGAACAGCTGGTTTTCTATTGTTTTGTTTCCCATGAATAACAGTGGTAGAGGTCTTGGACCTGGATAGTTTTTGTAAAACTCTTGTTAACCCTGATCTAGGGTGTGGATCAATTTCTTATATATATTTGAGAGTACTAAGTCTCGGCTTGAGACTGAACCTCTTGTTATATCTATTGTGCATCTTTTATTTAATTTTAATGTATACGACATATATTATATTTATTCCGCTGCTGTTACTTTAAAATACAAAATTATTTTGAAGCTACATTGATAGTTAGATTATCAAGTGTTTACACTCATTGTAAATCAGTAGATTAATTTTAAAAGTTAGTTTGATCTTGTCGTTAAACTAACTGAGACCTAATCAATCTTTGAGAATCTAAGTGAACATTTACAATCTGTATAAATTCACTACAGTTTAACTTATTTTATAAATCGGGGGATTTTAACTAGACAATTTTTTAACAGAAATTTTAATTGGAACTCAATTCACCCCCCCTCTTGAGTGTCCACTCCGACCAACATTTGGTATCAGAGGATTTGTTTTTGTTTGTTCAAAGATTTTTGAAATACTCTGTTTTTCAACTGTGATTTTAGTTGCATCTCTAAAGATCTTAAATTTCTGTTAGTTCTAAATTTTTTCTCTTTAAATTGTATTTCTAAAATCTAGTTATGGATAATAGACTAGATGGTGCTGCTACTAACAGGACACCTTTCTTCAATGGTACCAACTATGCCCAATGGAAGCTTAAAATGAAAATGCATTTAGAAAGCATAGGTTTTGATATATGGACTCCCATAGAATCAGAATATAAACTTCCCACTACTTCTAGATCCACTTGGGATGAACCTACAAAGACTGCTTATAATAATAATTATAAAGCCATGAATGCCATGTACTATTCTTTAGGAGATTAAGAGTTTAACAGAATTTCTTCTTGTAAAACTGCTTTTCAAATTTTGGATACCTTAGCTGTTTCTCATGAAGGAACAACCAATTTTAAGGAAATGAGATTAAATACTTATACTATTAAATATGATAATTTTAAAATGAAAACTGATGAACCTATTTCTGAAATGTATCTCAGGTTTAATGAGATAGTCAATACAATAAATTCACTTGGAAAAGTTGTTCCAGTAAAGGAACAAATTATGAAAATCTTGCTATGTTTACCAGACCGATGGAGAGGCACATCTGTTTCAATCAGAGAGTCATGTGACATTTCTACTCTACCTATTAAAGAACTCATTGGTAAGCTTATGATGTATGAGGAAGAACTCAAGGTAAACAAAGAAGAAGAAGATAAACCTAGAAGAATGTCTGTTGCTTTCAAATCTTCAACTTCAAAGGACAAGGATAAAAAGAAAATTCACACTATAAACGAGAGTTCAAGCTGTGAAGATAGTGAAAGTGCTTCTGATAGTGATGCTGAAATGGCTCACATTTCCAGAAGGTTTAATAAGTTCTATAGGAAGAAGAAGTTTTTCAGAAAATCAAATTACAAAGGAATGTATGACAATAAGGAAAATTGGAAGAAGGATTGGAAAAATCCAGATAAAAGTAATGAAGTTTTCTGTTATGAGTGCAAAAGGAAAGGACATATTAAATCAGACTGCCCAAAGCTCAAATTTAAGAAGAAATATGATTACAAGGACAGTAAGTAGAAAAAGGATATGAAGGCTACTTGGAGCACTTCTGAGGATTGCTCCACTAAATCTGAAGTCTCTAAAACTGAACACAGAAATAAGGCAAACATGTGTTTTATGACAAATACTTCTGAGGTAACAGCATAAACTCCTGCTTTAAATTCTTATTATTCTGGAGATAATACTGACTCTGATAACATGTCAAAATCTGAACTATTTGAATATTGTGATATGTTAGAAGAAACCTATAATGAGCTGAAATACAAATACAAAGGTTTAAAGAAACATTATGCTTTAATTGTTAAACATAAATCTGATCTTGATATTTAAATGGAAAAGAATGTTCAGTTACCTAAAGAAAACACTGAACTGAAATTATCTAATGAGCAACTCAGAATGGATTTAGAAAAATTCACAAATGGAAAGGATACACTAACTCAAATGCTAGGAAAGAAAGTTTCACCAAAATACACTACCGGAATAGGCTACAAACCTGGTGAGAGACAGTTTACTAAGAATATATTTGTTCCTAAATCTGGACAGAATGCTGCTAATTCTAGTTCTGGACATTTATATGCTTCAACTAGTTATATTCATAGTTATGGATCTAATAAGGTTTATCTTTCAAAGTCTGTTTATTCTACAACTTTCATGAGACCCATAAGACAGATTTGGGTACCAAAAGCTTTGATTGCTAACCTGTCTGGACCCAATAAGATCTATGTACCAAAATCATTTCCTATCTAAATATTTTTTGTAGGAAACCTGCTTAAATAGCTCATGTAGGAAGACATGGTACTTAGACAGTGGATGTTCAAGACATATGTCTGGAGACTTATCATGCTTTAAAAGCTTAGTCAGAGTTGATGGAGTTTTTGTCACCTTTGGTGATAATTCTAAATGGAAAATCATCGTCTTAGGCCAGATTGGTAACACGGACTCAGTATTAATTTCTAAAGTTTTATTTGTTGATGGACTTAAATATAATCTTTTAAGTATTTCTCAGTTATGTGATGATGGTTTTAATGTTAAATTTGAAAATGATTCATGCAATGTTTTTAATTCTAAATATGCTTTAGTATTTTCTGCCCTGCGAAATGAAAATGTTTATGCTGTTGATTTAAATTATTTAGTTAAGCATAATATTTCTTTTTTAAATGCTTTTCATAACGATTCTTGGCTTTGGAATAGAAGATTAGGACACTGCAATATACACTCACTTAGAAAAATTACTAGGAAGAACGTAGTTAGAGACCTACCCAAACTTGAGTTTCCAAATTACAAAGTTTGTAATCCCTGTCAAAAGGGAAAGAAACATAAAGTTTCTTTCAAATCAAAGAAAGAAGTGTCAAATTCTCAACCTCTTGAGTTGGTTCACATGGATTTATTTGGACCATCTAGAGTTTCTAGCTTAAATGGGAAGCACTTTGTCTGTGTCATAGTAGATGACTTTTCTAGATATACTTGGGTATATTTTCTAGCTCACAAAAGTGAATATTGTTCTTACTTTGTTAAATACTCCAAATCTATAGAAAACCTTAGTGGACTTAAGATTAAAACTCTGAGAAGTGATCATGGCCGTGAATTTGAGAATCATGAATTTGAATCTTACTGCTCTCACAATGGCTATAGTCACAATTTCTCTGCCCCTAGGACACCCCAGAAAAATGATGTAGTAGAAAGAAGGAATAGAACTCTGCAAGAAATTTCTAGAACTATGCTTAATGAGTATGACCTACCTGTTTACTTTTGGGCTGAAGCTGTAAATACAGCTTGTTCTCTTATCAATAGAGTCTTAATCAGACCTGTTCTTAAGAGGACCCCTTATGAGTTGTGGAACCATAGGAAACCTAAAGTTAACTACTTCAAAGTCTTTGGCTGCAAAGTCTTTATTATTAATACTAAAGACAATCTCGACAAATTTTCATCCAAGAGTGATGAAGGAATTTTCCTTGGTTACTCTATTTCTAGTAAAGCCTATAGAGTTTTCAATAAGAGAACCAAGTGTGTTGAAGAATCTGTTCACATCAATTTTGATGAAAATGATCCACATGAGCCTAAAACCTCTCTTGAAAATCTTGAAGATGATCTCTCTGTTTTGAACCTTAATGATAAAGACAGTGGACCTATAGTTAAAACTTCCAGTTCTGGAAATTTTCCAGAACCTGCTTCGGTTGAGTCCCAACATGTTGATGAACCTGAAATTTCTAGCCCTGCCTTTACTAGATCAACTAAAATTCGGAAGAATCATCCTTTAGATGTTGTTGTAGGAAATATTGATAGAGGGACACATACTAGAGCTTCTCTTAGAAATCAGGTTGAACATCAAGCCTTCTTGTCACAGCTTGAACCTAAAAACATTGATGATGCTATTAATGATGAATTTTGGGTAATTGCTATGCAAGAAGAATTCAATCAGTTTGAAAGAAATAAAGTTTTCAATCTTGTTGAAAGACCTAAGGACACTTTCACAATAGGCACAAAATGGGTGTTTAGAAACAAAGTAGATGAATCCAAAAACATAGTTAAAAATAAAGCTAGACTAGTTTCACAAGGCTATAGTCAAGAAGAAGGTATTGAATATGAGGAGAATTTTTCTCCAGTAGCCAGATTAGAATATATAAGTATTTTACTTGCTTATGCTGCACATCTAAATTTTAAACTATATCAAATCGATGTCAAGAGTGAATTCTTAAATGGTTATATTGCTGAGGATGTTTTTGTTGAACAACCACCTGGTTTTTCAAACTCTCATTTTCCAAATCATATTTTCAAATTATCAAAAACTTTATATGGTTTAAAGCAAGCTCCAAGAGCTTGGTATGATAGATTAAGTACTTTTCTAATTTATAAAGGTTTTACAAAAGGAATAGTTGATCCTACTCTTTTTATAAAACGAATTTCTAAAGATTTTTTAGTAGTACAAATTTATGTTGATGATATTATCTTTGGATCTTCTAAAAATTCTTTATGTATTGATATTTCAAAAATGATGGAAAATGAATTTGAAATGAGTTTAGTGGGTGAACTTAAATTCTTTCTTGGTTTTCAAATTTTTCAAAATGATGATGGAAATATTTTAACTCAAAGTAAATATACTAGAGATCTTTTAAAACGTTTTGGATTGGATAGCACAAAAAGTAGTGACACTCCCATGAGTACCACCTGTAATATGGATCTTGATGAAAACGGTAAATCTGTTGATCAAACCACTTATAGAGGAATGATTGGAAGTCTACTCTACCTTATTGCTATTCGTCCTGATATTATGTTTAGTGTGTGTATGGGTGATCATTTTCAAGCAAACACTAAAGAGTCACATTTCAATGCTGTAAAGAGAATTTTCAAATACCTCAAGCATACTCCCAATTTAGGAATGTTCTATCCCAAAGGACAATCATTTGAACTAATTAGTTATTCTGATGCTGACATTGCTGGATGTAAGCTAGATAGAAAAAGAACCTCTGGAACATGTCATCTTTTAGGCAAGTCACTAGTATCATGGTGTAGTAAGAAACAAAATTTTATTGCATTGTCAACTGCAGAAGCTGAATACATAGCTGCTGGAAGTTGTTGTGCACAAATTTTGTGGATGAAACACACATTACTAGACTATGGATATCAATTCAGACATGTCTCAATAAATTGTGACAACACAAGTGCTATTAATATTTCTAAGAATCCTGTTTCTCATTCTAGGACAAAACATATTGATGTAAGACATCACTTTTGGAGGGATCATTATCAAAAAGGTGATATAACTTTGGAATTCATTAGTACTTAATATCAACTTGCTGATATATTCACTAAACCATTAAATTCTGAAAGATTGGACTACATCATACATTATCTTGGTATGATTAATCATAAATGAATATCTTACTGTTTCTAAGTTACTGTTTTTATGCTCACGGTCTGACAACTCATTGTCTCACCGTGACTATATAAACTGCTCACTGTTTCACCGTGATGAATATAAACTATCTCACCATGATGGCTAGTGTTCTTTCTCATCGTGAGAAGTATGATAATTTTTATTATTTTTATTTTATTTTTACCCGTATCACAGTAATTTTTATTTCACCACTATTTGATTTCCCTCGTTCGTGTTTTTATGACGTTTGACATTCCCAAATGATAAAACATAAGGGTTTCATTTGACTCCTTACCCGAATTCTCTCCTGAACCTTCTCTTCCCTCTCGTATGAACCTTTAGTGAATGTCAAGGATGAAGCATCCATCTTCACCCTCTCTGAGAAGCGCCGCTCTAAGAAACAAAGGAGGATACCGAGGATAGCGCCCGAAGGACCTCTAAACCCAAACCTAGTAAGCCGTACAGTTGTACCTGAAAAAGAGGTTTGCCCTGAATGGTTTTTGTCTAGAAGATCATTAGTTTTGAATGTTTTAAAAGAAAAAGGATGGCTTGAATGGTTCACTGAACAGAATAGACCGATTTACCCGAGGATTGTATCTCAATTCTATCAGTATGTGAAGTTCTATTTTGAGTTTGGAGAAAGCTTTTTGGTGACCAGCTGGATCGATGGTCAGAAGTACTCTTTCTCTTCAATGTTGTGGGCTGCATGCCTAATAATTCCACATGAAGGAGTGTGTAAAGATTACCAAAGAGACCCTCCTCCAACAACTGACATCTTTGACCTAGAAACCATTTTGGAAAATCTAACAGGAAATGGAACCAAGAGAAGGCCCATAGCTGCTGAACTGGATGGGGAGACAATACTTTTGTTCAATTTTGTTCAGAATTTGGTTAGTCCAAGAAAAGGAGATTTTGCTGTGATGAATTATCAGGATGTGTTCCTGATTCACCTATTGAAGAATGGCCAAAAGATCAATCTTTGTAAGTATGTTATCAACCATATCTATGAGTTGATCAAAGTAACTTCCAAATCCACCTCCCTGTTTTATTCAAGGATGATTTCAGCCATGTTAGTCTCAAAAGGAATGGTTGGACCAAATGAAGAAAAATTAGAGGACTTTGATTTCTGCCTATCCATTCCTATCATCAGTTGGATGAAGATTAGATGGAATCCATGGAAAAAGTAATGGGTTGAGGATAGTGATCAACTATATAAAAAGTTTAATCCTTTTGACTATCCAAGAAGGCCTAATAACCAAGATGATCCTGGTTTGGAACCAGATGAAGTGGCTGCGTACTCAGAAGAAGAAGAACAAGAGGAAGTAACAGCTGAAGTTCCACCTAGAGAAGAATCTGTAATATCTCCAATGGAAACAGTTCCTGTTGAAGAGGAAAGGGTTGTTATCCCTGATGTTATCCCTGCTGTTATCCCTACTGAAATACCTCAAGGAGAGGAAGTTGTTGTTGAAAAGGAAAGGACTGAGTATCCTTCAGTTGTTCTTCATGAGGAAGAATCTCATCCCAATGCTGCAAGGAAATTAGTTTTTCCTGGTTTAGAACCGCAAGCAAACTTTGAAGAAGTTTTTGTTGAAGAGACTCTTTCTGTTGAGAAAGAAGCAAGTCTGGAAGCTTATCAAGTGGAACAATCGGTTCCTGAGATTATTCCATCTTCTAAAGAATTAATGGAAATTTCCTTTCAGCTGTCAAGGAAAGAATTTGCTGAAGAGATTAGGGACGATCCTGTGGATCTTTTCCATGTTCCTGAACCTCAAGAATCTAAAAGGGAAGCACAAGTTGATGGGGAGGAAACTCGAAATCTTGATATAGTGGAAGCTGGGTCTGGTGAAGCTTCTCAACCTTCTGTCACTTTCTCTATACACTCTCGGTATGAGTTCCCAATCTTTTATGATGTGAATGAGTCATAGAAAGTGACTGAAACTAGAATGGATCTTTCTTCTCTGTTTCAACTGAAGTCCTTAGCTCATTCAGAACCAGAATCAGGGCCCCAACCTCAATATGGATCAGAATCTGGATCTGAAGATGACTCTAACCCTCAAATAGAATCTAAGTCTCTACCTTTACCTGCATCCTTACCTGATCTTCATTACTTTGTAACCAAAGATGATCTAAAAGCTTTTGGCGAGACTTTGTTAGCTGGTTTTGAGAGAATTGTCTCCACTAAACCTCGCCCAGTGACTCAATTAAGTCAAGAAGATGCATCAATTCTCTTGGAAAATATTATCTTGCATATTCAACCAAGGATGATCCGAGAAATTCAAGAAGTCCAAGTAGAGAATAAGCTACGGAGTGCTGATGTTGCAAATATGAAAAGTATGGTAGCAAGTCTGCAGAATGAGCTATCTGTGAGATCAGTGCCTGCTCATGTTTCTGCCCCTGCACCTGTTGTTGTTTCACCTGAGTCTTCTGATTCCCTCCTTGCTAGGGAGATTGTGTCTCAAGTTCATCCTTACCTTCTATATTTTGTTGAAAAGATTGGAAAAAGGCACACGAAGATGCTGGAACGCATGAGGGATCTTGTGGAAACTCTGAATAAGCTTACAGATGAATACACTGGATGTCTGCAAAAAGATCTGAAACAGCTCAAAGTTCTAACCAAAGCTGTCAAGGCTTCACCTACTTCGGGTCAGACCTCCACACCTACTTTGGATGATTCTCTACTGAGATCCTTAATTAAGGAAGAATTACAGAATGCCTTCAGTGGCTTGGATCTGTCTTCTTTGTCAGGAGTAATTAAGAACAGTGATAGAGCATTGGACTTGGTTAGGATCCATTCAAAGATAGCCAATGATGCTCAACAAGAGATCTCCAAGAAAATAGATTTGAATCTTTCCCGGATTTTCTCTAAATGTGACATGACAAATCACTTTAGATATCTTGTGTAAAATCTGAGAATCCCTCCGGTGACTCAAGCTTTTAAAGCTCAAGTTCGGAAACTTTCAGAGTTCACCAGATTGTTGGACAGATTTCTGGAGAATAAGGATGATTTTGAAAAGGCTATTCAGTATGGTGGTGAAATCATTACTGATTTCATCAATATTTTGAAGCCATATCTTCTTGTGCAGAGTGCTGCTATAGTTTCTCCAGCTGCTGCTCCCCTTAGACCTGGACTTCCTGCCTTAGCATCTACTACCATGACAGTTAGCCAAGAACTTTCTCAGATCCGGCCAGTCATTCTTGACCAACCTAAGCCTAGATCTTCTACTGCTCCTACTTTGGCTCCATCTGTTTTTGAAGGTCTACCCTTACCCTCGTTTTCTACCTCTTCTATGCCTTCTTCTACTTCAGCACCAGCTCCTGCTGCTGATAAAGGCAAGACAAAAATGGATCCCTAAAGAGTTTACCGCCTGTCTCTCTTTTTGATGGGATGTCATTTCTTGTTTCCAGTTTGTACTTCTCTTGTACTTTGTATTATAAATGCATTGGTTAATGATAATTTCCAAGTTTCATTTACTTTTTTCTACTTTTTGATAATTCCAAAAGGGGGAGAAAAACCTCCATGTATAAGTTCTATAATAGTATAAATGGGGGAGAAAAACTGCAAGTATCTGTTCTGTAATGTTTTTGCTATGCTAGTATCTTTAATATTACATATCTTTTATATTCTGCCTATATATGATTTGTGATCATAAAAAAGGGGGATATTATTGGACTCCTCATTTGTTAATCATGTTTTAATAATCACAAATCTCATTACTGTTAATTAATCTTGACCTTCAGTGCACATCTTGCTAATGCTCTTCAAACTAAAAAATAGGTGCATATCATGTTTTTATAATAACAAATATTATGGATGTTAATTACTCTTTACATGTTTTATGAATAATTACAATTCTCTCATATATTATCTATAATGAGTAACCTTAACTCATATTCTGCATATCAATGTCTTAGTCCAAATACAGATTTTTTTTGTCTAAGTATGGACTCACTGTGAAGGACTCACTATGAACAGACACCGTGACCAGACACCGTGACCAGACACTGTGACCAGACACCGTGACCAGACACCGTGACCAGACATCGTGACCAGACACCATGACCAGAAACTGTGACCAGACATCATGACGAGACACCGTGACCAGACACCGTGATCAGACATCGTGAAGAAGACATCATTTCCATGATCACTGTGACACCGTTTCTTAAGATTTTGTCAATATTATTTTAAGTGATGCTAATGGTCATATTTGTTGATTTTAATGCAATTAATGTTATTTAATGCTAGTTTTTGTCTTGACAGGAAACCTTATCTTGTACCTATGAAAAGGGAATCATTCCTACTGCCAGAGCTCGTGGAATATAAAGACAATTGAGCTGCATTAGAGAAGACACGAACGAACGCACGCACGTGCGCACGCCTGACACGTCTCGACACATATACTACAATAAATGCGAGCTCTGTTCTGAACCAAAGAACAATCTGGAGCAAAACTGTGAAGAACACATCACACGATTCTCAAAGAAGTTCCATACATGCAATACGACATTTCTGAAGAACACACGACGAATCAAGAGACTGTAGAACACAAGCCGAACTAAGACACTCTATTTTTCAACAGAAAAACTAGAAAAGGACTCTGAAGCTTTCCTGCTGAATCCAACGAGTCCAGAGTTACATTGAA
The DNA here is from genome assembly GCA_963277665.1 of Viscum album. Classification (NCBI taxonomy): domain Eukaryota; kingdom Viridiplantae; phylum Streptophyta; class Magnoliopsida; order Santalales; family Viscaceae; genus Viscum; species Viscum album. The sequence goes on along the minus strand of OY728164.1, from coordinate 989,805,803 downwards.
AATCACTAGAGCCATTTCTAAACTGAACATCTCTGCTCTGTGATTCATTATTTACTTTTCGAGCTGTGTGTGTCATCTTCTGTATTTTTACACACACACTATCTCCTGAACATTAACCGTAGGATCTGTAAATCCTCACTCAAACTCTTACATCTTTTATTTCCCACTGGGATAGTGGTAGAGGTCGTGTGTGACCTGAACAGGTAGTTTTCTATTGTTTTGTTTCCCACGGATAACAGTGGTAGAGGTCTTGGACCTGGACAGTTTTTGTAAAACTGTTGTTAACCCCGATCCAGGGTGTGGATCAATTTATTATATATATTTGAGAGGACTAAGTCTCGGCTTGAGACTGAACCTCTTTTTATATCTTTTGTGCATCTTTTATTTAATTTTAATGTATACGACATATATTATATTTATTCCGCTACTATTACTTTAAAATACAAAATTATTTTGAAGCTACTTTGATAGTTAGATTAGTAAGTGTTTACACTTATTGTAAATCAGTAGATTAGTTTCAAAAGTTAGTTTGATCTTGTGGTTAAACTAACTGAGGCCTAATAAATCTTTGAGAAGCTAAGTGAACATTTACAATCCTTATAAATTCACTACATTTTAACTTATTTTATAAATCGGGGGATTTTAACAAGACAATGTTTTAACAGAAATTTTAATTGGAACTTAATTCACCCCCCCTCTTGAGTGTCCACTCCGACCAACAGTGTGGAATCACTATTTATTTATGTAGTAATTTACACTCCTTTTTGTGTGGATACACTTTTGATATGCATAATCACTCCATTGATAAATTCTAAAGTCATTGATATGAACTTGATATGGGTAATCTTAACTCAATTTCATTTCTTTGAGTTAAACATCCAAGACATTGGTTTTGTTTTCACAAGAATATGTGTGAATGTCCTCTGAATTATTTACCCCGAATATCTGATCATATTGAGTGTATTTATATATTTCATACATAATTATGAAATTTATTTATCCTAAATCTAAGGATATGGTCTTTATAGGGGATTTCATCTCAATTTACATTCCATTAAGACTCCTTTGTTGTTATGTTCCAATTAACTTTTATATGGTGTATATACTATCCTCTGACATATTATATCATGAATCCCTTTATTCACATGATATTATAATGTTTGGATTAATTTTATTCATTATTATCGTTGGTTTTGTTTTTACAAGAATATTTGTGAATGTCCTCTGACTGATTTACAATGAATATCCAATAATATTGAGTGTATTTATATTTGTCATAAATAATTATGTCATTGATTTATCCTAAATCTAAAGATATGGTATTTATAAGGTATTTCATCTCAATTTACATTCCATTGATACTTCTTTGTTGTTATATTCCAATTAACTTTTATATGGTGTATATACTATCCTTTGACATAGAATATCATGAATCCCTTTATTCTCATTATATTATAAAGTTTTGATTAATCTTATTTCTAAATTATTTGTATTCAAGCATCTCTCATTTGGATAGAAAATTTTAACTAAAATATAATTTAAAATGTTTTAAAGATTTATTCTTCTAAATCTTTCTCATTAATGTCCTTGTTTTGAAAATGGTTTTAAGGATTTATTTATAAGGACAGGAATTTTTTGAAATTAAAATTATTTTAACAACTTTCAATGTGGTATGGGACACTTTGATTCAAAAATCTCTTTTAAATGACTTGTATGATAAATAGTGATACTTTTAAATGTTTTTAAGAAAATAGTTATATTTCTCTCAAATAGTTTTACTAATTATTTTCATTTATGTTAGTATCTATCATTTTATTTTATTCTTGATTGAGGTTGATTTATTATAATATAATCTTCTATATTGTATTTAATGAGTTATGTTTGATTATGGATGTGCTATTTTTATACCATTCATGGTTTGTGGTTAAAGTATTGACATTTCGTATGCATGTTTTAATATGAATTTTTAGATTATATTTCACCATTTTTAAATGAGGAATGCATTGGACTTAGTAAGAGACGGGTGGGGCCCTCTATAGGCCCTCGATTCATCGGTAGGTCCCTTGAGAAAAACCAGTGTCTTGGCACAAGGACTTGATGAAATTCATATTTTTAGTCTTAGCATGAGTCCTTGACTATGTGGTTATGCTGTTCGGCATTATGCATTCCATCATTATAAAATTTACTATTGATATTACATGTGATTATTCAACTAGTAGAATATCCATGTGAATAAGTATATGGCATTATTTGATTTATATTTTCCATATTGTGCTGATTTTTAAGATTAAAAGGCTTGGGTTTTAGTCTTCTATATTGACTTAAATGTTTATGCTTATTTGTGATTATTTCTGCTATATAGTTATCCTCACCGAGCATCTGAGATCACCACTTTCTTATGTTTTCTTTTTTCCAGGATGTGGAGAAGTATATCATGATTGACCTATAGGGATATGCTAAAGGATATGAGTGTGTTTAAAGGTGACACAATGTTTTTGTTTTATATTTCATGACGTAATGTAAAAATTATGTATGTATCTAGTACTTCCAAGGGTACTAAACTAATCGTTCTTTAGAGACTTGATCTCTTGTGATCATTCCAATATTATGCAATAATGCACCAACTCTGGGTAACTAGGTTCGGGACATTACAAGTTAGTTCATTTCAAATTTTTTATTATATAATACAATTTCTTCCAACACTCAAATCAATTGAGGATCAACCGGAGAAACAACCCTTTCGATGATCATAGCTACATCACTTTCACTAAGTTGTGTCATTAGAGCACGTTGATGTGGAGGGACAAAACTAACTAGATCTAACAACTCTTCATTAAATTCATTGTGGCCATCCATAGTCACATTCACTAAAGGATGAGGTACAGCTACAAGATTAAGAGCAGGAGCAACTATCATATCCTCTAAATCAAGATACTTCAGACCCAAAGTAAAATACCATGAATCTTTTCTCCAAAAATGCACAAAATATATCATCAAGAGGAGAAGTTACATCAAATTTCACCCTTTTGGTTTTATCTCCTCCTCAACAGATACTCTTTTTCTAGCGTAAACCAACTCTTACATTGGATCCACTAAAACATCTCTTTTGTTATGAACTTCATCATGCACATTCACATCAGGAGATATTTCCTCAACTATAGGTGCTTAAATAACTTCATGCGATTTCACAACTAGTTATTACTCCATTAAAGTTGTATCAAGAAGATATAAATGATCAACAAGAGCTGTAATAAGATCAGTAGGATCTTTAACAGGATCTTTAACAGGACCTTGATCATCATGAGGATGTTCTGATCCACAATCAGATTCCTCGTCGTCTTCTCGGTTTTCAACTTCATCTTTATCACCATAATCTTCTTCTTCTTCACTTCTATTTTATCTTTCTAAATGATTTGATTCCTCATCACCATTAGATCTTTTAACATACTCAACATTATCTGACTCTTCAGTATCCTCATCTTCAGTCTCAGCTAGAAGTGGTTCCTTTGTAGGAAGAGCCCTAGGAGGGATAGTAAGACCATAGGTCATCTTTTCAGGACTTTAATATATTTCATGGTCACTTATTTCATTATTTGGTTACCCATTTCCTTGATCTTACTCAGCTACATCTTCCTCCTATGAATACTCACCATCTTCATCTGGTCTGAGACCACGGTCATCCATGTTCCTCGGCCTTGAAGGATGCTCAACATGATTAAAATCCCCATACAGTTTTTAATTGTTCCCAACCCACATATTCTTCTAGGGATTCCAATTAAGTTTCAATCTCTTTTAGATATTTTTGTTGAGATAGAAACCATCATATACTAAAACTGTTTCTTCAACTCCATTCACTAAACCCTTATCTTTAAGCATAGAAAAAATAATCCTTGGATAAAACAATGAATCTGTTTTGTAGTAGGGTTTTATCAATTCACTTATATGCTCCATAAAATATCTACATAGGTTAACCTTATGTCCCTTCTTCAGAATATATATAAAATATACATCTTTGTGCATTAGAGAGGCAAACTCCCCTTTGTAGGACATAATAATTCTGAATAAACTTGAAAAATAGTATGCATTCACCATAAAGTCATACTATTATAGGCCTTCTATGATCTCCATTACCAATAATATCAACTAAAAAATCCTCAAAATTGAAAATATCATGGGTTTTAGGTGCACTTCTCTAATGATAATCACATACACCCTCATGGGGAGAAATCAAGAATTCTTCTCAATGATTAGATGAAAAAGAGATTATTTTTCACCTACTATATATTTGATCCAAAATACATCTGATCCTTCATGAAAAAATTCCACATAAAAATAGAACTTGTGCGCTAGCCTCAGATAAAATTGTCTTTCAATTTTGGAGAACTACTCCAACCATCCTTGAGAATGAAACACATTTAACAAGAGAGTCCTACTTGTAAGCAACCATTTTGAGTGCACTTCTTTCTCATGAGTGAAGATACGGTTCACAAGTTCCAGATGAACAGGTTGTGGTTTCAGTTGACTTGATTCACCTATTTTCTTCTTAGATGGATGTGACTCATCCACAGATATCTCATAAACACGTTTAACATGATCCATTGGTGATATTAGAGGGTTTTGGTTCTAAGGATAAATGTAGCAGGAGTTCAGGAGAGAATGGTTTGAAGGTAAGATTCCGAGAGAAAGAGTGTGGGAGTGATTAAAAGTGTTGGATCAACCCTTAATTTTAACATTTAGGGTTTTAAAATCATAAAATACAAAATAAGGAATAAAATAAAATGAAAAAATTAAAATATAGATGTTTCAAATTCCAAAAAGAAAAATAAAAAAAGGACTAAGTATCTATTGGTGAGACACATCGATAAAACCAATCAATAAGTCACCATCGGTGATTCATCATCGGTGAGACATCATCGGTGAGACATAATCAATGAGACATAATTGCTGAGACATCTAATATTTAGTCACTCAAATTTGATCTTTCCAAACTCATGTCTGATGTAAATCATTCTCTTAGAATTTAATGGATTAGTAAAAATGTTAGCAATATGATGTTCAGTGCCAATTAATAAAATTTTTATATCATATTTTCAATAATGATCACTCAAAAAGTGATTTATTACATCAATATATTTTTTTCTATAGTGAGAAACTAGATTCTTAGAAATGTTAATTACACTTCTGTGGTCATGGTTTATAGGGGCATGTCTAAATTGATATCTATAATCTAGTAAACTGTTTTTCGTCCACAAAATCTGAGTACAAAAAATACCATCAGCTATGTAGTCAACTTCGACAGTGGATAATGTGAAAAAATATTTATTTTTACTACAACATGAAACTATATACTTTCCCAAAAAGTGACATATTCTAAAGGTACTTTTTCTATCTGACCTGTAACCACAAAAGTTAGCAATAGAATAAGTAACTAAGTTAAATGGTTTTCCTCAATAGTATGACAGTCCTAAGACTGTAGTAAATTTGGGGTATTTGAAAATTCTTTTAATAGAAATTATATGTGACTCTTTCATATTTTCTTGAAAACACACACTCAATATAATATCTGTTTGGATAGCAGTTAAGTAAAGATGACTTCCAATCATAGCTCTGTAATAGGTTTGATTCGTGAATTTTCCATTTTCTCCAAAATCCAATTTACAGGTGGTACTCATGAGAGTATCACTACTTTTAGTTCTTTTCATATTAAAATGTTATAAAATGTAATTTTTATATTTACTTTTAATTAAAATAATACTTCATTAATTTAAAATATTTGAAACCCAATAAATAACTTATGTTCAACCATTAAGCTTATTTCAAATTCATTTTTCGTTATTTTTCAAAAATCAATACATAAATATTTTTTGAAGATCCAAAAATAATATCATCAACATATATTTTTGAAAAACTAAATAAATATTTAGAAATCCTTTTTATGAAAAGATTAGTATCATAAATCCCTTTTTTAAAATTTTTGAAATAATAAAAGTCTTGATTTTATCATTCCAAGCACTTAGAGCCTTTTTTAAACCATACAAATCTTTTTTTAATTTAAAACATGATTTTTAAAATGACAATTTGTAAAAAAATTGGGTTGTTCGACAGAAAAAATACTTGACTATATAACCATTTAGGAATTCACTTTTGACATTCATTTGATAAATTTTGAAATTCAGGCTCATTTCATAAGATAACAATATTCTAATGGATTTAAGTCTAGAAACAGGTGAAAATGTTTCTTCAAAGTAAATTTCTTCCCCTTGACTATAACCTTGTGAAACTAATCTAGCCTTATTTCTTACTTTTGTACCATCTTCATCTACTTTATTTATAAACACCCACTTAATGCCTTTTATCAATGTGTATTTGGGTTTATCAACAATTTTCTGAACTTTGTTCCTTTCAAACTGATTTAATTCATCTTGCATAGCCATCATCCAAAATTCATCATTGATTGCATCATTTATGTTCTTAGGTTCAAGATGTGACAAAAAGGCTTGATGTTCGATCTGGTTCCTTAGAGAAGATCTAGTCAATGTCCCTTTATATAAGTCTCCAAATACATTATATAAGGTATGGTTCTTAAGGGTTCTAATATATTTTGAAAAAGAAGGGTCATTATCTCCGGTTTATATACAGGTTCTGTTTCATTATGATCAAAATATAGGGAGTTTCCAGAATTGGATTTTTCTACTTCTTTAACAACATAATCAGGATCTTTAGGATTTGGGTCAAGATTTTACATATTGTCCCCAAGATTTTCTAGGGAGGTTTTAGGTTCATTTGGTTCTGTTTCATCAAATTTGATATGTAAAAATTATTCCACACACTTGGATATTTTATTAAAGACTCTATCATCTTTGCTAGAGGTTGAATAACCTATAAATAATCATTCATCACTCTTAGAGTAAAATTTTTCTGTATTATATTTTTTAATAAGGATATGGAATTTTAAACCAAAAACATTAAGGTAATTAACCTTAGGTTTCCTATTATTTCATAGCTCATAGGGGTTTCTCTTAAGGATAAATCTAATTAAAACTCTACTGGTTATTTAACAAGTTGTATTCATAGCTTATACCCAAAAATAAATAGGTGAATCATATTCACTAAGCATAGTTCAGGATATCACTTATAAGGTTCTATTTCATCTTTCTACAAATCCATTTTTTGAGGTGTCCTAGGATCTTATAAGTTATGAATATATCCATTCTTTGAGTAAACAAAATCTAATTCTAGATTTTTAAACTCATGGCCATGGTCACTTCTTAAGATTTTGTTCCTAAGTCCACATAGGTTTTCTACTGACCTAGCATACTTAGTGAAATAAGATCATACTTCACTCTTGTGAGCTAAAAAGAATGTTCATGTATGAATGTAGACCTAGTGATGCCTATTTAAACTTGAGACTAAAGAATTTCCAAAAAAATCTGTGTGAACCAACTCAAGAGGTTTAGAAGATGAAACTTATTTCTTTGGTTTGAAAGTTATTTTATGTTGTTTCCCTTTTTGAGAAGTACTACAAACTTTATTATTGGGAAACTCATGTTCAGGTAGATCCCTGACTAGTCCTTTTCTAGTTATCTTTCTAAGGGATTGAATATTATAGTAGTCTATTATCCTATAATAGTGCCAAGAATATTTATGAAAGGCAATCAAGAAATAATCACTTTGAGAAACTAAATAATCTAAATTAATAAGATAAACATTTTCATTTCTAAAAGCATTAAATAATAAATTATTTTTCGAATTGAAAACATTAAAAGCATCATTTTCAAATTTAACATGAAATCCATCATCACATAATTGTGAGATTCTAAGGGAATTATACATAAGACCACTCACATAAAGGACTTTATAAATTAAAATTTAATTATTGTAATTAATTTATCTAAGCCCAATTATCTTTCCCTTTTCATTATACCCAAAATTTTCATGCCCACCATCAATTTTCATAAGGTTCTTGATGTTTGATTTGTCCCCTATCATGTTTCTTGAACATCCACTATCCAAGTACCATAATCTTTTAAAATAACACTTCAAACAGCTTTCCTATAAAAATATATCAAACCAAAAAATACTTTTGTAACCATACTTTCTTGGGTCTTGTATATTAGTAACTAGAGCTTCAGGAACCTAAATTTTCTTTATGGGTTTCCTATAGATGGTTTGTAAATTCATATAAAAATAAACATTATTTGGCCCACAAAAACTTGAATTAGTAGAAGATGTTTCAATGATGTAAATTACAAAATATTTTCCCGAACTAAGCATGAAATCAGATTTTCCAGATTTAGATAAAAAATTATTTCTAACAAAATTACTTTTTCCAGGTTGATAACCAATACTAGTAGTATATTTTATAGAAACCTATTCTATAAGCATTTTAATAGAGGTTTCTTTTCTGTTTTTGAACTTCTCTAAATCATTCTTTAATTTCTCATTAAATAGTTTAAGTTCTGTATTCTCATTGAGCAGTTGATAATTATTTTCATTTTCAATAATAATTTCATACTTCACAGTAGCATAATGATCATTATATTTCTTTAGAGATATATATTTATCATTAATTTCATTATATGTATCCTCAAACATTTTACAATATTCAAACATCTCTTTATTTGTCAAATTTTTAGAATCAAATTCATCTCCAAAATAATAATAATTCTATAATGAAGATTATAGAGTTACCTCGAATGTGCCTATCATGAATCACATATTGGGTTTTTCAACCTTCTTATCATGTGATGATTCGAATCCCCTGGATCTACACTTAGACGGACTCTAGGTGGCCTTTATTTTTTTCTGATATTTTCTATCTTTGTCCTCATAATGTTTTTTGTAATTTAGTTTTGGATAGTCAGTATTTATATATCCTATTCTCCTACACTCATAGAATATAATCTCAGTAATATCACTTCTCTTCTAGTCCTTTTTCCAGTTTTCCATTTTGTCATACTTCCTATTATACCTAGGATTTCAAAATAATTTCTTCTTTCTATAGAAATTTCTGAACCTTATGGCTAGTTCATCCATTTCTTCATCACTGTCACTCGATGATTATTCATTTCTCTTACTTTTATCATGAACTGGAATTTTGTCTTTTTATTTGTGTTTAGAAGTAATGGTTTTGAAAGAAAATGACTTTCTCTTTGGTTAAACATCTTCTTCTCTTTTAAACATCAATTCTTCTTCATACATTAGTAACTTTACTATTGTATTCTTTACTGGAAAAGTGTTAATTTCATAGGATTGCCTTTTTGATACTGAATTCGCTCCCTATTTACCTAAAATACCTCTCAAGATCCCCATGATTTTTTCCTTTGTAGTGATTTTCATTCCCAGTGAGATCATTATATTCAAAATTTCATTGAACCTAAGACACATTTCAAAAATATCCTCAACGTGATTCATTTTAAAGTTGTCATATTAAATAGTGTATGTGCTAAGTCTCATTTCTTTAACACTAGTGGTTCTGTCATGTGAAATAGATAAAGTATCCCAAATATTATGTGTTGTTTTACATGTAGACATCCTAATAAATTGTTCATCACCAAAATAAAATTTTATGGAATTCATTGATTTGAAACTATTATTATAGGATGCCTAAGTGGAATTATCCCAAGTGTATCTAGCAGTAGTTGGAATCTTATATTCCTCAACTATAGTAGACCAGATTTCAAAACCCATTCTTTCTAAATGTATATTTATTTTAATATTACACTAGGCATAGTTTTTTCCATTAATGTAGGGAGGTATATTGCTAGTATCACCTTTGTGTCAATTTTCTATTTAAAATATATTTTAGTGATTTAAAATAATAATAAATTTTGAACTGAAAAAAAATTAGAGATCTTTAAAACACAACTAAAATCACAGTTGAAACGATTTGAAGATTTTAAAGTCTCTAAAACATACATGTAAAACCTTTGAAACAAAATGTTGGTTGGAGTATGAAACTCAAGAGGGGTTGAATTGAGTTCCTATAAAACAAATTTCTACAATATTGTTTTACAAATTCCCCAATTTGAAATATAAAATATCCTAGTTAACAAAAATAGAAGATTTATAAAATTTGTTATCTTTAAAAATATTTATAAAAGATTGATTAGTTCTCGGTTAAAATAATATGGATTATTATTCTAACTTTTGAAATCAATCTACTAAACAAAATTATAATATAAACACTATTTAATATTAACTATCAAATTCAATGAAATGTTTTCAATGAATCAATAAAATACTGAAAACTGAACTTTGAAAGACACAACAGATTTAAAACAAGAGGTTTAGTCTCAAGATGAGACTTATTACTCTCCACTTAATAAATAACTTCCACTAAGAACATTATATAAATAAATTTAAACCACACCCTGGATCGGGGTAAACAACAGTATACAAACTTTTCAGGTCTATATACCTCTACAACTGTTCTCAAGGGAGTAAAAAATACAATATTCCACATGGGGACCTCTTATAATATTATTAATGGGAGTGTAAGGTGTAAAGGGATATGTTTTGGAATATATCATAGTATCTTCCAATTATGAATAGGATACAGTGTGTGTTTATGAAACAGAGGCATAGACACTGTTCTAAATGTAAAACAGTTCACAATAAGATCATATAACATGGATAAGGGTATTAAAAAGCTCTATGTGTTTGGATCTGTAGCATTGAGACTCCTTAAAGATATGTTTAAGTGAAGATGAAGTGGACTTTCTGGAATAGACAGAAAACCAGAGGTTCGTGAAGACTTTTTTCTTCTATTATTAATAAGGTATAGATTTTCTCAAATTGTTCTTTTCCACTCTTAAAATGATTTTTCAAAAGTTCTTTGATTAGGATTCATAACAATATATTTGTGATTCCTTAGTTTTAAGTTTTTGGGTTTTCACAGGTGCACAAGATCTCTATAGGACGGCATGGATCTCTATTTATTTTTTATCAGGTATACACTTAATACAATGCATAAGATAATTTTTTATGTTCCCTAGAACGTCATACTAGTCTCTAACATCCATTAAATGTTGTCTAAAAAATATAGAAAACCTAATTAATATAATAATTAGTGATAAGTTTTATAAATATGAAATTTAGAATTAATTTTGAATCTAAATGTTAAAGGAAGTAATGATGGTGTCTTAGGATCGGTAGGTCAATATTTCGGTGTCTCAGACGGTCAGTGTCTCTGACTCTCGATAGGTCGGTCCATCAGTAGATCTCCCTATTAGTAGGTGATGCATCGGTAGGTCTATCGGTGACTCATTCCAACATTAAATCGGACTTCATTAGTGACTCATCCTTGGAAAAAATGAGTTGAGATATCAATAAGTTGATGTATCGGTGATTTAGAGCAGCAGTTGGTCAATATATCAGTAGGATACTCTTTCGGTAACACATGTAGTCAGTAAATCAGACTTCTATCATTGAATCTTCCTTCGCTAAGTTTCTGAGAATTTTTCTGTGGCTCAAGTATCGGTGACTTATCCTTATCGGTGACTTATAAATATTGGTGACTTATACATATCCAAACTCTATAAACCTATCTTCTGATATAGACACTAAAAAAATAGGTTAAGATTAAATGAAAACATGGTTAAACAATATGTAACTTAATAAAACATAATTAATCATAATTTGTGATCATTAAAACAAGAGGATTCCAACAATATGAATTTCATAGTGTGTAGCTTGGTCTACATGTTAAGTGACAGGTGTAATTTTTCACTGATTACACATCGAGTGATCTTTAACAAGTCATGTGCAAGTAATTTATGTTTTTTATTTTTGTAATTCTATAACTATGAAACATGCATGGTCATTGTATACACTATCTACTTCATGTTCATTTCCATAGAAATATTCCATGTATATTCATGGATAAAACCACAGGTGTCTTCTCAGCTAGATACTTCCTTAAAATTCAGGAAAATGTGAATGACTAAGATGTGGGGTGGAGATAGTGTAATGTAAGGAGATCATATCAAAATTCAATTTCTTAGTATTACATGTATGGAATAGGGGATTTCCAATAAAGTAAAAAATTTAATGCATGGAAGTATCCTTGGATTCCAAGTTCCACTACTGTAAGAGGAAAATAGAGAGTCGATTGGTCAACTATTTTTGGAAAACGACTTGGTGAAGGCGGTGTGGAGTGCCATTGGGATATTCCCATGGTCGATTGAGCTGGAGGATATGTTTGGGTATTTTTGTTCCCACATTGGTGTCAAGGTGATAATAATTTTGGGTCAGAAAGAAAGTCTAGGGCTATTATTCTTATAGTATGGTGCTGGTGTATTTGGTCTTATGAGAATCAAGCTCAAGACAACGTAGTAAATAGAACCATTACTGGTGTGATTTTTAAAATAGAGAACCTGATTCTGGACTTGGCTTGTATTTTAAATAACTGGGAGATAGCTCCCCACTTTAGAGCTCTCCAAGATACTAATACCAATCATAACAAAGTTGTGGCCCTAGGTCGGTGGGTTCGGTGCCCCCCCCCCCCTCCCCCCCAAATGGACATGAAGGTAAACAATGACAGAACCAACATTTTAAGAAGTATATGAGGAGGTGGTTCTTGTAGACAAGTGAGGCTTGGTGTTTATGTCTTTATCAGGTTTCTTTAGATAAGTAAATTCCCTTCAAGCTGAAGAGAAGGATATGATATCAGGACTTCAGTTATGAAAGCATAGGGATGTTAATATTTTTGTTGTTGAGATGGATTATATGGTTCTAAATAAAGAACTACTTGGAAAAGGTAACATACCTTTATCTATCAAGTACTTTATTAGATATTTTAATAGATTTTTGAACATCTGAGTAGATATTTTTCACACGTTTCATGAAGGGAATGAAGTTGATGACTTGGTGGCATCTAAGGTAACTCTTGATTAGCTAATCTCAAATGTGACTCTACTCAGGTCCTTTCCTCCTAAGGGGATTAAATTTTTTAAAGAGTAAAATCTATGTGTACAATACTATAGACCACCAAGATACAAAACCACTTTTAGTTTCTCTATATTTTCACTTGATGATAAAATAAACAGTTTTTTTGGCACTCTATGCATGGTTTTCTATTTATTTATATAATTTATGTTTTATTTAATGATTAAACATGCTCACATAAAGTAAATAAATTAAAAAACATAAAAAGATGAAATAAAATTAAGATATTATCTGTAAATTAATTTATCATACATGGTTAATTCATTAGGTAAATTCTACATATTAATATTATTTTTTAAATAATAAAATAAATAATATTTGTGAATATATAAAACAAAATCCATAAATGAAAATATTAAGTTAAATATTATCTTCCATCACTTAGGTTAGAAAACAATAAAAATATCAAAGTAATGGTTAGTCCATCTTCACGATACCTTTATATATCATGAAGTTATAATGAAGTTTTTAGGTTTACTTAACTATGTTTTCATCAATAGTGGTTTCCCTCCCAAACCATGGTATAACATAGAGTAAAGAATTGAAGAAATATCAGTATAGAATTTAATGGTTGGATATTCCACTCAACAGATCAAGTAAATATTAGTTATTGTAGTTGGAATGTAAATCCTACTTATATATATTTTCATAATTTTACTTGGTCCCCATCAAGGTTATGAGAATTGGAATATAGATCCTTTCCACCAGTACATCCAAGAAACTGGATATTCCAAAACTATTGGTAAGGGTTTTAAATATTTGATAAAATAGTGTGAGACTAAAAAAATTAATCTATAACATCATAACTGATAATCAAGATAAAGTACTACAACGTGATTTTAATTATTATAGAAAATTTCAACCAAACCCATGGGAGTACTGTGAAAAATTCTATATAAAGAACACATCCTCTATAACACAAAATTTCTATAGTGGTACAGTCATTCCTAAACTGTACTAATTTTGGAAAAAAAATATGTTCAGAAATTCTCTATTTTGATCAACTACCTTGATGAGAAATAGAAAGTAAAAAATGATTCCAACATAATATATATTGAGGATTCTTTAAATTTAGGTTGAATCATGTTTTTCTCTATACCTAGAGAATGGTAGATTAAACATAAAGATAAGGATACATACACCGAGATAAATAATATTTTACAACATGAAAAGGATATAGATTTTCTAAAGACAAACTATATTTTCACTACACTATATGAGTGTAAACATAAATATGGGTACCCAGCTGGTGATCCTATATTAATGATATTGAAGTAAATTGATCACTTAGAAAATTATCCTCCCATAGAGATAAATAATTATCAATTACTCTCATATTACCATCCACACCAACACGATTTTATTTATTCCTTAAGAATTTTTGAATGAACTGTGTGGAGGGGTTACTTAGGAAACTTTTGACTATGTTTCTCTAAGAAGATAAGAATTGTGTGCAACACAGATCTTCATCCCTTATAATAGACAAACTGAAAGTCAAAGTTAATAATGATATGATTTTTTTAAATTCAATGGATCATCTATAACTTACTTAAAATAAATAAATTATTTAGAGTCATATATATGAATATGAGGATACGTTTTTTACATGTGTTAAGTAAGATCACTAGAATAGGAATGGTAACCCAAATGGCCATAAGGCCTTCATTTTTATTGATTTTTGGTAACCCCCTTTCAAGGGATGATGGGAACCCTTATAAGGCCCATAGGCTCAAAGATTACATGGCCCATAGGCTTAGGAGATTACATGACCCGAAGGTCTTAAGGAATTCAACCAGAATATCTACAAGGAACTTCCCATCCCTAATATCTACATCATGATAGTAGCTCTCCCCCATCACATGGCCTTATGGCTAAGCTTCCCGTGATAGCACAGGCTGGTCCCGAGGCCATAGCCATACCCTCTCATTCTGACAAATCCATTTGGCTCTACTCTAGTTAGTGCACCTGCTCTGAATCCTCTTCTAGGGATCCTCCTTTTTGTAGTGTGTCTGGGGACACTGCATGTGGCTCAAAGGCCTTGAGGTGGCCCGAAAGCCTTAAAGGTGACCCAGAAGCTCTACTGACCCAAAGTCCTGGGAGGCCCGAAAGCCTTAAGGACTCCAAGCCCAAACCGGTGGCCCTAGGTGAATAGTTCCAGCTACTACAGTATCAAACAGTACTTGCTATAATAACTTCTACAGTGCCTGCAACAGATTTCCAAGTTGATTGATTCTTGTTAAAATATGGTTTTTTATTTATTTTTTTTAAAGTTTGGGGTCGAAGATTTATTTAATATTAAAGCAAAGAAAAGAACTCTTTAACTGGGTAGAGAGAGACCCATTATATAGCCTGAAGGCCCAATGGGTATTTATCCCATTACATGGCCTGTAGGCCCATTTTTTTGGCCCCAAACCCATTCTGTGAATAGTACAGCTACAGTACCCGTGCTGCTACGGTACTGCACAGTACCCGCTACTACTACCATACTCTACTGCCGCTATAGTGACCTGCTGCCGCTACAGTGCCTGATGTTGCTACAGTGTCGTTGCTGCTACAGTTCACTATAGTACTTGTGCCCAATGGGTTTTGAACCCCAATTTTTCATGTAGAATTAATGGTGCTTACCACTAAGCCAAATGCATTGCTATAGTTTCACAGCTACAGTGACCTGTCGCCCATTGGTTTTTTATTTATTATCACTAAAACATTAATCATTTTCACCAATTATAAACACAATGAGACATTTTTTCTGATTTTAAGTTAATGTTGTTAAGGTATTTCATACTTGATTAATAGTTCAATAATTATTTAATCATATATTTCCAATATCAATAGTCAATGACAAATATAAAGTATACAACTGATAAAATACAAATTTATGCTGAGATAATTTGAAATTAAGTATCACAAAATTTAATTCTAATGTATATACCCAGAAGTTTATTTATACCCTTTAGAACTAAAATTTTTCGATATTTTTACATACTTACTTATTAAGTTTTAAGAAAGAATAAACCTTTAGAGATAAAGGACATGAAGCCCAAAATATTTTAGAGTTAGTTCGGTAATATACATGTGAACTATTATATGGATAAGATAGAGGTAAATTAATATACACCATGAGATTACATTAAGAGGTTTTAGAAATGTAAATAATATGTAATGAATATATATGGTAAAAGATATTGTATCTTTTAGGTGTAATAGTTTAATAATATCAAAACCAATAATGCATGGATAATTTCAATATATATTGAAACCATTATTCAACTCACATTAATATATAAACATTTAATAGGTTAGGTAATTATAATTAGGGTCAATGAGGAGTTTAATATGTACTGAAATTCTTCCATAATTCCTTTCAAAACATGATTTATAAATTGTGGGGTAATAGTTAACTATATTATTATAAAACATAAAATTGGATATAAATCCATTATGTCACTAATATAAATTTCTTATTACAACCATTTTTTAAATATAATCTTAGAAAACAAACTTACATAAAAGAAAACACTAAGTGAATATTAGTTAATTTTCCTAAATCTATTAAAGATATTATTATCCTTAAGATATAAAAGTGTTAGTTAATTGATCGAATTTGTTTTTATAAGAGGGCAGCACCTGTATTTTTAGATAGTATGAGAAATTTATAATTAAATGAAATAAAAGGTTAAATATGCACATGAGCTCACATAAGAATTCTAAACTCCTAAACATTTAATCGGAGGAGTTTTTCTAAAGGCACAAACTATACTGGAAGTTTAACACCAAAGAGGGGGTTTTATATTCACCAACATAGGTAATGTATTATTTGATAATAATAATGAATATTATAAGGTGTAATTAATTGAAAATTGGAAATGAATGTAATGTTTATATGAATTCAAGGATGGATTCCATTTACCAAAATCTAGTGCTATATTTTGGAAGTTTATCTAGTTTATGTAAATTCATTAGTGTGTATTTTGGAAGAAACTAGATATAGATGGTAAAGATTGCGATTATAAGGAACTATTGGTTATAAAATGTTTCTAGTTTTTATAGACATATTCTACACTAAAACATTTTCAAAAAAAATATGCTAAATCACTTAGAATTCTACTTTTCATAAAAACACTCTATGAACATTATATTGGGAAATTAGGTGTTAAGTCAATATTCCTTGATATAAATCATGTGGAATATGTCTATATGACCCAACCAAAAGGTTAACTAACAAAAAACAATTCCAATAAGTTATTTAAGTCATATGAATGCATTTATGGATTGAAACAAGAATCATCATCATATAATATTCATTTAATAAAGCCACAAGAGAGTTTATTTTTATTTAAAATGAAATTGATCCATGTTTTTACTAGAGGTTAGTATGATAATTTTTGTTTTCTAAGTCAGATATATTGATAACATATAGAAAATATATTTTAATTATTAAATTTTGTTAAGAATAATATAAAATATATTTTTCTAAGAATTAATTAAAGTATATACCCAATTTCTGGTAATAAGATATTATGAAATATATCTAAAAGGTTGCATAGATCTACTCATAATACTTTTCAAGAACCGTCTAGGGTCAACCTAAACTGTCACCTATTCTAACATGAAAAAATTCCACAAGCACGCCTCCCAATACACCATAGGATTCTAATTATTGGTGAGTGTATAAACAGTTTAGCGGTGAGACTATTCCCTCATATCATGGTTTAATAATAGAATAAATAAACTAAACACATACACATTTATAAATATCCATCAATGTATATATAAATAAATAACAAAAACATGTCATAATAAATGAAATGAAACATACAGTCATACAGACTCTCAATTATACAATAACCAATGGCCTCCCACTAGACCAACCACATACACAACTGAGTAAAATAAAATAAAAAAACAAAAGACTCTCCCACAATTTCAGGACCAAACTATATACCTGGTATCCATTACTATAAAACATCTCGAACTAATCTAAAGAAAAAACATGAGAAGTGTCAATTGATCATGAAATGTTTGGCCTTTATATGAATTCATTATGACTCATTCTCAACCTAAAACCAGACATGATCTCTATATGAACATAGAGAATCTTGTACAAGGGGTGAAAAATAAATCTCAGTAGACCACCATCAATGTTGGTATTATTAAATAATATAATAACATGTGAATTCTACACATGATATGTCAAACCTAACTAAAAAAGTCTACTAGAATAAATATAAGAGACTATAGAAACAAAATAAAAGGAAAGCATCCAACCCTAGAATCTATAATGACACCCAAGGTAAGCCTTACCTCCCACCATCCCCTCCCAAAGGACTTATATCTTGTGTATAACTAATCCACATGAGTTTTGATGCATATAATGGATAATAATGAGCTCCAAAACACCCAATGAAATGATAGGAATTAGTTCCTAATCCATAGGATATCATCCTATAAATATACACAACAGCGCATATACTGGACACTAGGAATCCAATAGCTAGATCTGAAATGGAAAAAAATATATATTGGAAAATAGAGAACCTTTTTACGTCCTGAAATCCTTACAAAATTAATCTATCTATAACTACGAGCCTAGTATTGCACAATAACCCAGGGGTATTTCCCATCCATTGGCCCAATAGTATATACAAACTTTCTCAGGGGTCTCATCCAAGTAACTAGGGTGAGATCATCTAGATTGTTCATTTTTTCCATAGACCTACCTAACCCTTTCCAACCCTTATAAAACAGAATTTGAAAAATGTAGATCTGATGCTCAGTATTTCACAATCCAAAAGGTATCCTTACATATATGTTCTTGAGAAACAATATCCGTAAACATGCCTGAAACAAGACACCAAAATCTGGGTCGGCCAACACCAAAACATGTCATTTAAAACCTCATTGAGGAAAACCTCTATTGTCCATTCCCTCACCCATCACACATTTTTCTTCTAGGTCCTTAACATATCATCACAACCACTAAAAAACAACACCAACCCTCTCATGGTCACCCAGAAATGAGGAATAATTTATAGGAACAACAAGGAATTGGTCACCCACCATGGTTCCCCCAAGATAATCCAAAAATTTAGGATAAGACCACTATAGAAACCTCAACAGGAATACTAGTATATACCCTATCCTCAAAAAACACTAATCTCATAAGGGGTAAATGATAATCACCATAACTACAAGGCAATCCTTAAAATTTCCCTCAGACCTATCTCAAACTCAACCCAGTGGAACTTATCTGATAACTGATCAGAAACCTTCCCATAAGGGAATCCTAAAAAAGCACCATGCCCGTAATGGGATTCCTCAAATAGGTCTCTCATACCTAACTCAGCCTCCTCTCACTAGTACCCAGCTATACCTTCCATATCATAGTATTAACCCTGCATAAAGGATCCAAAAAATCCAAATCTCAATAGAGAATTATAAGGCCTCCACATCTTAGACCATGAACAACTAGTCCCAACATCTAGGGACTATCCTATACTCTTATATAAGACACTAATTTAACACACCTTTTGGTAATCATCTAATTAACCTCAAAAAAAATACCATTAGATCTTCAAGACATGATGACCAACAAGCTCATGACACTATCCCATGCCTCAAATCATAAACTAACCCTCATGAGGACTATATAAAAAAACCTCAAATAAATACTCTTACTAATTACCACTTGATCCAAAACACCATCCATACCTACTCTCCATGCAAAAACAATTCCACCATTGTGATATACTTTCAAAAAGACATGTAATATACTACTTACAAGTAAAATTCTAAATCTATGATGAAAACCAATAAAACACATCCAAAGATGGATCAGATTATGTGTACCTTGGGTACACAACATATGACCACAAATATCATCCTTGATCATGTACTAATACCCATAAATCATGTACTTTTACCAAGTTCATTGTGTATTTATCCTGTAGATGGTGTACCCTATGAGGGGTACATGGACATGTACCTTATCCCAAATCAGTGTGTACTTTTTCCAGGTACACAACATGCACTCACCCTATATATAATTCCATCCACATAGGGTTTGTAGCCATGTTCCCCACATGGAGTAGTTGGGATTTCCCAAACAGAAAACCATTTGGATTCCCCATAATGCCTGATTCATCCCAAAAGTGTATCAGATTGGCCCTCATGAGACCCTTAGTAACACAAAACAAGATTTAAAGATAAAAATAACTACACTGTTTGTATTTTCATCAAAAACATTACACATTTCCAACCATATAGCATAAAACATTGATTCTTTTATCATGGGTTTTCATCAAAATATTGTCGACTGTCGATCCTCATATATACATGATCACCTATAAAATCTCCCTATCACTCTAATTATATTATATCTTGGTCAAGAATAAAATATAAATGGGGTTATCCACTTGTGTACAAAAGTAATGGAAGGGGAATAAAATAAAAATGGAAAATAGAAATGAAGAAAAATAAAAATAAAAAGAAGAGGCGGCCCAACCACAACGTCCAACATGAGGTTATGAATCACCTAGGTGAAACCCACCATTCCCAGCACAACCAAAGAGTCAGAATATCAATTGGATACTCCATTTAAAATATATCACCAAATGAACACATGAAAATAAACTAATATTTAATTAATGAAATATTTAATATTCCCTGAAAAATTGAATGTCCTGGATTCCCACCAAACTCTAACATTAGGGTAAACACACTATTATAGGACTAATATAGATGTCATAAAAATTATTTGTGATCTTCTTATATGATAAATTACAATTTTACCTCTTAAACACTTTCTAAAAAATAAAATTTCTTTAGATTTTATACACCTATAATGATGAAAGTCATTACAGTGCATACATTCACAAAGTATTAAAAATATAAGATAGAATAATTCAAGATAAAATTATTTCTCATTGCATATGGAATAAAATTTCTCAAAATTGATCTATGGAATAACAATACGATATTATTATGGTGGTAATAATTTCATATGCCTATTTTTTTGGAATCTATCTCAAATTCAATGATATGTAACAATATTTTATATTTTTTATGTGTAAAGCATATTGTGATAATATTAAATAAAATTATGAGAAATTTTAATAGACCAAACATTTCTATAATGTTACATTTTATGTTTCTAGAGTTAGATATAATGAGATGATGTTATAGGGAATGAGGTATTGTTAGAGAGGAGATTTATAATATAAGATATAGGAAACGGTGTGGCCTTAAGAGTCATCAAATAGATGGATGGTGGTAGTAAAATTTTGTTCAGTATTTCGTATGTTATAGCACGATAGGGTTTTTAATGGGGTGTAAGGTTTGAAAGGGTGTTTTAATCAAAGTGATAAGTATTGTAAACTTTTAATGATTCTTGAGGAATTTATATGAATTTTATAGTTTTTCCTTTACTGATTTACTAGTAACGATATAGAGGATTGGTTCATGGTTTTAATTTTCATGGGGAGCTTATAATATTTTAAATGGATGTTCCTTACAATGAGGTCATGTATTACATGGTATGATGACCTAAGGGTTGATTCCCAGGGTTTATATTGTTGAAGTTCTTAACATGTAAATCTACGTATTCGCATTGGGAACTAGAGGTTGGGTTACTAGGGATTTACAATTAGTGGAATTATGAAAAGTACATTGAGTTAATAACATGACCCCACCATGATTATATTGCACAAAATATTTTTATTGAAATGATACAATGGTAACCATGTATATAGGTTACATTATTTCAAGAATTTAAATATATAATCTCATAAATAATCATACAATACTAGAACCTAAAGGTTTATTTTATTTAGATACATCTACAAAAGTATCTCATTACACAATATTCCTTCAATATCTCTGAAAAAAAATCTCTACATAAGACTTCCTTCTACACATAATACTATATATAATTCCTAGGGAAATTGAAAACAAAACAAGGGTTTATCCCAAATGAACAATAATATAACATCCCAGAAATATTAAGCAATTAAGAAACAAATTATAATTTAAATAAATTATGTTAAATGTTACTTTTTAATACATGACGGCATATAAAAAAGTAAATAAATTATACATTCATGAAATGTTGAATCATAAAATAGTATTTTCTAATATATATTTTTAATAAATAGAAAAACTTAAGGGTAACGTGTTATTATAAATGTTTTTAAAATAAACATAGTATTATTGTTAATATAGTATATATTTAGGAATTTTATTATAATTAAAAAAATAGAATTAAAAGAAATTAAATTGGAATGATTTGTTATTAAATACTTAAGTATAATGTTTTAAATTATATAATAAAAATGAAATTATTTAAAAAGCATTGTTGCTTTTTATTTTGAGTTATATATAATGACATTGGAAATTATTAAAATTATTAATTTTTAAAATTTTTAAAATATTAATATTTTTGTACAAATTATGATAAATTTTTTATTTATTTTTAAAAAAATATTTTTTTTCAAAAAACAAATTTCAGAAATATAATAATATATGTAAATATATATATGATAAATGAAAAACGAAAAAAAAACAAAAATACAAAATACAAAAATGTTAAAAAATGAAGAAATCAAAATGTGAAATGGGTTAGGGTCTCTAGTAAAGAGGCGCAACAGGGTTCCTATGTAGGAGGAGGATGAGGTCGGGAGAGTTCGACCATAGAGAAACTGAGAGCATCAAGTGAGGAGGGTTCTTCTTCGGGAGTCAAGGACAATATAGGTTGCGGTGATGGTTCATCTTCAAATGTGAGGTCGAAGACTAGTAAAAATCTAGAACCAGATTTGCGATATGTGGAGGATCCAAAAGAGATTTGGGTGGGAAATGATTAATGTTGTCCCAAATCACAAGTATGTGTTGTTTATTTTCTTTTCAATATCTTAACCTCTTCCAAATCAGGGTATGGCTATCCTATTGAATATTTTACTTCCTTTAATCATCATATCCATCATTTTCTAGTGTAATTTGTAATATTTCTGATGCTTCTACCAACATTTTCAATAATTCCTTTTAGTTTGGTCTCATTTAATTAAGTTTTTGTGAATAATACCCACCAATACAATTTAATCTGATCTGATATGATTCGGATATATATTATAAAAAATTTTAATTTGAAATGAATGTTTACTATCTAATTTCAATTATTCTCTTCATCGAGTTAGTCTGTAAATATTGAACACTTATAAAATATAGGTGAGTCCTTCTCGATTTGCATACATAGAAAACATCATTTTGATATTATTTTCAAAATTTAAGGATGGATATTTTTCATCGATCATTTAAATTTCAAATTAAATTGAGATCTTGTTTCTGGTATTATTCCTAGACTTTTTATCTCAGTTTTCACAACAATCTTATCCAGGAATTAATTTTTTTCCACAATTGATAATAAAAGAATCACATAATATGTATAAATAAAGCGGTGTAGAGAGTCAGTCCGGGAGGAATTCAGAGTTCATGTTTCTCTGTGTTTTCATTTTCTAAGAGTATGATAGCCAAGCAATGGAAATGTGAAGGAAAAAAAGTCATAGGAACACATACGTGTAAGAAGTTGGTAAGGAATTATTATTATTATTATTATTCAATTTATTTTACTTTATTTCTTTAAAAATCATGATTTTAGTTCTATAGTTTAGTGTAAGGGAAAATTATTTATTCAAAATTTTTTTGTTGGTTTCTTTAAAAAAAATTGATCATCTTTTTTAACATTGAAAATTTTGATAAGTTTTTAATTAGATGTAGTTCTAAATTTTTTAACCAATGTGTTTAATTATTTTAAAATTATGATTTCATTTTTTATATAATTCAAACTTATTTTGAAAGGACCATATTATTACATGTGAGTGGTGTGTGTGTATATATATATATATATATTTATTTATTTATATATCATGGTTTATGTTTTAATTTTATTTCATGTTAATTCTTCCAAGGGATATTTCTATTTATCAATGTTTCATTTAAAAATGAATTTATTCTGTTATTATGTGACATATATATATTTATATATAATTTTATAATTTTCATGTATATAACTATTCTATGAAAATTATAACTATCCATATATTATTCTAATTATGAATTTATAAATTAGTAATATCATATTATTATCATATACATGCAATATTCAAATCAGTATTATAGATATATATTGATGATTTTTTATTGCACTTCATACATATGCGTATATATTTATATATATAAAATCATGATAATTAAATAAAAGTTTTAAAAATAGATTTTTCTGGGATTAAAAATGAAATTATACTTACATGGATGATAATTAATCTTCTTTGTAATTATCAAAAGTCTGTGTATCATGATATTTGGTCGAACCAAGTTAAACATGTAATTTCCAATGAAGATCAGTATTTATATATTTATATATTCATAATTAAAAGTAATAACATGTATTTATTGTATGATTATATATATATAAATATATATATAAATTTATTAATTTTTTTTCAAATTTTTAAAGTAGAAAACCCAGTGAAAAATGTATAATTACGTAGAGAAAGATGAAAATGATTTTCATAAAAGCCGGAACATGAATTTGTAAACGTGGTAGGTGATTGGGGAGTGAACCCAATCCCTCAAAAAGTGGGTAAAACCAAATTAGCATTCAATGTTTCAAGTTTCCATAATGTTTTTATTTTCAAAATTTTGCATAGTGTTTTTAGAAAAATCACTCGATTACTTTTAAAGAAATTTTTGTATGCAAGTAATTTCAAATGTATTTACTATTTTAAATGTAAGTAATTCCAATTATGTTTTCAAAGTATTTTTTGAAAATTATTTTTTATTATTTAAATAATTTTAAAAATAATTTCCCAAAATTATTTTCAAAGAAATATTTTCTAACAAGTATTTCAATAATTTCAAAACCCCTTACTGGACAATGAAATGCTCACCCATTGTTTCAAAATTATTTTTCACAAGTATCTTAGAGGTTATATTATAGATAGCTTCACTTTTATAGTTAGTACATGTGAAAGTGTATTAGGCATTTTCATTTTTATTCAACTCTGATAAATGTAAGGTTTCATCTAATCCTCCAAAACCTAGACTGGTAAATGGTCTTCGTTTGTGTAATCTATTGTGTAATTATTTAGTTTCTTTTTATAAAAAAAATACATCTCATTTTTATGCATTGAACCAATAATCATGAGCATGGAGTGTTATAATTTGTATGTGAGGAATGTCCTTGACAACATTGGAGATTAGATGTTATCTTATTTAGGAAAACAAAAACTATGTGTTAGATTTTTCATTAGATAATTAAGTTCCCTTAGAAATTCTAGTTTTTCTTAATTATGAAGATGTAAAATTCATAATTTCTTAAATTTTGATAAACTAATTGTGAGGGTGCAATTTATTTAAGGGGTGGATAATGTAATATCCTGAAAATATTAATTAATTAAGAAATAAATTATAATTTAGATAAATAATGTTAAATGTTACTTTTTAATACAAGATGATATATTAAAAATATAAATTAATTATACTTTAATGAAATATAATATCATGAAATGGAATTTTTTAAAATATTTTATTGATAAATAAAATTAATTATAAGTAATATTTTATTATAAATTTTTTTTGAAATAAACTCAGTATTTTTTCAATATAGTATATATGTATGATTTTTTTTATAATTAAAAATTTATGTTTAGAATTAAAAGAAATTAAATTAGAAGGTTTTTTTATAAATACTAATGTTTAAAGTTTTAAATTCTAAAATAAATAAGGAAATTATTTAAAAAGATTTGTTACTTTTTATATTGAATTATATTTAATGACATTTGAAATTATTAACATTATTAATTTAAATTTCAAAAATATAAATATTTCTGTAGAAATTATGAAAAAATTGTTATTTTGATTCTAACAAATTATTAATTTTTTTTTGTAATTTTTAAAATAAAATGTTATATATATATATATATATTAAATAAAAAGTGAAAAAAAAATTGAAAAATGATTAAAAAAATGAAGAAATAGAAATGGGAAACTCATTAGGATTTCGAGTCGAGAAAAGAAATAGGGTTCCTCCGCAGGAGGAGGCCGAGGTCATGAGAGTTTGACCGTAGAGAAACCAAGAGTACTAGGTGAGGAGGGTTTGTATTCAAGTGTCGATGATGATGTGGGTCACTAGTGATGGTTCATCTTCATATGTGAGGTTGAGGATGAGTAATAAATCTAGAACTAGATCTATGATTCAGGGAGAATCTGAATGAGATTTTCGAAGAAAGCAATTTGTGTGGTCCCAAATCTTAAGTAGCTATTATTTATTTTGTTTTGGGTATCTAAATCTCGTCCAAATTGATTTATCTACTAACCTATTGAATATTTTCTTCTTTTTTTCATTCTATCTACCATTGTCTAGTGTTATTTGTGATATGTTTAATGTTTTTTCAAACTTTGTCAATTCTTCTTGTTATTTTTATATCATTCAATTAATGTTTCATGAAGAATCCCCACCAATCCGAACTGATATGATCTGATTATATATTATATAATTTGAAACTTGATTTGAATGTTTAATTGTCTAATTGAAAATTTTCTCTTCATCGAGTCAGTCTGTAGACATAAAATACAAATAAAATATAGGTGAGTCCCTTTCAGTTTGCATATACTAAAAAATTCCTTTTTCTATTATTTTAAAACATTGACGATGGATTTTTCTGATTTTTCATTTCAATTTAAAATAAAATTGAGATCTAGTTTTCTTTCTTCTTCGTAGATGTGTTATCTCAGTTTGTATGAAAATCTTATCCAGGCATTAAATTTTAATAAAAACTACAAATAATATAATCACATATTATATATAAATAATGGGGTGTGGGTAGGTTGTTCGGTAGGAAGTCAGAGTGAATGTTTATCTGTGTTTTCTGGTTCTAAGATTATGATAGACAAGTTGTGTCAATGGGAAGGGGAACAAGTTGTAAGAATGTTTCTATATAAGAATTTATTATGGAATTATTATTTTTATTTTTACTCCATTTATTTTAGTTTATTTATATCAAAATCGTGATTTTAGTATTATGGTTTAGCATAAGGGATAATTTTTTTTTCAAAAAAAATTATTGGTTTCTTTAAATAAAAAATGGTCATGTTTTTTAGTTTTGAAAATTTTAGTAATTTTCAAGTAAGTTGTTGTTATGAATTTTTTAGACTGTGTGTTTAATTATTTTAAAATTATGATTTAATTTTTTATATATAATTCAAACTTATTTCGAAAGGAATAAATTTTTAAATATGAGTGGTATAAATTTTTATATTTATCAAAGTTTATGTTTTAATCTGATTCCATGTTAATTCTTCTAACAGATATTTATATTTATCAAAGTTTCATTTAAACCTAAATTTATTCTGTAATTATGTAACATAAATATATATATATATACTTGTATTATTTTCAAGTATATTACTATTTTAAATAAATTATGACTAAACAAGTATTATTATAAGTATGAATTTATAAATTAATAACATCATAATTTTATCATATATGTGTCAATTACAAATCATGATTATAGACATATATCGATGATTTTTTAGGGCACTTAATACATTCATATACATATATAAGTACAAAAATAAACTTGTAAGCATTAAATAAACTTTACAAAAATAAATTTCTAGGGGATTAAGAATCAAATTATATGTACGTGGAAGATAATTAATCTTCCATGTAATTATGTAATGTTTAGGTATCATGATATTTGGTCAAACCTAGTCAAACCTTCAATTTCCAATGAATATCAGTATTTATATATTTATATATTTATAATTAAATGTGATCATATGTATTTCAGGAATGATTATACATATATATATATATATAAACTTATAAATTTATTAAAATTATTTTCAAATTTTTAAAGTAGAAAAACTAGTGAAAATATATATGTACATAGAGAAATCTTTAAAATTATTATCATTAAACTCATCAATTTAATGTGTAAATATGGTAGGGAATTGGAGTCTGAACCTAATACCTCAACAAGTGGGTAGGCCTTATATTGCCTTCAATATTTCACATTTTCCTAATTTTTTTGTTTTCAAAAGATTTTGTAGTGTTTTTAGAAAACTCAATGGATTATGTTTAAAAAAAATTATACATAATTAATTTTAAATGTATTTACTATTTTAAACATAAGTAATTTGAATTAATTTTTAAAAGGGTATTCCGAAAAGTATTTATGATTTATTATCTAAATAAATTTAGAAATCATTTCTCAAAATTATTTTCAAAAAATATATTTTCTATCAAGTATTTCAACAATTTCAAAACCCCTTACTAAAAAATTTAATACTCACCCTTTCTTTTAAAAATCTTTTGCACATGTATCTTTGAAGTTCTATTACAGACAACTTGCCTTTTTTAGTTAGCGAACGCGGAAATGAAGTAGGAATTTTTATTTTTGTTCAAATATGATAAATGTAAGGTGTCGTCTAATCCTCAAGAACATATATTTCAAAAAAGTCCTCGTTTTTGTAATCTATTGTGTAATTATTTAGTTTTTTTATTTAAAAATTACACATCATTTTTAAGAACTGAGTCTAGAAGTGCGGGATTAGGGTGTTATAAATAAGTGAAAACTTATCAGTGATTCATACAAGGTTTAGATCATAAGAATGTGGTTAGTCGTGAAGATGGGATAAATAGATTATTAAAAGGGATGTAAATCATAGGAGATAATCATAATTTATGATAGAAGATCATAGACCATTGAATGAAATAATAACATCATAAATGGATTATCAAAGAGGTATAGCATATTTTACAAGGCCTGGAATCATGTGATAATAATCATATCCATGGAATCATAAAAGATGGTTTTTTAAAAACATTAATTTGTTGCATAATAATAAGAATTGGTAATTATAACATTATGAGAAAACCACATCATCGCCATTCAATATGTTTTGAACAAACCCAATCATGTCCATGCATTCTAATTTGAGAGAACCCAACCAAGACTACACAACAAAATCTATCTATCATGATATATAAAACATTAAACAATGCATTAGTGGTGTATATAGGACCCCATCAATTACATAATGATATTTCAGACATATTGGTTCCTCATAAAGTTATTAATTCATTATATAATTAAAAACCCCCATGGAAATAAAATGGATTTCAAACAGTATCGTATAAAATGACATTAAGAGTATATTCATAGATACCAAAATTAAATCTCCCAAAAAAAGTAATTTGAGAGAGATAATGGAATTTACTTCATTTTAGATATATTTTTTCATATATTTAGTAAAATAAAACTGAATTCATAAAAATAATTTTCAAATATCTCATTTATCATTGTTGTAATACACAAATTTATGACTCACTTTCATAAAGAAAATATCCAAGAAGGTCAAAGGAATAATTTTTGAAATATAACTTTAATAATAATAAAAAATAATAGATCATTTATATAAATACAACATTAATTATATAAATTTTAAGGGGAAGATAAAAATTTATGAATGTTAAAGTAAATGCATTTTTAAGCCTTTGGGAAGTTTCAAGGTAAACCCCGCAACGAAGAAAGAGTGTAAAAAATTCCCTTTATAAAATTGTAAATGGATATATTAAAATTATAAAATATTATATATATTAATATATAAAAACAATAAAATAAAAATTTATGGTCATTAAATTATGAACATAAAGGATAAAGAGCCATTAGCCAGGATGGGAACTATTTGTGACAATGTCAACTTTGTATGAAGAAAAGAATTAGTCAAATAATATATTTTTATATGAAAATGTAAATTAAATAAACATAAAAGATAAAAAAAATATAATATAAAAATGTAAGAAAAATAAACTTGTAATATCATAGTCCAGGAAAATAGTTTAAGAACAATGAAAATGAAATTGAGTAGATGAAACCATTACTTTGGATTCCAACTTGGTTGAACATAATATGACCTATATTATAATAATAATAAAATAATTATCCATCTATTTTTGGATCATATTAATATAAAATACCTTTTATACTAATATTCTACATTCATTTATCACATATTTATTACGTATTTTCAGTTGATATTGATCATCAGTGTCAGTTGTTTTAATCGTTCCTTGCCCTTTTTGATATAGAAATTTCAATTATCATTCCATGATAATGGGTTATTAAATATATAATGTTAAACTTAATAAAAATAATGTTTTATAATTATTTAATAATTTATAAGTTCATTCTATTGTATTTTTTGGTGTCGTTATTAAAAACGAAACTCATAATGGATTTTTTGGTAATTTTAAACGAATAAAACATAGTTTCTTAAAAATAGTGTAAAATAATTTTATTAATATCATAGAAACAAAAAAAACATTAATTATATATTAATATAATATGTATTCATTAAATTCAATTTTAGAACCATCCATGTATGGTGGTGATGAAAAAGAAAATAGTCATCTATGAAGTCAATAAACAGACTATAACGCGAGTGACATTTTCATTATTGAATGGATGGGTGGAAGGTTAATAATTTATATTCAAAAAAAATTATAATATTTAGATATATATTATAATTAAATTATTATATTACTATGGATATTATATTTTTTAGGTAGAAGAAGAAAATTTAACGGAATAGAAATGAGAAAATAATTAAGAGTTTTTACCATTCTCCTTAAAAAAAATCATTGTGATTTATTAGGTTGACATTATAGTGGTCCCAAAAACTATATAAAGTGTCAATTTTATTTGGTAAGGGTTTTATAAAGATTTTTTTGAGCTAATATTCTTTAGGTGTGAGAATAAGTTGGGTGGTTAAGTGGTCCTTTTATAGGTGAGTGGGGTGGAATGTTTTTAAATATATTTTTTTAATATAAAAAGAGATGACTTAATTAAGTTAAAGGGATCAAAAATTGATAATTAGAGATAATAATATAGAGAATGTTTGAAAAATATATCATCATCTTATTTAGAGATAGTATTTTGAGATATTTATATTTTTTATTACTCAATTTTAACCCATTTTACCTTGTTTTACATTTACCGTGGTAATTTATTTTAACCTTGGTAAATTATTTTTATAAATAAAAATTAAATTTAACTACTTACCCAAATTCAATATATTGATTCCAAAAACCACATCCATTTTTTCAAATAATTTTTTAAATCTGTGAAATTTTACTTTTAAATCAAAATATAATTTATATAGATATTTTTTTATAGATACTAGATCTTTAAAAACACTAAGTGTTCTAAATATTATCTCATGTAAATTACTAATTAAAATTTGTGATAATATATTTTTTCATCAATTAATTATTTTATTATAATAATTCATAAAATGTGATAAATTTTATTATTGATATAAAATACACAATTTTTAGTCAAATACAAACCTTAGAAAAAAATAGGTTTTTAAAAATTAATGATTATATTCCTAAGAAATTATTTTTTTATAAATAATTAATTTAATTTTATCAATGTATTTATATTAAATACACCATTTCATAGTTAATTGAATTTATTATAAATTTCATAAAATACATAATGTAAATAAATACATTTAATATTTAATACAATAATAGGAATATATATATATCATCTAAAATTTTACTTACAAAAATCATCAATATATTTTCATAAGATTTAAAATGTAAGATTAGAAATGGGGGTAGTCATAGGTATTGATTTTCTTGCATGGATCTCATATAGATTTCCAAAAGTTTGAACTTTTCCTACAGATGATTTCTTTAAAGTCGTACTTATTGAATTTTAGCATGTCATTCATCTGTGGAAACCCTAGTGATGTTACATCCATTAAAAGATCAAGAAAATGATATTCATAAGAAATACTTCCACAACCATATGATTTTTACTCTCATTTATACATATATTTCATAATACAGTTACTTTTACTTTTAACTACTAATTCAATGACTATGTTACAATGCTCATACTTAATAATTATATCATTTTTTCTAGTTTGGTGTTGCATTTTAACTAATTTATTCAAAAAAAATTGTTTAAAGGGTAAATTCATAGAAAAATAATGGGATGTTACATTTTAACCCATAGAAATAATATATTCCTAAAATAATCATTTCTTAGATATAAAAAAGTGAGGGTACATTTGTCTGATCACCTCTTTAGGTTACCATATAGCCCCCTCAAACTTATGATTTCACTACAGGACTCTAACCAATTGAGTGTTCTAGTTCTAAAACACTATATCAAATCAATCTATGATCTCCACATGTTGTTCCTTATAATATGGATCATGTTCCAATTGAACATCTTCCAAGTTTAGTACATGTGATAGATCTGGTATGTACTTCTTCCAAGGTGATACATGGAACATATTACGTAATAGAGAGAGATTTTGTGGAAGAGATAAAAGATAAGATGCATTACCTACATAAACAAGAATTTCAAAGGTAATAACATATCTATGGATCAATTCTCCCTTCTTTCCAAATATCATTACCCTCTTCTAAGTAGATTTTTGAATGAACATCGTATCACTCAATTCAAACTCCAAATCTCATAAATGATTCTCATCATAGATATTAAATTAAATTTGTGGTACGTTTATATATCTCTAAATTTTTCAAATGTTATCTTTCATTTTATGGTTAATATCAATTTATATTAGTAAACATTGTCTGAATTTATACTAGTATGTTAAATTTGTACATCTCTTCCCATGAAAATCCTCATTTTGTTTCATTTGGATGCTAGAGTGGGAACTATTATTATTTGGGAATTCAACTAGATAACACACAAACTAGATTCATTTTTTTGACTAAATGGTGTAGTAATTAGTTGGAAGAGTTCTAATAAATTCACAATAGTGGAATTGACAATTTAGATAGATTGTTTCATCACATCATATGCTATGAAGTAATATTTTTTGATCCAGAGGCTCATTACTGAACATTGTGTGGTTCCTGTGATCAAGGGATAAATTGAGTTATATTGTGAAAACAATGGGGTTTTTACTTAGGATAAGGAACACTAATCTAACCAAAGGATCCGATAAATCCTTCTCAAATACCATATCAAATGTGAGATCATTGAGAGGGGTGATGTAAATATAGGTTGGGTGGCTACTGAAGAAAATATAGAATATCTATTAATGGAACCATTTCTAAAACAATAATATGAGGTTCAAATAAAATCTATGGGTGTATAACATATTAGAGCATAGTTGTAAATTTATTATTTTATTATTATAAAGTAAAATTATAATTATAATTTATTCATGTGTATTTTAATTTATTTTATATGATTAGCAGAATGATAATATCCCCACAAAGTGAGGTGTTGAGTTGTCCCTAACCAAAGATAATTATGGAGTATTATGGGTTGTGGTGTTATGTTAAGGTTGAATTGAGTATATTCTAATACTCATTATAAATATTTTTTTATAAGTTATAATGAATTGATTCATTAGGTATTGAGTAGAGAATTATTAGTTTGATTTTCCTTATAGATTATATCTCATGGAATTTCATACAGTCATTGATATACTTAGGGGTGTATGCTTATTATCAACCCCTATTATATGAGGTTGGAGAGTACCTAGAATGACAACCTTCGTAATTTGATACCCTACTTATGAAATTCTACAAGTTGACTTAGCTAATTAGGGGGTTTTGTGTATATTGTGGATCATTTCATCACTTGGAGTGCAACTAATATGGGATTTTTTCACTTATATGACAATTTAAATAAATCTATACCTTGATTAAATTAAACTAATAAAATGCATGCCCATGATTTCTTTTATCATATATGACGTGGTAAACTACTTATATTGACATGTTCCATGTATATTGGTAACTATATTCTACATAAAAAAGGATTATATAGGTATACATATGATTTATCTGATATATCTTTTTTTGGAAATGTATATATACAGATATGAGTATGTTTGATGGAGATCACACCAGACCCCTTAGTAAATTGAGGAGCACTGATTCTATTCAAATGGATGATATTTTCTTATATATATATATATATCTGTGTGTGTGTGTAATAGGGATTTCATAGTTGTTTTCAACACTTATAAGTACTATGGGGTCACATAGTATGACCAATATATAGTAATAAATTTTTTGAAATCCCATTTGTTTAAAATAAAGATATTTTGATGAAGATGTATCCAAGAGAGTTTGGATATATTCCCAAAGAATTTTAAATTTTTTCATAAAGTCCATATAAAAATTTAGTGAAATTTGGACATTATTGGATGTAAACTAAAATGTGAATGAATTATATTAATGTGTGTGTGTGTGTGTATAAGTATAATATAATTTTATGTGTGTTGTACATTAAATACATAGATATGATGCATGTACTTTTTAATGAATATGATGAATATATTGGTATATATATCATATATATTATATTCAATATGCACCAGATGTATATTAAAACTATAAAATATTGGGAAATGTCTTACACTATTACTCTCGAATAGTTTCATCAATTTAGAACCAAGGTTTGGTTCATTTGATACTTTTCTTAATCATTGAATTATTCATTGAATATTACACCTAATGAATTGTTATTCATGTGATTCATTTTAAATAGGGAGTATATGTCTTATACTATTTAAATAGAAAAGTTGTCTTATAATGGGGGTGTGTGTAATGATCGCATTTCTTTGATTGATTTATGATCCTCGACTTCATAAAAAGTTTCAAAAACTCTCTTCCTTCCTAAATTTTTGTTTCTCATTTCTCAAAAAATGTGTTAGTACCCTTTCTAGTATTCTCATATCTTATTGATACTATCAAGGATCCTTTATCCAGTATAGTCCCTTGGATACAAAAGACATTTTTTTCTCCTTCAGTGATCATCATTAAACATACTCCATTAAACAATAAAGATGGATGCTAAAATGTTAAAATAATAGGTACTTAGTTTTTTAGATATTTTACATGTTTGAATTATTGAAGATAAATCAACATTTTTGGTTTGATTTCTGCTACCAAGGATCAGTATATGATCAAATTAAACCCATAAATCTTGTTTACGAAAATGGTTGAGGATATTTTAAGACACATTAATGGTTATAGAAATGATATTAAACATGGATTTTGGTGATTATATTCATCATGATTATTTCTGATTAAATCTATGGTTTCATTTTTCTTGTATGATATCACTCATTCTCACTCTTGTATGTTTAATCCACGTGGATATTGATTTTTTTAGGAGTAAAATACTACTGAGTACTCCTAGGTACTCACACCACCATAGATTATTTATTTATTATAGGATATACAAATAGAGATGGGAGTTGTTCTTTGGGTAGTTCATATAGAGTTTTGGGAATGGTTTGGGGTCTCGTATCTTGTTTTGAAATTTATTTCTCGATATATGTAAACATTAAATATTAGTGACAGGGATGTGGAAATTTATTTTTAGAATGGAATTTATTTAGAGGTGATTTTATGCTTCTTCTTATTATTCACTATCGTTTTATGATGGTAATGCCTCCTATATTTGTCTTTTATCCTATAAGTTTTATTCACCAAAAATGGTCCTACTGGGGGTGGTCTTCAAGGATCACTCTCAACAACATTCTAGACATGGTAAGGGTTCTAGTTATGTATATTAATGATATAACTAAATTAGGTAACAGTTAGAATTATCTAATAGAACTTTAGAAAGTGAAAAATGATACGTTTCAAGTACTTGGAGAAGTGAAAATTATAGTTTTATATGGATATAGAACTAGTATATAAGTAATATATGATTATTAAATCTATTGGGATCCATATCTATATATATTAAGTGTGTCATAGATTTTTGTGCAGCCTAAAGTGTAGCTTAAGGAATGATTTTTCCAAATTTTAGAGTCATTATATGATAGTAAAGTATTATCATAATATGTATATTATGATAAAATTGTGAATATGTTATTATAAAATATTTCAAGTTTATGATAGAGGTAAATAGGTAAAACACTCAATGATACCACTTCTTGATGGATTATCTCAAAGGTTTGAAGTCACAATAAGCACAGTAGCTGTAAGAGAACATGGTTAGCCTTTTAGCTATAATTATACCTAAAATAGAATTTTTATCATATGAGAAAAGTAAAGTTATCAGTTAACTATTTTTTAAGGTGAAAGTGGTAGTATATTGTAGTTTATTCCCCAGAACCAACTAAAATTTAATTTTTTATTGACAAAATATCAATCAATATTTCATCACATGATACTAGTTCTTCAACATAGAATTTTTGTGATAATGTCTTTAGATTATTTTTCACATCTAAAGGTTGTATAAGTTCCCCTCTGTAATTAGAGCCATTAAATAATATAATAATATTATTAAATATATTTATTATTTACATGATAACATTTGTATGATAATACATGGATGATGTTTGATTTTCATGTGTTGTAGGTTTATAATTCCTTGAGTCTCCTTGTCAGGAATTTCACAATTTACAATATTTATGATTGTATTTTATGATAATAGACCCACCAATAGAAGTTTAACATGTTATATGTATCATTATATATTACTATAAGTGGATGTGTGTATAGGCCCTAAGACTTGAGATTATTATGATTGAATATCATGAATCATTTATTTTGATGTATACATTAAAAGATGATAACATATGACTATAGTGACGTATAAAATGTTGGTTGTGTCATAAGTGATATGGAATTAATTGAATAAGTTAAGAAATGAATTTTCACTTTCATGTTAAAATAAGAAGATATCTCTATAACTTTGATTAAAATGAAACTATCTAATTAATTATATTCCATGTTAGTTAATTAATAAGTTTATTTCAAGTAATCCAAGAAAAATAAATCAAGCATATAGGTCTGTGGAACAAGCATGAAATATTCATGATGAGATATTGAGAAAAAAGGATTATATTTCACAACAATCTTTTATAAGAATGTTTTTTCATAATTACTTTATCTACTTTATCTTTGGGTTTCTTAACATGTTGATATACTTTAATCTTAGACTTTAGGTAAGTTCACATA
Source organism: Viscum album (assembly GCA_963277665.1). NCBI lineage: Eukaryota > Viridiplantae > Streptophyta > Magnoliopsida > Santalales > Viscaceae > Viscum > Viscum album. The sequence continues at coordinate 989,768,815 of OY728164.1, read as the reverse complement.
ATTCCACAAAGAAATTTTCCTAGAGGGTCACACATTAGGTGTATAATGAATCTCATTAAATTATATTTGGAATTTAATATTGATAATAAATATTATTCATAGATTTTGGGATAATAATTATTCAAGAATATTAGATCACATAAATTCAATCACAATAAATTCGAGTTTAGTATATATATGTGTTTTTGTGTGTGTGATTTTAATTTTATCACCTGTTTATTATTCACAAATTAATAAATAACAATTTATTTGTTAATTAGTTTAGTGAATAGATTAATATAAATATTTATTTAGTTATGTGATTATAAAAATAAATAATAATTCATTAGTTTAGTAGATATAATATTTATTTATTTATTAAATCAATGATACTTATTTGAATAGATATTTTATTATTCAAGGTTCAAAATATTCCATGGAGGATTGATGAGCTAAGTTAATGGACTACAAAATAAGATATATTTATCCATGAGCTAATCACATGTTATGATATAAAATATCGATATAGTATTATTAGTATTTTATATGGGGAATATATTGAATAAAAATTATATAAATCCCCCTTGGGAAATTATTTATTATTTAACCCTATGTATAAAAACAAGATTATTTTATTTTAGAGGTAGAGTGGATTTTTTTACACTATATAATCTCTCAAAATAATTCTCTCAAGACCTAGATAGAACCACTCAAGAATTATCTCAAGAACATAGTATAAATCCCCCCCCCCTGAGAATAAGAGATGAAAAGAGATAATCATTTTTGAGATAAATAAATAATGGCTCTAGGAACCTGGTTCCTCTATTCTAGCACCCACAATACTAATAAAATTATAAAAAATCAAAATGCATGTATAGATACAACTAGAGGGTTCTTTGTCTGGGTTATTCACTACAGTGATGAGATTAGAAACCAAATTAATCAGAATGTAGAATAATTATCAAGATGAGGTAATTATTTTTTTAATTAATTATAAATTTTATTTGAAATATCATCTCTAAATGATTTCAATGTTTATTTTTCATGTTCTTTTGATAAAATTTGATGAAACAGATGAAAATAAAATATTAGAAACTACCATGACAACTTTATTTTTTCCTTATAACCTTAAAGAGTCATTTCCCCAATTATTATGGATGAAAAAAACTTTAGGATCTAATATATGACATAGAGCTTCACATAATGGTCCATTATGAAAATAAAAGTATAATTGAACTAATAAAGAATCTGGTACAACACTCAAAAAAATAATATTGAGATTCAGTATAATTTTATTAAATAGAAGGTGGATCAAGGAATCATCAAGATAGAACGTGTTTGTACAAATCAAAAAGTGGGTCAAATACTCACAAAACCATTAGTTACACTAATATTTGAGAATATTTTGTTGAACCTTGGGGTTCAATCAACTCCCTTTCCTTGAGGTAGTTTATAAAATCCCCTCCCCCAATTCTCATCTAATCTCTAACTCAGTTTTTTCATTTAATAATACATTACCCTTTAGTTTTATGGTCAAATGTGCAAATGAGAATATGGAAGAGATAAAAAAGGGCATGGAATTCTACTCCCAAAAGTGAGTTTACATTTTAGGGGGATTTGGATAGAATGCAAGGGAATATGTAATGGGAAGATACAATACAAAGAAATGAGATATTAAAGGATCATTTATGTCATGTGATCTTGGTGATTCTTCATTTATCAACAAGGGAATTGAGCTAAAGTTTAAAATTCTTATGTTTATCAAGAAACAGTTTTAGTAGAAGTTTTGATGTGTCCATAGGTTTATCTCTTGATCTCATATTTTCTCTGTTGAGCAAGGATCGCATAGATTTAGTGGGATAGATAGGTTATTCTATTTATTTATTGGTTTTTATAAAATGGTATTTATCTTAAGGATCTTTATATTAACAAAAAACCCAAAGAGAGTGTGCAATGAACTTGATCCCAATAGCCTGGATTCAGTGTCTGCGTTATTAAATTAGAATAAGATACAAAGAATCGCATCCCAAAGGACTTAATAGTTTATTAGTCTTGGTAAACTTAATACATGCTTGATTATTTTATTACATTTGAGAAAAAAATTACAACATAATTTTATTTCTAGAATATCATTATTCCCACTAGCATATCCTTAAGTATCATTCATAGTAAATTTATGGGATTATTGGGAAATAAAAAAATAATGGTGTGATAAAATTATTAGTAAGGGTAAAGTAAAACATAATCTATCATAAATCAACAAAAATAAATGACATATGAAGGTAAATTACTGAACACACAATCCATTTAAATGATTTTATAATCACGATTAGATAAGTCATAATCAATATGGAAAGGTAAATGACTAAAAGAATATTCAATTAAATCAATAACTTGACAATCATTAACGGATAAGGAATAATAAATATAGAAAGGTAAATAACAAAAAACACATGTCATTTAATCAATAAACTATGAATGAAATGAATCTAGAGATAAAATCATTGTAAAAATATTGTGGAAAAAATAATTGAATTCACAATGAAGGAAGTGATAAATTATTGGATGTTAGGATATTAGGCAACATTATACCTCTATCATCAAGTTCTTTCTTTGAGATAGTTAAAAACTATAAGTAGATATCTTTTTAATTTGGCTAAATTATTTATCTAATGAGACTTATTGATGAGTTTATGGGATATATAATTATGTGACCTATCTATCACTACATTTCCAAAGCATTCATCGTATATATAATAATTGATTTAATTCATGAACAATGCACTTTATCATCAAATATTCAAATTGAGTAAATAATACTGATTTATCAATATTTCTCCATATAAAAAAATCAATGTATGGAACCGTATGTAGAAATAATATACTATTAAATTATTAAACATATCCACGATAAATAATATATATATATACTCAAGGGATATTTAATTTCTATTGATTATAGAAAAGTAAATAATTCAATGGAAATTTAATTACTACAAAAATGAATCAAAGAAGTGAATATCAACACTATCCTTAGTTAAAATAATCATAAAACATCTAGAGGAATACTAAGGATAATATCAATACAATATATCCCTAGAGTATTATATATAAAATAAAGGGTTTTATTATTGATAAAAAATAAATACCATAAAAATATCTTTAAAAACATTATCAAAGAAAATATCCATTCCATTTTGAAACTTGTCTTTTAAAACTAAAATTTCACAGAATATTTTCAAAAAATATTGTTTGAAAAAACCCATTGAAATATATAAAGAATGTTTTAAAACATGGAATGGTAATGATGGTAATAAATTTTACACATGGTAAGTTTGTTAAAATAAATATTCCTTTCAGTTTTTTGATAAAATAGAAATGGACATTGTTTGAAAAGGGACATGAATATTACTTCCAAACCATTTTTTAAAAAACCAAACATGGGTAAAATTTTATTTTAAAAATTATAGGATAATTTTAAAATATTTTAAAAAAAAAAGTAGAAAACATTATTTTAGAAGTAAATTGATATCGGATCGAAGAGATAAATAAAGTCGTATTTTTATAAAAATATTTTCTCAATTATTTTGATTACCATATTGTAGAAAATATAACTATTATATGAAAATATCAAGAATAAACAAATGATAATAAAATTAAATGGTTTTATTATCCAATTATCAAATATTTCCATTCATTTTGAATTCAATCATAAATAGTCCTGATTAAAATGAGATTATTAAATAAACCCTTGCAAGGATCAAAACCTTGATATGAGAATTAACCAATTAATTGAATTTGTGTTTCAAATGTAAATCCAAATAAAATATGTGGATATAAAACATAATATAGTCAAGATTAAATAAATACATAACCATAGATATAAAATACAACAAAAAAGTTATATAAACTATAACGAACTGAACTGAATACCCTCTCAAATAGAAACCTAACCTGGTCCACCACATACCTGAAGGGTGTTCTTGATCCCCAAGGGCTGACGCCTATGACCCAAGAATCAAACAATAGATATAGGGAGTTATTTCAGCCAAACTAAAGAAACAACATAGAATATATACTCATAATAGAAATAAAGAGTGGAAGAAACAAATATTTACCAAATCAAAAAACAGACAGTGGAAACCAAAAAAATCAAGAGTGGGAGAATTCTCTAACTTCATTTTCAACCACAATAGACTACCAAAACATGAAAAACCAACTACTACATGTGATAGAATGGGAATACTCCCACCATCTCACCACTAGTTACCCAACTTAATTGATAGAAAACATTGACGCCTCACTACAGTGCCTTGACTATCCTTGCATCAAAAGACACAACCAGGTATACCTACCACCAAAGGGGTACTCAAGGTGTGATATAAAAAGTTTAGTATGGACCCACCTAGGTGTTCAATATCAAGTATCTAAACAATAATCCAATCATGAACAAATTTAAATAAAACAATAAATGATAACAGTTTAACATTGTTTTCATAAAAAGTGTAGAAAAAAAATTAGTTTTCCATTTTTACAAATTTCTATATAAAATAAAAAATAACTTCAAATATTTTCATAATCATATATCAGAGAAGATATTTCATGTCTAAAAAATAATTCATCACTTATCATTTCAAATCCATTTAAGTTCAAGAAAACTATAAAATACAAATGCAGAATCACAGGTAACTAGATGTCATAGATCACATTAGGTTAGGATAGCTAGGACAATCATACCTAAACATATATAGTCAAGTAAGCATTAAGCCACTAGACATATGAATTGAGTATAGAGTGTAGAGGAACACCCTAGAATGTGAACCTTCCAAAAAGTATAACAAGTCCCAAAAAAATAGGCCTATGTAGCATAGGAAGTCCCCATAAGAAAACCCTGTGAAAATACATGAAACATATTACTATACCTTTTACATAAGTACCCAAGGTTTCCCCAGTTCTCTATTTTCCAAATCAATTCATCAAACCATTTCATCATTTCATGCTTTGAAAACCATTTCACAATTCTTTGAAAACACCTTCACTTTACCAAAAACTATGGGTAAAACTATCTTTTATAAAAAACCAGTTCCAAAAAAAACAAAAAAAAATCTAATCATTCCATTTCATTTAATAAAAAATTTTCAAAAAAAAGAGTAATGAATTTCGCCAACATATACTAGATATAGAACCACCAACCTCAAAACTCAGGTTGCACACACCCGTAATAGGATCCACCAACAAGGAAGAACACACAACCACAACCGAGGCCTCAGAACTAATACACACATCTCATAATTCATTCACATTAGAAAAAGGGTCAGAAATTAAGATGAAATAGTATGTAGTTCAATAATTCAAACCCACAAAACCACAAAAAAACAATGGAATATCCCTTAGAACAATATTTCACCACATATATAGAAGGCAAAAATAAGGAACATCACCACAGATCAATGAATATAATAATTCAATGAAACAGTGCTACTGTGATCAAAGAATCGAATAATCATAAAGTATCACTCACACAGAGAGACACAATTCAACTTTAATAGTGTTCAATCATAGAACGAACAAATTCAGATCGAACGGAGACTCCCAAAATTTCTAGAAGATATCCCTGGGTTGATTGGGGAGAGATTTGGGGAATAATGAATAAACATATCGGTTGAGAAGCACACTAAAATCCCTATTTAGGACATTTACATGGAAAGTAATCCTTTTACACATCATGTAATCCATGGGGATCACATATTAATAAAAACCTATCACTTTTTAATTAATTAATAATAATCTATACTAACATAGCTATTAGCCTTTACACGATGTGTAATCCATTAAAATTGTGTAACAACTTCATGGAATATACCTTGTAGAACCTACATATTGTGTAATCTCAAAACATAGAATGAATTCCTCCGAAAGAATAAGAAATTTGTACGTACTTACAAAAAAACAGAAACCACCTCATGCATTCTCTAAACTCGGGGAGAAACCTATATATCTAACATATTATTATACCTAGACTCCATTAATTCAAACTAGAATACATCCCTAAACTTCATGTCATTTTTATCATCAAATTTTATCCATAATTGGGAGTCCCAAGATGCACCCATTTCAAGAGAAAATCAAGAAAAGAATATAGAATTACATGAACACAGATAATGGGATGTTACGAACTCCACATCAAAAGACTTTATTCCCCTAGGAAGTCATCTTGAAGAATAAGTCTAGTAAATATGTTTTTCCACTTATCCCTCCTCGATGAATAACTCTCCCAAGTATCATGAAAATATGATCTATTCCACCATAAAAATTTATCTAATGGGATAGAATTTCCACAAAATACATTCACTTGAGAGTGAACGATCTCAACTCGCAACTCAAAAACTGAATCATCTGCCTCTAACTCAATCTCTTCCCAATTCAAAATCTGACAGGTATAAGGATGTTATATCCTAAGTTTCAATATGTTTAAAACATCATGAATTTATATAAACTGAGCCAGAAATTCCAACCACTAATAAACCTGCCCAATCATCACAATGTCCTCAAATGGTCCAACATGTCAAAGAGCCATATTCAACTATTTTCAATTCCAATGGTGATACAACTGATGAGAAACTTTAAAGAAAACGTGGCCACCTATAGAAAAAACAAAAGGATAATATCATTGATCCAAATAAGATTTATGTCGACTTCGTGCTTTAACCAGATGTCAATGTACATCCTGAATCCATGCCAACATCTCCTGAACCAAAATCAATCCCACCAAAGAGGCTTTTCTAACCTCTACCTAAAAAGGAGGTTATCTTCATGGGTGACCATACAAAACCATAAAATATCTATTGTGTTTTATGATGTATAATTATTGTTATAAGAAAACTCAACCAGTCTCAGGTTGAAATCCAAGGATCCACTGAAACCCAAGACATAGGAATAGATCATATCCCCCAAAATCTGAAGAGCACACTCCTTCTAAACATATATCTTTGGATGATATGTTTTAATCAACCTGACCTGGTTCCCCATCAACTCTTGGATACTTCTCCATAATCTTGAATTAAACCTAGGATCCATTTTCGAAACAACAATATAACTAACCCCATGCAGCCTTACAATTTCCTTCACATAAATCATACCTAGATCTTTAATTTTTTATTTCTTTCATCAGAATAAAATGAACCAACTTATTAAACTGATAAATCACCACCATGATATAATTACTCCCTTGGGGATTCTATGGTAATCCAACAACCAAATCCATGGATACCTCATCCAATTTCCAAACTGGTACCATAAGAAGATGGAGAAAACCATAAGGTTTCAAATTCTTTGACTTTGTCTATTGAATAGTATAATAGTTGGACACATAATCAGCAATTTAACAATTCATACATGGACACAAAAATTTTTGTCTCACGTCATAGTACATCATTGTAGTTCTCAGATGAACGACCCATGAATAACTATGAAAATAAAAAAAAACTAGGATCCTCACAGATCCTCAGAGGAAAAACCAATACCCAAAACTAAGAATACTATCTAAAGATATAGACCAACTTGAAATAGTCTACCCACATTAAGGGTTTCTCATATTCCTATGAACTCATCATCCTATTAAGAATCTATAGAATAAACTCAATGAGAGATGATAATAACTGAACATTGTTCATAAAAATTCTTGAGGAATTATCCTATGAATCTATATGAAACTAAGGAAAAATCCACATAAGGTTCCACTCTTCCATTGATTCCAAAAAATATTGTGATCACAATTTCTTACTAAGAGTTTCTACAATGACATTCTCCTCCCCATGGTTGTAGGTGATATCGAAGTCTAATGTATGAGGGTATTCCACCGACCACTTGTGTCTAAGATTCAATTCCTTTTGAGAAAATATATATCTCAAACTCTTTTGGTCAAAAAACATTATAAACCTTTCCTCAAAAAGATAATCTCACCATTACCTAAGCCCGTTCATAACTATGGAAATATCTAAATCATGTCTGGGATAATTCTTCTCATAAAATCTAAGATGATGAGAACCATAATCTAAAACGTGATCATCTTTAATGAGTACATAACCTAAACCAACACTAGAAGCATCAAAAAAAACCACATACCCCTCCCGTAAGGCCTCGACGCTGCTACCAAGAGGTTCCAACCAAAACTCTCACCTCCAAGGGTAAGATCACACTATCTACAAAGGGTAGTGATCATCGAGTCTCCTCCCATATGCGTCTCTAAGCATAAGTATTGAGTCAACTGCTCTACCGGAATCTCAAGGTTTCGTATATGACATGCGGTGTGAAAGGAATGACTGGCACATGTGTCTATAAGTACGGAAGCTAAGGTAGAGAAGACACAGATCGTACCTCGGATCATTAGTGGAGTCCCTAGGATGCACGCCTCGACTCCATGTAGCTTTCCCTGCCCCAGTCCCCTATCTCCCTAAGCCTGGTGCGGACCTCCTGGGGGTGGTGGTGGAAGTAGATTGAAGTGCCACCACCTGTAGCTCTCCCTGCTTCTCTACCACGCCTGCCACCTGGAGGGTCTGTCTTCTCCACTCTATACCTCTGCCTTGGTGGTCCATCCACTGCCTCCCTATCAATAGCTCTACGGTTCAGACAATCTCTAGCGAGATGTCCCCTACAATGGCATGAGTAGCATCACCTCCCCCTCGGCTAACTGGATCCATCCTAAGAGCCATGGACGGACAAACCCATGTCCTGGGTCCTCTTGTGACATCTTCTGCATCCTGATCCCTGTCTGATGTTGGCTCCTTGATGTTGAGGTCTCTACACCTATCTTCCTACTACTGGCTGATGTCGATTGTCTCTGCTCTGCCAAGAAGCTCTGGATATTCAAGGCCCCCTCGAGCAATTCGGCATAAGTTAGAATGCAAAGAGGCATGACACTAGCTTAGTTGTCCCATAATAGACCTAGCTAGAAGGTCCAACCATTAAAGTATAGATCCCTGACCATAACCATCATGTACATGGAAAGGTTGGTGAACCTCGATGAATAGTCAGCCACCGTCAAACTACCCTGTTGGAGCTAATGAAGCTCTTGGATACGCACTGCTCACAGCGTAATCAGTGAGAACTCCTCCCTAAAGAGTCACTCAATATTTGTTCACAAAATAGTCTCCTCATCGTGAGTCTGTGTAGTCATACTCCACCATCATCCCACCAAACCCTAAAGATGGCTCGCTCCTAGGATAACCATTTGGTCTGTCGGTGTCCTCACGAGACAGAAAACTCTAGTCACCGCCACAAGACAGTCCTTAGCAGCCAAACAGTCAGGATCCCCTCACAACCTAAGGGGTATCTGTCTCTACAACTCATGGATCATGCTCAGAATGAACCCCTCATCATTCGGTACTGTAGGTACCACGGGTTTCTCCACTGGTGGTGGTATAACAGGTGCACCACCTAGAGGCAACACCTGGGGAAATGGTCCCTGTATCGAAGCCTCTTCACTGATGGGGTCCTCCTCGTGATCATGCAGCTGAATCCTAGCAGGTATGCATTGCAGATGTGACACCCCAAGATTCCATGGTATGTTTCCCTTTGAATAATCCAGTATCTTGCATTGTATGCAATTGGAGTTTTAACATTCCACGACTAATCAAACTAGTCGTTATAAACAGTAATAACCACTTTTTGAAATTTTATAAATTTTATTTTTCAAAATGGACTTCATTCTTTGAGTTTGGAATATCTAAATTTTATTAGGGTGAATTTTTGGTACTTTTATAAAAACTTTCAATTTTTGATGAATAGTGAAAAATAGTAAATTTTAATTAAAAACAACTTTTTTAATCAAAATAATTTATAGTTTTTAATTATAAATTTGGGTGGTTTTAAAGTATCATTAGATTATATTTTTATCATTTAATATAATTTAGGTCATTGTATGTAATTTTACATTTAAAAAGGACATAAACAAGTGTCAATCTTTTGATAGTTATTATTTCTTAAAAACGCGCTTTTTGTTTTGACAACGGGAATTAATTTTAAATTAATTTCTACCACTTCTATGTTTTGAATTTAACAAAATGGATTCCATATTTGGAATCAATAGATCCAAATTGTGTAAATAGGTAACTTTTATTTTTAGATATTATGAATAAGTACTTCGGTAAATATTTTGTTTACCATGGTTAAAGGTTAAATACTATAAATAAGGGTAAAAAATAATATTATAATAACATTAAATTACCCTAACATGTGTCCTATTCATATTAGTTGATACATTTCCGACCATGGGCATCCTTGGTTCAATTTCGGGACCCCATGGAGCCACTTCAGAGTGATAATGACACTTTATATTAATTAATTTAAAGACAAAAATGACATAAACATATATCTTTTAGTAAAACAATTTTTAAATGGAGTTATATAAGATATCCTTTAAACTATAAATACTAATTATAAATATTAAACGATTTACTAAATTATTTTGTTTTATTTATAATTTTTATACATTAAATAATTAAATTTATATATGACACAATGGTGATGTAGTAATTACCTTATTAATGAAAGAATGAAATAAATGGTAATATAACTATTACAATAAATATACTTTCAAAGTTTTTATGACATAAACGAATTTTATAGTTGAATATGAAATGTTAGAATTGATTAAATTTATTTTTTTTTTGAGGTAATAAATTTTTTATGACTTTCACAAAAACCAAATACTAAATAGTGTCAAAATTGACATAAATGAGTTTTTAAAAAAAAATTATATTATTAAATTATATAATATTCTTAAAAATATAAGGTTCTAAAAAAGAACATATATAATGATAGTTATATAATTAATGGACCACATGAAGTTCTCTTTTCATTTTATAGTAAGTTTATAAATCAATTATTATAATAATACAATAATACATCGTAAAAGTTAAACTATTTTACTAAGAGTTAAATTTAAGTGATAAGGTTAATATGGTGACCCAAACCTGTCCAAAACATATTGGGTGAGAGTTTTTCGACCCATACTCACCTTATCCTACAAATAAATCAGTTTTTAGCCATTATAAATCTAAAATTATTTTATTATAAAGTAATATTTCAAGATTTTCCTAAAGTAACCCTCACCTCTCTTATAAAAGGGTACTTTTGCTTATCTCACAATCACACCTCCAAAGCCATTTGACTCAGACAAAACCCTTACAAATATCCTCAAAATTTCCCTCCCTTCAACCTAGAGGTATTAGTTTGATCATAAATCTAACTTAAGGAGCCCTTTTGATCAACTCAAAAAGAAACACCGGAAGAAGAGGTAATAATTTCACCACCCTCTTTCAAGTTCTTTTCTTCTTTCACTTCCTGTTTCTTTGTTGTTTACATTATAAAATAATAACTCCAGTATCTTATATATAATGTTATTTTATTTTGAAAATTGTACAACCATATTCAATATTCTATCCATCATATGAATGAAAAAGTCACCATACGTGCGTACGTACGGCTTACCATCTCCACGTCTTGGTGTAGTTTGTTATTCAAACACTTCATTATTTGGATGGATATAATATTGAGTATAAATGATGTAAATAATAAATATAACATTTTAATGATTCTTTATATATGATATACCATCCAATTACATATTATTTTACCATCAATGTAATGATATTGTTGCTTGTGGGTACGTATGGATTACTGTCTCCACGAACGTGATGAGATTAATTCCCCATCGTAATCATTCAAGAATAATTTTCCTTTTATGATTAAAAATAATGTTTAATAACTTAATATAATACTTTATATGAATAAAATATATCCAATACATAACAAAAATGGCTTACATAACTGATTATATAAAGGAAACCGGATCAGTTAACACCTGAAATGATGGTACTACTGAAATATTATTAACAAAGCAATATTAGAGGATCTTATATTATATCATATTTATGTATATAGTTATTGTATAATTTAATAACAATGTTATAACTATTATATAAGAGTTTAACATACTATAAACTAAGGAAAATTACAAGTTAAGGTTTAATTTCACAATCTCTTTATTATCTGACGTTGTTTTTACGTTAGTATCTACTGGGACCTCTTTATCATCCACATCCGTGTTTTATTTAAAATGTAATTCAAAAAAAATTAATATTTACTATACTATGGGTTAAATTAATTTATACCCTTATTTTAAAATATATTTTTTGAAATAAATCTTTCCTTCGTTTTCCAAACAAGGTACTTTATGACCTTTTCGACAAAATTAAGTTAAGAATATATTTTTGTAACTTATACAGCGGGTGTGGATATTTTCCGCCATTATATCATCATTGAAGATTCCCATACAATCATATAATAATATTTTTAAAATAAATTTTTTCTTTTATAATTATATTAATTTTAAATAATTTAAAAATAGAAAGATATATTTCTCCAAAATAGTTTTGATTTCATCTATGTCAATATCTTTTGATGGATTTTAAGCATGTTTGAAGTTGATTTATTAGGATACAAAACTTCTATATTGTATTGAAGGTTTTGTGATATGTTTTATTGTGGATGTGTTATTTTTACACCATTCATGGTTTATGGATAAATTATTGACATTTATTATGTTTGTTTTAATATGAATGTTTATGTTTTTCTTAAACCTTTTCATATAAGGAATGTGTCGGACTTAGTAAGTGATGGGTGGAGCCTAATATAGCTCCTCGATGCATCGGTAGATCTCATGAGACAAACTAGTGTCTTTTCACAAGGCCTTGAAAAAATCTTATTTGTAGTCTTGGCAAAAGGCCTTGACTATGTGGTTATGAAGTCTGGAATTATGCATTCCATCATTATGAAATTGGATATTGATATTGCATGTGATTATTCGAATAGTAGAATATCCATGTGATTAAGTAAATGGAATTATTTGATTTTATCTTTTCCATGTTATGTTGAAGTTTATGTTTAAAAGGCTTTTGTTTTAGTCTTATACATTCCCTTAAATGTTTCTGCTTATTTATGAAAGTTTCCTCTATATTGTTATCCTTACTGGGCATCTGAGCTCACCCATTTCTATGTTTTATTTTTCCTAGGATGTGAAGAAGTATTTTATGGTTGACCTATAAGGATAGGCTAAGGATATAAGTGTGTTCAAAAGGGGAAAAAATTTGATGTTTTTATTTCATGATGTAATGTAAAACTTATGAATGTATCTAGTACTTCCAAGGCTACTAAACTGGTCGGTCTTTCATGTCATTATTCCTTGTATCATGGCAATGTTAAGTAATAATGCACCAACTCTGGGTAATTGGGGTCATGTAGTTACAGTTGGTATCAGATTAAGTTTAGTACAAACCTTGGAAACTAGATTTAGAAAAACTCTGATTAGAGAACACTACCCTAAGATAGACTTTGAGGATTAGTATAGAAGAACTTCCTAGAATTTTGGTACATTAGAGATTTTCTGAGTTTTCCAAGAAATATATCCCTTTCTAGATACGAGCATGTAGAGGCGGCTCTGGCATAGATGTACTTATGTGTAAAACCCAAAAACACTGCTTTGAGCTTGACTCAAATGAGAACCGTTGCATCACAATGGGCCTTGCTGCACTATTGGTTACGACACTCCCTGGGGATATGCTTAGGATAATTCTCATTTTCTTTGAAAACCATTATGAAGGATTTATGAGTATATACTTCCTCAAAGAAAAAAATTTTATGATTATGGATTATATCCATAAACTGTTCAATTTTTGTTAACTATTTTACAAGTTTGAAATTATGTATTGTGATTCATAAACTAAACTAGTGTATGTCATTATTTAGAAATGGCTCTTAGTGGAAGGAATGGAAACCATATCAATGCACATAATCCATGTAGGGATTTCCATCCTACTCAAGATAATTATAGTGGATCTGGTGATGCAACTGGTGTTGATCAGCTTATCACCATACTAAGACAACTCACTTAGGTTATGAATAATAACCTTACCGGTATGGAACACCCTGATCCATAATGTGGACGATCAATGTTAGACCACTTCATGAGGAAACAACCACCAACATTCAATGGGAGTACAAATCCATTAGTATCTGAGCAATGGATAAATTATTTAGAGAAAATATTTCATGCTTTGGGGAGTAGTGAAAGGGAAAAAGTTTTCATTGCATTTTATCGCCTCACGGGAGTTGTAGATCAACGGTGGTCATTAATCCAGCACACAAAGGAATATGAAGAAGAATAGAATATATAATGGAGGGAGTTTAGAGAGATTTTCATAGAAAAATACTTTCCTCGTGACCATCAAGCGGATATAGAAAGGCAATTTTTGAGTCTAAGGAAAAAGGAGGATGAGAATGTTGCAAATTATGAGGCTAACGTTACAAGGTCAGCAAGGCATGCAGTAGATTATATACGTAACCCAAGGAGTTGGTTAATTATTTTATGGGTTAAAACCATTTCTCCATCAAGCATTAGTCTCATGATCCCTCTCATCGTACGAAGATATTGTATCATGTGTTATTAAGACAGAAAATGTATTCTCTAAGTCTTATGACAGTAAAACAAAGAAAGAGAAAAAGAGATCTACTGAACACTCTGGAAATGTAAATAAGGGCAAGACGGGAAAAGTTGAATATCCATCTTGTGGTAAATGTGGGAAGAAACACCCTGGTACTTGCCTGAAAGGGAATGGGAGTCTGTTACAAGTGTGGTGAAAGAGGCCACCAAGATCGTGATTGCAAGGGGAATAAAGAGGATTTCAGTTATGAATGCTACAATTGTAGAGAAAAGGGGAATTATGCAAATGAATTTCTTAAGCGCCAAGGTAACTTACCTTAGAAAAAGAAAAGGAAGCAAGGCCAAGCTTATGCGATCACTAATGCTAAGGTTGAAGCTCTGAAAAATGTAGTGGAAGGTAATTTAATTGTTTCCTCAAGTTTATCCAATTCTATATTTGATTCTGGATCATCTCATTATTTCATATCTTCCCAATTTGCTAAGAAAATTAGATATTTTACATTTGACTTAACGAGGGAGTTTTCAGTCAAAACACCTAAGGGAAGTATCATCGCAACAAAGTTTTGTGAATCAGTTCCCATTATGGCATATAAATGTTCTTTATCTATTGATCTCAGCATCATAC
The DNA here is from genome assembly GCA_963277665.1 of Viscum album. Taxonomy (NCBI): domain Eukaryota; kingdom Viridiplantae; phylum Streptophyta; class Magnoliopsida; order Santalales; family Viscaceae; genus Viscum; species Viscum album. Next base: position 989,753,711 of record OY728164.1, on the reverse strand, counting down.
CCATGATTAAATTTTATATAATCCTCGGAATGGATTGGATTTCAGACCATGATGCAAAAATTTATTGTAAGAAGAAGGAGGTTACAATTTTCTATGATGATAAGGAGTACCATATCTTTAGATCTGAAACATCACCACCTAATTCTTATCTAGATCCACCCCAAGTAGCTCTACAAAATTCAATTATTGGGGAGGAAGATAATGAAATAACTATGGAGGAGGAAAAGAATGTTTGAATAGAGTACATACCTATTGTGCAAGACTATGTTGATGTGTTTCCAGATGATTTACCTATACATCCTCCAGAACAAGAAATTGAGTTTTCCATTGATTTAATTCCGAGTTCAAGGCCCATATCGAAGACCCCTTATAGAATGGACACTGTGGAATTAGTGTAACTAAAGAAACAACTAGAGGAATTGAATAACAAGGGATTTATTCACCCTAGTGTTTCTCCATGGGGAGTCCCTATCCTTTTTGTTAAAAATAAGGATAGATCTATGAGTTTGTGTGTTGACTACAGGGATACCAATGCTATAAAATTAAAAAACAAGTATCCCCTACCTATCATTGATGATTTATTTGACCAACTTCATGGAGCTCAATATTTTCAAAGATTGACCTTCGATCTGGATATCATCAGTTGTGTGTGAAGAAGTAAGAAATTCCGAAAACAACATTTTGAACCAAGTACGGGCATTATGAGTTTACAGTAATGCCTTTTGGATTGACTAATGCACCCAATGTCTTCATGGATCTAATGAATAGAGTTTTCTAGGAATATCTTCATGACTTTTTAGTGGTATTTATTGATGATATTTTGGTTTACTCAAAAAGATATGAAGATCATGAAAATCACCTGCGCACTATCCTAAGGACTCTTAGAAGAAATGAATTATATGGAAAATTTATAAGTGTGAATTTTGGCTTCAGGAGATTTAATTTCTTAGCCATATTGTCTCTAACTATGTAATCTCTATTGATCCTTCAAAGACCAAGGCAATATATAAATGGCCATTACCGATGAGTATAACTAAGGTACATAGTTTTTTTTGGTTTAGCAGGTTATTATCATCATTTTGTCCAGAATTTTGCCCGATTGGCTAACCCATTAACCAAGCCCACTCGTAAAGGGGTTAAATTTTTTTGTAAAAAAGAGTGTGAATAATTTTTTGAAGAACTGGAGAGAAGATTAGATAATTGTACTATCTTGACTCTATCATTGGGGAATAATGGGTTTATTATTTATAGTGATGCTTCAAAGAAAGAACTTGGTTGTATCCTTATGCAGAATGATAGAGTTTTTTCTTATGCATAATAGTAGCTAAACATTCATGAGAAAAACTATCCTAATCATGATCTTGAGTTATTAGTTGTAATCATTGCTCTGAAGATATAGAGACACTATCTTTATGGTGAAAAATGTGAGATTTATACTGATCAAGAGAATTTGAAGTATATTTTCTCATAGAAAGATCTCAACATGAGGCAAAGACAATGGCTTGAACTACTAAAGGATTATGATTTCACTATACACTACCACCCGGGGAAGGAAAATAAGGTGGAAGATGATTTGAGTAGAAAGGATCAGGGAGTTTTGAACAAGATGATAGTTGAAAGGGGTTATATTTTCATGGATCCAGTAAAGATGGATATGGGAATAACCATGGAAGGTGAAACATAAATACTATTTCAAATGGTTTCCAAACCATATTTACTAAAAAGGACAAAGAGTTCTTAGATTGATGAGAAGGCTTTTCAAAATAATTTTAAAGCTGTGAATTATGGGAGATTGAGTGAATTTATATATAAAGATGGAATTTTGAAATTTGGGAAGAGACTTTGTGCTCCTAACATACCTGATCTAAAAAGAGAATTGTTGGATGAGGCCCATGGCTCCAATTTCTCTATACACCCTAGGAGCACCAAGATGTATAAATATTTGAAGGAAAATTTTTTGTGGGACAACATAAAGAGGGATATTGCGGATTTTGTGTCAAGATATATTGTTTGTCAACAAGTGAAAGCTGGAAGGAAACATCCTGGAGGAGTCATGTGATCTCTTCCAATACCTTAGTGGAAATGGGATAATATTATGATGGAATTTTTCATGGGTCTACCAAAGACTCCTAAAATTAATGATGCAATATAGGTCATTGTTGATCATCTTACCATGTCAGCACATTTTATTGAAATAAAAGAAGATTTACCACTTGAACGTCTGGAAAGACTATATATTAATGAAGTTGTAAGACTTCATGGAGTAACCCTATCTATTGTTTCTGATTTTGATCCCTGTTTTACATCAAGATTCCGGAAAATTCTTTAGAAACCCATGGATACTAAACTTCGTTTGAGCACTACCTTCCACCCTCAAACCCATGGACAATCAGAACAGACTATTAAAACCTTTGAAGACATGTTGAGATCTTTCTCACTTGACTTTCAGGGTATGTGGGATCAATATTTACCTCTTATAGAATTATCCAATAACAATAGATTCCATTCATGTATTTAGATGGAACCATATGAAGCATTATATAGAAATAGATGTCTCACACCAACTTGTTGGTATGATGTTGGTGAAAGAAAACTAGTAGGACCAGAACTTATTGAGGAAATAATGGAAAAAGTGAATATTATCCAAACCCACATCAAAGCAGCTCAAAGTAGGCAAAAGACCTATTTCGATAAACAAAGGAAGGATTTCAAATTTCAAGTAGGAGATCTTGTTTTCTTGAAGGTATCTTCATGGAAGGGTGTTATACATTTCTATAATAAGGGTAAATTGAGTCCCAGGTACATCGGACCTTTCGAAATTCTAGAAAAAATTGGAGTTGTATAATATAGTTTGGAAATGCCTCCAAGTATCTCCAAAGTTCATGATGTGTTCCACGTATCAATGTTGATGAAATACATGTCTGACCTAACACATGTACTCACATATGAGGAAATTGAACTAAAACCCAATCTGTCTTATTGTGAAGAGCCTGTCAGAATTCTTGATACCAGAGAACAAATGAGGAGAAACTGGATGACTCATCTGGTAAAAGTTCAGTGGATAAACCATAAGATAGAAGAGGCAACGTGGGAACTTGGAGTAGCTTGTGTTGTACGCAACTTGGAGTTTTAACACACCCCGACTAATCAAACTAGCTGTTATAAATAGTAACAACCACTTTTTGAAATTTTATAAATTTTATTTTTCAAAATTGACTTCATTTTTGAATTTGGAATATCTAAATTATCTTAGGGTAAATTTTTGGTACTTTTCTGAAAACTTTCAATTTTTGAAGAATAGTGAAAAATACTAGATTTTAATTAAAAACAAATTCTTTAATAAAAATAATTAATAGTGTGAAGTTACACATATGATTGGTTTTAAAGTATTATTAGATTATATTTTTTTCATTTAATTTAATTTAATTCATTTTATGTAATTTTCCATATAACTTGGACATAAAAAAGTGTCAATCTTTTGATAGTTATTATTTCTTAAAAACACGCTTTTTGTTTTGACAACAGATATAAATTTTAAATTAATTTCTACCACTTATGTGTTTTTGAATTTAGAAAAATGGATCCCATATTTGGAATCAGGAGGTCCAAATTCTATAAATAGGTAAAATTTATTTTTTAGACATTTTGAATAATTACTTCGGTAAATATTTTATTTACCATGGTTAAAAGGTAAAACAGGTAAATATAGAAAAAAATAATATTATAATAATATTAAATTACCCTAACATGTGTCATATTCCTATTTGTTGATAAATTTCTGAACATTATCATCCTTGGGTTAATTTTGGGACCCCATGGATCCACTTGAGAGTGATAATGACACTTTATATTATTTAATGTAAAGTAAAGACAAAAATGACATAAACATATATCTTTTAGTAAAAAAATTTAATAGAGTTGTATAAGTTATATTTTAGAATATAAATACTCATTAGAAAGGTAAATATATTTCCTACATAATTTTATTTTATTTATAAATTTTAGACAATAAATAATTAAAATTATTTATGATACAATGGTGATGAAATAATTATCTTATTAATGAAATAATCAAATAAATGGTATTATAAATATTAAAATAAATATAATTTCAATGTGTTTATGACATAAAAGAATTTTATAGGTGATTATGACATGTTAGGGTTGATTCAGAGTATTTGGTTCAAAAAAATCAAGTTATGATGACTTTCACAAAAACCAAATACAAAATAGTGTCAAAATTGAAATAAATGAGTTTTTAAAAAAAATATTATATTATTAAATTATATAATAGTATTAAAAATATAAGGTTCTGAAAAAGAAATTATATAATGATTTTTATATCATTAATGAACTACTTAATTATCTATCTTCATTTTATAGTATGTTTACTAATCAATTATTATAACAATATAAGAATACATGGTAAAAGTTAAACTATTTAACTAAGAGTTAAATCTAAATGATAAGGTTAATATGGTGACCCAAACCTGTCAAAAACATATTGGTTGATAGGTTTTAGACCCATACCCACCTTAGTCTAGAAATAAATCATTTTGGAGTTATTATAAACCGAAAATTATTTTATTACAAAGTAATATTTCAATCTTTTCCTAAAGTGACCCTCACCTCTCTTACAAAAAAGGTACTTACCCTTCTCTAAAAATCACACCTACAAAGCCATTTGGCTCGGCCAAACCCTGAAAAAATATCCTCCAAATTTCTCTCACTTAAACCTAGAGTCATTAGTATAATAATATATCCAACTTAAGGATCCCTTTTGATCAACTCAAAAAGAAACACCTGAAGAAGAGGTAATAATTTCACCACCCTCTTTTAAGTTCTTTTCTTCTTCCACTTCTTATTTCATTGTTGTTTCCATTATAAAATAATAAATTCAGTATCTTATATATACTTTTATGTTATTATAAAAATGTTACAATTATATTCATTATTCTATCCATCATATGAATGAAAAAGTCACCATACGTCTGTACGAACGGCTTATCGTCTCCACGTCGTGGTGTAGTTTTTTATTCAAACACTTCATTATTTGAATGGGTATAATAATGAGTATAACTGATGTAAATAATAAATATAACATGTTAATGATTCTGTATATATGATATACCATCCAATTACATATGATTTCACCATCAATATAATGATATTGTCTCTCAGGAATACGTACGGATTACCGTCTCCACGAACGCGACGAGATTCATTCCCCATCATAATAATTCAAGAATAATTTTCATTTTATGATTAAAAATAATGTTTAAAAACATAATATCATTCTGGATATAAATAAAATACATCTTATCCATAACATACATGGATTATGAAATGGATCATATAATGGAAACCAGATCCGTTAACACCTGAAACGATGATACTACTGAAATATTATTAAAAAAGAAATATTAGAGGATCTTATAAGATATAATATTTATGTATATAGTTATTATATAATTTAATAACAATGTTTCAACTATTATATAGGATTTTAACATACCATTGACTAAGGAAAAGTACAAGGTAAGGGTTATTTTCACAATCTCTTTATTATCTGAGGTTGTTTTTACGTAAGTATCTATGGGGACCTCTTTATCATCCACATCTGTGTTCTCTAACAAATGTAATTCAAAAAATTTTTACGATTTACTATAATATGGGTTAAAGTTATTTATTCCCTTATTTGAACACATATTTTTTGAACGAAATTTTTTCCTTTGTTTTCCAAACAAGGTACTTTATGACCTTTTCAACAAAATTAAGGTAAGAATGTTTTTTTAACTTATATGGCGGGTGTAGCTATTTTCCACCTTTATATCATCGTTGAAGCTTCCCATAAAATATTATAATAATATTTTCAAAATAAATGATTTCTTTTATAATTATATGACTTTTAAATGATTTCAAAATAGAAATATATATTTCTCCAATAAAATTTTTGATTTCATCTATGCCAATATCCTTTGATGGATTTTAATCTTGTTTGAAGTTGATTTATTAGGATACAAAACTTCCATATCATATTGAAGGTTTTGTGATATGTTTGACTATAGATGTGTTATTTTTACACCATTCTTGGTTTATGGATAAATTATTTACATTTTGCATGTGAGTTTTAATACAGATGTTTATGTTTTGTTTAAGCCTTTTCATATGAGGAATGCATTGGACTTAGTAAGTGACGGGTGGAACCCGCTATAGCTCCTCGATGGATCGATAGATCCCGTGAGAAAAAACTAGTGTCTTGGCACAAGGACTTGACAAAATCTTATTTGTAGTCTTGGCACAAGGCCTTGCCTATGTGGTTATGAAGTCTGGCATTATGTATTCCATCATTAGGAAAGTGGATATTGGTATTGCATGTGATTATTCAACTAGTATAATATCCATGTGATTAATTAAATGGAATTATTTGATTTTATATTTTCCATATTATGCTGGAGTTTATGTTTAAAAGGTTATTGTTTCAGTCTGATACATTTCCTTAAATGTTAATGCTTATTTATGAAAGTTTCCACTATATTTTTATCCTTATTGAGTATTTGTGCTCAACCCTTTCTATGTTTCATTTTTCCCAGGATGTGAAGAAGTATTTAATGGTTTTCCTACAAGGATAGGCTAAGGATATAAGTGTGTTAAAAAGGGGACAAAATTTTGTTGATGTTTTCATTTCATGATGTAATATAAAACTTATGAATGAATCTTGTACTTCCAAGGCTACTAAACCGATCGGTATTTCAGGATATGATTCTTTATATCATTCAAATTTATGTAATAATGCACAAACTCTGGATAACTAGGGTTGGGGATTTACAGCGGAGGCATCCTATAAGGAACCAGCTATACCATGGTCAAGATTATATCTGGATAGCTGACACAAAGGACATGGAAGACACAACCCATTACTATATGATGCATATACCACTCTCTTATTTCCCCGCAACTAGTGTTTTCATTTACCGAGTAAAAAAGTAGGTTATCCGAGTCCTGGTGTATGGATACCTCGGCCGCCCACACCAACACTGGAGTCTCTGGCCAGAAAGTCGAGCTCGAAAAACTTAACATTGTTGCCCCAAACCTACCTCACAGACTCTTGGTTCTAAGGTAGAATCGACCATCCTCTGATACAACTCTATCAAGACTTGTCCCAATGGGGCCCATGTCGTGACTCCCCAAGCCCGCCTCAAATAGGCTAGGGGCTAGTGACTAGCACCAAGATGGCATATTACTAACATGGGAGGAATTTCCAAGGTACCTGTACAAACGCACACATCTCTAATCCCAAAAATGATGAAATGTAAGAAAAACCTATATGGAAAAAAATTCATGCATATAACTACACTCAACCAACAGAGTACGACGAGAAGTAAAGTATTGAATGTAAACTGGTCCAGAATACTAGCCCACTAAGAAAAGAGTCTGAAAACTAAAAATTTCAACCTGTAAACACAAAGAGGTACTGGAACTGCTACTCGTAGCCGTAGGAACACCTCGTCCTGTAATGAACTCAAAAATCTCATTCTTATCCTATTCCAACCAAGAATCTGTCCAAAGGCTGCTCGTCTACACAAGACATGATACGTGAAGGCAATCCTGTACAGGGGTGAGTATAACTATACTCAGTATAGGTCCTTGAAAACCACAAATCAATACACAGAGGAAAGGTACAATCATCTCTACACAGTATATTTCTACTGAACATATAATAGGAGAAAACAATCTAGATATACTAAAAACCTAGACCCATAGTCTAGGGACAAGTCACACCACCACATACCCCCCCCCCTAGGGATTTAGTTTGAAGATTTCATGAAGCACTCGTTCGGGAGAACTCACTCCATGAGTCTGATGGCACTGATGACTTTCGTCCGAGAAGTAATGTCCATCGGGAAAAGTCACGAGAGATAAATACACAAATTTTGAGATAACACACTCCTGAGTGAGGAAAGATCTCGATACACAAATGAGGATCACTTCCATGGCCTTGGCAGAAACCACAACTCATTCAGATTCACCTATTAAGTAGAGGATCAACACACTATGGGGATAGTCACATAGATACCTAACTCTACCTAGGGTCAAGAATGAATATAGGATATTACTCCAGGCCTCTCAGAGGGATACCTGACTCTATCATGGAAATTCCTACTGAAGGGATCATACTCCTGAAAAAGGAAATGATACTTGACCTTTAGGGGAATGAGAAAAGGGGGCACTAACCCAAATGAATCATGTCCAAGATATGGTGGAAAGGAAGATCAAGACATGTACTATCAAGTAAACAACATGTAGAAGGGTCTCACACCGTGTCTTATGACCCCAGGAACTAACCATGTACAATAGCCCATGTCGTAAGGTTGGTCATGTATAATAAGGTATACACGACGTGTAAGAGAGTGACACACTGTGTTCCTCTACTCAGAGAGAACTTCGTGTACGTTGGTCATGTTCTCGTACATGGCTTAAAACCATGTGTTACAACTCAGGTATCAGGTACATGGGGTAACTCATCCAGTCGGCCTGGTTTGGCCCTATGGTGGAGTACACAACCGTGTACTCCACCCCATGTCTGTGTATCCCATGGATACACACCGAGTCCCGTGTAAGGACCCACACACCTTGTTCATTGGAGAACATGTCATGTCATTTCTTCACACACCATGGAACCCTAGCTGCCACTTAGCCAGGCCTACTCTCTATGTTCTTTGGGATACACTTCATGTATTCTAGAAATTTCCAGAATCGTGAACCTCCACTATCGCACCTCGAGAGGAGCTCTGATATTCGATCTAGTCATCTGTTTGCCACGAAATTTGAATATTAAGGTTTCCTCAATGTCTCGAAGTCATTCTTATTGCTTTCGGCCCTCCGATAGGCCCCGAAAATGTGCATCGATCCACCTGTGTGAATAATGCTTGAAGAATATTCTCCCCCAATCCGATCTGATTTGTCATCTGCCATTTTGGTCGCACCTACGTTCTATCATCGCGATGTCGGGTCTCCAGTTTCAGATCGTTGTATTTCAAAACGAAGGTTCAACAATATATTGTTAGTCGTCCCATGAAGAACACCAAGAACACGAAGAAAAGAGAAATAAAATCCAATAACAAAAGAGTAATGAACCTTGTCATCGATCGTCATGTCGTTAATCTGACCCCGTTAGAAGATTTTAAATGGGAGTAAATTAAAATCCCAAAACCTGGAATAAAAATCTCCTAAGAACAAAGCTAAAGAAGACCTCCCACAAAATCGATGATGCGCAAATCAACCAGTTCACGGGTTGATCCGCGTTCATTGTTAAATTAAAAGGGTGGTGAAGAAAAACAACTTTAAAACATAACCCCTACCTCGAGGTGGGATCGGTCACTAATGAATGGATTGTGTTGTCATTGTAATCGAGATCCTTCAACTCTATTGGTGTAGAAATTTTCACTTCTGATTATCAGTCCTTCATCGTCGAGGGTTCTCTCCAAAGTTATAATAATTCACCATATTTTCTCACAATTGTCTGCCAACGACCAACATTCTATTAACCCATTAAAAGGAGGAAACGCGTTTCTGTGTCCTGTTGCACGGCGGATTTAATGAGTCAGTGTTTCAGTTTCTAAGTCATTATGGCATGGTATTAAATATCAAAACAGTTTCCTCATCCTTAAGTTGCAGCAGATGTTTCCAAATAAAATAAAATAAACTAAAACTTTAGAATTATTTTTTTTATTTGATTTTACTAAAAATATGTGAAAATTAATTTTTTCCCTCGACTCACGCCAGTCGAGGTTAGGCCTATTATTAGGTAATTCATTGTCCTGGACACAACGGTGCCCTAAAATTTTTATTCCAGGCATCCGTTTAGAAACTGCCACAGCAGCGCACACCCGCCAACTTACATAGATAAAACAAATTCAAAGCACCATTCTGGGATCATCGGGTATCGTAATGACGTGTTGTCTCCGTTCTTGGTCTTGTAATAATTCCATATAATATTTAAAAATAATACACATAATATCTAAGACATTATATATACCCCTATATTTTTATACAATGATGATATGTAACTGTGACATTTTTGGAAAAGACTCATGTGAAGAATGAAATAAATTAATGGATATTAAAATTATACTTACATAAGAGAAACAATATAAAGTATAACTAGAAATGTTCCCCCAATTCCTCAATGATGGACTTATGAAATGGAAAAACTTACAAGTTAAATTCATTTATAAAAAATAAAACTCAATTTTTTTATGATGATAATTAATTAATAGTCATGAACTTTATTAATTCTCATTGGATTTTTTGGTATGGAACCAACTAATATGTACATTATATTACTATAATATTCATGGTGTTAAATATTAATCAATATCTTATATCTTCCTAGTTATTCTTATATTTGAAAATGAATTTGATAATGTCCTAAGGGAGCCTGTCCCACTGGAAGTTCAAAGCAGTTGCTCGATAAGATGAGAATATTCAATCATTATGAAAATATTCAAAAATACATGTTATTTGGTGGGATGCTTCCATTTTACAGGGCATATATGATTTATGCTATAAGGTATAGGGGCTCATAAGACATTGAAATTTACTCTCATTATGTCCATCTTTAGTAATTTCAAGAAAATTGGTTATGAGAAGTTGACATGCCAATAGGAAATCCATATTATAAGTATTATTAGATTTTCTTATATATAGATGTTTGAAATTTTATTTAGAATTTAATATTATTATTAATTAATATAATGAGTCATTTTCTTTTATGTATTACCATAAACCATGACAACATATATATATGGAAAATTTGGGAGTGTTGAGTGTGTCACAAATCATATGATGTTAATGAATAATGTGAGAAAGGATTTATCCCTTATGTTCTTGAATGAAATTTGATATCTCAAGCCCTTTTATAGAAATATAACTTCTTGATTAAGTCAATGTCCATAGCATTCTGTTAGTAAGTTTGTTTCCATAAAGTAAAAGAGAGAAAAATTATGCACATACGTTGATGACACCATTATGAAACCTAAATTACTAGAGATCATGAGATAAAGGGATTATATTACATAGTCACTCACAGAAAATGGGGCTATTCCCATGTATCTATACCAACAGTTTATAGAAATTGTGGGTACAGATTGGTTGGACTCAGTCAATACCCATGATTTGAATAAATCATGGGTATCAAGTATATATTCCAATGATTATTTTAAATCTATTGTGATAGTTTTTCCCAAATTTTGTTCAGCCTCCCTACCCCCCCCCCCCACCCTCACTCGAACCCTTTCTATCCCCCTCCTTCAGCCAAGATCCCCTCACCCGATCAACCACGGACGACTCTCCTCCTCCAGCATCCTCCCCTAATTCAACAATTTTATAATTCTGGTCTTCTGTGAAATAATATTAGTGAGTTATGAATCCTTATTCTATTCTCCTAACTATTATTTTTATTTTTATCTATGTATGAAAAACCAACCAATATATAGTTAGGTCATGATTTTTCTAGATTATTTGAAATAATGTTCTTTTTTAGTGATGTTTTATTTTGGTATTTTGGTTTAATGATTGTAATTTGTATGAGAATTGAGTATTATAATGTTATATATTTGGGTTCTAGTTGATACTTATATTATGGGAAGTGATGAGTATTGGTTTTGGTTTACCTCATTGGTTTTAATTATGGTTTAATGATTGTAATTCTTCTCCCATTTCTAGCATTTTTATCAACACATGTGATCTTACTGGAGCATGTTGGCATCACTTATGTCTGTGTGTTTTTAAATTTATAGTTTAATAAAGATTAATAGTCTATTAAATTACTATAAGTACTATTTTAATAGTAATTTATTCATTTTGAGAACTATACTAGGGTTTTATATGAATTTAACTTAAATTTTAGATTCTTTTTATGGAATATTTTAGGGATTTAGATATTTTTAGTGTTGGGAGTCATATTAAAGTTTACTATAGGGTTTAATGTTTTTTTATTACCCTTGAGTTATGTGATTTAATTATTGAAATTTAATTTGTTATATCAAGAACTGTGGTTAAACTATCTATTGGATTGTTTAAAACCAAAATGAATTAATTGTATGATGATGTACAAGATTATACTATTATATGTAAATTCGGAATATTACTTTATCTATGAAGATTTTTTCATCAGAAATTCATTGTTTTATTTATATTACTTGTCAATCAAGTCTATTAAAATTCATTGTTATGATTTATACATGAATATATAATAAAATATTCTCTCAAATAAATAAATATTTATATATAAAAAGTTTAATAATTTTAAAACCTTTATTATGTAAAAATTCTTATAGAAGCCTATGGTAAGTGCGATGAAATGATTATAAAATTTATATTGGAAACCCTATTGGTTCATATTGATTTTTTGAAACTTGGTTTCCAATGATGAAGTTTTCATGAGAATTTAGTTTTTTATGGAAATGTAAATGATATAAACATTATTTTAACCTATTTTGATTAACTATTGAGTATAACTTAGTTAATTATTAAGAATGCTTCCTTGGTTTATTTATCATGTATTTACTTGTTATCCATTTATTTTCACTACATGTTAAATGAATTAAAACCAATATGACCACACTTTACATCAATTAAGAGGTTTTATTAGTAAGGAAGCAATGGATGGGCTTCATAATGTGGTATGGAATGATTAATTATTTATTCTTGATGAATATTTCCCAAATTAAAGACTTCTTAAATTGAAATAGAACATCATGTAAAATCTATTTTCCTTTTGTTTGAATAATATATGTAATGTTAACCTTAAATAAAACCCTTTCATGACTAAATGTTATCCTCAATTATTTTTTCAAATGAGAAGACCTTTTTTGATAAGAAATACACATTTTTCTATAATAATTCCTTAGTTGTTATTTATTTCAAAACATGCACCTTATTTGTATTTATATTAGTATGCCTTTGTTTTTGCTTATGAAATTCATTGTTCTTTGTTTATTTGGATATTAGTATTCTATAATGGTTACTTTTATCATGAATTATATTCAATTTTGTATCCTATTAATGTTCTTTAATTTCCTATTCACTATAATTTTAATTTTAATTTGTATTTGGATATCATTTTAATTATGGTTTAAATTGTTCATTGGAACATTAATTTGTTCCCCTACAATATAATGGATATAATCTAAAAATATTATACCGATTAGATTTCAAATGATTTTCAAAATAATTTGGATATATTTTTAGATTTTTTATTTAATAATACTTCAGATTAAGGTCATATACAGTGTCTATGTTATAATTGTGTTGTAATACCATGTTTAAGCAGGGATGAAGTTATCTACAATATAACAAAAGTTAAATTTCAAACAAACAATTATGTTTGGTATCACAATAAAGAGACGATAAAATATTCTACTATTCGTGAATGGAAAAAATGAATTAGTATAGATAATTTTAAATTTGATCGGTTTCCATTTATTCATCATCATGAGAGAGATAGTATGACAGTGCAATATGGCAATTATCTAAATAAAAATGATGAAAATACTAAATATAGTGATGTTGAGAGATTGAAAACAATTAATGGAAAATTCCATAACTCCTGTAGATCAGGAATGTACTAAAATAAAAAAAAATATTCATAATGTGGTTCTATCATGGAAAATCCATAAATGGAATTTATAATGTATCCATTGAAGATATTATTACCTTTTTAAGGAATTTCTTCCCAATGGTTCAGATATTCCCTCAAATCATTATAAGGCAAGGAAGTTAATTAAGCAGCTTAGATTTTCAACTAATAAAATTCATTCTTGTCCAAAATAATATAGTTAATTTTGGGAGGTAGTGGTATACCATAATGAATATAAACAATGTGGTACATTTTGAAGGAAGGAAAATATAGATGCAACACCATATCGTGTGCCACAGAAAGTCTTGTGGCACTTTCCATTAACTCTTTGGCTTCAAAATCTATTCATGACTATAGAAATATCAATCAATATGTGATGACATAATGCTGAGAGAATTAATGGTAATTATGATTTGGTTCATCTTCCGTATGGATTAGCATGGTGGATATTTGATTCATAACATCCTGATTTTGTAGCTGAGGTGCATAATGTTAGGTTGGGTCTATCTGATGATGGTTTTAATATATTGGGTCATATGATTACTTCTCATAGCTCGTCACCAATTTTTATTCATGTTTATAATCTTCCTTCGTGGATGGGTATGAAAAAACATTCAATTTATTGAGTATACTAATATCCGGACCTTTTGATCTGGATAATAATATAGACATCTACTTGAAACCTTTAATAAGATATTTAAAGAATCTTTGGTATACAGGTACGCCCTCATTTGGCGCTTCTTCAAAAAATATATTTCAAATGATTGATACCCTTATGTAGACTATAAATTATTTCCCTTATTATACAATAATATATTCATGGAGCATGAAGGGAAAACTATCATGTCATGTTTTTATGACGAATAAATGATTGATAAGGCTTAAATATCATCGCAGTTTTAGTTTCATGGGGCACCGACCATTCTTTCCAATGAATCATAAATATAGAAAAAATCATTAGAGGTCTGATAATACTATTGACACTAAACAGCCTCCTCAATATATGTCAGGAACTAATGTTCTTAATTAATTGAAAGATTTTATTTTTTCATTGGGTAAATGGATGAAAAAATTCAAAAAGAGGAAGAATATTTACATTGAAGCCACTTACAATTGGAAAAATAAAAGTATCTTTTCTAAGTTTCCATATTGGTCAACCAATTTTTTACATCATTTTTAGACATAATTCACATTGGGAAAAATATATGTGCAATGTTTCTTTAAATTATTCTAAATATCAATGGGAATAACAAATACGATTTTTGATCTCACCGAGACTTATTGGATTAGGGTATTCGACCAGAACTACATCATGTGTATATCGGTGAAAACAAATGGAATGGTCCTTGTGCTTCTTATGTTGGGATACCTTTAGATAAAAATATATTTTGGGATTTATTGGAGGATATCAAGGTTTCTTAAGTATATTCCATCAATATATCTAAATGATTCTATAAAAGGGAGTTGAAACTGAATTAAACTAAAACCATGATTATTACATCCTTCTTCATGAATTGATTCGAATAGAAATCGGGAACTTACTATCTAATAATTTAAGGGTGATGGTGATTTACTTGTCCCATTTTTTAGATACCTTTGTGATTAAATTTTATCCATCTATTTCTTAATAAAAATGCAGCAAGTGGAGTCATTAATTTAGTGTGAGTTGGAAAAAAACACACCATCATTTGTCACTTTCATGCGACAATTAAAATTTCATCTTACAACTAAAACACTTTTTGGGGGACATTTTTCTTTTTTGTGGATGTATCCAAATGAAATAAATATGTCCAAAAAGAAATATTATGTTCAAAACAAGAATAATCCCGAAGTTCCAATTGTGAGAGGTTATCTAGATCAATAATTCACGGATATTTTTCAATGTATTTGTCTAATGTGAGAACAAGACATAACCATCCAATGAGAAAAGAAGATGAGAAGTATAGTAAAATCATATCCTCATTTCCATATCTTTCCTAAAGAGGAGGAGTTTTATGTCATATACATTGGCTACATTGAGCCTTAAAAAGCAGTATATGGCACATCACACCATCTTGTTTAACTATGGTTTGTTCGATGAATATATAAAGTAATTATTTTTAATATTTATATTTTATCTCATAATATATCATTTAACATATACCTTAAACTTTTATTATCATTTTATGTAGGGTAAACTAAAAAATTATAAGTAGAATTCATAAATATTTTCCTTTTAGAATGAGAGAGGATTTGCATAGAAAAGAGTTTCATACTTGGTTGAAATCAAAGGTTTGACCATTAAATTAATAAACATAAAATATAGATTTTAATTTAATTGTATTATTTATATATATTTCATGTCTTGATTTTATTTGTTTACTTTGTTTCATGAAAATTAAGTGCGTCGGTTTTTTCCCAATTCTTTGGTTTGTGAATGAAAATATTTAATAATTAAGAAGTATAAATTTTTTATAATTGATTGAGTGATGAAAATGAGAACACGTCATGATGTAATTATGTTATTTTCTACAATGAACTATTATTCCAGTGCATTAGATAGTAGGACTTGATTTGAAAATTAGTCTTATTATGGAGTTGTTGAGAAAATATTTGTTGTTATATTATTACTCTCATGGTCAAGTCATTACGATAAAATGTGAATGGTTTGATTCAATGACGTGATAGGGTACATTTATTAATGACTGTGGACTTAGAGTTATTGAAATGAGTTGATTCTTGGATACCTATGAACCATATATCTTGGAATCAATGGAAAAAACAAGTGTTTTATGTGAAATATCATATGATACATAGTTATGGTATCATTATTGAAGTAATAACATAAAATATTTTCCATGGTGGATGGGAGGAAATTGACACCATCAATGCCCCCATTAGTGATGACCAAAATATTTCATTAGATGACTCAAATTTTTCCATTGTGAGGATTGATGTTGAACCTGAAGTAGTGGTGGGTAATATATAGAATCAACCATATATGTTCATGATTCATTCATTTTACCTAGACATGGGATTATTAGGTTAGTACAACTATAATTACATTAATTTAGCTTCAGTTTATAATGATGTGTTTGTTTTGGTATTATCTTTTTTCTTTGAATTAAATTAGATTTAATTCATTTCATAAAATCGTTATTAAAATGGGTTTTCAAAAAATGTATAAATTGGTTTTAAATTATAGTTTACAAAACAAGTTATGAAATTGTTTATGACTTCTTTAACTTATAAGTTATATGCATGATTTTTAAAAATTGTTTCTAGAAAATGTACATTTCATTATTATGCATATTATGAAAGGTAATGAAAAGGTTCAAAGGAATCGCTTCTTTGATCATGATTAATGGATGTCGAGCTTGAGTAGTCTTATGCAGTCCCCTTAGTGAGTATAATAATTGTAATATTTTTCTTCTACATTTCATTTTATATCAAATTCTTATTATTTAACAAAACAAATTAGGTACATAAAGTTGAAAAGGAGTTTAATTCTTCTCATCCTACTAGTATGGGTCTTAGAGGGGGTAGTCCTAGAGCTAGAAGAAGTACCCATCAAACCCATTCACACCTTCACCTACTAGTGGACACCCCATCCACCACACATTTACATCCTTCACTTGATCCTCCGTGGATTTTCTCATCCATGCCTCTATTATCATCTCATTTTCCCTATAATTATCATACCATGTCTATGTAGCCTCCAAGGATGCTTCCACCTTTCCCATATCTATATTACTTGATGTATCACCAACCCACCTACCCATATCTTGCCATGTTTACGTAGCATCCATTTCCAATTATCCATATAGGATATGATGATTCTATTCCTTCATCTTTAACTCCATTACATGAAGTTCACCTAGTTCAGGAATTGGAATAGACACATCCTTTAGTGTCTACCGATTTAAGACACCACCCAGATCCATCAGAGCTAAATGAGCATCATAAATCAGTTTTAGTATTATAAGTGTGTCAAATTATATCAAATAATTTTTTTGTACTATGACTTATTTATAATTATTTTAAATTGGTCTTATTCTTTGGGATCTTTTAGTAGACGACAATGGTTCACCCATATGCATGAAGCATGTAATCACCAAACACAAATAATAGTGGATTACAATGAAGATGATCAGATGACAGGGAAAAAATATCAAGAAGTGCATAAGTTTCATGGGATCTTTATCCAAGTAAAATGATATCATTTCAGTGAAACAATTATCATGGAGGCATATTTATAATTAAATCAAGGAGAAAGCATGGGAGAATATATGTGTAAGAAAATGTTTTAAATTTATATCTATATTATTGATGTATTTATATGAATTAACATGTTTATTGTAGCCTATATTTAACTTTCTCTATGTTGAAGCTGTTAAGGTCACATAGTTGATGGATCATGGGTAGTTACAGTGATGATATAATCATGTGTTATATTTCTATTGGAAGATTAGAGTCGTCTTTTATTTAGAGGGTGTACCAATATTCCTCAATTGTCCAACAACACAATATCAAGAAATGATCACATATTGGAAGGGTGTTGAGTTTAAGGTATTTCTAATATTTAATTTTTTCTATATAAAATTAAATTATGATTAATTTTATTGAATTTTTTTAGGATGCTTTGGGAAAAACAAGAAGAAAATAGATTTAATGATGTATTTTCACACTTTAGGATGCACTACAATTCTAGTGCAAGAGGGTAACTAGGTAATTTAATATGAATAGAAATAATATCAATATTTATATTTTTAGTTATATTATAATGCGTAAATTTAAGTTTTCTTATCATTAATCCCTTTAATATTAGTCTAGAAATGGCCATTTCAAATCACTAAATGGAAAAATTGCTAAATGGACAAGTGGAAAAATTGGCTTGATGGTCTAATTTTCCAATTGTCCTACTGGCCTAATGTCTTAATAGCCTAATATCCTAATGGACTATTGGAATAATGGCCTAATGGACTAATGGCCTAATTGGCCTAATTGGACTAATTGTACTAATGGTCGGATGGCCTAATAGCCTAATGGCCTAATTGTCCTATTGTCCTATTTAGCCAAATGGACTAATGGCCTAATCGACTAATGACCTAATAGCCTAATGACCTAATTATCCAATTTTTATAATGGTATATTAACCTAATGTCCAATTTTCTAAATGTACTAATGGCCTAATTAGCCAAATATCTAAATGGACAAATTACCAAATTACCAAACAACCTAACCAAAAAATGAACCTAATAAAAAAATGGTCAAAATTAACAAGTGACTGAATAACCAATTGGCCAAGTGGCCAAATAGTCAAATGGACTAATGGAATAATGGGAAAATGTCCAAATGTATTAATGTCTAAATGGTGTAATGAACTAATGTGATAATGGAATAATGACCAAATTAGCCTAATGGCCTAATGGACTATTGGCCAATTGGACTAGTGGCATGTTGGCCTAATTACCTAATTTTCCTAAATCCCTAATTGGCCTAAAGGCCTAATGGCCTAACTGTCCTAATGAACTAATATCCAAATGATCAAATTTACTAATGAACTAATTAGACTAATTGGTCAAATGGACAATTGGTTAATTGGAAAAAGGTCAAAATTAAATAATGTATAATGGGAAATTGGCCACAAAGGGAAAAAATACCAAATTTATAGAAGACTGGACAAATGGTCAATTGTAAAAATGGAAAAATGGATAAAGGTGCTATTGAGAAAATGGACAAAAGACGAAAAGAAAAAATGGACAAATATAATAATGGATTAATATCCAAATAGCCTAACAGACTAATGTTCTAATTGCCTAATTAACCTAATTTACATATTTTTCTAATGACCTAATGACCTATTGTACTATTGGATTACAGGATTAATTGGCCTAATGGCCTAATAGCCTAATGGCCTAATGGCCAAATGAACAAATTACAAAACAATCAAACCAAAAAAATAAACTAATGATCAAATTTTAAACTAAACGAATAACCAAATGGAAAAATGGACAAATAGAAAAATGGGAAAATAGAAAAATGTCTTAACGACCAATTTGAAAAATTGTCAAATTATCATGAACCAAACCAGGTCAACCCTAAAATTGTAACCTAAGTTGATCCACAACAAGACCCAAGAGGAATTCCTGATCTTCCCGGGCTAGTGACAAGTACCAGTGTATCAATTGAGAGAAAGTGGGAATGATTTCGCCCAATGAAAATAAATAAAGCAACAGAAAAGTACAACAGCGCAAAGTGAAAAAAAAATGACATGAAAAAGAAAGAACGGCCAACAACACACACAAACTGGATCTTGACAAAAAACACCATGTGACCTTGAGAGTCACTCTCCAAACCATAACCAACTCTCTCTCATGGTGAACAAGCATGAGTCAAACCTACAACAGAAACTAAAAATTGGAAAATTTTATAGTCATGAGTATTAAAACTCAGAAGGTGTTCCCCCACAAACTATCCCCAAAGAACTACCTTTAAATAAATAATTTACTAATTCTAGGTTTGAACTAAATTATATAAAATTTGGGTTTCCACACACACTTAAATTTCTAAAAAAAGTAACAATCCATTTCCCTTTTTAATTTAAAAACAAGTTTAATGATTGAAGGTAAAGGGTGCATTCCATTTTAAAAAATTTCCAAAAAACTATTAAAAATCCAAAAATTTAGTCATTAGTCATGAGTAAAACCACAAACAACACACAACACTCAATAAGGGAAATGGAAAAGTTGAAAATGGGGAACAGAAACCAAACTAGCCCCTTGAATCGTCTGCCACATACAAACAAGCACTAAAGAAAACATGGGTAGAAATTAGGAGATCGTGAACAATATTAAATGCACTATATGTGTGACTCATACTGAATGCATTCCTACTCTCGATGGCATCATAATTCCCAAATGTTCGGTCTTTCCCTACCTGGACTAACCAAGGGGCCCAATCCCCTAGTAGAGAAAAGTCCATAATAAGGGACACTAGCCAGTGTATATTCAAACTATTGTAATAATCGTTCTTAGAATATTCACTTACTATGACAGGTTCCCATGTCGAGTACTAAATAAAATGGGGGTGAGTCAACAACATATATCAAGTAACCAGTCACAATGCACAAACATCACACACAACAAACCCACATAATCGATGAAAACAACAAGGTCACCCCAGAGTCACCCCAAATAATGTTTTTCAAAATAATTTATTTTATTAAAGTGTCAAATGGGCCTCAACCATATTTAAAGAAAAACATCATTACTCAAGATAAATGAAAACATTCCCTCACGTGCCAGATGAAAACATTTACCATCAAACCAGAACAGCACCTAAAAATCGGTGAATTATGTTCAAAGGCCAAATGGGAATTCTTTCACTATTTTCTGTCAATTCACAAAGAAAATAATCCAAGTGTCGTGTATAAAATAAACAGATTAGTTTACATCAACTAATTATTCCAAAAATAATTATCTAATATTATTTATCATTTATTGAAAATCAATGAAATATCAAGCAATTAATAAATTCTAAATTCAAAGGAGAGTGTAGTGGGGGACCTACCTTGACTCGTAGTCCAAACAAGATGATGTGATAGGCCTCACGCAAGCTCTCAGGCACACACAACCTGATGACCACAATACCATGGGGTTACCTCAAAAAAGTGTTGCAACAGAAACACAACAACTAAAATACATAAACATGGACCTAAAACAATCCAAGTGAATAGACATCCTAAAATAACCACATTAACATGTTTTCAAAACACAACTGGCACCATCTACATTATTTACTAAACCACTTTAAAATTTATGAATCAATTTTGAAAAAGTATCTCACGGCTTTACACACCCAAAAACCCCTCTCAAACCCCATTTTAAATCCAAATCATGATAAAAACTAATTAGAAACACCTTTTATTCCATTCACACATTTTATAAAATCACATATACAATTTATAAAATACATTAAATGGGAATAAAAAGGGGTACACTTAAAATCCAACCCATTTCTTTTTAGAAAACCAACTTTTAAGCCAGACACACCACAAATCCATTTCAAATAATTCTCCCCAACACTCATATATTTTATCAAACACCCTGCAACCCATTATAAGGCACAATTTAAGAGACCCATCATGGGTTCACACATGATACACAACCCATCTCCAAAAAAACACTTTTCAACACGTGCACACCTTACTCCCCTTTCAAAAACACAATTCACACCTTATATAAAACCCCTAGAACGTAAAAAAGAAGCAAAAAAATCATACTAAAATCATCAAACAATGTCATGGGTAACTATTTAATACACTAGAAACAAGCAACCATAAGAGATCCATGTAGTTATAAATTTAAATGGAAACGCAAAGGGATATTATCTCAACTGGTGAAGAATGCCCGAAAATGGGGCAAAACACCATGCGCACCTCAAATGGACCCACTAGAAGCATAATTTGACCCAAAAAACCAAAAATTGGTAACAACATTTAAGGATTTTAGCACAAAAATTAAACCCTAACCATGTAATCGCTATACAACTAAAGGAGGAGGAAATTTTTACCAAGAGGGGAGGCTTCCAGAGAGGTGGTGTGCATGGGAAGTGCAACCTGGCTGGAGGTGAAGGGGTGCGCAAGTAGTGGGTCGGCCAAAGGAGAGGTCGATGCTGGCTAGGGGAAAAAATTGTGCCAAACCAGGTGCAAGGAAGAAGGATCGCACGGATCCAAGTTGGCCTCCAGATGGGATAGGGGGCGACGTGGAGCAGCTCACATGCAAAAAGAGGTGCTGGAGATGGAGGGTGTAGGCGCGCTGCAAGGTTGATGGAGGAAGGAGCCGCTGAACTTCCAAGGGAGTGGGAGGGCTCGCATTAGAGGAGATAAAGGGAGAGGGAGAAGATAGAGAACCCTAAAAAATATATAAAAATTAAAGTGAAATAAAAAATACTAAAACCTAATAATAATAATAATAGTTATAAAATTAATAATAATAATAACAATAATATGACAATGATAATAGTAAAAATAACTAGGAATACTCTTGATAAAAATAATTATTGACATTTAAAGTTTTTATAATGTTTACTCTTAATAATTATAATAATAATAATATTTTTAAATTTGAATAATTCAAACACAAGAACAAGATTAAATATAATACCATTAGTCGCAACAATAATATTATTATTTTTGCAATTATTCTATCTCATTTTAATGAACTATCTACCCTTCATTTCATTTTTATTTTATTTCATTATTAATAATAATAATATTATTAAAATTTTAATGGTTATGATAATATTGATGAAACATTTTAATAATAATGATAATAATATTAATAATCATAATGATAAAAATGAAAATGATAAAAATATTAATTTCATTTTAATGACAATAATAAAATTATTAACAACAATAAAAATTTTAAATAACATAATAAATTACAAAAAATTACTCGTTTGAAATTTTTCCAAGATAGACAGATCGTGAAAGTGCATTGGTGAAGCCGAGCAGGGTTTCTATAATGCACTCTGCCCGGGTGCCCAACGACATCAGCTGAAAAATGCGCACTTTTTAACAAAACTCAAAAATATCATTCAGGATTCAACCTATGTAGAGACCCCAAAGATGACATAATTTGACATTACATTACTTTTGCAGAATACTTAATACATAACAAAAACCAACACTCAAAGATCGTAATAGTCTAGTGTCTTTGGAAACTCGGAACACAATATTCTAATCATGGTGAAAGATCTTCAACATCTCCCATAAAGATCCTCCCCTTTTGTTTTCTTACCTAAAACCGTTCTTTATATCCTGGGGAAAATAAAACAAAAAAAAGGGTGAGCTCAAATACTCAATAATGGTAAACATAGAGAACATAAAGCAATCCATAAACATCTAAATGCAAAAACTTGAACATAAAATATAAACATCAAAATCTTGAGCAAAGACATAAATCTTGGAAGTACGTAAGGAATATATCATAAAGGAACATCAATCATGATAAAATAGAATGGGAATAAAAAATTTAATTGTGTAAAACCATTAATAACTTGATATGATTTCCATAGTATCCAAGGCATTGCTGCCAAGACCATCTTAGTGGACAAAGTCCCTTTCTGAATCGAGTTCACTCCTCGTTCCAGTCCTGTATCACTGAACAAGATTAACTTATCATTCCAGCCATGTCTATCTCATGAGATATAAATCTTTACCCAACGCATTGGAAGGAGATATAGGTCCCACCAATCTCATAATCAAATCATTCTTAAGTGTTCCACAACATAAACATAAATCATTCATCATAACTCAAGGAATAAAATGGGTTTCATAAACATCATCTCATCATAACATAATCCATATAAAACAAATGGATATCATTTAATAATAAGAAAAGTTAAACCATGTAAATCATAGAGACATTATACTTGAAACATAATCATACTAAATAATGTCATCTTAGATGGAAAATAGTTTTGACAAAACACTTGAAATGAATTATTGAGGAAAATATCATTTCTTCTTCAAAATCATTTTCTTTTCACAAAATGACATGAAATTAAAAAAAAAATTTGTTGAAAATAATCATGAAATATTATGGAGGAAGATTAATGAAAATAAGGCTTTATGAAACCGTAAAAATCCATTCATTCCGTAGAAGTTAAAAAAACATTCTCCTCGTACTTTTGTCGGAAAAGTCAAAAAGTACATCGTATGGCAAACAAAAAAAGATTCCTTCCATTTATCATAGTAAAAGTCAAAAAGGGGTAAAAATGACTTTAAACATATAATTAAGAATATTAAAAAATTTATGAAAACATTTTGATAAAACATGGACATGGATGATAAATATAACCCCAGTAAATACTTACGAATAAACAATCTCTGATAAGAATGAGATTGGAATAATTATCTCTTACCTTATGTCTGATATGATTCATATGTATACGAAACTCTTGTATTATGATTTAAATAATTTAATTGACTTATTACATAATCATATTCATTTTTATGATATCATATATGGTTCACTTATGACTTTATATTACCCATTCTTTTGTAAATTCCATGTTAAAGCAGCGTTTTGGGTAAAATTGTTTCATTTATCGTATGTGTTTCGACATGTTGTTCTTGATATTATTACTTATATCCTGATTTAATTAATTCCATAATGTAAAACATGATTTATATATAATATATATTCCTCATATAAATATATATGATAGATCGATAAATGGAATGAAATACACCGTTCATGGAGACAGTAGGTCGTACGTACGCATGAATGCTGTTTTCGTTTCCTTATTGAATTAAATGGAATTAAGTAAATGAAACATATATGTACATAAATCCAGTATCATTATTATGTAATATCTTTAATTATTATTTAATATATATACTTTATAATCATACTTGAATGGTTAATCATGGAAAATGAATCTCATCGCGTTCGT
Organism: Viscum album; assembly: GCA_963277665.1. Taxonomy (NCBI): domain Eukaryota; kingdom Viridiplantae; phylum Streptophyta; class Magnoliopsida; order Santalales; family Viscaceae; genus Viscum; species Viscum album. The sequence goes on along the minus strand of OY728164.1, from coordinate 989,728,624 downwards.
GGAGACGGTAGTCCGTACATACGCATGAGCGATGATATCATTACCATGATCGTGTAATTGTATTGAAGTGTATGTATAATATTTTAGAATGAATATAACTTTACAATAATCATATATAGTTATTTATTTACACCATTATACCCATCCAAGTAAGGTGGTGGTGGAAAATAGATTACACCACGACGTGGAGATGGTATTCCGTACGTACGCACGCGCGGTGATTTTGTTTTCCGTAGGATGGATAGAAGATGAAATAGGGTTGTTTCATATTTATAATAACATATAAGTATATTGGTGATACTGATTTTATTACTTTATAATGAAACAACTAAAGAAGAAGAAGTTGAAGATGAAAGAAACATGAAAGAATCGGTAGAAGAGATTACCTCTTCTTCGACGCGGCTCCTCTTATCCGCCTCTTAGGGCACTAAAGTTGCTCTTTAAAGAAGACCAGGACCTCTAGTAGGTTTCTATGGAAGTGTAGAAGTTAAATAGGAAGTTTTTGGCCGATCTTGAAGGCTCAAATGTGTTTGAAGAGGAGAGGGAAGTAGGTGCCCTTATATAAGAGAGGAGAGGGGCACTTTTGGAAACCTTAAAAATATTAATTAATAATAAAATTAAACCACACTTAAAAGCCTCCAAAAATATCTCAATTCTAATATGAGATAAGATAGGTTTTTAATCCCATCAACCAATAAAATTTATACATGATTTAAATTTAGTTTAAACCTTATCAACTTGATTTATCATTATTTAATCAATTTAATTTTATTTGTGGTAATAAACTTCTAAATTTTAAATTGTTATAAATACATAATTAAATGTTGTAAATTTCCCATAATTGGATAATTTATAACCATTTAGACCATATAATTTTCTATTTTTAGTTTTTAAATATTTTTGTAATTTTTAAATAATTTAATAATATGTTATTTTTATAAAATATCAATAGTGTCAATTTTGACACTATTCTTTATTTGAATTTAAATAAAAACCACACAGAAAATATGTTCTAGACAAAATATATAATATATCCCTAACATTTCATATTCATAAAAAAAATCATGGTGAGCATTAATTTGTTCATATATTATTTATTTTAATATTTTTATAACCATTTCTCTTGTATATCTCTTAATAAAATAATTAATACAAACTTTTTGTATAATTATTTAATATACATATTTATTGCATAAAAATTAAAAATAAAATACTATAATGAATATAAATATAATACCTTTAATAATAATATTCTTACTCAAATTTATCATCTTAAAATCACAACATTTAAGTTGTTATATTTATTAAATTATGAAGGTGACATCTTTGACATCATTTAAAATAAAATAATATAAATGTCCTAATCGGTTTTATAAGTCTCAAAATAGTCCATAAATCGACCCTTGGATGATTAGGGTGTTTATATACTCAACGAATAATGTTTGGCTATGTTTATGGTCCTTTTGATAGGTATTGTTATTTTAATAAAAACTATATTATTGATTTTTCACAAAATAAATAATTTCTTCATCATTAATGTATAAGCTATTAAGGTAATTAAATATTTCTTAAAAAATACAAATAAATTTCCATGGTAAATTAAAAAAATTTAGCTTTTAAATGAGTATTTATAATGGAATTTATATTCTGTATAACCTTATATTAAAAATAATCTAATTATTAAAGTTTGAGTGAGACATTCCACTTTCCTTTAAATAAAATAAATAAAAGGTCTTAATCAAATACAAGTGGGTTACATTAGATTCCATTTCGACCCAATTATGATTTAGGGTAAAATATAATCATCCAATTATATTAGGACAAGTGTTAGGGTAATTTTATAATATTATATTTACCTTTAATTACCCGATTTACCTTTAACTATGGTAAATAAACTTTACCGTAGTTACTATTCATAATGACTAAAAATAAAAATTAGCTTATTAACATAATTTGAACTTACTAATTCCAAATATGGAATCCATTTTTCTAAATTCAAATCATAGAAGTTGCAGAAATTAATTTAAAATTAATCGCGTTGTTAAGAAAATGAGTTTTAAAATTTAAAAGATTGCAAAAGATTGAAATGATTTTACCTATGAATTCAATGTAAAATAAATGATAATGAAATAAATTATATTAAATAGTTAAAATATATTCTATTTATACTTTAAAACCATTAAATATTATAATTTATCCATATAAATTATTACGTTGAAAAAAGTTGTTTTTAATTAAAATATAGTGTGTTTTTACTATTCATTAAAATATGAAAGTTATCATAATAATATGAAAAATTTATCCAAAGTAAATTTTTATATACTGATTCCAAATATGAATTTTATTTTGTCAAATTTAACTTAAAAACCTATCAAAAACTAGATTTAAAGTGGGTGTGCCATCAAAAGACGGCAAAACTGCATTTTTTTTTTAAATACTTATTTTACCCGAAAAATTTATTTTGTTCTAATACGATGTTCTAAAAAATGTGTAAGATGAATAATAATGTTATAACATTAAAAATATAGTTAATACTATTCATAATGTCTAGTCTATAATAATATTATAACAATATATCGTTGTTTAGTGAAACCCGGTATTGCGTACAACACACGCTATCGAGGAAAGTCGTGATTGTGTGTAATGCAAGCCAAGTTAGGGTTGCGTGTAGTGCAAGACTCCTTTTTTGTTGCATATAACAAAATCCAACCATATTTCATTTATATATTTAATATATATACACTCAATTTTGTGTAGAATAACTATTATCAAACAAACTTGAAATTGTGTATAACACGATTCAAGAATAGTGTTGTGTATAATGTAAGATAATACGTTGTTATGTATAGTACAATCTAATCTTGGTGTAGTGTACAACACAAGACATCAATGAAATTAAAAATAATAATTCTCATAAAATCTCATGTTGTTACATTCTATCCCCCTTAAAATGAATTTCTCCCCCGAAATTCGTCGGGGTTATAAATGGTTTACTACTTGAAAGTTTCTTCCATAAATCCCACATCGTAAAAAGGAATACTAAAACATAATTTTAAATAAGTAAAGTAAGAAATATAATGTTTACCCCAATTATCTCATCACTGGGTTTCCACATAGGATAACATAGGTGAAAATATGGATGTGGAAGAAAAATCTAACCATTATGTTCTGATAAAGAGTGGTAGAGGACATGGCTATGAAAAGCCAACAATCACAAAACCAAAAATTTGTGATGATCTAAGGTACCATCTGATTCATCGGATATGAGGGCACTAGGACAACATTTTTGGTTTTCAAGATAATTTCCCTAAAGTTGATGAATTAAAAGAAATACTTACATGATTTTGGTACAATATCACAGTTGTTCAGGCCTTAAAAAATTTCCACTTCATCTCTTAAAGAAATGAAATTGAATTTTTTATTTGTGAAGTATTAGTAGATCATGTGATAGAACGATGGTTCATTCCATCTATTTCAAACAAAAGGTTAGTAAAAGTTATAAAATATACATAAGTCCATATATGGTGAGATTAGTCATATATCGTTCCTAAAATGGACTTATAATTCATCTATCATAAAGCTTAATAAAATAAAACTAGTTTCTACTAACCAGGGACTTTATGTAGGCTAGTGGTAGGCGATAAAGGCATGTCACACTTCGGTTGTGGATTCTATTACCACATCCACATCCAATGCGACGGGTTGTCGCCCATTCTGCAGGTTTTCCCTTTTCTTAAACTACACTATTATAACATTCTATCAATAATATCAAAAAAAATTAGCCTTAAACAATACTAACTTATATTCAACATAATCCATTCCAATCTTTAGACTTATCCAAAATACTTATGTCCAAGCTCATAGTATAAATAAAACAATTACTAGAAATGTCATCTACCGAGCATGTGAATACCATCATTTATCCCAGATATATTTTGTTGATCGCATTCCAAACATGTGAATACCATAATAATGTATTCTATTGAAACATAAACTACCATAGAACCATAGTAAAAACATGAATGATGTCAAAAGGTAACTCTTTCCACATACCAAAATCTTAAAATTTCTATATACTCAAATCATGATATAACTTTGTCCTTATATCAGTCATGAGCTCATGAATACTATCATGCATATTATTTTCTCCTTATCCCGTCATTATGCCCATATTATCTTCTTTCAAAAAATATTTCAATCACTTTTCATGGTTACCGGTACGATAAAATTATTGAAAACCACAATATACTAATACAAAAATATTCCAATATACCATAAAAGTACCTCAACAACATTATTCTTGAGTACCAATACATAAACACTTCAATCCATCCTCTTCAATGATTGTCATGGAATAATTCCTTCCTTGATTTAGAATTAACCTCTTAGGTCAGGGCATTGATTTGGGTAATTCTCATGTTCTACACAAATAAGACATTGAACTCCATAATACTCTGTCACTCTATGCCCCTTTTCTCCACACATATAATATCTTCCCCTCCATTTGAGGTATTCCTCAAAGTTCTTCTTCCTTTTTTCTTGATACGTAGAAAGCTTCATCTTCCTTCCACTAGGTTCCTCTCCATAAGAACATGTATAAAAGTTCATCTTCCTCTTATTAGATGACTTAGTAATACCACAAAATTTCACCTTGTTAATCATATATCGTGATGAATGATTCAGCATAATCACAATATCTTTCTCTCTAGGAATTACATGATTTTTTTTATCATAGTCACCAATTTTTCCATCAGAATCAATGTTAACTGAATTTTTTCTCATTTCCTTCATTGAATAAAACCAGAAACCATAGTGTAAGAAACATTTAAAATAACGAGAAACCACATAATCATTAAAATTAACTTATGGGACGTCTAACTTATCACAAATTATTTAATCCATGATACCTTAGGTTCACCCTAGGTTATTCATGATCATCAACATAACTCTAGGAATGTGACCTATAGTTATACTAAACCTAAGGTACATCCCTAGACATACCTTAGAAATATCCCTAAGGATATCACTAAAGTTTTTGTATCCTAGTTTCCAATGGTTAACTAAACCTTTCCTCTGATACCAACTGTAGAGACCCCAAACCTGACGTACTTAGACATTACATTACTTTTGCAGAATACTTAATACATAACAAAAATCAACACTCAAGGATCGTAATAGTTTAGTGTCTTTGGAAACTCGGAACATAATCTTCTAATCATGGGGAAAGATCTTCAACATCTCCCATAAAGATCTTCCCCTTTTATTTTCTTACCTAAAACCTTTCTTTATATCCTAGGGAACAAAAAACATAAAAATGGTGATCCCAAATTCTCAGTAAGGGTAAACATAGAGAAAATAAAACAATCCATAAATATTTGAATTTAAAAACCTGAACATAAAATCTAAACATCAAAATATTGAGCAAAGACATAAATCTTGGAAGTACGTAAGGAATATATCATAGAGGAACATCAATCATGGTAAAATAGAATGGGAATAAAACATTTAATTGTGGAAAACCATTAAGCACTTGATATGATTTACATAGTATCCAAGGCATTTCTGCCAAGACCATCTAAGTGGATAAAGTCCATTTCTGAATCGAGTTCACTCCACATTCCAGTCCTGTATAACTGAACCAGATTAACTTACCATTCTATCCATGTCTATCTCATGAGATATAAATCTTTACCCAATTCATTGAAATGAGATATATGTCCCACCCATCTCATAATGAAATCATTCTTATGTGTTCCACAACATAAATATAAATCATTCATCATAACCCAAAGAATAAAATGGGTTTCATAAACATCATCCCATCATAACATAATCCATATAAAACAAATGGATATCATTTCATCATAAGAAAAGTGAAACCATGTAAATCATAGAGATGTTATACTTGAAACATAATCAAACTAAATAATGTCATCTTATATGGAAAATAGTTTTGACAAAACAATTGAAATTAATTATTGAGGAAAATATCATTTCTTCTTCAAAATCATTTTCTTTTCACAAAATGCCATGAAATTAAAAAAAATATTTTGTTGAAAATAATCATGAAATCTTGTGGAGGAAGATTTATGAAAATAAGGCTTTATTAAACCGTAAAAATTTGTTCATTCCATATAAGTTAAAAAACATTATCCTCGTAATTTTACCGGAAAAGTCAAAAAGTACATCATATGGTAAACAAAAACAATATTCCTTCCATTCATCATAGTGAAAGTCAAAAAGGGGTAAAAATGACTTTAAACATACATGTAAAAATAGTAAACATTTTATGAAAAAAATTTGGGAAAACATGGACATGGATGATAAATATAACCCCAGTAAATACTTACGAATAAACAATCTCGGATAACAATGAGATTGAAATAATTATCCCTTACCTTATGTCTGATATGATTTCTATGTATCTGAACCTATTATATAATGATTTAAATAATGTCATTGAATTATTACAGAATCATATTCATTGTTATGATATCATATATGGTTCACTTATGACTTTATATTACCCGTTCTTTTGTAAATTACATGTTAAAGCAGCATTTTGGGTAAAATCATTTCATTTATCGTACCTGTTTCGACATGTTGTTCTTGATATTATTAAATATATCCTTATTTACTTAATTCAAGAATGTAAAACATGATTTATACATAATATATATTCATCATATAAATATATATTATAGATCGATAAATGGAATGAAATACACCGTTCATGGAGACAGTAGGTCGTACGTACGCATGAACGCTGTTTTCCTTTCCTTATTGAATTAAATGAAATTAAGTAAATGATAAATATACGTACATAAATCCAGTATCATTATTATGTAATATATTTCATTATTATTTAATATATATACTTTATAATCATACTTGAATGGTTAATCATGGAAAATGAATCTCATCGTGTTCGTGGAAACGGTAGTCCGTACGTACGCACGAGTGATGATATCATTACCATGATCGTGGAATTGTATTGAAGTTTACGTATAATATTTCAGAATCAATATCAATTTACAATAATCATATATAGTTATTTATTTACACCATTATACCCATCCAAGTAAGGTGGTGGTGGAAAACAAATTACACCACGGCGTGGAGACGGTATTCCGTACGTACGCACGCGCGGTGATTTCGTTTTCTGTAGGATTGATAGAAGATAAAATAGGGTTGTTACATATTTATAATAAAATATCAGTATATTATTTATAGTGATGTTATTACTTTATAATGAAACAACTAAATAATAATAAGTTGAAGAAGAAATAAATATGAAAGAATCGGTAGAAGAGATTACCTCTTCTTCGACGCGGCTCATCTTATCCTCCTCTTAGGGAAATAAAGTTGTTCATTAAAGAAGACCAGGACCTCTAGTAGGTTTATATAGAAGTGGATAAGTGAAATTGTCAGGGTTCGACCGAGTTTGAAGGCTCAAATGTGTGTGAAGAGGAGAGGGAAGTAGGTTCCCTTATATAGGAGAGGAGAGGGGCACTTTTGGAAACCTTAAATATATTAATTAATAATAAAATGAAATCCCACTTAAAAACCTCAAAAAATGACTCAATTCAAATATGATATGATATAGGGGTTTTAATATAATCAATAAATAAAATTTATACATGTTTTAAATTTAGTTTAAACCTTATCAACTTGATTTATCATTATTTAATCAATTTAATTTTATTTGTGGTAATAAAATTCTAAATTCTAAATTGTTATAAATACATACTTAAATGTTGTAAATTTTCTATAATTGGATAATTTATAACATTTTAGACCATATAATTCTCTATTTGTAGTTTCTAAATATTTTTGTAATTTATAAATAATTTAATAATATGTCATTTTTATAAAATATCAATAGTTTCAATTTTGACACTATTCATTATTTGAATTTATATAAAACCCACACAGAAAATATGTTCGAACCAAAATATATAATAGATCCCTAAAATGTCATATTCATAAAAAAAATTCATGGGGAACATTAATTTGTTCATATATTATTTATTTCAATATTTTTAAAACCATTTATTTTGTAAATCTCTTAATAAAATAATTACTACAACATTTTTGTAAAATCATTTAATATACTTATTTGTTTCATAAATATTAAAAATAAAATAATATATTAAGATAAATATAATACCTTTCATTATAAAATTTTTACTAGAATTTATCATCTTAAAATCACAACATTTTAATTGTTATATTTATTAAATTATGAAGGTTACATCTTTGACATCATTTAAAATAAAATAATATAAATGTCCTAATCAGTTTTATAACGCTCCAAATGGTCCCAAAATCTATCCTTGTATTATTAGGGTATCTATATACTCTACCAATAATGTTTGGTAAAGATTATGGTACTTTTGATAGGTATTTTTATTTTAATAAAAAATATATTATTAATTTTTCACTAAATAAATAATTTCTTCATCATTAATGTATAATCTATTAAGGTAATTAAATATTTCATAAAAAATACAAATAAATTATCATGGTAAATAAAAAAAATTATATTTCAAATTAGTATTTATAATCTAATTTATATTCTGTATAACCTTATATTAAAAATAATCTAATTATTAAAGTTTGAGTGAGACATTTCACTTTCCTTTAAATAAAATAAATAAAAGGTATTAATCAAATACAAGTGGCTTAAATTAGATTCCATTTCGACCCAAGTATGATTTAGGGTAAAATATAATCATCCAATTATATTAGGAAAAGTGTTAGGGTAATTTTATAATATTATATTTACCTTTAATTACCCGATTTACCTTTAACTATGGTAAAAAAAAATTTCCGTAGATACTATTCATAATGACTAAAAATAAAAATTATCTTATTAACATAATTTGGACCTACGGATTCCAAATATGGAATCCATTTTTTCAAATTCAAATCATAGAAGTTGTAGAAATTAATTTAAAATTAATTCCATTGTTAAGAAAACAAGTTTTAAAAGTTAAAACATTGTAAAAGATTGAAATGATTTTACCTATGAATTCATTGTAAATTCAATGCTAATGACATACATTATATTAAATGGTAAAAATATATTCTATTTATACTTTAAAACCATTAAATATTATAATTTAACCATATAAATTATTACGATGAAAAAAGTTGTTTTTAATTAAGATATAGTGTGTTTTTACTATTTATTAAAATATGAAAGTTATCAGAATAATATGAAAATTTAATACAAAATAAATTTTTATATCCTGATTTCAAATAAGAATTTTATTTTGTCAAATTGAATTTATAAACTTGTCAAAAACTATATTTAAAGTGGGTACGCCATCAAAAGGCGGCAAAACTGCATTTTTTTAAAAAACTTATTTTACCCGAAAAAATTATTTTGTTCTCATATGATGTTCTAGAAAATGTGTAAGATGAATAATAATGTTATAACATTAAAAATTTTGTTAATACTATTCATGATGGATATTCCATAATAATATTATAACAATATATCATTGTTTAGTGAAACCTGGTATTGCGTACAACACACGCTATCGAGGAAGGTCACGATTGCGTGTAATGCAAGCCAAGTTAGGGTTGTGTGTAGTGCAAGACTTCTTTATTGTTTAGTATAACAAAATCCAACCATATTTCATTTATATATTTAATATATATACACTCAATGTTGCGTAGAATAACTATTATCAAACAAACTTGAAATTGTGGGTAACATGATCCAAGAATATTGTTGCGTATAATGAAAGCTAATACGGTGTTGCGTATAGTACAAGCTAATATTGGTGTAGCATACAACAAAAGACATAAATGAAATTAAAAAAAATAATTCTCATAAAATATCGGGTTGTTAGAACCCAAACCTCGATAAAAAAATTTAAAACCAAACAAAATAATTAAAATGACCAAAGACATAGGTTCGGGTGGGATAATTCTCCCCACCATAATGATTTTCTCTCCCGGAAATCCACAAAAAGATTTATACCTAAAGATAAAACTTCTTAAGTGTCACCCACCTCAAAAAGTTTAAGCACCTCCAGTTGATCGATCCAAACAGACACTGAAAACCCATGACACAACACTCATCCCTAAAACATGATCACCTTAACTATCCCCAATTAGAACCCAAACCATCCATTTTAACCAAGGAACGAACGAACTTAAACTACATATTACCCTAATTACCATAATATTATCCCCAAAAAATAGTTGTGTGTACATCAAATCCTAACATTTACTCAAGAGGAAGAACTTAGGATTATGTGGTTCCACACGAGACCACCTACCACTAAACGAGACATGAAAAGAAACTCTCATACTGACATAGGGAGGCCCAAATGGACTCCCCACCATAAGGATCAGGCTAACAATAAATTACTTCTAGTGTAACTCTACGAGACACATTGTGGGTCTTCCCACTATAAGAACTGATGGGATTAACCAAACTTGAAAACTTCCCACAAAGACCAAAAACCCCCCACCACAAGGGGGATAAGGGAAGGACCGAATTGATATAGCATCAAAACTATAGCCATTGTTATATCAATAATATCACACCCTCGGAAGAACACATAACATGCCATACTAAGGACAAAGATTAAACCAAGGTCCTTTTTTATAGTTGGGGTTCTTCTTACTACGCACCAGCTTCACTCCTGGACCTATGGTTGGAGTACTGATGATTGAAGCATCTCCTGCCTCGAAGTCAGGCTTCAGAAATTCATGAACATAACATATGAACCAAAATTTCACCAAACACACTTCCATTAAAATAAAGGTTTCAAAGAGTTTTTGAGAAAACCATTCTTACAACCGAAGTAAAGTAAATGCTACAGAATGCTACAAGAGATGACTACTACATCCAATGAACACTACAAAGAAAAAACCTTAAACAAATCCCAAAAATTGTCCTACTCCTGTTGATGGGCTGGGGTGACCTTTGAAGAGCCAGGTCTGGCCTCAGAATGCTTCTTGGAAACACCATAGAAGAATTGTTTCAAGTGACCCAAGCGTCCACAGGTGTGGAAAGGTTTTAGAACACTCAGGCACATTGGCCTCTTGTGACCCTGCTTACCACACTCATGAAAGATCACGACATTGCGATGTGGAGAAGATGACTGAAGATCTGAAGGCCTCTTGATTCCTTTTACACCACCACCAACATCAGGCTGCTTCCCATTCTTCCTATCACCATCCTATTCACTGCTTCCCAGGGTCGAGGGAGGATTCACAACCTCATGTCCTTCTACTAAATCAACTTCATTAAGAAAGGATTTCCCAAAAACATCTGAGAAGGGGGTTTGGTTGAGCTCGTCCTCCTTCAACTACAGTTCAAGTCAGAGTCCAGACTCAAATTGTTGAGTCTTCCTAAGATCATTTTCAACAAACCATTGGTCATATGGAACTAGGTCCAAGAAATGTCAATTTAATAATAATACTGATTCAATGCTCTACTGAACACAACACAACTCCATCCTCTTCATCAGCTTCATCAACTCAGATAAATATTGTTAGATAAACAAAGACTTGAAAAACTACCATGTGAGATCTACTCGGGGCTTGCTTTGAGACACAGACTTCCACCATTTCTAGGTTAAAATTTCAAGAATAAAGGTAGCCAACTTTACCTTCAATGACTCTGGAAACCCAATGAAACTGAAGTTCCTCTCAATATTCAACAACCACTCCTCTACCTCAAGAGGATCTACTTGACCATAAAACAGGGGAGGGTTCAACTTCCAGAATTTTAGAACATAGTCTATAGTTTGATCAACTGGAGTATTTGATAAGGGCGCACCACCCGAAGTTGCACCTTGGGAATTCATTAAACCATCGTGGGGGCGAACAATAAAGAACAAGGAAACAAAAAGCTAAATCAAAACATGGTCATTGCCATTTCAAATTCAACATTTTACAATTTCCAAAATAAAACATTACAAAACAATTCTTAGAATTAAATAAGACCCAAACGATTCACTAGGGGAAACTAGTGTCGATGGGTGACTTGTACATATGGTTGGAGGCCATAAAATAATCACCCCACCGTCACAAGCAGCACTCTAGGGTAATTTCCTTATCTCCACACAGCTTTCAAGACCATGAGAGCTCACGGAGTTCACTTTTCCGACTCCCATTTAATTTCCCAATACTAAAAAACCATAAGAATCAAAGGACATCGACAAACCTAAACATCTCGTGGTAACCCGAGGTTCAGAAAAAGCAAGGGTTCATGACGTCCTTCTAGTATGTGCGCCTCAAGTTGCAACAATTCTAATCCTTATACCATGATAACCCCAAATAATGATGGGCACTCTGAAAAACAAGGTCTGCTAAAGATCTGACTTACTATAATACCATTTTATCATGAACCAACCCAGGTTGACCCTAAACAAGTCACCCGAACCAATACGCGGCAAGGCCCGAGAGGCGTTCCTGATCCCCCTGGGCTAGAAAAAAGCGACAGGGAATCTACTGAGAGAAATTTGGAACGATTTCTCCCAACAAAAATAAAAAAATTTGTTGAAAATTATAATATAAAAAGTGAAAAAAAATGACATGAAAAAGAAAGAACTACAAAAAACACACACTAACATAATCTTGACGAAAAACTCCTCGTGACCTTGAGAGTCACTCTACAAACCACAACCAACTCTCTCCAATGGCGAACAAGCTCAAGTCAAACCTACAAAAGAAACTAAAAATAGGAAAACACTATAGGATTGAGTATTAAAACTCTATAGGAATGCCCAACAAACTATCCCCAAAGCACTACCGTTAAATAAAGAATTTACTAATTCCAGGTGATGCGACTATTGTTGAAGCTAGTCAAAGTTTAATTATTTATATTCCTACTAACTACAATATATGTGCAAAGTAGGGTCGAACCCATAGAGAAGGCAATTATGCCCACTATTCTTCTAAAAAAATTCAAAAAGACCCCATTATAGTCAGTAGTGGGGTAGAATTCCAATATTTTTATTTTATTTAATATTATTTTTATGTTTTTTCATATGGTAGTAATGTAACTGAACTTTTTTTTATTCTTGTTCTAAATTATAATGAAACAATAAATAGACTGACATGAAGTAACAGAGATATTAAATGTTGGTAAACGAAAAATCAATAAAGATTATTGGGGAAAATTTTATTCTACTGATTGTAAAGTATTTCTATTCACTTAAAAGATGATGCAATATACCACTGTAGAAAATAATGACTCTCTACCCTCGCATGGAGTAAAGTCATAAATATTGATTGATCATGTAGTTCGCCACTCCAAGATTTACAACTTTGAAATTTTTTTATTTGAAAATGACAACAAAATGAACTCACCATATGTTCTAAAGTTTTCTGAATTTATTATCTTTTAAAAGATGTATCCATGATATATCTCTCTGAATGATTGTGGAATCTTAGAAATTAAGTGTTAGTGTAATGACGTAGTTAAATGTATTCATCACTGATCTCACTAATCAATTCTGAATACATCGAATTGATAAAGTGAAATGGAAATAAAGATACCAGTAGAAATATTTTAAATCCCCGAACTCGAAGGTTTAGCTAACTATCTTGATCATTTTCATGTCAACTGAAAAAAAATTATAGTAAAAAAAATTGAAAATAAAACAGAGGAGATGACTCCCCTACAAACTAAGGTAATTCATTATCTAGTCCTTGGATCTCTAGGAAATGGATCTCCAAGAACTCCTCCAGATGCTTCTAGGTTTTATTATTTTCTTCGTAAGTATCGTGAGTGAATGAGTAAATCTCCCCCAATAATTCCCACTGTTCTACTTTTGTATCTTGCTATCATAAGATGCACCTCACCCCCTATTTTCCACCGAGTTCAAGGTTCCATCACTTGTACACTGCACACGTACGTTTTTTCACAAACCACACGTCACACTAGCTTTGCCCATGTAAAAAACTTTTGGTCGAGGCAGCTAAATATATGTGGAAGTATTTTTTACTCTACTTTAAACCTACACAGGAAACAACATAAAAAAAGGAAAAATAAATTGAATAATTATCATTATAGTTATTAATTTATTAAATAGTTTTTAAATAATGTTATTTATTAAATTATTTAATTAGATTGGTATAATTGATAATAAGTTATTACAAATATATTTTTAGATTATATTATTATTAATTAAAAAGAATTTATTATTATTATTAATATAGTTATTATTTAATAATAAATGTTATGTTATATAAATATTTAAATATTTAAATAAAATTGATTTAATTAAGTTAGTTAAAAATTAATTAATTTTATAAACAATTAATTTTTAAAATTTATATTAATTACATATTTCATTATAATGTTGTTAATTTTAATGTTATCATTTAATTTAATTTTAATTTATTAACATTATTAATTTTAATTATGTTTATTATTAATTCGAATATTAAATTATTTACTATTTTAAATAGTTTAGTTTATTTTAATTTATGAGTATTTTATTTTATCAATAAATTTTATTGTTAAATGATTATAAAAATTTAATATGAAACATTAAATTACCATTAATTAATTTTAATTTAATTTAGAAGTTTAACTTAACTTAGTTTAATAAAAGTTTATTTAAGTTAATAAAAATAAAAATATGTTTTATTAAAATGAATTACCTTATATTTATTATTTATATATACCTATTAACAATTAAAAATTAAATTTATTTATTTTTTATTTTAGTTTTTATTTTAGTTTTATTTTAATTTGTTATTAATTTTTTTATTAATTTCTTCTTTCTCCCCCCCCCCCCCCCCAAATCGGCGCAATAGGTGGGGTTTTCTTGGCGATGTGACCAATTGCTGCAAAGGATTCTACCACCCAATGGTTGGACTTCCTTTGATCTGCTCTAGCGGTGGTAGCATAGGTTCTCCCTAGTGGATGCACTCGACTACTCTCTCCTTCTTCTCAATCGGCGGCACAGCTTGGTGGTGACGAGGACTTGCAGTAACTCCGGGTCTAGTGAACTCTCCATCAGCGGGCTGTTTAGCAACGACGGGTTGAGTCGACTCCTCCAAGTGGTGCAGCGTATCCAATTTCTCACGACAGTGCGAGGCGATTCGCATTCTAGAACTAGATCTCGAACTGCTCTAGGTTCTGGCACAGCTCATGGTTCAGCTTTAAAGCGAATCTGGATTTTGAGAACTGAGTTTAAGGGTTGTTTCTATTCTCACATAACTAAATTTATGGTTCAAATCAGTGTTTTTGAGGATTTGATGTTGATGGTATGTGTTTTAAATGGTTGTGATTCATGATCTGCGCAACTGAGCAGGCAATGGTAACTCACTTATTTAGGTTGACGGTGAGTCTTGTGGAACTGGTGGCTGTGATGTAAATGGAGGAGAACGGTGTCTCACGGCCGAAGTACTGGTGGCACAGTAAGGAATGAGAAAAAATACAGTGAGGAACTGGTAATGGTGAGACCAGTTTTCAGAAGGAAAAAACCGGTCGCATGAGAGGTTACGATGGCACTGTGATAGGATACGGTGTCACAGGATCGGAAGAAGAGACAGTGGTAGGGGTACTAGAACCGGTGGAAGAGAGTCACGGTGTGAAGGGACAGTGGATTGTCTCACCATTAAGAGAGAATGGTTAAACAATAAAGTGTTGAAGTGTGGCACCGGTTTTCAAGAATCTATGAGATAAAGCAAGAAATGGTGAGACAGTATCTGGGTAACGATGACAAAGTTTAGGCTTGGAACTGTGAGACAGTAAAAGGAAGTGGTAGCAAGGGGAACAACCAGCTATGGCACCGTGATTCTGCAATAAAAATAAATAAATTATAAACTCGAATAAAAAACAAACTTGATAATTAAATAAAAACAATAATTAATTAAAAATTTAAAAATAAAACTAATAAACTTAAATAAATTTATTAAAAAAATAATACATAAATTAATTATTTTAAAGACTAAAAAAATTAATTATAAAAATTTCTAAAATAATAACATTAATACTAAAAATACAAAAGTAATATTTAACAAAAATTGTACAAATAATTAATTAAAATCAATAAAAATTAATTAATTATATGTGTCAAAACATGTGTTTTTAAGGCCACATAAAATTCCCCCACACATAAACATTTCTTTTCTTCAAACAATCTAATGTGTTATTATATTTTAAAAACAAAAGCAAGTTTTTTTAGACATTCTATTCGAAATGTAGTATGTCCAGCACTTAAGAACATAGGACTAAAAGATGAGTTTAGGCTTAAAAATGAAATGATAAAATTAATCCTTTCTAATAAAATATACTCCAAGTGTAATCAAGAAAGAAAAGAATCATCAATAAATAAAGGTGTCATGCCTCATATGTGACTCTACTTAATGACAAATTTCCATCCAGGCTTAAGTCCAAAGTCCAAGAGTGAAAAGAGGTAAAATATCAGTGGAATCAAAAACTTAACAGAGGAACCTTGTATTTTTACTCATCACCGAGGTTCCAAAAATAAATATATTTTTTTCAATCACCTTATTTATACAACCTAAATGACTCCCATATATACAATTGTCCCCTTCTTCATTTGGATTTCATCATTCCCCTCACCGTAATGAATTCATTTTTTACCCCAGCCGATTTATTTAGTTTTTTCCAAACCATGTTTCATGTGATAAGCACTTTGCAATGCACTTATACAAAGTGTACACAGGGATTATAGTTAACAGAAATGCACCCAGCATCTAGGGTCCTAGAGATTCACTATGGGATCTCAGATGCCCAAACTACTCTTGTTTCAAAAGATTTATATAAAAACCATTTACATCGGCTCATTAATGTGGTTACTTTAATAATTAATAAAATTGTGTGTCCCCTTGGATAAAAATAAAACTACCAGTTCCAAGATCTATGATCATAAATCCACTAACAGGTTACTCATATAACTCTTAAAAGTAGTTCCTAAACCATATATCAATTAAATCACTAAACAAGATCACTCAACAATCATCTAACCATGTTAATTTTTGATTCCAAGCAACTCTTAACTACTAATTAGGCATTATTCAAAGGCAAGACCCAATTGAGTACAGTGTAATGCCTAAAATTTTAAAAGAATTTAAAAAAAACCATTTTTTACAAAAATGCTGAAGTTATAGTGGTAATTGATGGACTACTCATTAAACATGGTTTAGCTTAGTCAAGAATTGACCCCCTCCCCCACACTTAAAACCCAAATTTGTCCTTAAAATTAACGTCTAATGTGGAGAAGAACAATTAAAAAATTAAGGTTCAAAACAGATTTTCAATTTAGTATATTTATGACATATTTTAAGGGTCACATTGAAATTCAAAAATATTATTTTCCACAACAAATAACTTAACAGCACGTTCATTATCAAGTACACACATTAATATTTAGGTGAGTGAATAATTTTCAATACATCTCAAAAGTATCATGTGAGGTGTAAGTGCACAGTGTCTTGGGTTCAAGCATTTTAATAGATTGCATTTAATAATGTGTTCAATAGAGTAGAAGAATGAATGCTAAAACACCACAACCTAAAGCAGATTCAATACAAAATTTCTCAGCCAGCATGTACACCCCCCCCCCCCACACACACTTAAGTTCAAGTAGTGATTGATTTTAATAAATCAATGAAATTAAAATTTCAGAAAGAGGCACATGCAGTTTTTTTTTAAAACAAAGTGACATGCTGCAGAAACCTTTTAGTATGAAAAACATAAAATAGATTTCCCAGAAAACATGTAGCATAATTTTCAAATACATGAAGAATTTTAAACATAATAATCATTGTCTCACCGATAATATTGTCAATAAGTCACTGACAGTAGGACTAACGAGTCACTGACATCATTGTAACGGTGGATCATATACATCAGTGAGTAAATGATTCACCGATAGTAATAACTATGACTTGTAGTAAATTTTATTAAGGTGAACAAGGATAATAAAAATGAATGAAAATTAAATAATAGATTACTTCCCTGAATCAAAATTTATCATTAATGATTCAGCAAGGAAATCCCACTCCCTTGGGACACAACAACAGTATCCTAGCATAGTAAATAGGGACCAGGAGTAAGAATAAAGAAATAGAAGGGATTTCACAAAAACAGAGCATGTAGTATTTTTATTCAAATTACAAAAATGAAATAACAACAAAGAAAAAACAAGAACCATGGGTTACCTCCCATGCAGTGCTAAGTTTTAAAGTCTTCATCCATACTTTATTCAAGATCAGTTACCAAGCACATTGAAGGAAACCAAGACCTTAGGCTATCCCTCAAAATATAGTTTCACTCTCTACCCATTAACCAACATGTTTTTATTCTCTTCACCAAAAATTTCAACAGTTCCATTCTTAAGTACTCTTGCAACAATAAAAAGTCCAGACCACTTGGACTTCAATTTTCTAGGGAAGAGTTTGAGTCTACAGTTAAATAAAGGGACCTTCTATCCAAGTTTGAATTCTTTGGCTTGAATGAGAGAATCATGAAAGATTTTAGTCCTCTCTTTGTATATTCTTGAATTATCGTAACTCACTCTCTCATAATCTCATACAACTCACTCAACTCAAGTAATCTTTTCTCACCAACACTCTTAAAATCAAGATTTAGAGTCTTAACTTCCCAATATGACTTATGTTTCAAATCCATAGGTAACTGAAAGAATTTCCCAAACAATAGCCTATATTGAGACATCCCTATTGGGGTCTTGAAAGCAGTTCTATATGCCCATAACGCTTCATATAATTTAAGAGACCAGTATTTCTGAGAGGTTGACACAGTTTTCTCAAGTATTTGTTTCAGTTCTCTATTTGATATTTCCAATTCTCCACTAGACTGTGGATGATAAGGAGTACCAGTTTTATGATTACATCCATATTTTCCCATCAAAGCCTTAAACTTGTAATTCTTAAAATGAGTTTTATTGTCAGTGATAAAGTATTTGGGAGCTCTAAATCTAGAAAAGATATTCTTTTTGAAAAATTTAATTACTGAATTGGATTGATTGTTGGGATGTTCCACTACCTCAACCCACTTTGACACATAATCAACAGCAACGAGAATATACTCATTCCCATGAGATGATGTAATTGGACCCATGAAATGTAAACCCCATACATCAAAAATTTCAAATTCTAGAATTCTTTTTTAGGGTAACTCTTTCTTCCTACCCACATTACCTAAACTCTATCACTTGTCATAGCTAACCACTTAGATCCTAGAATCCTTGAAAAGAGTGGTCCAATAGAAACCAGATTGTAAGATTTTTTGATCTGTACTTTCACCACCATGGTGACCTCCCCAAGGTGAGGAGTGAAAACTCTCTAAGACAGACAACATCTCTTCCTCCGGCACACATCTCCTAAGGATACTATCAGTGCATCTCCTAAACAGCAGTGGTTCATCCTAAAGATAGTATTTAAGTATATAAATGAACTTATTTCTTTGTTTATTTGGTAGATTTTTGGGAAATACACCTACTACTAGGAAGTTGGAAAAATATGTATACCATGCAGATTTCCTGCTTGATACAGTGAGAAATTATTCATCAAGGAAAAAAGAGTTCATCTCCCTAAGATCTTCATATTGAATAAGAGGAATCCTAGATAATTGGTCAGTAACAAAGTTTTTACCTCCATACTTATCCCTAATCTCTAAATCAAATTCTTGTAACAATAAAATCCATCTAATCATCCGGGGTTTTGTTTCATTATTAGACATCAAGTACTTTAAGGTAAAATGGTCAGTCAAAATGATGACTTTTGAGCCTAATAAATACTGTCCAAACTTTTCTAGAGAAAAAATAACAGCTAATAATTATTTTTCAGTAGTGGTATAATTATTTTGGCCCTCATCTAGTAGTCTAAAAGAATAATACACCACATGAAGTTTCCTATCATTCCTCTGTTCAATGACAGCACTTATATCCATGTCACTAGCATCACACATAAATTCAAAAGGTAGTTTCCAATCATGTGCAGTTATAATGGGTGATATAGTGAGTTTTTTTTAACATATTAAATAATTTAAAACAATTTTCATTAACGATAAAAGGTACATCCTTAACAATAAAATAACACAATGGATTAGTTATTTTGGAAAAGTCTTTTATGAATCTTTGGTAGAAACCATCATTCCCTAAGAAACTTCTAATACCTTTAACATTTTCATGAGGTGTAAATTTTTGTATGACTTCTACTTTAGCAGTATTAACCTCCAATCCTATCTTTGACACCTTATGACCTAAAACAATACCCTATGTGACCATGAATTGACACTTTTCCCAATTAAAAGCAAGGTTGGTTTCAATGACTCTTTCTAAGACTAACTCAAGATTTCCAAGACAAGAATCAAAAGTACTACCCACAATAGAAAAGTCATCAATGAAAACTTCGATCATTCTCTCAATCATGTCTGAAAAAATAGCCATCATATACCTTTAAAATGTGGATAGAGCTCTAAACAACCCAAAAGACATATTCCTGTAAGAAAATGTCCCAAAGGGTCATGTGAAACTGGTCTTCTCCTGATCCTCTAGAGCAACAGGAATCTTGTTGTAACCAGAATACCCATCCTTGAAACAAAAAAATGTCATTCCAATAATCCTCTCAAGAATTTAACCCAAGAAGGGAATTTGAAAATGGTCATTTCTAGTGGTTGCATTAATCTTCCTATAATCTATAAACACTCTCCATTTTCCACCCTTATTAGCTTGGATTTATTGGTTTTTTTATTTTTTACAATAGTGAAACCTACCTTCTTAGGAACAACCAAGACAGGGCTGACCGAAGCACTATTAGAAATTGGATATATTATTCCAATGTCCACCAACTTAATCACTTACTCTCTCATAACTTCCTTCGTGTTTTAATTTAATCTTCTTTGACACTCTACCCTAGGCTTTTGTCAGGATCCATTGGTATCTTGTGCATACAGAATAAGGGACTAATACCCATTATATCATCTATTATCCAACCTATGGAAGATTTAAACTTCTTTAAGATACACAAAAATCTTTCTTATTGATTTTCATTCAACTCAGCAGAAATTATGACTAGAAAAGTAGAATTCTCACCCAAAATGGATATTTCAAATGAGCAGGTATTGATTTTAGTTTAATAATGGGTTCTTAAACACTAGAAAGAAGACTCTTAGTCCTAGGAGGTCTAATATCCTCAACATATCTCTCAAAAAGAGTATTAAATGATAAAATATTTTCAATTTAAAGCTCGTTTTTAGAGATACTAGTGCTATTGTCCAAAGTAGATAGCACACTTTCCAGATTTTCCAGATCAAAATTCAACATGTTTATTAGAGAAGAATCATTAATTTGTCTCAATAGATATCCCTCTACAACATAAGAATGCTTAGGAGTGTAGGTGTCAGTAGAAACACCCTCAAATTCACTCAAAAAACTCCTAAGATTAGAAACAGAGGACTCTTCTACAGCAGAAACTTGACAGTAGTATAGTTCTGGAAACTTTTTCAGATTTGGTGCTTGAGCAGAATTTTCAACTTCTAAGATAGAAACAACAGAATTTTCAGCTTTAATGAACTCAATTTTTTAACAGTTTTTAGAAGAAATTGGCCTTTTAATGCTCTTTAACACATTGAACTCTTCCTATTTTTCACCAATTTTAAAAAATAATTGACCCTTCGATGCATCAATAATAGAACCACCTATATCCAAGAATGGCCTACCCAAGATTATGGGAACCTCTTTATCACACTCCATGTCTAAGACTAGAAAATAAGTATGTAAAAACAGCTTCCCAACTCCAACTAGCAAGTAATCTACCCTACCCACAGGAAGAGTGAAAGATCTATCAGCTAACTGCAGTATGACTGTGGTGGGTTGAAGGTCACCCAACCTCAACTATCAAAATAGTAATTATGGGATAAAGTTAATAATAGAACCTAAATCACACAAAAAGTTGAGATGGTCTGAATTTCCTAGATTGTATGGGATAACAAAGCTACCAGGATCTATTAATTTGTGTGGGATTTTCTTTTTATGCAAAGAACTTCACTCTTGAATGAGGTTGTAAGTAGAAAATTCTTCAAGGGTCTTTTTGTTTGAAATAATTTTTTTTAGATATTTCAAGTAATATAGGATTTGAATCAAAGATTGATTGAAAGGAATGTTTACTTGAAGTTTGGAAAGAAGACCAAGGAACTAAAGAAGTTTATCTGTCATATTACATTCAGGTTTAAGCTTATCGGGGAAAGGGATGGGTGCGGAAAAAAATTTCAGAACAGTGGGTATATCCCTCACCTCTTCCTCAACTTTTTATTTTCCTTTATTCTTTTGTTTTTTAGAAAAAAAATTAAACTTCTGCTTCATGTGAAAAATGTATATTCTTATCATTCTCTGGAGATTTTTAGGAATTTCCATCATGTGAACAGGGCATATTTTTTTCTCCATATTCAAACATATTTTCATTTTGGGAATTTTTAGTGAGTTTTTCAGAAATAGTTTCAGTATTTAGCCCACTTCAAGTTACTACCTACATGGAATTATCTCTAGGGTTATGTTCAGTTGTTCTTAGAATTATACCTTTCTCCCTATAATAAACATATCTAGAAAGTTGACCAATTTTTATTTCCATATTTTTCATTCTAACATCATTTTGCATTTTATATAACTCATATTGATTTTTTTGTTTGGTAAGCATAGTCATGTATCTTTCCTATTGAGTGTTAACTTTTTCAAGATTAAATCAAGTTTAGAAGACATTTGATTATCATTATTTCCTTGTGCATTTGAAGACTTGCCCATTCGTTTATTTTTAAAGTTTGGTCTTGATTGGTTATAGTAATTAGGGGAAGTGGATTGTTTAATTAGTCCTTGATCTTTCCATGATAAATTTGGATGGTTACTGTATCCTTGGTTATAATTGTTTGAAAATGGATATTCTTTAGGAGGAATCCTAGGAATATAATTGACAAAATTTGAATTTTCTTGTTGTTGGGATGGCATATCAAAGTTAGGAAAATAGTTTTCTGAATGCCCAAACATTCCACAATTTGAACATTGTTCCCTTAAATATTGGTTGTTATTTTCATATCCAAGTTGGTTAGCAGTTTGTTTAGAGTTCTGGTTTATTAAAGATAGAAGTTGGTTGGTGATTTTAGCAAGTTGGGATTGAGTTTCATTTAATGAATCCGTATTTGGGTTTCTATTCACTCTTTTTATTAATGAATTTTTATGTTGTGAATTCAGGACTAGGTTGTTAAATATTGGTTTCAATTATTCATCTGTATTATCATTTTAATTACCCCTACGAGCCTGATCAACCAGATTCTTCCCAGAGAATGATAAAAAGTATTCATGAGAAGGTGAGATGGGAGTTGATGATGGACACACTGCCTAAGAAGGTCCCTGAATCTATCCCAAGCTTCATGAAAAGCTTCTCCATCCTCTTAATAAAAACTAGTGATCTTTGTTCTAAGTTCACCCTTCAGTCTTTGTGGATAAAATTTCATTATAAATGAATTTTACACTTGATCACAGATTTCAAATATGTTCTCATCTTGACTTAGAAACTAATTCCTAGACATGCCTTTAAGGAAAAAGGGAAATAATCTCATCCTCAGTTCATTATTTGTTAGTACTAGAAGATTCAATTGCTACATAGTGTTATAGAAGTATCTAAGGAAAGAAAGAGAGTCCTCATTAGAGAGTCCATTAATGGTAGGCATCAATGAAATGTGTGACTGTTTTAGTTCATAGTTTCTGGATCTGAAAGATAACCTAATAGAAGATGAATTTCTTGAAACTTGAGGAAGTTGAAACTCCCTCATCCTAGGCCTCCCTACTTCATATAAGAGTTATGTTTGATGATTTTAAACATCATTAGGTGCAGGAACTCTCTCATCTATATTTTCCATTTCAAATTTGTTTTTATTTCTTAGATAAATTAAGTTTTTATCTAATTCAGGGTTAAAAGGATCTAATCTATCAGCAGTAGACTTATTGTTTATGCAATAAGTGGTAAAAAGTGAAATTTAGCACAAACAACAACAGTAGTAAAGTAGCACACAAAAGTTGATAGAATTTAATTTTTTAATGTTTTTAAAATTTTTCCTGTTTTTTGAGTTTTTTTTATATGTGATTTTTTTAATTATTTTTTATAAAATGAATGGCTCACACATTCCCCATAAATAGCGAAAAAAACTTGATTTAGCTATCATTAAAGTCGATCAAAGTTTAATTATTTATATTCCAACTAACTACTATATATGTGGATTGTAGGGTCGAACCCACAGAGAAAAAAAATATGACTGCAATTCTTCTAAAAAAACATTCAAAAAGACCCTACTGTTGTCAGTAGTGGGGTAGAATTTCTATTTTTTATTTTCTTAATATTATTTTTATGTTTTTCATAAGGTAGTAAAGTAACAAAACTTTTATTTTGTTTTTTTTCTAAACTATAATGAAATAGAAAACAGACTGACGGGAAGTAATAGAGATATTAAATGATGATAAACAAACAATCAAGAAAGATGTCCATGGAAAAACTTTATTTTACTGTTTTTAAAGTATTCTTATTCACTTAAAAGTTGATGAAATATACCACTGTAGAAAATAATGACTCACTAACCTCGACAGAAGTAAAGTAATAAATATTTATCTATCTTGGAGTTCTCCACTCCAAGATAGACAACTTTGAAAAAAATTATTTGAAAATGGAAACATAACAAACTCGTTGTAAGTTCTGGAGTTTTCTAAATTTATTATCTTTTGAAAGATGTATCGACGATCAATCTATTCAAATGATTGTGAAATTTTAGAAATTAAGTGCTAGTGTTATGATGCAATTAAATATATTTAGAACTAGTCTCACTGATCAATTCTGAATACATTGAATTAATAAAGTGAAAAGTAAATAAAGATACCAGTAGAAATTTTGTAAATCCTCGAACTCGGAGGTTTAGATAACTATCTAGATCATAATCATATCAACTAAAAACATACAAATATAGTAAAAGAAATTGAAAATAAAAAAAAAGCAGAAGAATTCTTTATGAACTAAGGTTCTTCCTGATCTACTCCTTGGATCTCCAGGAAATGGCTCTCTAGGAACTCCCTTAGATGCTGCTAGGTTATATTCTTTTTGTCGTAAGACTTGTGAGTGAATGAGTGAATCCCCCCCCCACCAATTCCCACTTTTTTGATTTTTTATCCTACTTCCATAAGTTGGACGTCACCCCCTATTTTCCACCGACTTCAAGGTTCCCCCACTTGTGCACCACACACATGCGTTTTTTCATGAACCACACGCCGCACTAGTTTTTCCCAAGTAACTAATTTCCAGTCTAAGCAGTTGAATGTATGTGGACGTGTTTTTTACTCTACTTTGAACCTGCACAGGAAAGAACCAACAAAAAAATAAGGAAAAATAAATTGAATAATTATCTTTATAGTTAATAATTTAGTAAATAGTTTTTAAATAATGTTATTTATTTAATTATTTAATTAGATTAGTATAATTGATAATAAGTTATTACAACTATATTTTTAGATAGGACTATTATTAATTAGAAATAATTTTTTATTATTATTAATATAGTAATAATTTAATAATAATGGTTAAGTTATAATAAATAATTAAATATCTAAATATAATTGATTTAATTAAGTTTGTCAAAAATTAATTTTTAGAAGTTTTATTAATTATATATTTCATTATAATTTTGTTAATTTTAAATTTATAATTTAATTTTATTTTCATTTATTAATATTATTAATTTCAATTAAGTTTATTATTAATTCGAATATTAAATTCTTTACTATTTTAATTAGTTTATTTTATTTTAATTTATTAGTATTTTATTATTCAATAAATTTTATTGTTAAATGATTATAAATATTTAATATGCAACATGAAATTACAATAAATTAATTTTAATTTAATTTAGAAGTTTAACTTAACTTAGTTTAGTAAAAGTTTATTTAAGTTAATAAAAATAAAAATCTGTTGTATTAAAATTAATTTTCTTATATTTATTATTTATTTATAATTATTAAAAATTAAAATTTTAATTTAGTTATTTGTTTTTTTTATTTTTTATTTTAGTTTTATTTTAATTTATTATTAATTTTTTTATTAACTTCTTCTACCCCCCCCCCCCAATTAGCACAAAATGGGGTTCTTCTTTATGCTGCAACCAGCCTCTGAAAGGGCTTCTTCCACCTGACGGCTAGACCTCCTTCGATATACTCCCACGGCAGCGGCGGCATAGGTTCTTCCCAGTGGATGTGCTTGACTCCTCTCCCCTTCTTCTCAATCGGAATCCCAACTTGGTGGTGGCACGGACTTGTAGCGACTCTGGGTCTGGTGAACTCTCCATCAGAAGATTGTTTAGCGACGACGGCTTGAGTCAGCTCCTCCAAGTGGTGCGGTGTATCCAGTTTCTCCGAAAGTTGCGAGGAATTTTGCATTTTAGATATGGATTTGGAACAGCTCCAAGTTCTAGCGCAGATCATGGTTCGGATTTGAAGAAAATCCAGATTTTGAGAACTAATTTTAAGGGTTGTTTCTATTCTCACTTAGTTAAATTTATGTTTTGAATCAGTGTTCTTGAGGATTTGAGATTGATGGTATGTGGGTTGAATGATGGTGATTCGTTATCTGGGCAACTGAGCAGGCAATGGTGACTCGCTTCTTTAGGTTTATGGTGAGTCTTGTGGCACTGGTGGCAGTGAAGTAAATGGAGGAGAACAGTGTCTCATGGCCGAAGTACTGGTGGCATAGCAAGGAGTGAGCAGAGAGATAGTGAGGGGTTGGTAATGGTGAGACTAGTTGTGGGAAGGATAAAACCAGTTGCAGGAGAGGTTACAGTGGAATTGTGATAGGATATGGCGTCACAGGATGAGAAGAAGAGACGATGGAAGGGGTACTGGAACTGGTGGAAGACAGTCACGGTGTGAAGGGATAGTGGAATGTCTCATCATTAAGAGAGAATGGTAAGATAATTAAGTGTTGAAGTGTAGCAATGGTTTTAAAGAATCTGTGAGATAAAGAAGAAAATAGTGAGATAATATCTATGTAATGGTGGCACAGTTTAGTCTTGGAACTGTGAGATATTAAAAGGAAGCAGTAGCAAGGGGAATAACCAACTGTGGCACCGTGATTCTGGATTAAAAATAAAGAAATTATAAACTCGAATAAAATAAAAAACTAGATAAATAAATAAAAACAAGAATTAATTCAAACAATTGAAAATAAAACTAATAAACATAAATAAATTTATAAAACAAATAAAACATAAATTAATTATTACAAAGGCTAAAAAATAAAAAACAATTATACAAATTGATAAAATAATAACTTTAATACTAAAAATACAAAAAAATAGTATTTAAAAAAATTCACAAATAATTAATTAAAATAAATAAAAATTAATTAATTAGATGTGAAAAAACATGTGTTTTTAAGGCCACATCACAAGGTTTGAACAAAATTATATAAAATATGGGTTTCCATACACACTTTCATTTCCAAAACAAGTAATATTCCACTACCCTTTTTAATTTAAAAACAAGTTTAATGTTTGAAAAGAAAGGGTTCATTACATTTTAACACATTTCCAAAAATAATTTAAAATCCAAAAAATTAGTTATTAGTCAAGAAAAAAACCACACACAACACTCGATAAGGGAAATTGAAAATTTTCAAACAAGGACCATCAACCGAACTAGCCCCCCTAAATCGTCTGCCACATACAAACAAGCACTAAAGAAAACATGGGTCGAACCTAGGAGCTCGTGAACAATCCAGAAATTATCATACGTGTGACTCATCCTAAAGGCATGCCTACTCTCGATGACGTCATAAAGCCTAAACTCTCAGTATTTCCCTACCTAGCCTAACCAAGGGGTCCAATCCCCTTGTAGACAAAAGTCTTACTAAGGACCACTAGCCAGTGCATATTCTAAACTTGTGCGGTAATCGTTCTCAGAAGATTCACTTACTAGGGTACTATTACAAGTACTAAATAAAATGGGGATGAGTCAACAAATTCAATCAACTAACCAGTCATGATGCAAAAACATCACACACAATAAACTCACACAGTCAGCAAACACAACAAGGTCACCCCTCAGTCACCCCAAAGAAATTTTTTCAAATTAATTTATTTTATTAAAGTGTCAAATGGGCATTAACAAAATTTAAAGAAAAACATCATTTCTCAATATAAATGAAAACATTCTCTTACATTCCAGAAGAAAACATTTACCATCAAACTGGAAGCACACTTTAAAATCCGTGAATTATG
The DNA here is from genome assembly GCA_963277665.1 of Viscum album. NCBI lineage: Eukaryota > Viridiplantae > Streptophyta > Magnoliopsida > Santalales > Viscaceae > Viscum > Viscum album. Next base: position 989,700,348 of record OY728164.1, on the reverse strand, counting down.
TTCAAAGGCCAAATGAGCATTCTTTCACTATTGTGCATCAATTCACCAAAAAAATAATTCAAGTGTCGTGTATAAAATAAAAATATTCAATTACATCAAGTAATTATTGCAAAAATAATTATCTAATTATATTTACAATTTATTGAAAATAAATTAAATATCAAGAAATTAATAAATTCCAAATTTAAAGGAAAGTGCAGTTAGGGGCCTACCACAGCTCACAGTCCAAACACGATAACGTGACATGCTTGTCTTAGGCACACTAACACGCGTAAGATAAATATCACAATACCATGGGGTTTCCTTTCCAATGTGCTACAACAAACACACAACAACTAAAATACATAAACACAGACCTAAAACATTCCAAACAAACAAACAGTACAAAATAACCACCTCAATGTGTTTTCAAATCACAACTCGCACCATCTACATTATTTACTAAACCACTTTAAAATTTATGAAACATTTTTTAAAAAGTATCTCATAGCTTTACACACCCAAAAACCCCTCTAAAAGCCCATTTTAAATTCAAATCATGAAAAAAACTAATTAGAAACACCTTTCACACCATTCACACATTTTATAAAATCACATACACAATTTATAAAATGCATTTAAAGGGCATAATAAATGGGTACACTTAAAATCCAACCCATTCTTTTTAGAAAACCAACTTTCAAGCCACACGTACCAAAAATACATTTCAAATCATTCTCTCCATAACTCACATATATTATAAAACACCTTGCATCCCCTTATATGACACAATTTAAGAGACTGATCAGGGGTTCACACATGATACACAACCCATCTCCAAAAAACACTTTTCAACATGAGCACTCCTTACGCTCCTTTCAAAAACACAACTCGCACCTCATATACAACCCCTAGCACGCAAACAAGAAGAAAAACAAGCATACTAAAATCATTAAAAAATGTCATGGGTAACTATTTAATCCTCAAGAAAGAACAAAACTGCCATAGATCAATATTTTTCTAAATTTAATGGGAAACACAAAGGGTTCTTACCTAAACCGAAGAAGAACGACTGAGAAAATGGGTAAAAACACTATGTGCACCTCAAACGCACCCTTGGGAAGCTTAATTTGACCCAACACAATGAAATTGGTAACAAAATTTAAGTATTTGAGCACAAAAATTAAACTCTAACCATGGAATCACCTTACACCGAAAGGAGGAGGAAATTTTTACCAAGAGGGAAGGATGCCAGATAGGTGGTACGTATGGAAGGTGCGGCCTGGCCAAAGGTGAAGAGGCACGCAAGCAGTGGGCTGGCTGAAGGAGAGGCCAAAGCTGGCTGGGGGGGTGAATTGCACCGAACCAAGCGCAAGGAAGAAGGATCTGGCGAATCCAAGCTGGTCTCCAGTTGGGATTGGGGGCAACGTTGATCATCTTGTCGACAGAAGGAGGCACCAGAGCTGGAGGGTGGAGACGCACTGCAGGTTTGATGGAGGATGGAGTCGACGAACTGCCAAGGAAGGGGGAGAGCCCAGGTGAGATGATTGAAATGGAGAGGAAGAAGAGAGAGAACTATAAAAAAAGATAAATAAGTTAAAATGAAATAATAATAAAAAATACTAAAACCTAATAATAATAATGGTTATAACATTAACGATAATAATATGACATTGATAATAATAAAAATAACTAGAAACACTCTTGATAAAAATAATTATTGACATTAAAAGTCATTATAATGTTTACCCGTAGTAATTATAATAATAATAATTTAAAATTTTAATAATTCAAAAACAAGAATAAGATTAAATATAATACCATTAGACGCAACAACAATAATATTATTATTGAAATTATTCTCTCTCATTTTAATGCATTATCCACCCTTCATTTCATTTTTATTTTATTTCATTATTAATAATAATAATAATAATAAAATTTTAATGGTCATGATAATATTAATGAAAATTTTTAATAATAATGATTATAACAGTAATAATCAAAATGATAAAAATATTCATTTCATTTTAATAATAATAATAAAATTATTAACAAAAACAAAAAATTTTAATAACATAATAAATTAAAAAAAATTAATCGTTTGAAATTTTTTGAAGACAGATAGATCACAAAAGTGCATTGGCGAAGCTGAGCTGGGTTTCCATAACGCTCTTCACCTGTACACCCAAAGATATTAGCTAAAAAACCTTCACTTTTTAACAAAATTAAAAAATATCATTCAGGAATCAACCCGAAACTCGACAAAAAAAAATTTAAAACCAAAGAAAATAATTAAAACAACCAAAGACAGAGGTCAGGGTGTGACCAAACTGCCAAATGAATAAATGGATAAAGGTACAAATGGAAAAAGGGTAAATTGGAAAAAGTTTTAATTGTCCAAAGATTCAAATGGACTAATGGACTAATGGCATAATTGGCCTAATGGACTATTATCCTAATGGCCTAAAGGCTTAATGTCCTAATTTCCTAATTATCATATTGGCCTAATGGCCTAGTTGTCCAAATTTCCCTATTTTTCTAAATAGACTAATGGCCTAACAGTGTAGTGACATAATACCCTAATTGTCCTATTGGAATATTTGTTCTAATATCCTAATGGAAAAATAGCTTGAAGGACTAATGTCTAAATGACATAATTCGCCTATTGGCCTATTGTCCAAATGGAATAATTTCATTAATGGACTAATGGAATAATTAGTCTAATGGCCAATGGCCAAATTGTCTAATGTCCTAATTAGTCATTTGTCCAAATTACCAAACAACCTAACCAAAAAAATTAATCTAATGATCAAATGATAAAAAACAACAAGTAAACAAATAACTAATTGGATAAATGGAAAAATATACTAATGAACTAATTCCATAATGCCCTAATGGAATAATTTGCATAATGGCCTAATTGGGATATTGGCCTCATGGCCTATTGGCCTATTGGACTAATGGACTAACGACCTAATGTCTTAATGTCCTAATGTAATAATGGTCTAATGGCCTAATGGACTAATAGGCCTAATTGACAAATATCCAAATAGACCAATGGCATAATTTTCCTAATTTAAGGAATAGACAATTGGCTAATTTGATAAAGATCCAAATTTCCAAATGAATAAATAACCAATTGTCCAAATTGCCAAATGGATAAATAGCCTAACTAAAAAATGAACATAATGGCCAAATGATCAAAATTACCAAGTGATCAAATAACCAAATAATGTAACACAAATAGAACTACACTAAAATGAACATACAAGAGTAATACATATCATACCCATGTTTAGCATTCTGATTAGTATGTATTGATTATGTTATGTCCATAGTATTAAATTTCTAATTAAATGTATATTTAGACACTTATTCATTTTATGGATTTCTTCAACAGATATAATTTTAATTCATTCAATTTTTATCACTTTCATGTTATTCAATAATTTATTTTTATACTAATTAAATTGTTTTTAGAAAGCATCATTGGGCATCAAAGGTAATGTGCCTTAAGAAAAAATATTTTGTTCGAGTAGGAAGAAAATGGATGGAATTCCTATAAATGCACAAACAGAAGAAAAAATTGTAAATTTTTTTATTGATATTTCCAATTTGGATAAGTAATTAATAATTAAATTTCTTGTTTATATTTTCAAAATTATTCCTTGGAGTCCCTCAATGAGAAATAATATGACAAATTTGGTCCAAATGATCATTTAAGATAAGTATTAGATGTGGATCGCCATGAGATATTTTGATGTCGAGCCAAAAAAAATATAATCCCCACTAGGTATTATCCCTCATCAGACACCAATCAAACCTCTCACACCACTGATATGAAAAATTCTCATGTAGAAGCAGCTGAGTCCAAAAAATACCTATGTAGAAACATGAAATAGGAAAAATAGTTCACTGAACACTTAGTAAAATCTATGTCAGATATAAGTCCAAAACTTCCATAAAATGATGATATAATTTTTTATACATATATGGAATTAATTCACTTTATATATTATGGTCAGGGTGATGTAAATGAAGTTCCTAGTGTTGATTGAGTTGATGGTACTGGTGGTGGTGGTGGTGGTGGTGGTGGTGGTGGTGGTGGTGGTGGCAACGATGGTGGTGGTGGTGGTAGTGGCGGTGGTAGTGGTGGTGATGGTGGTGGTGCTCTAGGTGATGATGTGGGTGATAATTATGTTGCTACTAACGAGGATTAGGTAGATATTTATTGTAACAACCCAAAGTTTCATTAATGGAAAATCCCTCTTGATCTAATTAAATGTCTCTTTATGTAAAATTTTTATATAAAATGTCATCTTATTTGGTTTTAGGTTAAGAATTTTGACCATTGCTTTTATAGATGTTGAACAGTGATCACATGATTAGTATAAATATAGGGCTTTAACAAATCCAATTTACTCAAACAAAAGAAGCGACGGCCTCATCCAGTAGAATTGCTCCATACGAAGCCCATTTGTCGGATCTCGGAAAAGAGGTGGCATCCTTGGGCTCCGCTCTTGAAAAATCCCAAGCTGAGCTTCATCATGTCAAGCTCGAACAAGACTGTCTACGTGAAAAGTGGAAGTTGATAAAGATTACCATTCGAGCGATGTTATCCGAGCAACCCCAAGAGTCTGTCACCATCGCACACCTTACCCTTAGGTATTATGCGGCTGTTTTGAGGGTTTATGTAACAAATCACTAGTACTATGTTCATGTACATTATTTTATATATAATAATGAATATACTTTCTTGTCATTATTGATACATTGTAAATAGTTTTTAAAGTATAAATAGTGTTTTTAGTTATAATTTAATTGAGAATTATATTTTATTAAATTAAGAGATTTTTTAATTAAATAATATTTTAATAAAATATTATTATTATTATTATTAAATTAATTTTATTATATATAAATGATCATATAATTTTATGAATGCAATTGTAATTTTTATTAAGGTTTGAAAGCCATTTTTGTCAAAACCCGTGAATTTTCGATAAATATCCATTTTTATTTTAAAAGTGAAAATTAACATATTTATAAAATTATTTAGATAAAATAAATCTTATTTCTGGAATCAGGACGTAAAAATTATCCAATGGTGAATTTTTCATAATTTTCTGAAACAGTCAAATTTTTGGGTAAAAATTAAATATCATTTAAATATATAATGTGTTTATGACATAATAATGACCCAATAGTGATGTAATAAAATACTATAAGCTTTATGCTCGGAAAATATATGTTTTACCATTAAAATAATGTGATTTTGGGTTTGTTTGACTTACTTTTCAAAGCATTAATGGACCCCTCAAGACTTATTAAACACCTTGTCTTTTTAAATTGTTTTCCATGGGAGTGTGACTCACCTCCACCTAAGCAACCCTATTATTTTACGAATTTTGGACTTTGGCCTTATAAAATATTTTTTTTCCTCTTCCATTTTCCAAAAACCATGGGCAAAAAACATGGGGTGGTTTGTGGTTAGGATTAATTTAATATAAGGTGTCCCAAACCTAAATAATAAAGAATTCCTTCACCTTTCCTATATAAACCCACCCAAGCTCCCACTTCCTCCTAACTCAAAGCCTTTGGAGTTCGTCCAAACTCTTACATACTCTCTATAGAATCCTCCCAAGGTTCCCCAAGCTCCCAAGAAGCCTCTCTCAGGCCTCTCTCTAGCCTTTGGAAGCACACTTCCAAGTAAGGGTTTTTTCTTCGTTTCTCATTTTTGTCCAATTTTCTTTAAGTTTTTTTTCCTTTTAATTTCAATTATGAATGTTGGGGTATGGTTTCTAACCTCTCTCATACTTCCCTATTTATGTTTTAATGATGGGAGACCCCTTTATCTCTCATTAAATGCCTCACATGTACACCTGTTACTATGCCGAAATTCCGAAAGGAACTTCTCTATCCTCATTTACATTCAAACAGTACTTTTGTATCATGAATCTAAATTCCAATACAATTGTTGGTAAATGTATCTATATGACCTAATTACTTTACATTACATGTAAATATGATGAGTAACCCTTTTCTCTCTCATCATCCATTTTTATGAATTCTTATGTCACGTCGTTAAGCTGCCAAAATCGCACAGTTTCCCTAAGCCAATGCCATTGTTTAGTTAATACCATGCCCATTTCTCCATCAAGGGTATTCACCTTCATGCACATTTACTTATTGATTATAAAGTTTCATGTATGAATTCCACATTCCTTTATCATGGAATAAATGATTATGTTTTATGAATCCATGTTTTATGATCCATGTGGCACACTTATGCATGAAATGAAATGTTTAAGAAGGGTGAACCCTTATAGTGCTCCAATGAATTGGGTAAAGTATAGTATCATGATACGTCATGTGCAATGAGTGTTGACTCATGATAACACAAGGTAAATGGGGGTTTACTCGTCATTTATGTGCAATGAGGATTTACTCATGCTCTATGTGCAATGAGCCTTTGCTCATGCTAATTCCAGGTTAAGTGTTGTTGCCACATTTCCATGTTATGATTATCATGCTTTATCATGCCTTTATGCTCATGTTTCTCTTATGCTCTATTGATATGCCTATTTTATAACATGTATTGTACTCCTCATGTTATTCCACGTGTACTCCCTTACTGGGCTTTATAGCTCACCCTTTTCTTATGCATGTCCTCAGGTTATCCCATGCAATGCTAAGTACGAGGGAATGTAGTGGTCATATAAAAGAAGTTTTCAATAAAGATGTTGTATTTCATGTTTTATGTTTTTATGTAATGATCCTAATCTCCAAAGACAATAAACCTCTTTATTTTCTTTGTTGTATCAAGTGAAGTTTTATGTAATAAATCATTTTTAAGTTTGTAATAAAAGCAGGGTTTTCATAGTAGGTATCAGAGGATAGGTTTAGTTATTTTTGGGATTAGGATTAGAAAACCCTAGTAAATCCTTAGAAACAAGACTAAGTATAATAAAAACATCCCCAAGTTTTTTTAAGTACTTAGTAAGTGGTTTATCAAAAAAAATACATCCCTGTCTGGAAACGAGCAGGTAGAGGCGGCTCTGGCACAGATGTATCCAAGGGGTAAAACCCAAAAACATCACTTTGAGCTAGACTCAAACGGGAACGGGTGCATGACAATGGGCCTTGATGCACTCTTGGTTACGACACTCCCGTGGGATATGTTTTGATAAATTCATAATCTTAGTATGAACCCTTATTATGGTAATTAAAAAAAATTCCCCTAAGAATATATGTTAGAAAGTAGATCATGAAAAGACTAGATTGAAGCCAATAGACTCATGAGTTAAGGAAATAAAAGTTTATTTTTAAGTCATAAACTTTTGTCTTTGTATTACCCTTTATTTTTTACCCAATAACTTTACTTTTATTCCAGCCAATGGCTAGGAATTGGAGGACTCGGGCTAACAGCCGATGTGAAGATCAGTGTGATGACTGTACTAATGAGATGCCCAATCCAATGGGAGCAGGAATCGCGAACTTTGTCACGCTTCTTTCTTAGCTAACTCAATCTTTGAATAGAAACACGGGTCAAGAGGAACGTTCAACCCCCCTAAGAAAGAACAAGTTGCTATCAAGAGCTTCATGAGACAAAGGCCTTCTACTTTTAGTGGATCATCTGATCCCACGATCGTTGAACAGTGCATCAACTCCATTGAAAAGATCTTCTCCATCCTTAAATGTTTTGAACAAGAGAAGGTTATCCTGGCTGCTTATCGTATAGAGGGTGAAGCTGATCAATGGTGGACATTGATAAAAAATATGAAGTCTGAGGAGGAGATCGAGGCGTTGGAATGGAAGGATTTCCGGAAGATGTTTTTCGATAAATATTTTCCGCACAACCTCTAGCTTAAGATGGAAAGGGACTTGCTTTCCCTCAAAAAAAAGACAAAGAATCTTTTGGAGCGTATTAGGAAGACTTCATAAGGCTTACACGATATGATTCCAGCTTCGTCGTTACCCCCCGAATGCAAGGTTGACCGCTTCTTTGGTGGGCTGAAGCCTAGCCTGCGGAAAGCATTAGCGATCCATGACTTCGACAGCTATGAGGAAATCGTCTGATGTGCCCTCAAGGTCGAAATGGAGATCGGGGAATCACAGGGGTATCATGGGGACAAGAAGCGTAACGTGGACTTCAATGCTAGTGGTCCGATGGATAAATCCAACGGTGCTAAGAAGATCCAGCACCCCACTTTCCAAAAGTGTGGAAAGAAGCACCCTGGAAATTTCCTCAAGGGGACGATGAAATGATTTAGGTGTAGAAGAGAAGGGCACCTAGCAGTTAACTATCGACAAGAAAGACCTACGGCTGTGATAGAGGATAGGAACGCTCCATTCGAACCTCAACTCATTGTCTGTTGCTGCAAATGAAAAGAATCGGGGCATCTTTCAAATCAGCACCCTAATCCAAGGGTTTTTGGAGGCAACCAACAACCTCCAAGGCAGAAAGGAAGAGCTTTTTCCATCACTTCTGCCGAAGTGAACCCCGACAATGAAGTGGTGACAGGTACGCTAGTTATTCATTCAATAATAGTGAACGTACTTTTTGATTCAGGTTCTACACATGCTTTTATATATTGAGATTTTAGTAGATTAATCCCATCACCACCACAAATCATGGAAGTAAAGATGTCAGTGAGTACGGAAAATGGGGCAATCATTGCATCCCATGAATATAAGTCCTCCCCTGTTGTAATCTGTGGATTGAATTTCCCGGCGAACCTTGTCATACTCCATCTATTGGAATTTGATGCAATTCTTGGCATCGATTGGCTTTCCTTATATAGAGCCAACATAAATTGTCAGGAAAGAAAAATCACACTCCATATGGAGAATCGACCCCCGATTCTTTACAAGTGTAAGGAGGAAGATGAATCTCCTTTAGCTCCATCATCTCAAGCATGGATATTACTGCCCTATGAGCACGCGTATCTGGATCAGAAGATTGAGTCCAAGGAAGAAACCATCCTTGAAGAAATGCCTATTGTGAGGGAATTCACTGAAGTGTTTCCTGAGGAACTGTCTGTTCTTCCTCCTAGAAGAGATGTTGAGTTCTCAATTGAACTTATACCTGGGGTGCTACCAATATCCAAGACTCCAAATAGAATGGTTGTTGTTGAGATTGAAGAGCTGAAGAAACAACTACAGGAGAATATGGATAAAGGGTTTATATGCCCAAGTGCTTCACCATGGGGTGCACCAGTCCTCCTCATCAAGAAGAAGGATGGGTCAATGCGGCTTTGCATCAATTATTATGAACTTAACAAAATCACGATAAAGAAAAAGTATCCTCAACCACGGATCTATGACTTGTTCGATTAGCTGCATGGAGCACAATACTTCTCCAAGGTAGATTTGCAGTCGGGATATTATCAAGTAAGGGTGAAGAAGGAAGATGTCCCCAAGACTGCTTTTCGTATAAGATACGGGCACTATGAATTCATAGTAATGACTTTAGGACTCACTAATGCTCCAGAAATCTTCATGGACTTGATGAATAGAGTCTTTATAGATTACCTTGACAAATTTGTCATAGTCTTTATATATGATATTCTAATATACTCCAAAACCAAGGAGGATCATGAGGAGCATTTAAGAACTGTACTAGAGACTTTCTGCAATTAGAAGATCTATGCAAAGTACAGAAAGTGTGATTTTTGGTTGAAGGAGGTCTCATTCTTGGGCTATATCATCACAATAAATGGGATATATGTGGACCCCTCCAAAACAGATGCAATTGAGGGATGTTCGAGGCCAACATCAATAACGGATATTCGTAGCTTCTTGGGGTTAGTTGGATATTATCGACAATTTGTGAGAAATTTCTCACAATTATCCAACCCTCTTACCAAGCTAACTCGAAAGGGAGTAAAGTTTGCTTGGAGTGATGAATGCGAAGAAAGCCTCAAGGAGTTGAAGAGGAGGCTTATCACTGCGCCCGTGCTCACTTTACCCACAAGTGGGTAACTTTTTTTGGTATTTAGTGATGCTTCAAAGAAGGGCATAGGCTGTGTGCTGATGCAGAATGATAAAGTGATATCCTATGCCTCAAGGCAGTTGAAAATCCATGATCTAAACTATCCAACGCAAGATCTAGAGTTGGCGGCTATGATCTTTGCCTTGAAAATCTGGTGGCATTATCTCTATGGAGAGAAATGTGAGATATATACTGACCACAAGAGTCTTAAATATATATTCACATAGAAAGAGCTTAATATGCACCAGAGAAGATGGATAGAGCTCATCAAGGATTATGACTGTTCAATCCATTACCACCCTGGGAAAGCAAACAAGGTGGAAGATGCCCTAAGTAGAAAGGACCCATCGATTCTATCAATGATGAGAATTGAGAAGGATCCAATCTTCTTAGACTTGATGAAGATGTACATGGTAATCATAAAGAATGGAATATCATCAATCCTTTCCCAAAATATTGCTCAACCGTCTCTTTTGGAAAGGTTAAAGGAGGATCAAAAGGATGGTGTGGGAATTCAGGAAAAAGTTGAAGCTATCGAAAAAGGTAAATCCTCAGTGTTTGATGTTAATGAAGAAGGAATTGTGCGGTTTGGGAAAAGACTATGTGTTCCCTCAAGTTCGGAGTTAAAGAAGGAACTTTTGGATGATGCACATATTTCAAATTTCTCTATTCACCCAGGGAGCACAAAGATGTATCGAGATCTCCGAGAAAACTTTTGGTGGGATAATATGAAGAAGGAGATCGCTGAATATACATCAAAGTGCCTGGTGTGTCAGCAAGTGAAGGAAGAGAGGAAGAAGTATAAGGGGATGATGCAACCATTTCCCATAACAGAATAGAAATGGGAGAACATCACCATGGACTTTGTCACTAGACTTCCAAGGTCATCCAAGGGAAATAATGAAAGCTGGGTTGTTGTGGATCATCTTACAAAGACTGCACACTTCATTGCTATTCAGAAGGATTTCTCTTTGGATCAACTATCAGGGATATATATTAGGGAAGTGGTAAGGTTTCATGGAGTTCCACTATCTATTGTGGCTGACTGAGATCCAAGATTCACCTCTAAGTTTTGGGAGAGTCTTCAACATGCTCTGAATACTGAACTGAACTTCAGTACGGCCTATCATCCTCAAAATGATGGCCAATCTGACCAGACTATCCAAACACTTGAGGACATGTTGAGAGTGTGCTCAATAGACTTTAAATGAGGATTGGATCAACATGTTCCTCTGGTTGAGTTCTCTTATAACAATAGTTTCCACTCGAGCATCCAAATGGCACCATATGAGGCCCTGTATGGGAAAAGTTGAAAAACACCGTCATGTTGGGATGAGGTCGGTGAACGTAAGCTGCTTGGACCAAAAATGGTCGAGGAAATGGTGGAGAATTTCAAAAACATTCAACAGCATATCAAGGCAGTCCAGATTCGACAAAAGAGTTATACAGATAACCGTCGACGAGACATTGAGTTTAAAGTTGGAGACATGGTTTTTCTATGCATATCTCTATGGAAGAAGGTCATGAGGTATGGAAAGAAAGGGAAGTTAATTCCAAGGTACATTGGCCCCTTCGAGATTCTTGATCATGTCGGGGCTGTGGACTATCGACTAGCACTTCCACCTACCATGGCCAAAGTACATGATGTCTTTCATGTATCCCTTTTAAGGAAGTACATACCGGACCCTTCACATGTACTCTCTTCTGAGGTGGTACAGTTGGAGGATGATCTTTCTTATGAGGATCAACCATTGAAGATCTTAGATCATAGAGAAAAAGTTCTATGAAATAAGACAATGCCCCTCATCAAGGTGTTGTGGAGAAACCACAAGTTTGAAGAAGCGACTTGGGAATCGGAGAAAATGATGAAGCTAAGTTACCCACATCTATATTAGTGTGGGAAAAGGAAATTTTGAGGGAAAAATTTCTTAAGGGGGGAATATTGTAACGACCCAAAGTTTCATTAATGGAAAATCCCTCTTGATCTAATTAAATTTATCTTTTTGTAAAATGTTTATATAAAATGTCAAATTCTTTGGTTTTATGTTAAGAATTGTGATCGTTGCTTTTATAGTCATTCAATAGTGATCACATGATTATTATAAATATAGGGCTTTAAATGCCTCCCATGTACACCCATTACTATGACGAAATTCCGAAAGGAACTTCTCTCTCCTCATTTACATTCAAACAATACTTTTGTATCATGAATCTAAATTACATTAAAATTGTTAGGACATGTATCTATATGACCTCCATACTTTCCATTACATGTAAATATGATGAGGAACCCCTTTCTCTCTCATCATCCATTTTTATGAATTCTTATGTCACGTCGTTACGCTGCCGAAATCGCACCGATTTTCTAAGCCAATGCCATTGTGTAGTGAATACCATGCCCATTTCTCCATCAAGGTTATTCACCTTTATACACATTTACTTATTGATTATAAAGTTTCATGTATTTATAACACATTACTTTATCATGGAATAAATTATTATGTTTTATGAATCCATGTTTTATGATCCATGTGACACAATTATGCATGAAATGAAATGTTTAAGAAGGGTGCGCCCTTATAGCACTCCAATGCATTGGGTAAAGTATAGTATCATGATACGTCATGTGCAATGAGTGTTGACTCATGCTAATTAAAGTGCAATTAGGGTTTACTTTTGCTCTATGTGCAATGAGTATTTACTCATGCTCTATGTGCAATGTGCCTTGGCTCATGCTAATTCCTTGTTAAGTGTTGTTGCCACATTTCCATGTTATGATTATCAAGCTTTATCAGGCCTTTATGTTCATGTTTCCCTTATGCTCTATTGATATGTCTATTTTCTAACTTGTATTGTACTCTTCATGTTATTCCATTTGTACTCCCTTACTGGGGTTTATATCTCACCATTTTCTTATGCATGTCCTCAGGTTATCCCATGCAATGCTAAGTACGAGGGAATGTAGTGGTCATGTAAAGGAAGTTTTCAATAAAGATGTTGTATTTCATGTTTTAAGTTCTTATGTAATGATCCTAAGCCCAAAATACACTAAACCTCTTGATCTTTTTTATTGTATCAAGTAAATTTTTATGTAATAATTCATGTTTAAGTTTCTATTAAAAGCAGGGTTGTCATATTTATCCCCTCTATTTTTGATTTTAGGTAGATACATGTGTCGATTATTAAACTAATTGATGATGTGGATTGTAAATATATGTTACAATATTGTCAATGGTTTGTAAAATATTTATAACTTTATGTTTAAATGCTAAATATATAAAATTTATACTTCATTAAATTTATACCTTGGTTTTTAATTTATTTTCATGTTAATTTAGTGGTTTTGGATGGTACTTCGGGTATCCAATGGGGGTATTTTTCTATACCCATCATTCAAAAAACCATGGGTATGCATGATTTATGGATGACAACCTATACCCATGGTTTATGAAATGTTGGATATATATTATACCTATAGTTTTAAGTGAACCATGGGTATTATAAAATCCAGAGAGCCTATACCCATAGTTTCTATAGAAACCTAGGTCATAGTCCTATCCTAATAGCTAAAGCACCGAAAATTCATAGAACTGTGGGTATATCCTAGACCCACAGTTTTTTAGGCTATAACGACGGTTCAAAACCATGGGTATAGGTTAAGATTCAAGTATTGAGTGTATATTTTTATGTGACTATTTTCATTTTGTCATGTAAATTCGTTCTCTATGGGTTCTTTGGTGTATTTCTAGCTACTATCCTTAGACTTTAGGTGGGTTTTCCTGGTGTCACTAAGAATGGGGCCAAGAGGGTCACATAGTAAGTGTATTTGGAACCATGTATTGATATTTATTTATTTAAATAAATATAATTTATTCAATATTAGGTAAATATTTAGGAGTATTGGGATGTGGGAAATTATATATTAAATATTATTTGAATAAATATTATTTTTTATTCATGAAAAAAAAATATTTAGCTTTGAGTTTAGTGCATGTCAAGTAAATATTATTATTATTATTTAGTAATGGTATTCATCAAGGATTAATAGAGTCATAAGGGATAATGTATACTTATTATTCTCTAAACCCTGGAAATATTTAAATGCGGTTATCAAATTATCTAACCTAGATATTCCATTTTAATCATTGTGCATAATGAAATTATAGAGATTACACTAAAGCCCTAGAGATATCCTCACCTAGAATTCTCTCAAGAATGTAATAAATTCTACTCCACCTCCTACCCATGTATAAAGAGAATTAAATAAATTCCTTTTCACCTCGATAGATTCTAATTAAATCAATGATGAATTATGCAAGCATTATAATCTTCCAAGATATCATGTAGGTATTTCTATGGTGATGTTCAAAGGTCTTCGGATCACATTTGGATCACTACTAGAGGAATTCTACCCATAAATCCTCTTATTGAAATGATAAATACACCAAGAAGTGTTAAACTAATTTATCAATGAATAAAGAATTCTAATTTGACTTAATTATTTATCTACATAAATTTATTATATATTCTATGTGATGATATTGTCTTCATGGTTCATGTATAATAATAAGTTAATCTTTCATTTAATTATATTTTTCATGATATTCATCATCATGTACATCTTGGTTTATTTTATGACTATGAATAAAATTGGATACTTTCCCTTAGTATTTTCCACTATTCTTGGAAACATCAAGTGATATTAGAGTGGTTTCATAATAATTTATAATAATTTATTAATTATTGATTGATTTATGCATTTACTATTAGTTTTTATTTTTGTTTTAATCATACTTGAAATATGAATATCAATGTGTTATCTTTTTATTTATTTTAATAACTCATATAATAAAAATGGATTAATTATAAACTAAGAAAATCAGAAGAACCTATCTAAAGATTTTGAGGATTATTTCCAAATAGCATAAGTGTACACTGCATATAGCCCAAAGTTACACGCCATGTACCTATGTTCACTACACTAGAATAATATATGAGTAATACAGGTTTCCATGTAGTTATTAACAAGTGGAATAAATTAAATACACACCACACATTAACCAGTCCATCTAGTCACATTATCTCTCAAACTACGTAGTGTGTAACCTTATTACACATCAAGTAATATATGAATTTTTTTGGTGGAAAACACATAGTCAAAGACACATTGTATATTTATTACATGATGCGTATGATTGAAAACCATGTAACTCATATTTCACATGATGTGTAACTCTCATACATGTCATGTACCTCATAAATATCCATGAATGACATACACACCTAATCCCCAAGCATGTTTTATGGATAAACAATGAAGGATTTTACAAGGTTTGTAGCTGGTATATACATGTCGTGTATCCTTACTGTTGATGCATAAAATAAAATTAATTAATTATTCTATTTGAACCTAATAAAAACATGTTTTTGTGCCATTTATTGATAGTACACACCGTGTGATTCATTTTATAAATATTAAATTCTTAATTAATTTCTATTTAATATTTGAAACTACAACAGTGTATAGTTATAAAACACCTACTACTACACACACATTTAAAGCATTACATGCTATGTAAATTAAATGTTGTGGTGTGTAATTTATTTATAGTACACAATGTTTAATTATGTGTAATAATGTACATGTTATATCCTATATCAATATAAGTTGTACCACCATAATACATGCAGGGTAGTTTGGACAAGTACTCATTGTGTTTCCTCTAGGTACATTCCTTACACATAGCTAATTTAAAATATAATTTATTTATTTAATTAGTTCAAAATAATAATGTATGGGAATATCAAGGATAATTTGGATGGAAATTAAGATTTATTTATTTATTTACTTGATGGTGTTTTATCTTAAGGAAGAAGGACTGAAATGAATGTTAATTTATTGAATGTGTAATTGTTGAATATGCATGGATGGTCGTGATCTTAGACCGACCTGAGTGGACTATTGGATTCATTTAATTTAATATTATTTCTTGTTTTTTTAATAATTTATTAAATTAAATTATTGTCTTGTTTTTCATTCCTTCTTCTCATTCTGTAAGGATCGGCATGACTACAGTTTCTTTTATGTAAACCCCTAACCAATCCTTTGGTTCCCATACATTTCAAGTGAGTAATGATTATGTAATGGATAGGGATCCTAGGAATATAGAGGTAGTTCATATTCAAAACTATGGTGAAACCAATCCAAGAGATTCACAAGATCAAATTTGGAATGTTGCACTCAAACCATTTTTGGTTCCCAGTGTTTATTCCCATAGTTCAAGGGTTGGTTTATCATCCTATAGACAAATCAACCATTAGAAAAGTTCATGATCATACCACTTTATTATTAATTTTTGTTCAGTTTCATGGTTAATTATTTATGGATGCTTTGTTGTGGTCATGTAACTAATGAATTGACATGCATGAAAGTTAGAATTAAAAAAATTAGACTATATTTAAAAAAATTCTAAGATAGGTTTAATCAAATAGTAAAATCTAATTAATATTAAAAAATAATATAATAATACCAATTTTAAAATTTATGCATAAATATAAAAATATGTAAATTAAAATATTAAGTCAGTATAGCCTTTGATTACCAGATTTAGAGTATAACCAACAGATCAAAGTGTTTTCTTGGCCAACATTGGAACACTTCCATCTGTTGGGGAATTATAAAAAAATGGGTTGGCTTAAATGAATTTATTTTGAATTCAGTGTCCTTCATCTAACCAATAAAATTTTAGTGGCATGTTTTTCGGAAATCCAAGTCCAAGATTTAAAGATTGGGGATTCCACCTAATAATTCCGGGATATGTAATTTAATGTAGTGGAAAAGACCATCCAGCCTACATACATTCTAATAGATTTGCAGTCCCTAGTATGGGTAATAAGAAGTGAAATATGGATCCTTTCAACCAGAATATCCTTTAAATATTATACTCCATAGAAAATGGTGAGGGGTATTTGGTTTCGAAAAAATAGTGGGAGACTAGTGCATAAAATTTATTATGATATTTATTGTAGTTTTCAAGATAAAAACTAAAATTTAATTATAATTAATGAAGAGTATGGAAAATAAAAAACCTCATAACTATAATATTTTTGGAAAAATATTGTGTCCCCACCATCACATATTTCCAAACATGGAAGAACTTTTTATACACCAAACTACCACATGAAATTTATACTATTTTTTAGAATCCCCTATATATGTTCATTCACCTCAACAAGTGAAGGTGAGAAGGATTCCTACCGGAGGTGCATGGGGTTAATCCATCTATCTAGTGTGGTGGGATATCAGATAAGTCTAGAGACAAAATAATTCGATATAAGTATATGGATGCATACACCATGGAATCTCATCTCCTATATCTTGAGAAAGATAAATAAAGGCATTAGATAAATGATATTATCATTAAACTATATTATTATTAACTATAACAGCCTATATAGTTGTTGATATTTTCTTCAATATAGTGAAGTAAATTGGTCGTTAGAAAAGTCTGAGCCTCCATATGGATAAACAATTATCCAGTAATCTCATATCATCCTTAACATCTAGTTTCTCCATTTTTATCTCAAATAATTATATGAATAATATGGACTAATAGATCCTGAATCTTTTGAAAATGTTTTTCTAGGGATAAAATTATTGTAGGGAAATCAGTTCTATAACCCTTATTTTGAACATAGTGAAAGAAACTATTTAAAATACCATTGATATTTTATGGAAAATCATGCTTTGTGATATCATTAAATAAGAAAAAATATTTAAAGGTAGTATGGAAAACAAGAGGCTATTTTCTTCCCCTTTATATATAAAGTTCATCTTGAAAATAATTGAAATTTAAGAACATGTAAGAAATTTTAACTACTTTTAATCTATTCATTATAGATTATAGTGTTTCTATTTCACTTCTTTTGTATTAAAAACTAACTTTTATTCAAAATAATAAAACGAATAAGGAAAAATTACTAGAAGAAAGGTGTGTTCTCTTAGATATTGAAGAAGGGTGATTCCTATGTTAGTCATGAGAAGAATATAACTTCAATAAGTAATGTTGAATTATCTAATAGGTTTCAATCAAGTTAAAATATTATTTTATTTTAAGTATTACCTATACATTTATCTCAGTGTTCTTTTAAACATAATGAGATGTTGTTTTTAAAAAAAATAATATTTTTAAGAAAAGATATACTTAATAAATTGGTCAATAAAACTTGAATCATAAATATCTATCATTGGAAATAAATTATGAATATAAAATTTTAAAACTCATACCCAGTTGTGGAAAAAAATTATTAGTCAAGTAAAGAATTAAATTTTAATGTACATGCCCAGTAAGATGTTTATACTCTTTTGAGCTAAAAATATTAGGTATTAGACAAAATTATGTTTTATACAAGGAAACCTTTAGATATAAAGGTAAACCAAAATGATTTTATGTTTAGTTTAATCTTAGTGGAATGAAAAATTACAAGGTGAAGCTAGAGGTAAATTCATATACTCCAAGTGACTCTGCTAATAAATTTTAGTAACACTTAGGGATGTAATTGATGAACTTGGTAAAAGATGTAGGATCATCTAGGTGTGTTTATCATAGAAAATATTAACCAATTACTCATCAAAATTATAATATATAATGAAGGTTTTATTAAAATCACATATCCTTTTTTACATCTTAGATATGGTGATAACATAAGGAAATATTGATGATGATTCTTCTATATATTGTAGTATTTTAGGATTCTTTTCCAAATGTATTTTTAAAATAATATAGTAAGAGCTGACCATATTACACCTACATTGACTAATATATATCATATAGTTTGTGATATAAAATGAAACCATTATGTCAAAACCTCATGTGTATGATGAGACATATTTTTAAAGATAATTAACATTTTAATTGTACATCATAAAAACACAATGTGGATCTTAGTTATTGATCATATTACTAATTAAATTAACATCCTAAAGATAGAAAATGTATTAATTATACCAACTTTATTTCTATGTGGGTGGTAGATCTTTTTTTGAGATAGTGGGTGAAATAAATACTTCAGTAGAATCATCAATCTAGATGCACAATTTAGAATAAGAAAAGTAAATTCAAAAATTGTTTGTGCTCAGAATCGTTCCAATGACACATACTGCAAAGGAGAGTTAAAAAATATAGTAGTGGTTTTATAATCATTGTGATGGCTAATATATATTATTTTGTAAGAATAATGATTTATACTAGAAGTAGTGATTGGAAACCTATCTATGATTGATAATTTAATTGTAAATTAATGATGGATTTAATGTACCAAAATCTTATTCAATATATTGGTAGTTTCTCCAGATAATATAAAGTCATTGGTAGGTATTCCAAAGAAACCATAAATGGATCTTCATGTTGAGATTAATAAAGAATAGATTATTAGTGAAAGGATTATAACATAAATACCTAGTAAAAATCCACTAAGGTGGGTGATAAAACCCTCTCACTAATTATCATGTGAAAATCCATCTAAATTTTAATTTTCATGACTTTTATATGATCATTTCATTGGTAATTAAATGTCAAGACCATTCTCCTTAAATGAAACCACATAGAAAATGTATATATAAAAATAACAAAAGGTTAGGGGAATCAAGCAATACTAATTTGATATATATGTTTCAAGGATTCATTTATGGATTGAAATAAGTATTTTGATCATAATACATTCATTTTAAATGAATGTGCACCCAAGTTTCTACAATAAGTTAGTATTATCATTATAGTTTTCAAGGAATAAATGTTTAATGATGTATAGAAAACAATATAATAGCCTTATGGTTAATTATTACTAAAGTTAATTTCTCTAATATGACTTATGTAGTAACCAAGTTCTAGGAAACAAGATATTCTAACATAGATTAAGGAGTTTCTTAATCTAATGCATAGTACATGGTTGGAATGGTATTGAAAATAAAAGATGGAATAATATACATAAATTTTTTCCAGATTCACACGGTATTATTTAGATGTATAAACTATCTATACCTAAGAGTACATTGGAAATATATCTCACATTACATGATATATACACATGTTTGATCTTTATTATTCATAAATAGTAGAAGGTAAATATAAAAAGATACCAAAAGAACTACATTGGCCAGTATTTAGAACTATCCAACAATGATCTAGGAAGAAAAAATAGATGACTTCCTAGTAATTACAGAAATGGGAGTAAAAGTTTTTATGGGATATAAAACTAATATTATTTAGATCACTTTGAAATAGAATCATAGTAAATACATGATATTATACAATGTTAAAGCTTATTACATCTATTAGTTGTCAAATATATATTCAACCAAGTACATTGAAACTTCATATTCAACTTAATAAGAAATTTTGGCAATGATTTGTTATAGATTTTGGAGTTATACCCAGATAGTGAAGTTTAATCATATGATGGTAAATTTTAACTATATTATTACACAAGATTTTAGGGATGATATAGGAAAAAGGACTATACTCGGTGATATCATCTCATGGAAGATTTTATTAGAGAGGTGAGGTCATAGTAAGAATATCAACCATAGGTAACATGGTGGTATCAGAAGTTTTAGTCATATATGAGAAGAAGCATGTGTATCATATGGGGACAACCAATTGATTTGTTAGTTATTGTCTCTAGTGCAAGTGAGAGTTTGTTAGAGTTCGTTCCATATAACTTACTACTATATAAATTTTTTATCTAAATATTCATAGCCTAAAATATCAATAAATATATTATAATATATTGATCATTATTCTATATATAATTGAATGTGATAATGTCCTAAGGGGTCCTTTTCACTGAAATATCATAGTATTTCCCTAATATTATGGGAATCTTGAAGTGTTATGATAGTACTCTAAAATAAAATTCATGAGGCTATATTATATCATCTGATTAGAAATAGATGATATAGGAAACCAGGGGTAGGGTCTCATAAGACAATGAAACCCTTTTTCATTAATTTCTTCCATGGAAATTTCAAGAAATGAGGTTATGAGAACCTGACCCTCCAATATAAAATCCACATATATATATGTTATTAGATGATTGTATCTGTGGAAATGTCTAATGGTCATTACACAATAATATTATTATTAGTTCATATTATTAGTTGCAATATTTTATGTATTTCCACAAACTATGATGACATATATTCAAAGAGAATTTGGGTATATTAGGTGTGTGACGACAGATATATAATTAATGAATAATGTGAGAAATGATTTTTCCCTTTTGTTCTTTAATATAAGTTGATATTTGGGCCCCTTTAATTGAAATAGAATTTCAAGATTAATTCCAAGGAAATGACTTATGTTATAAAGTTTGTTTCTAGAATGTCAAAGAAACAAACAACAAGAACATTGGTTGATGACACTAGTGTGCAACCTACTTGATTATATATGTCAACATAAAGGGATTTTATTACACAATGTACATTTATATGTGGTTATTGTCATTAAAACATTTAAATTCCTTCTCTATAGGTGCCTTGGTGTGTTTCTATATGTTAACCATGGAATTAAGGCAATTATACCTAATAAAACTACGAAAGGGGCCTAGATGGTCACAAACTAAGTATATTAGAATGTTAGTAAAATTATATTTGAATTTAACATGTGAAATAAATATCATTACCATACGTGGTTTAAAAATTATTCATGTTTGGTTGATCATATATATTTATTCACCATTTATTAAATATAATATTATACAAGTTTCATGTTAAATAAATATTAATACATCAATTAATTATTAATTACATGAATATATAATATTTATTTATTCTTTTTTATTCACAATTTAAAAAATATTTTTTTGATTATTTGAAAATTTAACAATTATCTATCAACTAATTTTATGAATTTAATATTTTTTTATTTATTATTGAATAATATAGTGATATTTATTAATTTAAAAAATATATACTTTATTCAAGATCTGATAATTTTTTAAGAGGATTAGAGGTCTGATTTTAATGGTTTAATGAGAACTGATATATTAAAAATTATTTCTATAAATTTAAATTTATTTATTCAAGGAAATAAAATTTATTAATCCATGAGTTTTGAAAATATAAAGTAAATAATATTATTATTATTATTATTTAGATATTGGGTTCATTTGGGATTAATAAAATCATATGAACATATATGAAATTATTATTATTTAAACCCTGGTTATATTTAAAATCAGTAATGAAATTCTCTAACCTAGTCATTTCAATATAATTGTTGTGTACAAAAAATTTCTAGAGATACATCTGAATCCCTAGAGATCTCCTTCCCTAAAATTCTCATAAGAACGGAGAGTAGTCCTCTTCCTCCAGCCTCTAAAGTGTATAGAGGAGTAGAGAAATTTATTCACACATCAATGGATTATATTTCATTCAATGATGAATAAATCAAGAATTAAAATCTTCCATGCTATCATCTAGGTATTCCTACAATTATGTTGGTAGGTTATCAAAGCACACGTGGATCACTGATAGAGTGTTTCAACCCTTGAATCCTCTCACTGAAAAAACAGTACACCAAGAAATGGTCAATTAATTCATCAACAAAGAATGAATTATAATGTGTAATAATTATTTATCAGTAAACATAAATCCTAAAATATATGATATGGTCATATATTTTTTAGTTCTGGTGTAATAGTTAATTAATATTGGATCTAATTCTATTATTTATGAAGTTATCCATCATGAACATCTTGGATTATTCATTGATAATGAAAAAAATATGAATTGGAACTGCCCTATAGGTGCTTCTCTTATTACAAGAACCTTCAAATCAAAAACTGAGTATAATATATGCCTTGATATAGAGATTTATATTCATAATTAATCATAGAAATACTGGTTTGGTCCTCTTAATATAGGGCCAGGTAAATATTTCATATATTTATCCAAGTTTTTTTTATTTTTCTCCCTTTTTGGGTTTATGTATTAGGGTAATTTTTGGGTTGGACATTAGTAAGAATCTTTTTAGGATTTATACTAAAACCATTAAAGTTCTATTTTTCATAAATAAATAAATAATGATTAAAGATATATACTTTTCAAAAAATAATTTCAGTTGCCTTCTAAAAATTTTGTATCAATAAAAATAAAATTAAAAATAATAAAGAACTCCCATGAATTATTAAATGAGTAAAATTTCATATAGATACCTATCAAATATTTAGGAATTCATTGGTGATGATGTTATTTCACAAAAAATAGAAAATAACAATTCCTTATAAGCAGAATAAAATCCCTAATATTGAAAACCACAAAATTATTTTTTTGTTAAAAAATTTTTAAGAAACTGAGGATTTAGTATAAAATAATAGGAGAGAACAATAAGATATATTATTATATGGAATGATTATAAGAAAATTACTTAAAGTAGTATTCTAATTCTATGGATATTTGAAGAAAAATAGAAAAGGGGGAGAGATAAACTCCAAGGGGTTGATACCTAGAGGAGGAACAATGCCAATATAGAAGAAAAAAAAGAACCCCAGTTATTTAAGTGGGAAAATAGAAATCCCAAATATACAAATAATTAAAATGATTCATAGTTTGGGTATAAGGTTAGATTAACCATGCACCAACCATGAAAACATTTTTGGGATTAAAAATAAAACTTAAATAATTTAGATACATTATTATGCTAACCATTCTATAAACACTCAACAACTGATGAAAAACTAAAAATACATTACACTTTTTACATTCCTGGTTAGGATAACTATGCACCCAAACAATAATTCCCTAATAATTTTCTATTAAAATCCAAATTTTTACTCTAGACCTCAAAAATAAATGATAAAATAATAAATAATAAATTATGTACTCCAAAGAAACATAGTGGGAGTCACATTGAGTCATTATACGTGATAGGGTGATATGATTTAATAAGAGAAGTGGTTATAGGGGTAGAAATGTTATGTGGAGTACAAGGGGGTATAAATGTTAGGATGTAACAATGTGTGAGGGGGAATTGGGTGTTACGAGGGTTTCATTGTGTCATGTGGGTTTTGGGCCTTACAGAGGGAATATTTATAATGATTAAATATATGGTTAAGTTAAAAAAAAAAAATAGATTTATAAAGTCATTCCATGATAGTTTTTTTGAAGAAAAAAAATAAATTAGATATTTTTAATTGATCTTCCTTGTTTATTTTTCACATAACATGCATAAAAAAACCCATATTTATTGGGGAAATAAAATTAATTTTGGTTATTTAACAACTAACATTAAATGAAATATGTAAAAAAATATGTTTATTAGTTTTTGAGTGTTAAAATTATAAATAAATATTCCATTAATAAATATAGTTATTATTGTATCATGTGTGTAGCACCCCAGTTGGAAGTAACCCTTTATTTGTGTATTTTAAGTATGCAAAGTGTTTCAATTAAGTTTGGGAAGGTCTGGAGGAGTTTTAGATTTTTTTGGGGTATTTTTTGAAGGTTTGCGATTTGATAATGGATAGTAGAAACTCTGAAACACCTTCAAGAAACCGTGCAAAGTGAAATAAAGGATAAGGGGTAGGGGCATGGTTAGGTGCACGGTTTGGCCAAATCTTGTGGACACAGAGGAAAAACTGTGCTTTTGGGATAGAGTGCACATATACATTCGGCACATGGTTTGTCTAACCATGCAAGCCAACCATGCGAGGTTCTTTTAGGGTTAGATTCATATGCATAGTTAGTGCACAATTTACCTAATTGTGTTCCCTAACCATGCACAATTAAAATCTATATCCTAAAATTGTGGATCTGACTCAGTTTTGCTTCTTAGTGGATCAATTTTTCCCTAATCAGACCCAAATTCATTTTCACTCCTTCAAAATACTATGAATACCCTTCCCTTCAATATAGGAGTGATCCATTGGTAAATCATGGTGTTTTGAACGCCAACTTTCTTGGTAAGCCTCTGTTCTTAGTGGTTTCTCTTAGATCTTTTCTTCTTTCCTCTCTTAGATTCATATACCTAATCCATTGGGGATATATATATCTCATTTAATTCCAATCATGATGATATTTGGCTACGTTGATGTGAGGGAACTGGATATAAGGTGGTTTTTTGGAGTTTCTACCAATTTCGTTGAAGAATTTGTGTCTTTTTTTATTTTCAACATAGTTTCTAAGGTAGATTAATTCACTCTCAACTTCTCTTATTAGAACATGAAAGCTTAGATTTAAATTGTTTAAATTGCATGAAATTTATGTGAAAATCATGGTAGAAACCCTATTTAGTGTTGGTTTGTGGAATTGTAAAAATGGTTATTGTCCTAAGTGCTTTACTTATGAGCTTTAAAATTAATATTTTAAAAGATGGAGTTATTTGATTCATGGAAAGTGTTTTCAATAAATGTGATGTTTTATTGAAATGTCTTTGAATATTTTTATGGAAATAATTTTAATAAAAACGGATAGTTTATTAAAATAGATTTAAATGGTTAATTTGGCATGGTTTTGAAATAATTGGTTTATGTTTGTTCATGTGAATTCAGAATGGATAAGGGTATAAATATTCCCCCAACAAAAGAGGGGTGGATAAGGGTATGAACTTTCCCCTGTCAAAATGGTTCACCAAGTGATAGCTTGGTGAAAGGATAACTTCCCACTCTTGAGTATGTAGAGTTCCATGGTCTCATGAATGGTTTGAAGTGTGAATATGTTGAATCGAATGGGTTATTCCAAATGGATTGTGAAATTGTTTTAAATTATTGTTTAGTTTCTTTCCTTGGAAATGGATTTTTTTGGGAAAACAATTTTGGTATGAAATTTTTTAATATTTTTATATAAACTGTTTAAAAATATTTTATATAAATTTTTTAATATAAATGTTCTAACATAAGTAATTCTAGTGGCATGAGTAGGTAATTCAATTGGGGAAAACCTACTAAGATTCATTATTCACCCCCTTCTTGGTAAATTTGGTTTGTTTTCAAACATCATTTATTGAGACACGTATAAAGGAAAAGTATATCATTTTTTTAGTGATGATTCATGATACATTGAGAATGGATTGTGGATTCGGAGATTGAAGAAGGTTAAGAGTTTTGGAGTTGATTTCTATAGAGTCTTTGAGTTTGGTTCGTTTTATCTTATGCTTTATACTCTGATATTGTTTTTGTTTTCCACATTGTACCCTGGAATGGTATATTGTTGGTTTGGTTACTTTTATGTTTCATACATTATATTCATGCATCATTTAGTGTTTTTTGGTTATTTAATACTTGGTTTGGTAGTCTTAGGTTCGAAGTAAAAATATCCCTCCAACTATTTATGAATCCATTAGAATTTATTACCATCCTTTGGTGTCTTGGGGATATCACCCAAGTTTAAGTAGAAATTATACATCAACTCAAGATAATTAGGAGGGGTGGAATGTTACAAGTGGTATTTATATTGGATGTTCCATCTTTTAATTTATGAAAACTAAAATTACTTGTCGATATTGGAGTTGGAAAACCATTCTTGATAGGTCATTGAGTTCGAATCATTAAAATGAGTAAGATCATCGGGACTTGAAATGTAGAGCATAAAAATTTGTGGCAAACAAATTTATGTTAAACCTCAAGTTACCAAAGAGTTGTGTACATGAGTTTTTTTACACACTTCTAGGAGTTTTTATCTCATTGCCTTGGTTTTAACTAACGATAAGAGCATGACATGCAATGTACAAATAACTTCCCATTAGGAGTGCATATTTAATTTTTAGTAATGATTTATGATTAGGTGTAAAATAATTAATTTTTAAAAAGTGTAGAAATTGTTTTCCAATGTGAGATTTTGAAAAAGTCATGGTATTGGTATTTTGAAAATGGTTTGATTTTCAAAAACAAGGTAGAGTATTCAAAATTTGTTTGAAAGTGTAAAATTGTGAAATTTGGGAAAGCCTTGTTGTGATAGTAGTAGTTTTTAAAATTTGAAATTTTTAAGACTTCATTTTCTAGGGATTCAGACATATGTAATTTGTCTTGGGTTATATAAATGGAACTACTTAGGAGTGGAAGAAACTAGTGAGAATGTGGTTGCACGTAAGCCATAGGTGAACCAATAGCTGGTTCATAGTATAGTCCAAGCTTTTCTGGTTGTGAATAGAAGGAAGATGAGGGATGAACCAAGGAAAGTGGATCACTCCCATCAGTTCCAGAAGAAGAATCCACCCATCTTTTTGGGTGAATCAGAACCAGAGAGGGAAGAGGTTTGGATGAATAGGATGAATAGAATCTTCAATTATATGGGCACACCAACTGAGCTGGAATTCAATTTTTTGATCTATATACTGGAGGATATTGCACTCCAATGGTGGGATTTAGTAGTTCATTCTAAATTAGAACAAGGAATTTCATGTGAGGATTTTAAAGAATTTTTCAACAAATAATTCTATCCACACACATTTAGAATTTCTAGAATGAGGAACTTTTTAAACTTAAAGTAAGAGATCTTATTAGCGACAAATTATTTGTCCAAATTTATAAATTTAGACTATATTACTCTTTAATTTGCTACAATTGCATCCGTGAAGGAATGATTTTTTTAATCGGGGTTGAGGCTATAAATTTTCTCAAATATTGACATGATTTTCATATCAAATTATATATATTGTTAATAGATAGATATTGGTAGAAAATGACATATCAAGAGCTACAGGTGGAGGAAGCATTTTGATACCTATAGGAAATATTAGGAACTCAAATTCTGGGAATAAAAGGAAGAGAGACACATGTTTCCAAGGTAGTGGAATGACTCAAAATCAGATGGCTAGATCGTTGAATCTTCCTCCAAAACCAAGGATAAATCTTGTATGTTTTCAACGTGGGTTGTTCGACCACAAGAAGTAAGATTGTATGAAATCACCAATATCAAGCAACAATTTCACCCATATGGGGAATATTTAGTGTTATTATCATAGTGCTCCAATTTTGGGTGTTCAAGACACATCTCATGTGTCGTAGACATCATAAGCTTTGATGGGAAAAGTGTAGTAGAATATTGTTTGTCCATATAATCGAGCTATCCATTGTGATTATAGGAATACCATGACTTCTCAGCATGGGAAATCTAAAAATTTTAAAAAAGAAAAAAGTACAGTGAGTAAGCTATTATATAGAGCTGATCAGGTGATGGTGGATGATTAATCTGGACCATCGATGGTGATAAGTATGATTCTTATAAATTCTAACCTTATGAAATATTTTTTTGATATTGGTGCATCTGATTCATTTATGGCATCTCAGACTATTTGTCTTCTTAGAATTCATATTGAGATGATTCCTTCTTTTTTGAAACTTCAAGCTCCTCTTCGTCAAAGAGATCATCATGCCTTCATGTGAAAAGAATATTCTATAATAGTTGATAGTGTTGAGTTGATTTGGGATTTATATGTGATTAATATTGATGTATATGACATAATCCTAGATATGTATTTTTTACTACATTCAAATCTCACATAAACTTTTATACCCTATGGGTTAGTTTTATGATTGATGATAGCATTGATAATCTATTTAGAGGAGAATAGAATGTAAATGTGGGTGCAATATGTTTTTTAGCATCATCTGTTGGAATGTTCTATTATCAGTTTTTATATTTGAACTTGGAATCAGCATATGAGATTGAGTATAGTATTTTTCAGCAGTTTTTATTAGTTTATAGATGTTTTTACCAAATATTTCTCCTATTTTCCACCCAAAAGATAAGTGGACTTTATTATTGATCTAATACCAAGGACTAGTTGTATTCCCCTTCCATCTTATCAAATGGAACTAACAGAATTAAGGGAATTGAAATTCTTATTGGAAGAGATAGAAAGTAAAGGTTTTTTTTTGGTCTAGCATGTCTCGGTGGGTGGAGCTGGTTTTTTTGTGAAAAAGAAGGATCAAAATATTCTGCTATGTGTGTATTATTTTAATCTTAACCAAGTTATGATAAATAATTGGCATCCACTTCCATGAATTAATGATCTATTAGATCAATTAACGGGAGACCAATTGTTCTCTAAAATTGACTTGTGATTAGGATATCACTAATTATGGGTTCGAAAGGAGGATATTCCAAAAACATATTTCAAGAGTAGATATAGCCATTAAGATTATGTGGTTATGAATTTCAGTCTTAAAAATTCACCAACAGTATTTATGGAATTGTTGAAATAGATATTTCAAAGGTATTTGTATTATTTTGCGAGGGTGTTTTTAGATTACCAATTATTGTATTCAAGGAAAAGGGATGAGAATTAAAAACACCTGTAGATAGTGTTGGGAATCTTAAGAGATCATTGGTTGTATTCCAAATTATCAAAGTGTGATTTTTTTATATAAGAGGTATGTTTCCTTATCCATGTAATTTCTGAAAGAGGTGTTTCTATGGATCCAAAAAATATAGAGGTTGTTATATCTTGAAAACCACAAAATAATTTCATTGAGATACACATTTTATTTGTTTTAGTTGGTTATTAACGATGTTTTTTTCATTATTTTTCATTACTAGCCTCACAAATTATATCTTTTATAAGGAAAAATTTTCCATTTCAATAGAATAATGAATTTCATAAGTCTTTCTAAGAGCTGAAATTTCACCTTACATCAGCACCAATATTGGTATTTTGGGAATTAAGACAAGGGTATGTGGTGTATTATGATGATTTTGAATTGGGTTTGGGATCTATTATCATGAAATGATATCATGTTATTTCTTATGACTCATATTAGTTATGGTTTCATGATAACAACTACCCAACACAAGATTTGGATTTAGCCTCCGCAGTCCATACTTTAAATACTTAGAATCATTAGCTATTTGGTGAAAATTTTATGGTGTTTTTGGATCATAAGATCTTGAAACAAATTTTATCACAAAGATATTTTAATCTGGGAAAAGAATATAGATATAGTATCTATAAATGTTTGACTTTGATATGATGTATACATTAGGTAATGGAAAATTTATGGTGGATGCATTAAGCAGAAAGTTATATGATCAGTTGGAAAATGAAACTTTAGATAAGTGGAAGATTATATATGTGATAGCTGAAATGCACAATGATTGTGAAGAACAAGGTAGTTTTGAGGTTTTCCTTCTAGTTTTATTCATTCTTGATTTGGTGAATATGGTTAAATACGAACAGACATCTGAATATCAATGTTTTACTATAATCTCAAAACTAAATGGTGGGGAGACTATTGAGGGATGAAAATTTAATAGGGGATTGGTGTTATGTTTTTGAGATTAGATGGTTTTACCATTAGATTATAAGGAATATATTCTTCATTCTTACCACCATCTGAGGTAGGATATTCATCCAAGAATATAGAATATGTATAAGGAAATAAAATAAAACTTTTGGTGGGTTGGAATGAAAACAAAGGATGACGAGGTTTTTATGAGATGACTCACCTATCAATAGGCTATAGTAGAACACCAGCTACCAGCGGGTATGTTGGAGTTTTATATATTACTTTTTAGAAATGGGTAAAGATAGCCATGAATTCTGTGATGGGTCTCCTAAGGATAGTTCATAAACATGATTCCATATGGGTGATAGTTGATCGGCTCACAAAGTCAACCTATTTCATCCCTATTTTTGAATATCATATGGTGGAAGACTAATATAAAATACATATCTAGGAACTGGTAAATAGGCATGGTGTACTAGTTTTGATAGTATCAGACTAAGATCTAAGGTTTACATATCATTTCTAGAAATCTTTACAACAAGACCTTGGGACTTGGTTGACTATGAGAAAGGTGTGTCATCCTCATATAGATGAAAAATTAAAAAGGAAAATACAAATGTGGGAGGACATGCTTCGATCTTGTGTAATGGATTTTAGTGGATCACAGGAGGAGCATGTATCATTAATGGAGTTCTCTTCCTCAATAAATTTGAGTCCTTTTGAAACATTGTATGGGAATCCATGTCATTATCCACTTTGTTAGGTGGAAATATGTGATACTTCACTAGTTGGAAAGAGCCTTGTCCAAGAGACAAATGAGAAGATTTAGCTGATCAGGAATAGGATGGAGATAGCTCAGATTCATCGGGAATCATATGCGGATCATATTTGACAACTGTTTTCATTATAAGTGAGTGATAATGTGTTCTTGATAATCTCTCCAATTCTTTTGAATCATATTTTTGGGAAGAAGTTCAAGTTATATCCTTGACACAATGGCTTTTTTTAGAAACATGAATCAGTTAGTGAGGTTATATATAGGTTTTATTTTCTACAATGGTTCAGTTCAGTGCATAATGTGCTCCATGTATCTTAGTTGAAAAAATATCAACTTGATCCTCATTATGTGATTTGATGGGATCATGTCGACCTAGAACTGGATTCATCATTGGTTCATATGTCAATATATATTTTGGATAGTCAAGAGAAAGTCTTGTGTGGAAAAAGAATCAGTCTAGTGTGGGTTTTGTGGAAATATGGTCAGATTTAGGAAGAAACTTGGGAATGGGAAAAGGAAAAGGTCGAGAAATGGCCCAAAATCTTTTAATATAAGGGTGGGTTTCTCCATTATAAGGATGTAAAAACAAAATTTTTGGCAAAATTTACCACCCCTATTTTAAAGTAAGTAACCCTTTATTTTCATATTTTATGTAATTAAATTTTTGGGTTAAGTTTGGGATGGTTTGGTGGAGTTTTAGAGTGTTTATGGATTTATGGAGGAGAAAATTTTAATCAAAGTTAGTAGAAACCATGAAACACCTATAGGAAACCATTTAAACTAAAATAAAGGTTAATTGGTAAGGGTTATATTAGGTGCACGATTTGTTCAAACCATGGATCCACCCTAGAGAAACCATGTTTTTGGGTACATAGGGCTTCTGTATGGTTGGCGAACAGTTTGCCTAACTATTTGATGCAATTGTGAGAGGTGATTCCTGAGGCAAAGTCATGTGAATTTTTAACACAAGATATACCTAACCATGCTCCCTAACCATGAAAGGTTAAAATTTAGATCCTAAAATTGTGGGTCTAACTCATTTTTTCTCCTTAGTGGTCTGTTTTTCTCTAATCTAATCCTAACACATTTTTTTATCCTCCTAAATCTTGGGGAGACCCCTACCTTTGATATGGGAGTGATCCATTGGTAAATCTTGGTGTGTTGGAGGTTGGGTTTCTTGTTAAGTCTTTGTTCTTAGTGGTTTTTCTTAGATATCCTCTTATTTCTTCTCTTGGATTCATAGAACAAATCATTTGGGAATTTATCTATGTTAGTTAATGGAAATCATGATGATATGTGCATGTATTGATGTTAGGGAATGAGATATAAGGTTGTTTTTTTTGGGTTTCTACCTGTTTTGTTGAAGAATTTGTTCTGTTGTTTATTTCACCATAGTTTCCAAGGTAGGTGGATTCACTCTCAAATCCTCTTACTAGAAATTGAAGGCTTAGTTTCAAATTTTTTAAATTTCATGAAATTGATTGTGAAATTGTTGTGAAAATAATGGTAGAAACCCTTTTTCGTGATGGTTTTTGGACTTGTTAAAATTGGTTATTGTGTGATGTTATTTGATTATGAGTTTTAAAATGATGACTTTAAAATATGACATTGTTTTATTCGTGTAAAAAAATTCAGTAAAATGGATGTTTTATTGAAATTATATTAAATGGTATGATGGAAATTTTTTCAATAAAAATGGATGTTTTATTGAAAGGGATTGAAATGGTTGATTTAGAATGGTTTTGGTATAATTGGTTTGTGTGTATTAAATTGAATTTGGGATGGATAATGGTATGAAGTCTCCCCTATAAAAATTGGGATAGATAAGGGCATGAAATTTCCCCTTCCAAAATAGTGCTCCAAGTGACGGCTTGGTGAAAGGATGACTCACCAATCACAAGTATAAGGAGGTTCATGGTTACATGAATGGTTGGATGTGTGGATATGTGGAATGTACTGGTTTATTCCAAATGGATTGTGAAATGGTTATAGAGTATTTTTTGGTATATTTCATTATAAGTAGACTAGGTTTGGGAAAACTATTTTGGTATGTAAATTGTTTATATTCTGATAAAAACTATTTTAAATTGTTTTATTTAAAAAAATTATATAACCGTGATAACATGTTCTATCCTAATAGCATGAGTAGGGGAGTCATTTGGGAAAAAGCTACTGATTTTCATTACTCACCCCCTTCTTGGGAACTTTGGTTCATTTACAGAAATATTTTATCAAGAAATAGGTAAAGGAAAAGTATCTCATTTCTTTAGTGATTCTTTGTGATACTTTGGACATGGATTGTAGAGTTAAATCTTAGAGTAGGTTAGGAGTTTTGGAGTTTATGGCTTTGGAGTATTGATTTTTGTTAGTTTTTTATTCCAATGTATACTCTAATATTGGTTATGGGTTTTTATTTGTACTCTGGTATGGTTTGTTGTTAGTTTGGTAACTTTCGAGTTGTATACATTATGTTTATCAATAATTTAGTGGTTTTTTTATTATTGCATACTTGATTTGGTTGTTTTAGTTTCAGAGGGAAAATCATCCCCCAATTGTTTATGAATCCCTTGCCATTTATTTTTAGTTGTTTATGTCTCGGGGATATCACCTAAGGCCAAGTAGAAATTCTACCTCGACTCAAGCCAATGAGGAAGGGCGGGATGTTACAATGTGAGACACTAATTATAGAACTAATATTAGTATGTTTTTATGCTGTTAATGCTAGATATAATTTTTTATATGTTTTTTTATGCTATGTTCTTATTAGAAATGTAAAAAATAACAATTTAATGTTAGTTATTATAACAGAAATTAAAAAAAATTAATATGATCGTTATTATTCAAACTGATCTAAAAATAATTTCCAAAAATAAAAATTCAAAAAATAATTTTTTTAAAATGTTATTTATTTTATATTATTAATTTTATATATTATAGTTAATATAAATTGTTAATTAAAACCAATGTCTATTAATAATATTTTTAAAATAAAAGTGTGATATTTTATAATGGTTCACTTTTAAACTGATGTAAAATATATTATTTATCATTGGTTCCTTGAAAACCCAATGTAAAATATAATATTTCACAGTGGTTTTTTAAACAAAAAAAAATTGTGTGATGTATTGAACTATTTCAAATAATTTATTACAATAACCTATGTAAACAATTTTATTTTCATATTTTTTTTATAAACTAAAACACAAACTTGTTGGAAAATAAAAAACAACATATACAATAGAGAAATAGTTCATAGAATTTTTTTATTTCATTAAATTTATAATGTTGTATTATAAAAAAATATATAAAAAATACGATTTGAAATTTTAAATGAAAATTCTATAACAAACACATCAATATCAAAATTAAAAAAAATCACAATATGGGTTCATTTAATAAAATTGGTACGCATTCTAAAAAATATATTTTAACAAAGATAATATGATCCTTTATTATATAAAAGAAAAAACCTTTGATAAAATGACCTTATCAAAATATTAATTTGTTCAAAATTTGATTATTCTATATATAAATTTAGAAAACAATATATATATATATATATATATATATTAACTCTACGTTGATGATGATACTAAATTTTGAAAACAAGTTGATGTAAATTAGGAAAAATTCTATTTATAAAAGAAAATTCACTTTTCTATAAGTATATTTGATTTTTTTTCTTTCCCTGATTATTGAAAAATTATAGTAGTTCTTCCATGACCCGTTATAAATTTATATTAAAAATAATAAATAAAATAATAAGTTATATTAATTTATAAGTAATAAAATAATATAACTTATTATTCTATTAAATATTTTAACTTTTTATGCTTATTATTTATTATATAGAATAACCAAAAAGCATTGGTTTCTTAGGGATATAAAATACATAGAATCCAACATCAACTAAACTTTAAAAAAGTTCAAAATGAATGAAAATATAATTAAAAGTGAAATTAATTTTTTTTATACCTATAGTGATATGGAATCATCCAAAACTTTATATATTTATTCTTAATTATTTCAAAGACATACTAAATTTTTCTTCCCTACTCTAGAGTCAACACCTCTAGTGAAATAAATTGTGATTCCACGAATCCATATAAGGTCATTATATGATTTTAAAATTTAATAGTGTAAATATACATAATTAATCAAAAAAAATTATACAGTATAATTTATATTTAATTAATCAAAAATAAATAAATTTCATAATTTATTTACATGGAAAATATTTTTAGAACTCAAATGAATAACATATTAGTGACAGTAAGCTCTAGGATATATTTTTCATTACAGTTCTGGTGTAGTCAACTTCTACTCCCCCCACCTAATCGGAGGGGGGAGTTTCATGACTCCCTCCACATGCGAAGGGTGGGCCCTTCTCGCCGCACTCAAATCTAGACTCTCTTCTATCATTCTAGAGGATATATCTATCCCCAAAAGTACCAGATCTATTCCAGGAGGCACCACATCTTTCCCTTCTCTCAGTGGAGACTAATGTTGTTATAGATATATGCAAGCTCACCCTTGTCACCCAATTTCATCCTCAACACCCATCGGTTGATGAATTCAAGCACTTATTCTCTGTTTATTGGGAGCTACAGGAGCACACAGTTGTTGGTCTACTGGATCGGAAACATATAATGATCCATTTTAGGTCGGAGGAGGACTTTATTAATGCATGGTTCGGAGCCCCTCAAAGATAAAACTAATCTAACTTGTACCGGTTTCATTGGAGTTTTTACTTTCACATGCGGTGAGACCTGATGACAATTGAGACATGGGTAAGTCTCCTCGTCTTACCTCGTTCTTTCCAAAATCCATCTATTCTATGTGAAAATGGAAATATGATCGGCCTATATTTATGTTCTGACTCTTGAACCAAGTCTGTGTGTCACCCAATTTGTCCATGGATCTGTGTGGAGGCAGATGTCTCAAGGCCACAATTGTATTGTGTTTGGATCATGGACAGCAAGGAGTTCCATTAGAAACATGAAGTATTAGTTGAGTCATTGAAACTCTATTGTGTTTCCTACAGTCACTTTGGCCATGTTGATTTGGTTTTTCATAGCAGAATATAGAGTGGCTTTTCACAGGTGGAAGAAAGGATAATCGTTCTTAGTGGCGATGTCTCTGGATCGACTCAAATTCTAGTAATTGGCAACCTTGAGGAAAATTTGATAGCACGAGGGAATGGGATCAGGGGCTGGGGTGGCCTTGCAAAGCACACTATGATTTTTAGCCCAAGAGAATCTGCTGAGCGGGGTGATCATGTGGGGATACCTTACCTCAGTGATGCATTGAATGATACAAGCATGGACAGGGAGGTACTAAATGATGAAGTCACAGAGATGACTATGCATTTTTGTGCAATGAAGGTGATGTGAGAGCCCCTGAATCCAATAGTGATGCAGGTATTTGAATGTATCAAGAGTGATATTAGTGTTTGGTATTTTCCTTTGCTGGAGGGTGCTGATATGCAACCGTATTTTGAAAATCTGATCAGTAAAGTAGGAATGACAAAGTTTTATCATGTACCGGATGGAAAGGTGTCTTTTGGTAACATATTTGAAGGCTTGGAGTGGGATGATTCACCCATTGTGATGGTTGATCCTCAAGTACTTGAAGACTTGAACTTGCAGTTTGGTTCTAACAGTTAGGAAAGGGTTGTAGAGGATGTTGTAAGGAAGGGTTCACTTGGTGGCTTTGTTAATGAGGTTAATCCTCAATACCTTGCTATGATTGATCATAATAAAATTGGAGGAGAGTCTCTAACAACCTCAAAAGGATTCTTGGTGAAGAAAGATGTCGGTTTCAATAGTTTTGTCTCTGTCAATATCACTGATAAATGGGGGAATATCTTTGATAGCGATAAAGAGAATGGTAGAGGTGTCTCAAGACCTTCTTATAGTGACATAGTTCAAGGTGGATGGAATAAGAAGTCAAAAAGTGAACGATCTATGACTTCTCCACCTAAGAGGAGGCCAAGAAAGAACTATTCATACATTCTAAAGCTAGTATCTATTAGTTCCTCATCTATGAGGGAAAGAGGAGATGTCCCTGATTTTAAGAAGGGTCGTGTTAAAAAATAATCATGCAAGGATAAAATCTCTATGGAACAACTGGAGCTTTGAAGGAATTATTCCAAGGTATTGAAGCAATACGAAACAAAATCGTAGTGGCAATCAGCTGCTATGGAGGATGCTTCTTAATTTGGATGTCGTGAGGATTATTATTACTATGATATGTAGTTTCTCTTTTTTTGTTGGCACTGATTTTGGATATGGTTGGTTGTATTATTGTACCCTTTTTCCTTATATTTTATATATGTTTAGATGATTTTTCCTCTGACTGGACTTTCTGAGGTAATCTAATCCATAATTATCAAAAGTTGTCAAATTATGATGAAAATCATCAAATATAATTATTCATCAATAATTTTAATAATACTTTGGATAAACTAGAAGTGGTATTTGAAGTTGTTAGAGTATGAGGTTGTTGTTCATGTTTTATTTATACTTTACATTTCTTATATTCCTATAAAAAATTATATAAAAAATATTAAAATAAATTTTAAAAAATATATATATATAAATATATTCTACACATACTTTAGTTATCATTTTACATACAAGTAAAGCTAGTCTAATTAAAAACTATATGGAAATATATCCAACTAAATTTACGTAATCAATAAGGAAAATTATTCTGGTTGATGAATCTATAATATATTTTACCATCACCCTTAGTTGATCCGACTTCATCTACTGATATTGTATGGTATCCCCAATATAATGTGTGATCCTAAATATTGCAATATGAGGATGGGAACTATCAATGAATTACTCATATAATATGGTTTAATGTGAAGGAGGTGGAGGAGTGGTATATGTTTGATGATTCAATATTTACAATTTAGAAAAAATCAAATTCCCTATTAAGCTATTTCATTCATCCATTAATAGGACCAACTCTCATATATGAGTTTTCAAAAAAAAAAATTGCTTAATTTCTCCATGAAAGTATTATTTGTATGGAAAAAACATTTCTAAAATATATACCCTCTATATATCCCCATACGCATCCCAAATGATCAACCTTCCCCAATTTTTTCATAATTATTTACTTTTGAGTTTCTGGTTAGAAGGTACCCAAAGTAGTATTCTCTTGTAGAATATAAATAAATAATTTTTTGAAAATATATTATTTAATATAAAAAATTAAAATAAAACTTAAAATTCACTTCTTATAATCTTATATACTATTACCATTGATTCTTGGGTAAGATATTTCCCCCTTTTTCAAAATTATTTCCCTTTTCTATTTTTCATGGAGATAGAGGAGAAAAGAGGAATCAAGTTACAAGGATCTAGTTGAATTGAATATCAACTGGTTGAACTTTTCAGTCATTATTTTATCTTACGATAAAGTATAACCTCCTCGAGATAAATTATAAATATATAAATGTTAATAAGATTCTTCTATGTATTTTCATTTAAAAATCCTTAGTTATTTCATATATTTTTATGTTTTTTTCTCCTAAAAATATAATAAAAATTAATTTATATTTAAAATATATCAAATATTTATAGAAAAATACAACTATCATCACATAATCTCCTTTATATTAGGTGTATCAAAAGTTATCTATAACTCAGATAACAAAATATTAGTAATATAAGTTATTTCATGATTTTCATGACAAATAAAAAAAAGTGTTTCCTGAATTATTCAACTATTATGGCCTCTCATATTCAATATCATATTGTTTTCTAGACACTCCTCCAATAAGAAAATAAGATGTTATCTTCTACTCTCCCTTGTAGTTACCTGAAATTGCTAAATTATTTCACAATTGGATTAGATAAATTAATGGTATCATCAAAATCAATGGTTATGATCTACTCCTTCCCATGAGTGGGTGATGAAATAGGTAATACCTTGTTTACCAATTATAGATGAGTTATTTAGACTTAAAAAATAATTCCCCTGCATTAAATAAAAAATATGGTTATATCCATAATAATTATATGAATTAGGAGTTTTATCATGCATGTCTCTAAAAATTAAATAAATTATAAATAAATAACCACATTATATGTATTTAAATAATACTTTTACCTAATAAATGGAATGAAAAAGGAAAAATTAATATAAATGAAACTAACGTTTTCATGGAATGAAATTTTACAATAATTAATTTGATATAATTAAATAAAAACAATTATAAAACATATAAAATCATATTGAATCAATAAAACTAAACATTAGTGAAATTGAAGTTGAAAAAAATGAAAATAAAAGTAATATCTATAAATAATAAAATTCCACACATTATATAATCAAATTTTAAAAGATATTAATATATTAAATTTAACCAGATTTAAAAAATATATACTAGAGAGACTATACAATTATAAAATTAAAATAAAATAGTTATACAATACCTAAACCATTATAAGATTACTAAAGTATTTTTTACTATATTAGCTCGTTGAAATCATTTTGTATATCATGAAATATTTCTACAATGTGGTTATTGATATCCTATAATAATTGTGCCATGGGTGAAGGAATCTCACATAAATCATCAACATCATCAATATTTTCATCAAAAAAGTGCATCTATTTCATTACAAAATGATATACCATGTCATGACCCACCCCCACTAGAACCCCTCATAGGCCAGTAATGAAGAAGATAGTGATACTAGAATACCACCACCAATAGACTATGGGTTGACGACTATAACCAAGTGTATAAAATCATATAAATGGGAGTTATTACCTTCATAAATCCCAATAATATAAAAGAACCACTAATAAACTCTATAATATAACAAATAAACCATCCTGAAAATCATGAAATGTTACACATAATTAAAAACTATAAAAAGTTAAATTTTGTGGACAACTACTATGATGATAACACCATGACCACCAGATAACTTTGATAACCTTCATGAGGTAGTAAATCTAGGCACATATATTTATGTTTGTTTTCTTGAGAATTCAAGTATACTCAGTATGATTCTTTATAAAACCAGTCATGAAAATTTGGAAGAATCATACTAAGGCCTCATTGTATAAATAGAAAAAAACAA
This sequence comes from Viscum album, assembly GCA_963277665.1. Lineage (NCBI taxonomy): Eukaryota > Viridiplantae > Streptophyta > Magnoliopsida > Santalales > Viscaceae > Viscum > Viscum album. Next base: position 989,660,261 of record OY728164.1, on the reverse strand, counting down.
CCCATTACCTAAACCAGGTCATCTAAGTATCCATCCTCACCAAGTATCAATCACCAAATATCTCAACAAAATACATGAAAATAGTATCAAAAAAAGATATATAATAAGAAACATATTTCACTTACACTTTCCCATAGAATAAACCTAAATATACCATAATGTTACAGATCCTAATGCTATCATCCCCCCCATAAATTTTATCACTAAGTACCACATATCTACACGTACACATCATATCCACATTCACTGTAATAACCTAATGTTTATTAGTAATATTTTTTTCTTGTCTAAATATGTATTGTATTCTATTATATATTATACACATATAAATTATAGAGAAACCAAAAAACATTATTAATAAATATTATTACATTAATCAACAATGAAACCAATTAAAATTAAAAACATTACAACTAGGAAATAAATATAAAATATAAAAACAAAAATGGTAAAATATGGATCACCCCAATCCACTAGAATCATTACCCCCACACGCAACAATATAGAAAAGAAACAAAATGTTAGTAGACCAATAAATATTATAGAAAATGAAGATATAAAACCTTGAGGGGAATATAGAATAATATTTAATTAAACAAGGAGTGTTATATATAGAAGATAATGCAGCCCTTGGAATAGTAATGTGAATGTTGGAATAGTAGCCTGACCATTAGGAATAGTCACCTGACCGTTGGAAATAGTAACATAAACATTAGAAGAGTAATTTTACCCAAAAATAATAAATTTTGAAATAAATAAAATTTATCATGATTAATTTCTGTAAATACAAATATTATAATTCAAAAAAAATATCATGATTAAAAACACTCAAAAATATATAATCACATTTTAAATAAACTTTAATTTAAATTATTTTTTAAAATTAATTATTTATATATCAAAAATTAAAAATTAACTATTATAAAAATGTATTTTTATAAAATTAATATCATTTTTTAAATTAAAACATGTAAATTTTCTAAGAGTGGTTTTTTGGTTGAAATACTTCAATTTTTGAATGAATAGTAAAAATACAGTTTTTCACATAACTGGTGTGTCATAAATTACATCATTCAAGATGTAATAATGAAGTAATCCTTTATATAACTTCATTTTCATACATTATATATTTTATTTCATAAATGAGTCATTAAAATATGATAAACTTAATTTCCAAACCTAAAAAGAACATTAAAAAACCTAAACTCAAAAGTGATTCCTTAAAATAACAATTTCTATTTATTTCCACTTTCCTTTTTAATAAATTAATTAATTAGAATTATAAAGTGGATTTAAAGTCATAAACTCATTATATTATACTTTTATATGATTTATATTTTCAAAAACTCCCTATTACATGTTTTAACATTAATAGATTATTCTTTTCAATATGTTATTCTAAAAATACCCCTCTCCTCAAGTATGAATAACCCCTCTACATTCCCATGGAAAACCACTCCTACCATGCATTAAAAAGTTCAATATCTTAATAAATATCCCATATAAATCCCCTGAGAATAATTAAGGACATTCTTTATAAATCCAACTCCAAACATCAAGGGAGTTATAGTGTAGTACAAGAAAAGCTACACCGAGGAGAGAGTAAGTCTCTATTAACTCTTCCTTATTATCTCCTCTTTATTATTTTTCCCGATTAATTTAAAAACTATATTCTATAAAATATATTATTCAGTAATTTGAAATTATATTAGTGATGTAAAACTTCTATAATTATCATATTTTTGACAAATATAAATTTCATGACCCCTTTTCCCTCTCTTTTGACAATGACCTATTAAAGGTTGATAAACCACCTATAGAGACACTTACATGTCAAAAAATACAACCATCATCATATATGGATACTGTAAGATATATATAATATATAACCATGTAATTATATCTATTAAAAAATTCTATATTTAATTAAACTAATGTATAAATTACATTAAACAAAAATATAGAAATAAAAGAAAAACATGGAATTTTTTAGAAAAATGTGATATCAAAACCCTTCAATTATATCAAAAAATAATAATAAATATAATAAAATGTATATTATTTTTTAAATGAATATAATTTTCTTATGTATCAATTTTTCAATAAATAGAAGGTAATTATTCAAGAATCACAAAATCGATGAAAGAAAGCGGGAATTAAGGTTAGGGGTTCTTGAACCCAACTCCTTCTATTTGGGTTATCCATACTTAATGAAATATTTGATAATATTGCTCTTACATAGTTCCATAAATATAATTTCATTATTATTACCTTTTATTTTTAGTGATATACATGTTTCTTACCTGGTATTATGAAAAATAAAAATATTTTCAAAAGAACTCTTCTTTCCAAAACCCATCTTTGACTCCTCTTGAGTTATTTCTTCTTTGTGAAATAATGATGATTATTATCCCACGTATGTTTTTTATATCTTTCATTTGGGAACCCAATTTTTATTCATGAAATTATGATTGATGAAATCATTATGAAACTCATTCTTTTCTATGGTTTAATTCATGACTATGATTGTAATTTTTTATACCTAGAATGTATGATTATATATATATTATGATGTAACAGGTGGGAACATAATTATATATCCATCCAATTCATTGGTTAATTTGATACATCTCATAAGATAATGTGCATTATGCGTGAACATTATGCTATATTTTTTCACAAGATGATTTTATGATTATGTACATATGTTGTGTGTGAACATGATGCTAGATTTTTTCATAACTATTACATGATGTTTGAATATTATACATTTCTACATTCCATTCCTTTATCACAAGTTTTCCTCATTATATTCATAATTATAAAATTCATATGGTTTGATGATGATGATTATGCTCACCCGTGTTAAATTAATTCATGTACCTTATTTATCCACTTACTAGGCTTTTAGATCACCCCTTTCATTGATGTATATCCTCAGGTAATTGCTTGTACTAAGAAGAACATAAGGGACACTAATAATATTGAGAAGAAGAAATTAAATAAGGTTTATTTTGTATTATGTAAATTTTATATACAATCCTAATTTTCCCAAGAAACTGAACCTTTGGATCCTTGATTTGTAATGTTATTATGTTGTATATATTTAAAATGATTTAATAGTCATGTATAAAAAAAGTAGGATTGAAAAAATTGGTATTAAATCATGGTATAGTTAATTTGGGAATTATGATTATAAAACAAGAGTGAAATACATAAATATAATTCTATGTATTAGTAAAACATCCAAGAATAACATTTTTGGAAAAGGATAAACATATGGATCCCATAAGATATGCCATTAGTGTTAATTATTCAGAATAATAAATTAATTATTAATTATTTGTAGTCTTATGATTTTTTCAAACCATTTCTATTTTATAAAATGGTGGAAACCAGGAGAAACCATTCCAAAAATCCATGTTAGAGACAATATAATAATTTTCCAAACGATATCCCCAATTCCATGAGAGGCGAGGTTAAAAACATTTATGTTGATGTTTACCTAGAAGTCCCAAGCTAAGAATAATTACATGAACCACATGGAATTTACATCCTCACCTAAGAAGGAGAAGCTTTCCATTTATCCCTTTATGCAGAAAAAACCACTAACATTTAGCATAACTTATGATCCACTTATTTTGGAATAGTGGATTAACTCATTGGAGAATCTATTTTCTATGATCCTTTATTCTAAGATAGAGAATGTGACTTTGGTTGTTTATCATTTAGATAGATAATAATATCAATAATGGGTGTTGATAAAGAACACCAAGTTGAAGGATGAAATGGAGGAGATGGAGTGGGTAGAATTTAAAAAAAAATATTTCTTACTATTTATTTCCCTTGAACTCTTTGAACTAATATGGAAAGACAATTCATAGATATGAAGTAAAAGTATGGTAAATTTAATGACCTACCAATTCTCATTGGCTTGAGAGTACAACGAGTCATTACTAGGCCTTACGTGACATCCCTAAGATGCCCAAGGCAAGTAATAAATTTCGAAGGGTTTCAAATACAAGTGGGGGATGATTTACCCTTTAAGAAATAAACCAATAAACCTACCAACCATAACCAAACATTAACTTTATGAAGAATGAACAAATGAAAGACAACTCAACAACTTCATGTATCTCACAACCACATCAAAGTAAGCAACAGCGGAAGAATAACCATGAATCAATGTAAACAGCAGATAAACCACACAGGACTCTCCAAAGACCTCAAGACTCCATGATCCACAATATCCAAGCTCAAAAATCATTGAAAAGCCCATACATCACGAGGTAGTTCCAAACATGTGTGAAACATTACCTTTGACCTTGTCCCGGAAGATAGCATCCGCAAAAGCACTAAAGTTCCAAAGTAGGGGTGAGTATAAAACTCAGTAGGTTTTATCCAAAGACTTCCCTACTCATGCCACTGAGATAGAAGAGTTAGAAACAATTATATAAAATAGTTTATATAAAACAACTTCTCCAAAATAGTTTATAACTAAATATAAACAAGTTTCCAAAACCATTCATTACCAAAATCATACAAGTGAAATTGAAACCAATTTTCCTAGCAAGTTATTTTTTCAGAAAAATAACTAAACAATTTTTACAACCATTTCACAATATCTCTTTATCATCATACCCAACCATTCCTCAAACCCATGCAACAAACCATGCATGCTACGTTATGACAGTTCCAAACTCATAAGCGGTTTCTCATCCATCTACCAATTCATCACAAGTTAATTTTTTCCCATGTGCCATTAACCATTTGGCACTGAACACAAGGTCATATTTCAACCAAGACTCATGTATGAAATTATCATATTCCATTAAACCTTCGGAACCGAGCACAAGGTCATATTTCAACCATGTAACACCACAAGCTTCCATGGTATGTTTCCCTATGAATAATGCAATAGCTTGCATTATACGCAACTTCGAGATTCTAACACACCGCGACAAGTCAAACTAGCCGTTATAAATAGTAATATCCACTTTTTAAAATTTTATAAATTTTATCCTTCAAAATGAACTTCATTTTTGGATTCATAATATCGAAATTAGCTTTGGGTCAATTTTTGGTATTTTTCTGAAAACTTTCAATTTTTGATGAATAATGAAAAAACACTTCATTATTGGTTAAAACTGACATTTTATTTAAATAATTAGTTATTTTAATTTAATTTATATTAGGTAAAAATAGATATATAATATATATATATGTTCAACTTAATTAATTGGAGACATTTTATAATAAGTTTAGATATATAAAATTTTATCGAACTATTTACCGTCTTTTACCCACCTCCTAGGAGCATTTGCAAATTTGTATAAAACTTAATTTTACCGCTTCTGTGAGTTGAATTTTAAAAATCCTAGAAACACGGTTAATATCATTAAGTAAAATGTGGTTCAATATGATGAAAATAATTTTTGGTGAATAGTAACTTTTTACTTTTATTTACCACGGTTAAAAGTAAATAGGGTAATTAAGGGTAAAGATGATATCATAATTACCAAAACACATGTCCTAATTCTATTGGATAATTGTAATTCGACCAAAAACAACTTTAGGAATAAAATATGATCCCCTTTTGTCCACTTGGATTAGATTAGGACATTTATTATTATTTTCTTTAAAGAAGTGTTAAAAGAGTTAAAATCAAAATTTAATAACTAAACCATTTTTAATATAGGGTTATACATAAAATAAATTATACTATAAATATTAATTAGAAAGATAAAATTATTTCCTACATAATGGTATTTTATTTATAATTTTTATACATTAAATAATTAAATTTATCTATGACACAATGATGATGTAGTAATTACCTTATTAATGAAAGATTAAAATAATTGATATTATAAATATCTGAATAAATATAATTTGAGACTTTTAATGAACTAAACTATTTTAATAGGTTAATATTACATATTAGGGTTTATTAAATGAATTTTTTTTAACTAATTATGTAATAAATTTTAAGAAAACAAAATACCAAATAGTGTAAAATTGACATAAAAGTGTTTTTAAAACAAATATTATAATATTAATTGATATTATATTCCAAAAAATCTAAGGTTCTGCAAAAGGGATTAAATAATATTATATATGTCATTAATGAACCACTTTAGGTTCTCTTGAAAGTTTTTAGTATGTTTATTAACCATATAATATAAAAATACAAAGAGACATGGTAAATGTCAAACTATTTAACTAAGTGTTAAATCTAAAAGATAAGGTTAATATGATGACCTAACCTGTCTAAAACCTATTGGTTGATATTTTTTAGACCCATAACCACCTTATACTTTAAATAATTCATTTTTTAGTCATTAGAAACATAAAATTGTTTTATTATAAAATAATATTTCAAGCTTTTCCTAAAGTGAACCATACCTCTCTTATAAAAGAGAACATCCCATTCTCTCAAATTCACACCTTCAATGCCATTTGAATCATCCAAACCCTTCCCAAATATCCTTTAAACTGTTCTAAATTCATCCTAGAGGCCTTCCTTTAGTCATAAAGCCAACTTAGAAATCCCTTTTGATCAAATCAAAAGGAAGAACCTGAAGAAGAGGTAAATATTTCACCACCTCTTTCACGTTCTTTTCTTATTCCACTTCATCTTTCTTTGTTTTTTCCATTATAAAATAATAACTCTAGTATCTTATATATAATGTGATGTTATAATAAAAATGGTACAACCATATTCATTATTCTATCCATCCTATAAATGAAAATGTCACCATACGTGCGTACGTACGGATTACCTTCTCCACGTTGTGGTGTAGTTTGTTATTCAAACACTTTGTCATTTGGATGGGTATAATAATGAGTATAAATGATTTAAATAATAAATATAACATGATAATTATTCTTTATATATGATATAACATCCAATTATATATGATTTTAATATCACAAAAATGATATTGTCGCTCGTGCGTACGTACGGATTACCGTCTCCACAAACGCGATGAGATTCATTCCCCATCATAATCATTCAAGAATAATTTTCATTTTATGATTTGAAATAAAATTTATGACCATAATATCATTATTTATATGAATAAAATACATCCTATTCATAACAAACATATCTTAGGTAACCAAGCATATAAATAAAAACGAAACAGTTAACACATGAAACGATGATACTACTAAAATATCATTAACAAAGCAATATTATAAGATCATATATGATATCATATTAATGTATATGGTTATTTTATAATTTAATAACAATTATTTCACCATTATACAGGAGGTTAACCAACCCTCGACAAATGAAAAGTACAATGTAAGGGTTAATTTCACAATAACTTTATTATCTGAGGTTGTTTTATACGTGAGTATCTACTAGGACCTCTTTATCATCCACATCCGTGTTTCTTAAAAATGTATTTAAAAACATTTTTATTATTTAATATAAAATTGTTTAAATTCATATATATATATTTATTTTACCTTTTATATTTTTGAATGGAATATTTCCATCGTTTTCCAAATAAGGTACTTTATGACCTTTTCGACAAAATTAAGGTAAGAATGTTTTTTAACTTATATGGCGGGTGATGCTATTTTCTGCCGTTATAACATCGTCGAAGATTAACTTACAATATTATAAGAATATTTTAAAAATAAATGTTTTATTTTATAATTATATGCCTTTTGGATGATTTCAAAATAGAAATAGATATTTCTCTAAAAAAAGTTCTGATTTAATCTATATCAACATCCTTTGATGGATTTTAAGCTTATTTGAAGTTGATTTATTATGATACAAAACGTCCACATTATATTGGAGGTTTTGTGATATGTTTGAATGTGGATGTGTTATTTTTAACCCATTCATGGCTTATGGATAAAGTATTGACATTTTGTATGCTAATTTTAATACAAATGTTTATGTTATGTTTAAACATTTTCATATGAGGAATGCATTGGACTTAGTAAGTGACAGGTGGAGCCCGCTATAGCTCCTCGATGCATCGGTAGGTCTCATGATACAAACTAGTTTCTTGGAACAAGGCCTTGAAAAAATATTATTTGTAGTCTTGGCACAAGGCCTTGACTATGTGGTTATGAAGTTTGGCATTATGCATTCCATCATTATGAAAGTGGTTATTGATATTGCATGTGATTATTTGACTAGTAGGATATCCATGTGAATAAGTAAATGGCATTTTTTGATTTTATCTTTTCCATATTATGTTGAACTTCAAGTTTAAAATGATTTTGTTTTATTCTTAAATTTCCTTAAATGTTTATGTTTATTTATGAAAGTTTCTCCTATATTGTTATCCTTACTGAGCATATGAGCTCACCCCTTTCTATGTTTTATTTTTCCCAGGATGCAAAAAAGTATATTATGACTGACCTGCAGGGATATTCTAAGGGATATGAGTGTGGAATATGGAGACTATTTTGTTGTATTTTTTCATTTTGTAATGTAATGTAAAACTTATGCATTATCTAGTATTTCCAAGGCTAATAAATTGATCGGTCTTTCCGGATTTGATCCCTTGTGATCATGCCAATGTTATGTAATAATGAACCAACTCTAGCTAACTAGGGCTGGGGTGTTACAAACCAAGCCCTGTATATGCAACATTAACACACACCACATATTCCCAAAAAACATTCCAAAACAACCCTTTCAATAAAAACACATTTTTATTGAAAACCATTTCCATCAAAACCATTTCAATTCCAAACCATTTCAATTCCAAACCATTTCAATAAAAATCCATTTTTATTGAAAAAAAATCTATTTAAAACCCCTTTTTCATCAACAATTTATCAATTCCAGAAAATACATAATTTAAAATCATCATTTTAAATTCATGAAACTAAACACCTTTTGCACAACTATTCTGTAAGATCACGTAATTTCACAAAAACCATAAATCATCACGAATGAAGATTTTTTCATGAATTTCACAATCAATAAACCAATTTGAATCTAATACAATTAATTCTATCAAGATTATATGAGAGTGAATCCACCTACCATGAAGGTTTTGATGAAACAGAGATAACAGACGAAGAACGCACAAGAAAGAAGGTCGATTCTCCCAAAACGGCCTTAGTTCTCTTATCCTAGAAAGATAACTACTCAAAATTGAATTATTTGGCATCCAAAAATGTGGATCTACCCACTATAGGTTCAGATATGAGAAATAATGGATATTGGAGAAGTATATCTAAGCAGATCTAAGAAAAATGACAAATCTAGAGAGAATGGTGACATACCTCAAGAATCGGACTCGAAATCACCAAGGGAAGGCTCTGGGATGGATCCAAATCATGTGGGGAGGGTTATCCAGCCTTCTAGGGAGAGTAATCTTGAAATAGGTGTACTTTAAAGCCAAAACAAAATATATAGAGAAAAAAATAATAAACTTTTAGAAAATGGGATCTATATTTGACCTCTACGCAAGGTTTGACCACACGGTTTGGGACAACCGTGTATGGATCGTGAAACCTTCCTTATTGTCCCAATACTCCTTATAAAACCCCAAAAATCTATTTTCCTTCACATTTACCCTTTTTATGGAAACACATTTTTTTAGGGAAGCATTCCACTTTATGGAAACACCCCACTTTATGGAAACAACCCACTTTATGGAAACACCCCAATTTATAAAAACAACCAACATTATGGAAACACCCAACATAATGGAAACTCTATATATTATTGAAACTCTTTATTTTATGGAAACTCTCTATTTTATAGAAACTCTCTATTTTATACACACCAAAATAAAAAAATGTGAGGAAAGGGGTTATGTACCTGAAATTGGGGGTACTGCATTCTCCCCACCATTGGTATTTCCATCCTCGGAAAGTAGAAAACCCTCACTCGGAAAAAATAGTTCCAACCACTACTCTTTCATTTCCTTCTCAGGTTCCCAAGTCTCTTCCTAAATCTGACCATGTATCCATAAAACCCACACTATGCAGATTCTTTTCCCATTCAATACTATCTCTTATCTATCCATGATCCACACTGGGATATATATCAGTGATTCATCTAGTTCTAGCTCAATGTGATCCCATCTGATCACATGGTTAGGATCAGGGTGATACTTTTTCAACTGGGATACATGGAACACATTATTCCCTAAACTAAACTGTGGTGGTAATTCCAAAAGATGTGCCACCTCTCCAACCCGTTATAGTATCTCAAAATGGCTAATATATCTAGGAGATAACTTGACATGCTTCCCAAAGTGACGATGTCCACACCTTGGAGAGATCCTTAAGAAGACATTATCACCCACAGAGAATGACAATGGTATTCAATGGTGGTCTGCATAAGATTTTTGACAACTCTGAGCCATATCAATCCTCTTTCTAATCAACTAGATCTTCTCTATTGTTTATTGGACAAGTCTTGGGCTGACTAGTGTAGTTTCTCCCATTTCCACCCAACATAGTGGATAACAACACGGATGCCCATACAATGCTTCCAACAGAGCCATGTGTATTGAGGCTTGATAGTTGTAATTGTATGAGAACTCTACTAAGGGTATAGGATCCTCCCATAAGCCACCAAAATCTATTACACAAGCCCGAAACATTTATTCCAACATTTGTATTGTCCGCTCAGATTGCTCATCCGTCTGAGGATGATTTGTTGTGCTCATAGTCAACTGATTCCCTAGGGCTTACTGTAAAAATATCCAGAAATGAGACGTGAACCTAATATCTCTATCTAAGACTATTTACACTGATACACCATGCCTCTTTACCACTTCTCGGATATAGATTTTTGAAAGATCCTCCACCATATGAGTTTCACGAATAGGGATGAAATGGGCCGACTTGGTTAGACGATCCACTATATCCCAAATAGCATCGTGTTTCTGAACCATTCTTGGAAGAACTATAACAAAATCTATTGTTATCTGGTCCCATTTCCACACTGGGATGGGAAAAGATTGTAACATATCGGATGGTCTCTGATGATCTACTTTAACCTACTGACAAGTTAAGCACCGCAAGATGAACTCAGCCACCTTCCTTTTCATGTCACTCCACCAAAACAGTTCCTTCAATGCCTTAAACATAATATGTGTACCTGGATGTACAACCCATATTGAATAGTGGTAAGAATGAAGGATTTGTAATTGAAAAACCATAAGTACAACCATCCGATCTCTAAAACACAAAACTGAACCCCCATCAAGTTTCCATCCCTCAATGGTCTCCCCAAAATTGAGTTTTGAACTTATAACCAGACATTCTAAATCAGATGTTTGTGCCTCTTTGATAGTTTTTACTAAATCAGGAACAAGTGTAGCTGAAAAGAAAACCTCAACATCACCTTGGTCTTCACATTCCACATACATGTCGACTAAGACCGACATCAACTCCCATTCATCTGAAGCTTCTTTCGCCAACTGAGCATATCAATTTCTACTCAATGCATCCTCCACCGAATTTCCTTTCCCCAGTGTGTACATCAAGTCAAATTCAAACATTTAGAGATACTTCATCCATCTCCTTTGCCTCAGATTTAAATCTCTTGGTGAGAAAATGTGTTTCAAGATTTTGTGATCTGTAAACATATTAAATTTCTCACCAAATAGATAGTGTCTCCATATTTTCAAATCAAGGATGACTATAGCTAACTCCAAATCATGTGTTGGGTAATTCTTCTCATGCACCCTCAACTGCTTGGAACCATAAGCAACCACATGATCTATTTTCATGAGAACATAGCCCAACCCTGATCTTGAAGCATCACAATACACCACATACCCCTATCCTGATTCTGGAAAGATCAATATAGGTGCCGATGTAAGAAAAACTTTTAGTTCCTGGAAAGACTTTTGACATTCCTCCATCCATTGTAATGGATCATTCTTTTTTCTTAGGGGTGTAATTGGTGAACCTAGTCATGAGAAATCATGCACAAAGTGTCGGTATTAACCAGATAGACTAAGAAAACTTCATATCTCAAAAATAGTCTTAGGTGGTTTCCAGGAGATAACAGCTTCTAGATTTTCCGGATCAACAGAAACGCCTTTCTCAGAAATGAAATGGCCAAGAAAATGTACTTATTGTATCCAAAAATCACACTTTGAAAATTTGGCATACAAATGATGATCTCTCAGGATTTGTAACATTGTTCCTAGGTGCACCTCATGATCAGCCCTTATCTTTGAATAGACCAAAATGTCATCCATAAAAACCACAACAAAAGAATCCAGATATTGTTGAAATATCAAATTCATCAATTACATGAAGACAATTGGTGCATTCATTAGACCTAAAGGCATTACTATATATTCATAGTGGCCATATCTACTTCTGAAAGTTGTCTTTGGAATATCCTCTTTCTGAACTCTCAATTGGTGATATCCAGATTGCAAGTCAATCTTGGAGAACCACTGAGCTCTCCTTAATTGATCGAACACATCATCAATTCATGGAAGTGGATATATGTTCTTTATCATAACTTGGTTAAGCTTACGATAATCAACACACAGCCGAAGAGTTTCGTCTATCTTCTTCACGAACAAAACTGGTGCTTCCCATAGAGACGTACTTGGTCGAATGAAACTCTTGATTTCCAGCTACTCTAATTTCACTTTCAATACCTATAATTCTGTTGGTTCCATCATATAATTTGGAAGGGAAATAGGATTGGTCCCCAGAAGGAGATCAATCATAAACTCCACTTCCCTTAAAGGTGGTAACCCTGAGAAGTTCTTGGGAAATACATCTAGAAATTGATCCACAAAATTTGGAAAACTATTTTCCTAAATCTCTGCTATTTATTCCAAAGTCAATGATTCCAATTGGTAAGATATTGTTCCCACCATTTTTTCCAACAAGCTCTTTTAACACTTTTTTACAATCCACCCTCCTATAAAGAGATGCTCGATCCATCCTCAGTTATGAAAGTAATTGTTCTCCTATAATAGTCGATTTGAGACTTGAAAATTGTCAGCCAATCCATACACAGGATTACATCGTAGACATCCATATCCAACATCGATAAGTCTAATTTTAGCTTATCTCTATCAATAGTTATAGCACATGCTCTACACATAAATCCTTGACATTCTCTTTCACCGAGAGGAGTTTTCAGTTTCAAAACAGAAGGCATCATTTCCAATTTTGAACATAGAAAGTCAATAGTATGAGATGAAATGAATGAATGTGTTGCACCAGTATCAAACAATACTTGCACAATGGTAGAATTAAAAAGAATCGTACCTCTCACTATAGATGGTCCATCCTGATCATCAACAATCATCTTATCAACTCCATACAATTGTTTCTTCACTACACAGTTCTCATTATTTTCTTACTGAGGTTGCCCTGGTTGAGGAGTCATGGTATTTCTAAAATAATCATAGCTATCTCTGCTCTGCTAATGAGACCGATTCTTCTTTCCTCTTCTAGTCAAATCATATGATGCTTGAAACACCTGAGAAGTGTCTCGAGCTCTTGAGCTTGAAGCACTACGACAACAGCGCTAAAGATGTCCCATATTGTTGCAATTATTACGTGCTCTAGGTTGTGCCCTACAATCTTGTTTATGTGGTCAAGAGAACCACATTGAAAATAACCTTCTTTCCTTTGGGTTCGTGGAGAAAGGTTTACTGATCCAGTCGTCTGGTTATGATTTCCACTTGCACCTTGGAAATAGGTTTCCCTTTTCCACTTGTTCTCAGTGGTTGAGTTCCCACCATTTCCTATATTTATCAACATGCTTCCCCCCATAGATCCCAGGATATCACGTTCAGCCACAATCGCTATGTTCACCATCTCTGTATAATCTATAATACAAAGTACTACAATCTTTGATCTAATCTCATATTGTATCCCTGATTAGAAGATGTTTTCCTTCAAAGAGGAACTTGCCACAACTTCTGGTGAAAAGTGTAATAAGTTCATGAACTTAGCCGTATACTCTGTGACATAGAGACTCTCTTATTTCAGGTAGAAGAAGTTTGTCATTTTCTAGATCTTGAATGTGTGAGGATGGAATTGTTTTTTAAAAAATTCCTCAAAATCTTCCCATGTAATTCCTTCATCCAATTTAGCATGCACTACTAAATCCCACCACTGACATACAAGATCCTCGAGCATATATGTCACCAGTTTAACATTTATCTCTACCAGTGTGTTGATGAAGTCAAAGATACGATTCATCTTACATATCCACACCTTCGCCTTCTCAGGTTCGGAATCACCCCAGAAATTAGGTGGATTCTACTTCATGAATTGGATGGTATGATCCACATGTCGTGGCTCATTCCTCTGGTTCCCTGTGTCTACATCTTGAAAATCTTGGACAATACTCTGAACCAGCTCTTGGTTCACATGTGGTTTAGGTGAAACCACATACTATGTAGCTTCTTTGGGTTTGTTTCGATGACGCCTACGAGGTTCCATTTTCTAAGACTAACAACAAACTCCTTTAATCTCACTCTCTAGCAACTGTTGTCTTAGCATTTAAAATTATATCACATCAACTATCACAACATTGTTTTACAAAACAACATTTTTCCCATGTTTAACCATTTTTGAAAACACATCACATGCTTTTGAAAATTAAACCATTTTTAAAATACGATAAGAATTGTCTTTTTTAAAATCAATAATTTTAAAACCAATTACATTATTTTTCTAAATTTAACACTTTTTTACACAACATGAATCATTCCAAGAAATGATGTATGCACTCCTAGTGGGAATTCATTCCTCTACAATTCATGTCATGCTCGTCTCATTGGCTAAACCAATGACAATGAGATTTTAAAATTCTAGAAGTGTCTCCAAACACATATTTACCCAACTCCTTGGTAACTTGATGTTCATCATAAAAGGGTTAGCTAAGTCCTTTTATGCTATACATTTCAAGTTCTGACAATCCTACTCCTTTCTAATATTCCCACCCAAGGAATTGACAGGAAGGGATTTTATCTCCAAAACAAGGAACATCGATGACTGCTTGTTAGGCAAGGACCGAAGAAGCTGATACCATTTGTAATGACCCTCTAATTCTCATTGGATTGTGAGTAAAATGATTCATTACTAGGCCTTAAGAGACATCACTAAGACACCCAAGGCTAGCAATAAATTCCAAAGGGTTTCAAATACAAGTGGGGGACGACTAACTTTTTAATAAATAAACCAATAAACCTACAAACCATAACCAAAAATTCAATTTATGATGCATGAACAAACAGAAGAAAACTCAACAACTTCATGTATCTCACAACCACATCAAAGTAAGCAACAGCGGAAGTATAACCACGAATCAAAGTACACAGCAGATAAACCACACAGGACTCTCCAAAGACCTCAAGACTCCATGCTCTATAAAATCCAAGCGCCAAAATCTCCAAAGAGCCCATACATCACGAGGTAGTTCTAAACACGTGTAAAACATTACCTTTTCCCTTTTCCTGGAAGATAGAATCTACAAAAGCACCAAAGTTCCAAAATTGGTGTGATTATAAAACTCATTATGTTTTCCCCCAATGACTTCCCTACTCATTCCACTAGGATAGAAGAGTCAGAAACAATTATATAAAACTATTTATATAAAATAACTTCTCAAAAATAGTTTGTAACTAAATATAAACAAGTTTCCAAAACCATTCATTACCAAAAGCATAAAAGTGCAATTGAAATCAATTTTCCCAACAGGTGGTTTTTCCAGAAAAATAACTAACCAATCTTTATAACCATTTAATAATATATCTTTATCAGCATACCCAACGATTCCTCAAACCCAGGCAACCAACCATGCATGCTAAGTTATGACAGTTCCATACTCATGAGTGGTTTCTCATTGATCTACCAAGGCATCACAAGGTAATTGTTTCCCATGTTCCATTAACCCTTTGGCACCGAGCATAAGGTTATATTTCAACCAAGCCCCGTGTATGAATTTCCCATGTGCCATTAAAACTTTGGCACCAAGAACAAGGTCATATTTTAACCAAGCCCCATATATGAAACTTGAACACACAACACATATTCCCGAAGATCATGCCAAAATAACCCTTTAAATAAAAACACCTTTTTATTGAAAACAATTTCTGTCAAAACCATTTCAATACCAAACCATTTCAATTCCAAACCATTTCAATAAAACTCCATTTTTTATTGAAAAACATTTCTATTGAAACCCCATTTTTCTTCAACAATTTATCAATTCCAGAAAATCCATGATTTAAAATGATCATTTTAAATTCATGATACTAAACCCCCTTTGCACAACTATTCACCAAGATCACGCAATTTCACATAAATCATAAATCATCACTAATGAAGATTTTTTCATGAATTTCACAACAAATAAATCAATTTGAATCTAAGACAACTAAATTTAGCAAGATTAGATGATATTGAAGCCACCTACCTCGAAGGTTTTGATGAAACTTTAATAACAGATGAAGAACGCACAAGAAAGCAGGTCGATTCTCCAAGAACAGCCCTAGTTCTCTTATCCTATCAAGATCAAGAGTCAACATTAAATTATTTGGCATCCAAAAACGTAGATCTACCCACTATAGGTTCTGATCTAAGAAATAATGCATATTAGAGAAGTATATCTAAGCAGATCTAAGAAAAATGACAAATCCAGAAAGAATGGTGACATGCCTCAAGAATCAGACTCGAAATCACCAAGGGAAGGCTCTGGGATGGATCCAAATCGTGTGGGGAGGGTTATCCATCCTTCTAGGGAAAGTAATATCGAAATAGGGGCACTTTGAAGCCAAAGCAAAATAAATAGAGAAAAATTGAGTAATCTTCTAGAAAATAGGATCTAGATTTGTCCTCTGCGCAAGGTTTGACCACATGGTTTGGGCCAATTGTGTATAGATTGTGTGACCTTCCTTCTTGTCCCAACACTTCTTATAAAACCCAAAAACTCTTCCATCCTACACCTTTACCCTTTTAGTGAAGCACATTTTTTTATGGAAACATCCCACTTTATGGAAACACCCCACTTTATGGAAACAACCCACTTTATGGAAACACCCCACTTTATGGAAACACCCCAATTTATGGAAACAACCAACATTATGAAAAAAAAACTTAATGGAAACAATATATATTATGGAAACTCTCTATTTTATGGGAACTCTCCATTTTATACACACCAAAATTAAAAAAAATGTGAAGAAAGGGGTTATGTACCCAAAACCGGGGGTACTATAGTAAATTTGTCACATATTATGAGGAAAACTTCACAATGCTTTCAAGATACACCTAGGTTTTTGTTATCAATAATGAAAAAATAATTATTATTTAGTTGTTTAAAATAGACCCTTCAAAAGGAACTATCTATCCAAGACTTTTGAAGTTATAATGAAGTGGTTTGATTTCCCATCAAAGTAGAGATGGAGTTCAGAGAATGTTCATATGGTTATAGAGATAAAAAGAGAAGAATGGAGTTTCAAGCCGGTGGGTAAAATAAAAAAGGAGGAAGAAGGATATAACTACCCACATGTCCAAAATGTGGGAAGAAGAAACATGGTAATTGCCTCAAAGGGATGGGTAAATAATTCAAGTGATCGATACAAATACACGAAGCTCATTAATGTCAAAGAGACATGAAGAATTCAGAAAACATGATAGGGTAATGGAAGGAACCTCATAATACACCGACAATGTTTCAATGCTTCAACTACAGGGAGAAAGGGAACTGTGAAACTAATGAACTAAACTAAGGGTCCTTGAGGGTAATCAGCATCATCAACCACCAAATCCAATGGACCAAGGGAAATCTTATTCCATCACTACTACTAAAGTGAATCATGAAAATGAATTTTTACAAGGAACTCTTCCTATTCAGTCAATATTAGAAAAGGTTTTATTTGATTTTGGTTCTACATGTTCCTTTATATTCTACAGGTTCTCTAGAACTATTAAATCGAAGACCTCATACCTTAAAGTAGAGATATGTAACATCCCAGACCCAGTTTTCACTCAATAGTGCACTGATCCTAGTTTAAAACATGGCCTCAAGTTCATCTCCACAAATTTTAGAGGCTGCTAAATAGAAACTATGGCCTTGGTGTGTTAGTGGGGATACTATGACCTCATCACCAGACTGTAGTACAGTGGAAAGATAATAACACACAAGTAGAAAAAAGCAGTAATAACAATCAAACAATATCTTAATAGAAGTAATAGATAACAATACCAAAATAAATATCATATACAATGATGATGATACATGTCTCTATAAAGCATTCAAAAAAAGTACATAGTAGTACAATAAAAAACATGTATCAAAAGTAAAAAAAGTCCAAAATTTACCCAACTAGAATCACGAGCATCAGCTCAGTCCCATGCTCCCATACTTTTAAGTAAAAATCAAGAACCTATATTAGGAAAATTACATATATTCATACCTATAATCATATAGTCTTATTGGGTACCCAAAGGTGGCCGAAACAGGGTGTAAGACATAATCTGTGTAGGCAACCACCCAAGGTCATGTTCCATCTAGTTATTGAATATATATATAATAATAGTAGTGTAGGTAATAATGTACTAAGAAAGGAAGTAACAAAAGTAAACATCCTATAATGTCAAGGTTATCATTGTATAACCAAATCAATTTAATAATTCAATTACATTTAATTTATAAGTCTTGATAAATGATGTGTAGTCTAGCATCCCTCATGAAAATAGGTAACCAAAGGATGCCTAAATATTCCACCCATAAAATATAAACAAAGAACAAATCCAAGCTTGTGCTTTGGATTGGCAGACATGTTGTATAACTCATTTTATTCTTTATCCATTTATGCACCTAATCCATTCCCTATAATTCCTAATTTGGAATCTATGTATCACTCTAGGTATAATATAAATCAACACCCTACAATCCCATCAATGGTGATCCTCATAAAAACCTATGTATCGCTCTAGGTGTGGTATAACATCTATTCTATTCGAGTCTGTCCTTGAAGGTCCACTAAGGGAGACCAAGTATCACCCACGGAATATATGATCAAATTCCCTTTCATTTCATCCATGTAAATATATAGGGAATCCAAGTATCACTCAGCATATAATATTCATCCCCTATGAGTCCACCCTTAGTAGTCCATATTAGGAGTCAAAGTGTCAATTGGGTATAAGAAAGGTACAAACCAATTGATTCCATACCTATAATTTTTCATTTGAATTCATGTTTCACCAAATTGATATTCATAATAAGTCAATAAATTTAATCATCTTCATTTAATCAATTTCAATTAAACATTTCAAGGTCAAAACCAATAACATTTCAATTCAAAATCTCCTCATAAGGTGACTCAAGGCACTAACCAAGCTTGGAAGGCTTATCCTTTATATCTACTCACATAGTAATTTAATTATTACAATAATTTCAAGCTTAAACAACCAATACAAGGCAAGTTCCTAGGTTCACGGTAACTTTATCACTTTTCCATTATTAACACAGTCACAATTTACAACTCATATTGCAATTCAATTTACATTTAAATTCATAATCAAATTTATAGATTCAATTCACAATTCAATATCAAAATCCCATGTAAAGGGGTAAAGGGCACACCACAAAGGTATCCAAATATTCATAAACCATCATAATGGAATTTTAAATACACAACCCACCCAAATGAGTGGTTCCATTTAAAGTTCTAAACCATTTAATGTATATCGATGGGACTGATTAATTGAATAGGATATACCTATCAATTCAATTTAAGGAATTAAATTATTTTCAAGGCACCACTTGAGAATTAGGTGCATATAATAATGGAATATATAAACACTTAGACTTTTAATGAAAATAATGACACCACCTATTGTAGGTTATTAATGGATAGATTGTCTAGTATTATCTCTTAATTTGACTTGAATCAGGAGAAAATAAAAGAAAGGATGAAGAACCTAATAATAGGGAAAATTATCTTGCACTTAAATAGCATGAATAATAACAAATCAAACAAGGAATGGCACAAAATGATTTTATATCTTACTAATTCATATCCAACAAGATTGACGGCACTCGAATCAGATACCAGATGGAGGAGATCCTTTAATTCCATGAATAGTCACCAAAGAAGGATCTTAAAAGGAGAGTTTTCTATGTGATAGAGGAATGATATAATTTGGATAGAAATAAATTTATTTAAGGTTTGAAAGTGTAAATTCACCAAAAATTGGGCATCACACAATTTTGATGCATGGTTTTCCAAACTATGCAATAACTATGCACACTTAACTGTAGGTAAGGTCACATTGCATGGTTTTCTTGCACTATTTGTCTAACCATTATCAAACCATAAAAAACTCATCCATTAAAATTGAGTACATGGATGCACGGTCGTTCACCCCAAATCACATAATTTTCTCTAATAATGTGTCTCGTAGTTCTCTACAATCAAGCCTCACACAGTTTTTATCTAACTGTGTGGCCATCCGCCCACGGTTACCACTAACCATGAACGAAGAATTTTTCACCCTAATAGTTTGGTTCCAACATCCAAACCAGCCACAGAAACTCCCAATACCTCCATAAAATCATAGTGAATTCATT
This sequence comes from Viscum album, assembly GCA_963277665.1. Taxonomy (NCBI): domain Eukaryota; kingdom Viridiplantae; phylum Streptophyta; class Magnoliopsida; order Santalales; family Viscaceae; genus Viscum; species Viscum album. The sequence continues at coordinate 989,639,689 of OY728164.1, read as the reverse complement.
AAATGCCATGTTTATAAAATTAAACTGAAAATTGATGGAAGGTAAAGGATATATACCTCAAGGAAGATTTGGGTTCTTAAAAAAATCCCACCTTAAAACAATTTTCCCCTTAATTTTCATATCAAGGGTGGTCAATATTGTCTGAGAATAACACTGGTTACTATAATTTTACATCATCTTCCATCTCCCAGGTCTCATCCTATACACGGTCATGCTACCATAGCACCCGTAATAAAGGAACTAACTTTTCTTAGATAATCTCTATTCTATGATCTATAGTATATGTTAGCTTCTCCTAAAAGGATGTATCTACCTATAACTCAAACTCCTTAGGATGAAGGGAATGATATGGGTCTGAATAATAGAGGCATAATTGAGATAAATGGAATATTTCATGCACGTACCAGTACCTCTAAGGTAATTACAACTAATAGGATAATATCCCAACTCTCTCCACAATCTCAAATGGCCCGACACAATATGGTGAAAGCTTGCCCTATCTCTTGATTCTCTTGTGTCCCAACCTTGCTGAAACACACAAGAAAACTGAATCCCTGATCTTAAACTCTAGAGGTCATATGCACTGATCAGCATATGATTGATGATGATGTTGTGCAGTAGCCATCTGATTCTAAATCAACTAAACCTAATTTGTGGTCTCCTGAACAAGACAAGGTCCAAGCATAGATATCTCTCCTGGCTCTAACCAATACAGAGTTGATTGTCATGGCTTAACATAAAAATTCTCATAAGGCACCATCTGAATAGTATCCTAAAAATAATTTTTGTAGGTGAATTCAACCAGGGATATATGCCACTCCCAAGAGCCCCTGAAATATAAGAATCATGCTCGCAGTATGTCCTCAAGCACTTGAATCATTCGCTCTAACTAGACATATGTCTGGGGGTGGTATGTTGTACTTAGAATCACCTATGTACCCAATGATCTTTGTATCCCTTGCTATAACTATGAAGTAAACTGAGCATCCCTATCTGAAATGATAATATGAGATACCCCATGAATTTATACTATCTCATGGATGTAAAACCTCCCAAGATCATCAACACTAAAGGTATCCTTGATTGGCAAGAAATGTGAAACATTCTTGATCCTGTCAACAACCACACATACAACATAATTACCTCATGTTTAACTCAGTAGACCTATCATGAAATCCATTGTGATGTCAACCCACTTCCACTCAGGGATGGGTAACTCATATAAACTTTTGTATCATCATTGGTGTTCTTACTTCACCTATTGATAAGTGGAGCACCTCAATAAAAAAAGTTACATCTCTTTTCATACTCATCCACCTGTATTTTCGTTGTAAATCATGATACATCTTATTGACATTAGGGTGCACTTCCCAAGAAGAAGCATGAAAATCCCACATCATCTTCTCATGTATGTCTTTAAAACCCATACAATACCATGTTCATAGATAATATCATCTTTTCCTATGATCCAACCAAGAGGATGGTCCACACCTACCACAATATCCTATAGTACTAGGCCTTCTAATTACAATAGATGCCTTATCCTAAATCAATCCAGAATGGTAGAGGTAATAGATAATAATGATAGAAAAGTATATCCATAACTGTAATGCACATCTAAGTGCATCTAAAAGTGAAAATCCATGAGCTTCTACTCACTACTAGCTTGACTAACTACTTGTATCTGAGTCCTCCTACTTAGTTCATTTGCTACTAGATTTCCTTTACCAAACATGTAGGCAAGCTCAAAATCAAAAGACTGTAAATATTCAACCCACCTTCATTGCTTTAGATTTAGATCATGCTGTGTAAATATGTACTTGAGGATTTTTTGGCCCCTGTACACCACAAAATACTCTCCAAGTAATGTCTCCAATAGAGCAATGCATGAACAACTACAGGTAACTCAAGATAGTGTGTTGGGTAATTCCCCTCTTGTGGGCTCAACTGCCAAGACTCTATCTCCCTACATAAGAAGAGATCCTATCCTGACACCTAATGCATCATATTACATGGTGTAACTCATTCCTAGATCTATAAAAATTAGTATCATAACTAAATTCAATCTTTATTTAAGTTCTTTAAAGGCCAACTAGTAATAATATGTCCATAAAAAACTACACACCCTTATTATTCAAGCCCGTAAGTAGCACATCTAGGTGAGAGAAGTCCTGTATGAAATTCATGTAGTAATTAGCTAGACCCAAGAAACTATGTACCTCAAATATGTTCTTAGGATGATCCTAGGAAACTACAACTCTCACCTTCTCTTGATCAAGTGATACTCCAGTCTCAGAGATGACGTGACTCGGTAAGTGAATCAAATCCATCCAAAAGTGGAACTTTGTGAGCTTATCATTTAAATAATTCTCTCTTAGTGTATCCAATATGATCTAAATATTTTTGGAATGGTCATGTAAATTATGGGAATACACCAAGATATCATCCATGAAAACCACCACAAACAAATCCAAATAAGGATGGAAGAATTAGTTCATCAGTTCCATGAAGACCACTAACGCATTCAAGAGACCGAATGGCATAACCAAATACTTGTATAGACCATACCTACTATGAAAAGATATGTGAGGAATGTTAAATGGCATAACACACACATTATTATCAAGATAAATCAAATTAATTTTGGAGAACATCCAATATCATTTGAGTTATTAGAATAGATTATCTATCCATGGAAGAGGATACTGGTTCTTAACCATTAGTTGGTTCAATTTTCGGTAGTCCACACATAGCCTTAGGGTACTTTCCACCTATTTTGAAAGAGTACTAATGAACCCCACATAGAAGTATTGGGTTGGATAAACTCCTTTTTCTCTAAATCCTCCTACTTCCTATTGAGCTCCTACATCTTATAATTAGCCATCCTATAAGGAGTAATGGATACTGGTGCAGCTCATGGAACTATCTCGATAGAGAACTCTACCTCTCTCAATAGAGGTAATCCTAAAAAAATCCAAGAAGACATCCATAAAATATCAAACATTGGAGGGAAAACTTCTTGATGTTTCCCCAGATCATCCAGATATAAACTCATAATCTAGGCTGTCATCTCACCCAGCCCATGATTCTCAGGTTTAGCTCGACTCACCTAGACATCCCACTCACCCTTGTAAATAAACTCTCTATCCTATGGTGATGTGAAGTTAACCCTATGTACATATAAATCAATAAAATAATGAAATGATACCAACATGTCCATCCCAATAATGATGCCAAAACATTTCATATTAAGAAAAAATAGGTCTCATATGAAGTGACACCCTCCAATCTCAAGGGGGTACTCCCTGTACTAACATAAATCTTTCGTTATAATCCCTAATTAAGTGTCAAGAATAATGAAGCCATCAGAAGTATAAACACTTAGACCAAGGATCCCCATAGAGGTCACATATATAAATATATGACAATCCCCTGTTTTGAAAAGTGTAGAAACTAAAGTAGAGGATACTAGAATAGTACCTCTGACAGTAGAAGGTATAAGATCCTGATCCTCAAGGGTTAGTTTCACCACATATATTTGGCATGAATTGTGGCCATATGATACTTCTTAGCTAACAATATCATATATTATCTATTATTATTGTAAAACTAGGGTTTTAATTCTATGTTTATGACCACCACGTTGGCCTGGTTAGACAGTTGTACTCTAACACCCTACCTAATGACAAGCTTATGACCCTTCCATTGAAAGTGGAGTTGGTGAAGACCCTCTCTCACTGTATTTTGGATGAAAATTTCTATAGAATCATCATAGATGACCCATCATTCTATGGGATTGGAACATGATTGGTTCTCTCAAATATAAGGGCCTCATATTTCCCAGCCTACTTCATTGGTATAACCTCACCTGGCTACCTGAGTATGTTCTATGGATTCTAATACCACAACATGGAAGCTCTAGATGATGCTTCCTACTGTTGGTCAATGAAATACTAGATCTAGGTTTCGAACCACTCTAGATCACACCTCTAACCTCTCTTATGTTACGCTCTATGATCAGCACTTGCTTCACTATTCTAGAAATAGTAGTCAGCTAAAATCCATTCACCTATGATTTGATGTTGTACCTAAGAGAGTCCTCGAATCAAATGGATTTATATAACTCATCACCCATCAAAATAGTTTGTAAGAGTTATACCTCAGTAAAATGGGTCAAATATTCCATAATTAATAACCCATCCTTCTCCAGGTGCATAAATTCTCAGGCTTTATCAGCCCTCAATATCTTAGGATAGAATTAGTCATAAAATCTATATGAAAATTCTTTTATTCCATATCTCAATGATGATACATATGAGTAATAACATCCCACCATCTCTTGGGGGAATCATGAAGTATATACGTAGTGAGATTTAACCTCCACTTGGGAGGCATCTCTATATGTTCAAAGATAGATATCATGGCCTCAAGCCATGACTCTATAGAATATGGTCAATCATACCCCACAAATATGGGTGAATGCTACTGTTGGAACTCATGCACCAAATCTACCATAGATAAGGGAAGGTCACATTTCTCCCTAGATGTTCTGCATGAATCGCAAGAATCCATCATGAAACTATGACTCAGTACCTATTTCTAGTACTACTATTAGTACCTCAACTAGCACTATTGGAGGATCCACTAGTATCCCATGGCCCACCACCTCAAAAGTAATGTCGTCATCACCCTCCTAGACTACGACTGGAGGAATTTTTGGTAGAATACCTCTACATAGGATAATCCCACACCTCATATGAATATTATTATTAAATTACATAGCTAAAAAAGAAAATATATAAATAGGATAGGTACAATCCTTCCCATATAAGAACACACCCCTCTACATGTTCCTAGAGTCAGGTATGGGAGAAAAAAATCATATATAAGCAATAGATACTACCAACTTCCCACTACTATAGTTGAGGTCGGGTAAAGTTATATACAATAAAAAATATCAATTTAAAATTCATTTTTCACTTGAATTCACACATTCATTTCCATTTTAATTCATACTCATTTCACATTTACATCACAGTTTATTTCAAAAGGATAAGTCAGTGGTTTACCAAATATCGATCCATAAGGGCTCTTACACATCATGAATCAAAATGTGGTTCCCACCTAATATACACCATAACATATTCCATAATACCTATCATAATAGTAGGTATATCTATCATGGAACCTATCAAAACAACATGCAACAAGTAATGTACCCAAAATGGCATGGCATAATGCATTCCATGTGATTCTTGAATGGTGCCTAACATGATGCATGAGATGTAATTACCTCATAGAATTGGGTTGAAACATAATATATACCATAATCATATCAATAATAATATCAAAATTCAAGTTCATCACCCAACGGTGGAATAAAATCAACTTTAATAGTCAAAATCTAGAAAATGTCAATTTAGTTCAGGGAAATTTGGATTTTTTTTCTATGCGCAGGTTAGCTATGCCCATGAAGATATCATTACCAAATTCCATTTCATTCCTATCCCTTTCTATTGCCTATAAATAATAAATAAAACAAGAAAAGAATGTTGTGATACCACATTGTAATGTCTCGAACTCGTATTCCACTCAACAATGCCTCGAGTCCAATTAGTCACATGGTGTCAAGCACATCTCCAAAAATGCTAGATCCTACCTAATAGCAGCGATGTCCTAGGTGTGTCATCGGGGATATTATTCCCTTATCACTACAGTGTATCATTGTAGAAAGATAATAACACACAAGTATAAGAAGCAGTAATAAAAATCTTAAAATAACTCAAAAGTAGGAATAAGTAACAATACTAAAAGAAATATCATATAAAAAGATGATGATACATGTCTCTTCAAAGAAACAAAAATAGGTAAATAGAAGTACAATACAATACATGTATCAAATGTATAAAAAGAAAACGGTACCCCAACTAGCATCACGAGCCTCATCTCGGTCCCATGCTTCCCTGCTCCCAAGCAGTAATCATGAACCAGTATCAGGGTGCTTTTATTTATCTATACCAGCAATCAGATTGTCTGTTTGGGTACCCAAAGTTGGACCAAATAGGGTGTTAGACATAATCCTAGCATGAAACCTCCCAAATTCATGTTCTATCTAGTTAGTGAATATATATAGAAATAGCAATGCAGGAATTAATGTACTAAGAAAGGAAGTACTAAAATTAAACATCCTATAAAGTCCATGTTCTCATTTTATAACCAATTCTCTTTAATGATTCAATTATATTTAATTTATAAGTCTCGTGATCTGGTTTATATCTAGTCATCTCTCACGAAAATAGGTAACCAAAGGGTAACGAAATAGTCCATCAATAAAATATAAAAAAATATTGAATCCATTATTGTGATTTGGTTTGGAAGATGCATCGTATAACTCATTTCATTATTTATTCATTTATAAACCTCATCCTGTCCTTGGAATTCCTAATTTGAAATCTAGGTATTACTCCAGGTATAATATAAACTAACACACTAAAATATCATCCATGGAGATCCTCACGAAAATATAGGTATCGTTCTAGGTGTGGTAAAATGTCTGTTTCATTCGATTCCATCCTTGGCGTTCCACTAAGGGATTCCAAGTATCACCAATAGAATATATGATCAAATTTCCATTAAGTCTTCCCTTATCAATCCATATGGAATCCAAGTATCACTCGTCATATAATAGTCATCCCCTATGAGTCTATCCTTGGTTTTCCATATCGGGGGTCTTAGTGTCACTCGGTCATAATCCATGTACAAGTCAATTTAGTCCATCCATGGTATTATTCATCGTAATCCATGTGTCACCCAAGGTATATTCATAATCATTCGATCAATATAACCAACATAATTTAATCAATTTAATTTAAATATTTCAAGGTCAAGACCAAGAACATTTCAATTCAAAATCACCTTAGAAGGTGACTCGAGGCACTAGACAAGCTTAGAAGGATTAGCCTTTAGTTATAATCACATGGGAATTTCACTATATCAAGCATTTAATTCTTAAAAAACAATAAAATTAAAGGGTAAAGGTTTATGTTCACTTCATCCCTTCCCATTATCAACTCAATTGTGACTCATATAGCAATTCCATTTACATTTTAGTTCACAATCCAATTCATGGATTCAATTCACAATTCAACATCAAAATCCCAAGAAAATGGGTAATGGGCACACCTCAAAGGTACCTAATGATTCATATGACATAATAATGGCCATTTAAAAACACTACTCACCCAAATGAGTGGTTTCATTTAAGGTTCTTAACCATTTAATGTTTATCAAAGGGCCTCATTAATTGAATTGGAAATAACTATCAAAAAAATTTAAGGAGTAAAATTCATTTCAACGCATCACCTGAGAAATGGGAGCATGAAACAATGGCATGTATAAACACTTCAACTTTTAATGAAAATATAAATACCACCTACTATAGGTTCATAGTGGATATCTCATCCAGTATCAGCTTTTTATTTGACTCGAATCGAGAGAAAATTGAAGAACAGACAAAAAACCAAATAATAGGTAAAATTATATTATAGTTAAATAGTGCATCCAATTCCAAATCAAATGTTTAATGGCACAAAAATAATTGATATATTATTTATTTGGATCCAATGAGATTGGTGGTGCTCAAATCTGATACCAGATGGAAGAGATCCTTCAATTCCAAGAATATTTCGCAAGGATATTGAGATGAGAGTTTTCTATGTGGGAGAGTAATAAGATAATTAGGTTATAAATAGATTTAATTAGGAGTAAAACTGTAAATTCAAAAAAAATTGGGCATCTCATGGTTTTTCCACATGGTATTATATGTCATGCACTGGCCTTACACACTTAACTATAGGGAAGGGTAAATTGTACGGTTTTCTCGCATGGTTTGTCTAACCATTCTCAACCCGTGAAAAACTCATATGTTAAAATTTCAGACATGGATGCATTGCCATGAACCCCAAATCGCACAATTTTCTCAAACTGTGTGGAATTTATATCCCTAATGTCCATCATTGCATGGTTTTTATCTTACCGTGTGGCATGCCCCCCACATTTTCCACTAACCGTGTGCTAGGAATTTTTCACCACAAGAGTTCGGTTCTGAGCTCTAAAACATCCATGAACACCCCCAATACCTCCACAGCCTTAAATGGAATTCATAAAAGGTTATATTTATAAATTTAAATAGAAAATTGATGTAAATTAAAGGACCTGTACCTAAATAAAGAACTAGTTTCTTACAAGATATCTATAAAAACACATAGTGGCATAATCATTATGACCCAAGTGTTGGACTCTTATCCTGTAAGTATATGTGGGAAAATTCTTTTAGTGAATCTCATGATACTTCCTATGGTAGAATTCAAAACTATACTAAGCATGGATTGGTCAACATTGTATAGATCACACATTAGATATTAGGAAGAGGAAATCGCTTTTCATTTTCTGTACTATCCCATCATCCTCTACAAATTCAAGGAAGATCATGAATCTCCTTTGGAAAATCCATGAATGGTGTGGGTGTCGATACCCTATGAAGAATCATACCTTTACCAAATGGTTGAGTTAATGGAAGGTATCAACCTAGAGTAAATTCCCACTGTTAGGTAATACACTAATATATTACATGAAGAGTTATTTGGACTTCCCCCAGATCATGAGGTAGAGTTCTCAATAGAGCTCATACTCAGAACTACTCATATCTCAAAACACCCCTACATGATGGACCCTGTCAAACTGTAAGAGTTGAAGAAGTAGTTTCAATAGAATTTGTAAAAATGGTTCATACACCCTTGTACATCACCATGGGGTGTTCGAGTATTCTTTTTCAATAAGAAGGATTGATCAATGTGGATGTGTATCAATTATCAGAAGCTCAAAAAGATCACAATAAAGAACAAGTATTCTCTTCCAAGGACTGATGACTTATTTGATCAACTATAAGGACCTTAGTACTTCTTAAAGGTATATCTTCATTTTTTTATCATCAAATGAAGGTGATGAAGGAATATATTCATAAGACAGCTTCCCGTACAAGGTATGGGAACTATCACTTCATAGTGATACCCTTTAAACTTAATAATGTCCTTTAAATATCTATATATTTGATGAATAGAGTCTTTAAAGACTACCTCGACAAATATTTAGTAGTTTTTATCGATTATTTTATCATTTACACCAATAGAAAGGAGGAACATGAATTTAATCTAAGAATTGTGTTGGAAACATTAATAAAGGAGAAAATTTATGATAAGTTCATCAAGTGTGAATTTATAATGTAGCAAGTCACATTCTTGATGAACATGATCACGAGTGAGGTAATTTCTGACCTTTTAATGACAAATGAAATTAAGGAATGGACTATACCCACTAGTTTCATGGAAATCCATAGTTTTCTTGGATAAACTAGGCATTAATGATGTTTTTTGATAAATTTATCATGATTTTCTGTCCCACTATTGAAGTAAATATGGAAAGGGTTAAAGAATTCTTCTACAAAATAATGTGAGAAAATATTTAAGAAGATCAAGAAGAGAATAATCACAACACATGTACTCACACTACTAACAACTAGAGAAGGCTTTTTGATATAAAATGATTTTTTGAAGAAAGTATATGGTTTCATACTCATTAATAATGATAAAGTGACAGCCTATGCATCATGAAAGTTGAACATCCAAGAGTATAACTACCTAACACATGATCTAGAGTTAATGGATGTGATATTCTCTTTAAAGATTTGGTGGAACCATCTCTTTGGTAAAAAGTGTGATAAATATACCAATCACAAGAGTATAAATTATATATTCACACAAAATGATCTCAATATTAATTAATGAATATGGTTATAGCTAATTGAGAACTATGATTTCTCTATTCACAACCATCTAGGAATGGTGAACAAGGTAGCTAATTCTCTTAGTAGAAAATCACCTGCTACTCTATCCATGAAGAAGATTGAGAAAGAACCTATATTTTTGAATATTCATGGGATGGATTCGGATATAATAATGGTAGGGAATACATCATGAATTTACCAAATTATTTCCCAACCATCTATCCAAGAGAATATCAAGGAGGCACAAAGGGATAACCTAGAGCTTTAAAAAGAAGGTGTAATAAATAAAGGAGGGGAATCAACATGAGTTCCACATCAATGATTGTGGTGTGATTCAGTTTGGAACAAGTCTTTGGGTGCCTTAATTGCCTAAAATAAAGAAGTAGATATCAGATAATGCATGTATATCGCCTTTCTCCATTCATCCTAGAAGTACCAAGATGTAATGTGATCTTTGAGAACACTTATGGTGATAAAAAATAAAGAAGTATTTTCTGGAGTATATCTCACAGTGTTCGGTATGTTGGTAAGTTAAATCAGAGTGATGTAAGAAAAATTTATGATGAAACCATTGCCTATATCCTCATGGAAATGGAAGAATTCCACTATGGACTTTGTCACAAGTCTCCCAAAAACAACCAAAATAAAAAAATGTGATATGGTTTTTGGTTTGTTAGCTCATCAAGACTACCTAATTTACCACCATTTGGGAAAATTTCTCACTTAAAAAACTTTCCAAGAGATATGTAAATAAATTATTGAGACTACATGGGGTTACACTTTTGATCACCTTTGATCCTGATTCAAGGATCACCACTAAATTCTGGAGAAGTATAAAACATGTTTTGAGTACAAAATTGAATTTTATCATAGTATATAACCCCCAAACTGATGGCCAATCTTAAAGGAATATTCAAACACTTGAGGAAATGCTAATTGATTGATCATTGGAATTTAAATGAGGATGAGATCAGTATCTCCCATTGGTTCAGTTATCATATAATAACTGCTTCCACTCAAGTCTTCAAATTTCTCTATATGAAGCTTTCTATGGGAAGTGATATATAACTCAAACTTGTTGGTATGAAGTTGAGGAATAAAAGATACTTAGACATAAACTTGTCTAATAGATAACAGATAATGTTTAAGCGATCCAAAACATATAAAAACTTCTCAAGGTCATAAAAATAGCATTTATGACAACCATTGAAGGGACTTGGAGTATGACATTAGAGACAAGGTTTTCCTTAGAATATCACCTAGGAAGAGAGTCGTGTTGTTTGTAAATAAAGTTAAGCTTATCCCAAGGTACATTATCCCCTTTGAGATCCTTGATCACATAGGATCAGTGGCCTATCGGCTTTCACTTCCTCCAAGTATGGTACAATCTCATGATGTGTTCCATGTATCACTACTGAAGACATACATACCAGATCCATCATATTTACTAAATCTAGAGGTTGTAAAACTAGATAACTACCTCTCATACAAAGAGAAGATGATTAATATCTTGGACCATAGATATAAATTTCTATGAAACAAGACAACTCACCATGTAAAATTGTTGTGGGGGAACCATAAGTATGAAGAGGCGACATAGGAACTAGAAGAAATGATGAAAAAGAAGTACCCTCATCTATTATCAACCGATAATATGAGTTCAAATTTAGGGGATGAAATTTTTAAATGGGAGAGAATTTAATAACCCAGTTTTTATTAGTAATATTTTTTTCTTGAATAAATTTTTGGGGCATTATATTATATATTATACACATAAAAAAATATAGAGAAACCAACAAAAACATTATTAATAAATACTGTTACATTAATCAACCATGAACCCAATTAAAATCCAAATAATTATAAATGAACAAAAAATTAAAATAGAAAAGCTAAAATGGGAAAATATGGATCACCTCAATCCACTAGAATCATCAACCCCACTAACAACACTATAGAAAAGAAACAAAATGTTAGAAAAAAAATCAAAAATATAGAAAATAGAGATATAGAACCTTGAGAGTAATTGAGGTGAATATTCAATTAAATAATATAGTGGTATATATAAGAGGTAATGTGACTGCTGAAATAGTATTGTGACTGTTTGAATAGTAAATTGACTATTAGGAATAGTGACCTAACCGTTGGGAATAGTAACTTGATTGTTGGAAAAGACATTTTACCCAAAATAAAAAATTTTGATATAAATAACTTTTATCATTACTAATTTATGTAAATAAAAACACAATAATTCCATGAAAAATAAATATCATGATTAAGAAACTCAAATAAAATATATGCACATTTTTAATAAACTCTAATTTAAAGTGTTTTGTAAAAATAATTATTTTTATATTAAAATTACCTAATTTAGAATTTTATTTTTATAAAATGGATAACATTTTTGAAATTATCATATCAAAATTTTCCAAGGGTGATTTTTTAATAATTTTCTAAAATACTTCAATTTTTGGGTGAATTGTAAAAATATAGTTTTTTACATAACTAGTGTATCTTAAATTACATCATAAATGATGTAATAATGAAATAATAATTTATAGAAATTGAGTTTAGTCCATTATATATTTTATTTCATAAATTAGTCATTAAAATATGATAAACTTAATTTCCAAACCTTAACAGAACTTTCCATAACTTAATGTAAAAAGTGAAACCTTAAAATAACAATTTTTCTTTCTTTCCACTTTACTTTTTGATAAAATAATGGATTAGAATTATAAAGGAGATTTAAAGTATTGTAATAATTATTTTATATGTATATGTGATTTATGTTTTAAAAAATTCACTATTATAATTTTACCTTTGATATATTTTTTTTATTCAATATTTCATTCTAAAAATACCCCTCTCCTCAAGTATAAATAACCCCTCTCCCTTACCTTGGAAAACCACTCATCCCACCCATTATAAAGCCTAATATCTACCCAAATCATCCCTATCAGTCCCATTTTAATAATTAGGGACATTTTGGATCAATCCAACTCTAATCATCAAGGGAGTTATAGTGTCTTACAAAAGAAGCTTCACCGAGGAGAGAATAAGTATCTATTAACTCTTCCCTATTTTCTTCATCTCTTTCTTCTTTTTACCAATTCCATTCAATACCATATACTATAAAATTAATCATTAAACAATTTAACATTATAATAATTATGTTAACCTACTATAATTACCATAATTATGACAAATATAAATGCCATTCCTCCCCTTAATGTTCTTTTAACAACGTCCTGTTAAAGGTCGATTAACCACTTATGGAGACATTTCTAGGCCAAAACATATAACCATCATCATGGATGGATATTATAAACTATATATAATATATAAAAATTTAATTATATATATTATAATCTTTTAGAATTAATTATACTAATTTATAAATTGTATTGAATTAAAATATAGAAATCAAAGCAAAATTGATTTTTTTATGAAAAACATGATATCAAAACGCTTCAATTTCATCAATGAAAATTAAGAAATGTTATCCAATGATTATAATTATATAAATTAATATAATTAAATTCTATATAAATTTTTTAATAAATATAATTTTATTATTTATGGGGCATAAAATCAATGAAACAAATTTGGAATTGAGATAAAGGGATTCTCGAACCCAACTCTTCTCCTTTGGGTTATCACTATTTCATGAAATCTTACATATGATTACTTCTATAAAGTTACTTAAATATCATTTAATTATTATTACCTTTTATTTTCAGAGATTTACATGTTTTATACTTTATTTTATAACAAATAAAAATATTTTCAAAAAGAAATCTTCTTTTCAAAACACATCTTTGACTACTCTTGAGTTGTTTCTTCTTTGTGAAAGAATGATGATTCCAATACCAAATATGTTATTTTCCATTTTCATTTGGGAACCTCAAGTTTTTTCATGAAATCATGATTAATTAAATCCTTATGAAATACATTCCCTTCCATGGGTTAATTCATGACTATGATTTATATGGCATGCATGGTTATGTAAATATTATGATGTGATGGGTGGGACTGGAATTATATATCCATCCAATGAATTGGGTAATGTGATGCATCTCATAAGATAATGTGTATTATATATGAACATTATGCTAGTTTTTTTCACAAGATGATGTTATGATTATTCACATATATTATATGTGAACGTGATGCTAGCTGTATTCACTGCTATATGTGGTATTTTCCACTATGACTTGATGTTTCATTATTATGAATTAACACATTCCATGCCTTTATCACATGTTTTCCTCATGAAGTTTTTAATGATCCTATACTCATGGTTTGATGATTATTATTATTATCACCCATGTTATAATGATTTATGTCCCTTATTTATCACATTATTGGGATTTTATCTCACCCCTTTCATTGATGTATATCCTCAGGTGATTAATTATACCAGAGAGAACACAGGGTCCACTAAGAAGATAGAGAAGAAGAAATTAAATAATTTTTATGTTTTATTATGTAAAAGTTGCATATGAGTCTAATTTTCCCAAGACACAAAACCTTTCGATCCAGGATTTGTAATGATATTGTGTTGTTTATCTTTAAAATGATGTAATGTCCGTGAAAGAAAAATTAGGGTCCCTATATTCACATAATCATTGTCACATCATCATCGCATCCACATATTCACATAATATAACCTAAGGAAATTATAGGCCATATATATATATATATATAACTCCTCAAACAATTAAATCTCAAGAATAAATACACATATCAGAACCATAAACCATTAAAGTCTATAAATATTTGTATATCATAACATTATTCCATTACAGCTCCTATATATACATGTGTCATAATTATAATTCATTACAGTATGTACATGTATATATATAACATAAACTTAACTCATCACAGCTCATATATTTATACATACAATACTTAATCTAGAAGTGAGAGTGTTTTAGGGGGATTAGTCATCCATATTTAACCTCCACAACCTAGATGTTGGGAAATAGACCAATAACCCCAAAACTCATATGGTTGAAAGTTATATTACCCAAAATGGGTGTTTCATTCTAATAAATAACAAAACCATAATGAATATATGACATCAAATGAACCCATATAAAGTTAAATACCTAATTATAAGGCACTAAACTAATACTATGATCACTACACAATAAATAGGTTTCCAACTCCAATCAAAAATTGAAGAAAGATTTCATATATGAACAAAAAACATTACCAACCATTTTTTGTCTCATATTAATTTATCATAAATCAATTAATAACCTATTTAATAATATCATTAATTTTATTTACATAACCATGAATTAATTTATATATTATCAATATATCACCTCAATGCATTCTCATTAAATAAATCATTAACTCATTACCATTCCATATTTCAAGAAACAATGATACAACTTCTTCTACTTTAGAAAAACACTAACAAAAAACTAGACAAACACGAAAACAAGAACTCTACCTCATAACAACTTCCAAAACATCATTCCGATCACTACTCAACATCAAAAACAAAATCCCTCTATCAATGACATCATTTTGATGCCATAATAATTTCATTTTCAACCAAACCCACAAAAGGTACATGGATCCGGTACTTTAATGTTTTTCTGAAATGGATTAATGGTTTTATTTGATATTTAATCTTTTTTATACTTTCTTGTTTGTATGAGTTCTTATTTAACCATTAAAAGTGTTCTTCTTGAAGTGGAAAAAATATAATTGGAGGGAGAGACAGAGTAACCCAAACCTCACCACAACAAATCAATCATACCATAATTCATTTAATAAAAGTACAATTACTATTAATCTAATAGATAAAATAATTATTATTTTGAAATAACTAAAATAATAAAATCTTTTCATTTCAATCAAACATAGTTTTTCACAACTCAAACATATTTAACCTCTCAAGAATAAACAAAACAAATTATAAATTCAAAATTTAAGATTTTTTTTATTTTACAATATTTAAATTATTAATAAATTATGAGAATGTTAAAAAAATCAATATTGATATCAAAAAAATTATTAACACAAATAACAACAAAAATATATTTTTATAAAAACACTCAAATATACCCAACTCATATTTCAATTATATTAAACAATTTCAAAGGTATTGTTAGTGTTTATCAATTCTATATTCAATATAAACTTAATATTTCTATATATAAGTTGTTTCAGTATTTATGAATATGAAAATAAATCAAAAATGAATAAATAATCAAAATCATAAACAAGAAAAAAATATTTGAAATATTGTATAACCAAAATCATGAATAATAGTAAAAAAATAATTTCACAACCACCCCATTTAATTTTTTTTAATTATAGTTCATTATATTCTTAGTTAAATTTTATATCATTACCAAAACAAACCTAATAATGATAATCACACACCCAAATATTATAATAAAGGAATAGTTTCAAATCCCTTACCTTGAACTGAAAATATAATTATTTCTAAGGAAAAGATAGATGAAGAATGAAGAACGCAGCACCAAGAATCCTCACAATGAACCCACAAAGCCCAATCACACCCCCCCCCCAATAAAAACTCAACAAATAAGTATCAAACATGAGATATTGGGAATATCATGTACTTATAAAAAATAAAAGGACAAAAATGAAGGATAATTGGTGAAAATGGTTTCCTTAGATCAAATGGGAATCACCATAAAAAGAAAGAGGAAAAGAATTAATCATGGAAGCATGGGAGAACTCAGAAATACTACCACTTCTACCGAGGGTCATTGAGATGAAAAAGGAAATGAAATGAATTTGACTGGAATCTAAAATTTATAATAAAAACCTAGAAACATTGCATCATGATGTGACACATAGAATCATGGTGTAATCGTGGCCAGGTCCAAGATTCATGATACAATTCTATCATGAACTTACCACTTTTCTCATAGTCAATGGTGATTTTATATGATTATAACATGGGGATTGTGATGAAATGAGAGGTATCATTCCATAATGCTCAAACCCCTAAGAATCACAGTGTGACTTATGACCCTATCACCCTAAACCAATACACCCCAGATCAATATTAGGGTTTAACCATTGTACCAGGT
The DNA here is from genome assembly GCA_963277665.1 of Viscum album. Classification (NCBI taxonomy): domain Eukaryota; kingdom Viridiplantae; phylum Streptophyta; class Magnoliopsida; order Santalales; family Viscaceae; genus Viscum; species Viscum album. Next base: position 989,622,757 of record OY728164.1, on the reverse strand, counting down.
TGAAATGGTTCTCAAAAAGATAGAACCAATGAATTTAATAGTCAAGGATTCACACTGAAACCCCTAATATAATGGTGTGACCTAACTTAAGTAAGATTAAACCCAAAAACCTGATAAGACCCTTCACACCATAATGATACTCATCACACTATAATGGTCTTCCCATACCTAAGGGCCACCAAACTTTTATCTCCTAAGAATTTCACCTCAAACCATCTATCGATGCCACAACAAAACCCTTCACAACATAACACATCTGACCAACACAACTCCTACCAAATGACCAAATAATGATGGTTCAACACACTGAGAGCACAGTGAAATGCAATCTATTAGATGAAATTTCAATTCAATATCCTTTTCTATCCCATTGAGCTACCTCCAAACACTCTTAAACACCTTCAACACCCTCAAAATAATTAATTAAGGGTCTAGGAAAGTCTATTACTTTATATTAGATACCTATCAAATGATTTTCTTCATTGAGAATCAAACACCAACCTAAAAAGAGAATATCATCCATAAAACTGAATAGCTTGTGAGATATCTCTCAAATAGGAATCTTGAAATCATTAGATCACATCAAGCGCATCACAACACAAGAAGGAACAACTCAAATACTATCAGTAAATCATATATATAGATAAAAGTTTCATAACTCATATATATCGTCTCAATAAGATTCGAGAATGAAACAAATAGGGATATTAAGCATGCATATATGACTCATGTTCCTAAGCACACTCTTCTAAGTCATTTTATCACCATAATAAATGAACTAAATGATTATAATTCCCATGAAACGCCTTCTACTAATGGTCCAGAATCTCAAAAATCCACTTCATGAACATCTAATCTTCTTCAACATATATATCACCTAAATCAATTAAATGATATTCATCATAAAGTTACTAATAAATATGAAACATGTGGAAAAAATCATAGATCTAATACATCTATAGAGAAAGAACCATCCAATATGAAGCCTCACAAAAGCACTCTAACACCTAAAATGGTGTAATGAATCGAGGGGGAAGATTACTCCCATGACCAAACCACCACTACCTAGGATAAAAAGAAACCTTTAGAAAATCATGATCTATAATACTAAAATATAAAGTTTTATTCTTTTGATTATCAAAATAATTATGAAAGTTATAAGTAGACTTTATCCACTCTTGAATCACTTATACCTTCTATGTCATTATCTATACCATTTTTTGTTTAAGAATCACTAACTCTCAAACCCGTCCAACACTAGAGTGATCTAAAATTTCAATAATAAAGTGATTTTAATGGAGTTAATCCCAAGGATAATTGAAAATTGTTGTTGAATCAAAATGAAAAGAGGGTAATAGATTCACCCAAAAACCTCCAAAATCTAGAAAACAGGCACACAACATATCCTCTAAAGTCTAAATAGTCTAATTGGGTTGAATTTTCTCATATGGATGAAAATCAATGATGATGCATGATTGAGATCTAGAAGAAAACTAAAGATGCCTCCCTACCCATGAGGTAAAGTGAGGATCACAATTTAAAGGATCATACTTAGAACACCATAAATATTTATAATCTATTCTAAATACTTCCTCAAAAAACAACCATTGTTCTTAACTCCTTGATCTCTAAGAAGTGATCCAACTATTTCAACCAAACCACAATAAATTAGATACAACTATATATATCCTAATATTGAGGTAAAAAAATAAAAAAAAATCCATTGATATGTTACCCTACTTATATTAAGGAATATTTAATGGCTATGAAAATCCACTAGGAACGCATTGTTTAGCCTTCACCATATGGAAGACCAAACACTGTTCCAAAAACCCCACTGCTAAACACTTCATCCCCAACCACTAAAACGGAATCCTTCAATTAGGATAAATACTTCTAACACTATGAATCACGGAAAAAGGTGAGTTGTGAAACTCAAAGAGTACCACCTCATAAACTAAAAACATAACAAAAAACCTCCACTAAAAAACAAATAATATTGATCATCCTCAACCCATCCTGTAGGATCAAAATAATGATGTATATTCTCAATTACAAGAGGGGGTGAATTGTAAGTTTAAAAAAATTTCATTTTAACCTTAAGGAAAAAAATTAACAAAGTTAAGCAAGGTAAATTCACAAGACCTCTTTTAGTTCTACTGAAAAAACTTTCTAGGTTCTGAAAATATAGTTTTGAAAAAGAAAATTAAGGAAAGATTAAAGGGAAAAAAGATTCTAACTTAAATCATATAAAATCTTACTTATCAGAGTATACAAAATTACAAGAAATTATAAGAAAGTTATACTTTCCTTCTTTATCAAAATTTAGTGAAAATAAACTTGGAACAAAACAAGTAATAGGTATGAAATATTATAACCCAAATGGTAGGGTATCCAACAACCATGTATAAAGGTCCCTTGATTTATACTTTCAAGAAAGTATGTCATACCCACACTAGGGTAATCCTTCGATAGGAATATCGGTATATATCTTGCTATCCCTGCAAGCCCTAGATCTTTAAGGTAGTCAGCGCCTCTGTCTTCCTATCCCTGGAAGTCCTCGATTGTACACAGCAATAATCAGAGTTCCACAAATAAATCTGAACAAGATTTTCAGTAAGAAAAATGCATGAGAGTCTCTCTCTAGAAATCACTTCAACAGCATGAAATCTCAAGGTTGATCAAAATATATTAAGCTCATTCAAATGAGATTCTATTTATAGGCACTTCTCCAACGGTTGGCTCCCTCCTTCAAAGGTCATATTTTCCATTTAAATATAGAGGGACCTATACATGTGTCACTCAATCAACAGTTAGTTAGAAATAGATTGTATGGAATCATTTCATAATAATATCACGTGTAATCAAAATAAAATTTCTTAACCAAAATTTTTTTCAGAGTCTAAGGAAAAATTGAATTCAGAATCTAACCAAATAAACATGCAGAGTCTATAAGACATGGATATTAAGTTTCTGTTTTTCAAAGAGTTCATAATCTGAATTCTATAGATTTTGGAGTCTGAATTCTAATGAATTTGGAATCTAAATTTTGAGGAATTCAGAGTCTGAATTTTAAAGAATTTGAAGTCTGAACTCTAAGGAATTCGGAGTCTAAATTTTGATGAATTTGGATTCTAAATTATAGATAATTCAATGTCTGAATTTCAAAGAATTCAGAGTCTGAATTTCAGAGAATTCAGAGTTTGAATTTCAAAGAATTTGGATTCTGAATTTCAAAGAAGTAAGAGTCTGAATTTTAGAGAATTTGTAATCTGAATTTCAAAGAATTCGGAGTCTGAATTTCAAAGAATTCGGAGTCTAAATTTCAAATAATTCATAGTTTGAAAACAAAATACTCTATATCCAAGTATTTATAAGATTTTGAGGTTTTAGATGTGAAACTGAATTTTAGAATTAGGAATAAAATGAGTTAGATGTAGAGAGATTATAAAATGAACAATGAAAACATAGTTAAGGATAAAATATTTCCTTAGAGAAGGGAAATTTTCCTTGTAAAAATAATCCTTATGAAAAAATATAATTTTACTTAATGTAAAGTGTTTGTGATTTTCAAAACATAGAAAATGGAAAAGTCATAAGGAATCCTTATTGACTCAACAATCTCCCCCTTTTTGGAAAGCACAAAGATTATTATGAAAAAGAATATAAGGACTTGGAATTTTACTTTATGAACATAAAAGAAAAACATATCTTCCTTTAATTATAAATCATGAGGAATGCGTCTATCTCCCCCTTATGTTTTTAAACCGCTAAGGATCATATTCTTGACTTCCTTAAAGATATTTTTCATTTTCTTTCATAAAGAAATCTTCTTTGATAAAAATCCCCCTTAGATTGACTCCCCCTTACTTAGGGAATTCTAATCTTTACTTAGTATTCTTTTTATCATTACTTTCTCCCCCTTTGTTGTTTTCAAAAAGGAATTGACATAATAGAAAAAAATGGTACCTAGAATATCAGTACTATAAAACAAAACACGTGAAGAACAACCAAAATTTCATTATGATTTCAAAAATTTGTACAAGAAAGGTAATACATCAAAATATCATATTGAAAAAAAATACGTTCTTTCACCTTCTATATTAACTTCTTCACGATTGTTATCATCTTCTTAAGCTTCTCATGATATTCTTCAAAGTTCTTGACCAGTTATTCTTGATCCACATTTTTCTTCTCTAGAGCTTTGATCTTTTTATCCTGAGACTTTAGGATTTTTTTCCAGAGAAATAAAAAGTTCTTATTGATTGCTGAACTTTTCCTCAAACACTATTCTAATATCCCTTTCCCTCTTCAAATTCATAGACACTGAATTTAGCTTCCCATTCAGATATTTTACTTCTTTCTTCTAGGGTACTTGATCTAGGATCAGTTTTTCTGAAAAACTTTTCATAAGGTCCTTAATATTCACATATTCTCTTTCAAAGGCATCTTTCACAGAATCTTGAAATTCATCTAGAATTCTCAGATCTTCAATTGTATTTTTGTACCACTTAGTGACTACCTTACATGACCTTCTATGAGCATCATATTCAATAAGAAAGGTTTTGAAATATGACTCAAGCTTAACAAATTTCTCCATGAGCATATTTAAGGAATCTGTTTTCTGATTGAAAGAATGTTAAAGCAACTGGCATCTCGAATCAATAATAGTAAATAGGAGAATGGTGTTTACAAAATTTTTCAAAGACTAAACCATGAAATCCTCTCCCATGGAAGATGATTTAGAATGAGATTCCCTTGTTGGAGAATATTCTTTTTCTATCTCAATATCATTTCTGTTGGATGATCATCTAGCATCCTTCTTAGTTACCACATCTATCTGTGGTGTATCAGTTATCACCTTTTTTCCTTTATTATCTCTATAAATGGAATCTACTACTTTTGGGGACTGATTCTCACTATTTTATTCTTGAATAATTTTTTTGTCATCAACCTTTTCCTTCTTAGCTCTTTGAAAAGATCATCTAGTTTAATGAATTCGTGATTGCTGCTCTCATTATAATAAGTTTTATTAACTTCTTCCTGATCTTCATCCTCTTTTCCTTGAGAAATAATTTAGGTTTATTTAGATTGAGAAGTCTGTATTGAAAAAAAAATCGAAGTACTTTCTTTATTGTTGTATTCTTTAACTTGTCTTATCATATCATCGGTATCATCACTTCTTTACTCTTCTTCTCCTTCCACTTCCTCTTCCTTCACAATCTATTCCTCTTTATTAGGTTTCAGAATAACCATATTCTTTACTGGAGTCTCTACTGGTACTGGTTCATTGAGAAAATTTTCAGGTACCTCAACTTGCTCATAAGATTTCTCAGTATCTTTGAGAAGAGCTTGAACTATTTCATTCTTGGTCATCTTCTTCTTTTGCTTATTTTTCTTTTCTTACTTATCATATTCCTCATCAGACTTAATCTTCAAGGATTTTTCCTCAGCAGGTTCCAAACCAAACTTTGGCTCTCTTTTGTTCTTATTCTTCTTATCTTCTCTCCGTATAGCAACAACATCATCCGGATAGGTCTTTTGCTTATTAGATTTTGGAGGTGTTGATTGGGTTTCCTGAACTGTAGGAGTTTTTTCTTTCACTTCCGGTTCTTTCACCTTTTTCTTCTTGGTACCCTTTTTGGAAGTATTAGCCACTTCTGACTTTTTAAATAAGGATTCGATCTCACTTTCAGACAAGTCATAAAATTATCTTAATTTTCCATTGAAACTGACCTTCATCCTTATCAAAGTATCATCATTGAGAAACATGACTTTGAAAGATTTGGGCTTTGAACTACAAGTGATTTTAAATAATTCTAGGGATAAGACAATGATATACATAATGATCTGTGATTTGAGGGTTCTATTTTTGATATTTACAATCATCAGCAAGATATACTTAACTAATTGTATCTTTCTCAGGTTGACCATAAAATCTAAAACATAGATTTCACTTTTCATTAAGGATTACTTATTCTCCTTTTATTGGAATGAGAAATCATATAACCCATAATAATAACATTTTTAAGTTATTAGATAAGTGGTTTATCTTTGGAGTTTTTACTCCTTTGAGTCTGAGGCACCCTATAGCTTTTTCTTTACCAAAACTTCCTGCTTGATCAGGTAGTTTGTGGGTGCAGAAAATGGCTTCTCCTTCATACGGTATTCCAATGATACTACCTGCCTTGCTGTAGGAAAGAGAATAAGTTTTTCCATAACTTTTGAATGAGAACTTATCTCTCCCACCTTCATTAAAAAAACTTAAAGATTCATATAACTCAATAAGAAACTCTGGATAAACCGGATCTTGTCCTTTCAATTTTTCTACACATAGGTTTTCCCAGCCATTTAATTTGATATACTTTGAAATGAGAGAATCATAATTTGAAAAGAACTTTTGATCAACTAACCTTTCTCTGTAAATTTTACATTCAAAAATTTCCTTAGTTGAAGAAATTTTCTTCGGTGGGGAAGCTTCCAAAGATATTCAGAGTTGAGCAGATCAGAAATACAGAATAGAGCTTATGAAGAGAGGAAGAGCTTCGGCATGCTGGGCTTGAAAACTGATGTGGGACACCCCTTAGGGGAGTCTTTATATAGACGTTGAGGTGACAGTTCATATTCCATGATTGATCCAATGGTTGAAACTGGCTTGATATGATCTGACGGTTGAGATGAAAACCAAAAAAGGATTTTGGAAGATTCTGATCTTTTGAGGTTTTCAAGATAAAAATTAGGATTTAAGGAAAGTCAATCTGAAAAATTTTCTTAAAACAAGAGGAAAATACCAATAAGTAAAATTTGATTACAAAAATTCAAGTAAGGGAACATGCCTTCTATATTTCTAGGAAAATTATCATTAATGAGGAAAATTATTCTTGAATAACTATAGATTACGAAAAATTTTATTAAAGAAATGAAAGTTTTAAAATTTGTAAATTTTAGACTATGAAAATTTTTTATCAAGAAAAAAATTAAGTACGGAAAAATTGTGACTAAAAAAATTTAACAATAAAAAATTTTAACTATGAAAAATTTTAACTATGAAAATTTTTAACTAAGAAAAATTTTATCTGCAAAACAAATGTACTACCATTTTGAAAAGATGTATCTTAATGTAAGGAGATAGGTTTTGAAAAAAAGTTAATATGGAAGATTACATTACAGTTATCATTACTAACTTTTGTTTAATGTATTCAAACCTATCAGATGGTAAATATTTTGTGAAAATATCATCAAGTTGTTCTTGCGTTCCGATAAATTGATGAATGATATCTCATTTTTGTGTGTGATCCCTAAGAAATTGATGCCTAATATTTATGTGTTTTTCACAAGAGTGATGATTCGGGTTTTTAATTAGGGAAATGGAACAAGTTTTATCACAAAATATCTCTGTTTTGGTAAAACTCATTCCATAGTCTGTGAGTGTGTGTTGCATCCACAACACTTGAGCACAACAACTTCCAGCTGCTACATATTCAGCTTCAGTAGTGGAAAGTGCTACTAAGTGTTGCTTTTTGCAGGACCAAGAAACTAATTAATCTCCTAAGAAATGACAAGTTCTGGATATACTTTTCCTATCCATTCTACACCCACCATAGTCAATATATGAACAACTTTTTAAAACCAAATCATTTCAAGAAGTATAAAAGAGTCCTAAATATATGGTTCCCTTTAAATAGAGAAAAATTCTTTTTACTACTTTTAAATGAGATTCCTTTGGATTGGATTGATATATTACACATAAGATACTAAAAACATTAAATCTGGATGACTAGCTATCAAGTATAGTAAAATTTCTATCATACCTCTAAATGATGTTTGATCTACTAGTTTTCCAGCTTCATCAAGATCAATAAAATTTGAGGTACAATTTGGAGTACATATACTTTTAGTGTTTTCATATCCATACTTTTTAAGAAGATCATTAATATACTTATATTGAGATATATAAGTTACTTCTAGTTTTTGAGAAATTTTATAACCTTGGAAAAATGTTAACTCAACCATCATACTCATTTCAAACTCATATTTCATTATATTTGCAAACGAATTAGTTAAACATTGCTGAGTTGAACCAAATATAATGTCATTGACATAAATTTGAACAATCAAAACATTTTCTTATCTTTCTTTATAAAAAAATTTGGATCATTAGTTCCCTTAACATAATTGTTTTATAATACAAATATTATAAGTTTATCATACTAGGCTCTAGGGGATTGTTTATGTCCATATAAATCTTTGGTAAGTTTAAAAGCATATTTAGTATTTTTTATCTTCAAAACCAGGTGGTTGTTCAACAAAAACTTCCTCTTAAACATATCCATTAATAAAAACACCATTTATATCCATTTGAAAATGTTTGAAATTAATGAATGTTGTAAAGGCAAGTAAAATACAAATAGATTCAATTCTATTTACTGGATAATAGTTTTCTTCATATTCTATTCCTTATTGTTGATTATAGCCTTTAACAACTAATCTAGATTTATTTATTACAATGATTCCATTTTCATCACACTTATTTCTAAAGACCCATTTTACTCCAATAACAGAAGTTTCCTTAGGTCATTCAACCAAGGTCCAAACTTTGTTCCTTTAGAATTCATTTAGCTCATCTTTCATGTCTTTTATCCAATCATCATCACCTAAAGATTCATAAGTGATTTTTGTTTCTATTTGGGAAAGAAATTATAGATGTTCTACTTCATTTCTTAAGGAACTTATATTCCTTATAGGTTTACTTGCATCACCAATTATACTATCAATGGGATGATTCTTAAGAAACAACTGATTTGGGTTTTGTAAAACCAGTTCATCAATATATGCTAGGAAATATTATAGGGTAAAGGATTTAGAAATATTTTCTTGAACAATTACCTTATCAAAAGGGTCTTCTATCAATTGTTGATAATCATTTTTTGAAAACACATCTAAGGATGTAAGTTGGGGTTGTTTAAAAACAAAAGGATTAGTTTTATCAAATTTTAAATTCATTGTTTCTTCAAAAGTACAAGTATTTTTATTAAAAACTTTATATGCCTTAGAAGTTGTGGAGTAGTCTTGGAAAATTCCTTCATCATATTTGTGCGCGAATTTATGTAAATTATCTTTAGTATTCAGAATGAATACTTTTCAACCAAATACCTTAAAGTATGAAAGTTCGGGCTTTCAACCATTCCACAATTCTTAATGAGTTTTGCTAAGAAAAGATCTAATCAAAACATGATTTATAGTATAACAAGAAGCACTTGAAGCATCATCCCAAAAGTGTTTAGATATAGAATATTTACTCAACATGGTTCTAATTATCTATTAATGAATTTTATTTCTTCTTCCAACAACACCATTCCTTTGAGGAGTTCTTGGAGCTGAGAAGTTATGAGTAATGCCTTTTTTACTACAGAAAAATTAAAAATATGAATTTTGAAATTGTCCTCCATGATCACTATAAATAATTATCAATAGAAGGTTTTTATCATTTTTAACTTGGGCTCTAAAAATTTTAAAATAAGAACAATATTTAGACTTCTTTGTTAGAAAATAGACCCATGTAAATCTAGTGTAATCATCAACTAAGACAAATACCTAATATTTTCTTCCAATACTTCCAGTTTGTGTTTGACCAAAAAGATATATATGAACTAACTGTAATGCATTAGAATTTGAGACTTCTCTGATTGATTTAAAACTTGATTTATGTTTCTTTCCAAACTGACAAGGATTACAGACTTTTAAAGAATCAAATCTAAGCTATGGTAGATCCTTAACTATTACTTTATTTTATAGTTTACAAAGGTTTCTAAGGTTATAGTGTCCTAACCTTCTATGTCATAACTATGATTGATCTTATATTTCACTAAGGAAAGGTAGATCCTATCTCCTATGGTCTTCTATGTTTATTTTGTATTCATTATCTTGCCTATGGGCAGAAAAAATAAACTCTTCCTTGGAATTGTGTACTAAGAAATTATCATTCCTAAAATTCACAATGTATCCTTCATCACATAATTAAATTATGTTAATGAGATTTTCCTTAAGACACTTAACAAATAAAACATTTGAAATTAAAGTTTTTTTAAGAATAATAATGTTACCAATACCAATAATTTATCCCTGGTCATTATCTCTAAAAGTTACTTTTCCTATTTTTGTCTCGATAATCATTTAAAAGAAATTTTTGTTAACTTTCATATGCTGAGAACATCCACTATATATGTACCATCCATTTTTGTTGGTAATTTCTTTTTTTTAAACAAAAGAGTTATACATTCAGAATACAAAATTTCTTGGATCCAGAAATTTCAGTAAGAAAAATTTTAGGTATCTACATTTTAATAGAAAAATAAGATTTATGAAAACCTAAATATTGATTTTTTAAAGAACATTTTTTCATCCAATGTCCACCACACTGACATTTAGTACAAAATGGATCACTTTGGGGAAAAACTTTTATTACTAAAAACTGGTTTAGAATGAGTAAAACCAAATCCAGAACTATTTCTTAAAGGTAAAATTTGGTAATACATCTTGTCAAAATTTTCCTTAGCTAGGGTAAACTTTTATAGACATTTATTTAAGCTAAATATTTCTAACTTTAGTTTAATAACCATATTTTTATCCTAAAAAAATTATTTTTAGAAAAATATTTAGCCTCTAAAATATTTTTCTTAGAAATTACATTTTCAAGATCCTTAGAAGGTTTATCCTTCTTAGAATTAACTTCCTAAAGATTTTTGGAAATACTATTAAAATCAAAAGTTTTATAATCAATATTGTTAGATATATATGATACTTCTTTGGTTAAAATATATAATTTAAAATTTTCCTTATCAAGATTTTTCTTGAGTTTAGAATTTTAATTTTCAAAAAGTTTAGCAAACCTAGACACTTCTTCATAAGAAGGTAATGTATTGTCTACTGATGAGGAGGACCCATTATATGAATATTCATAGTATTTATCATCATTATAATTTTCATTCAAAGATACATTAGAAATAGATTCATCATTGTGTACCTTTTCCATTAGACAATTATTTTCAATGGGTAGTTTGGCTAGTAAACCAACATTCTTATGTTCAGAAGATTCGTACTCTGAGGACTCACAAGATGAGTCACCACTACTGGCAGTCCAGGTGTCATTATAATTCAAAACTTTCTTAGCTTTATACCTGTAGTACTTCTTTCTATTCCTCTCATAATTCTTTTCTTTTCTATCATTTTTCTTAAGAATAGGACAATCTATTCTTATAGTCCCTGCACTTTTTCATTCATATCATGTGACTTTTGAGTCTTTCTTGTCTTTTAATTCTTTCTTCTTATATCTATAATGAAAGTATTTCTTTCCAACTATATTTTTCTCCCTTAGAGCAAGATTAGCTAGCTCATTCTCATAATGTTCACTTTAGTAAAATTCAGATAAAACATAATCCTCTTTTGACTTGGATCTTGTAACCCTTTCCGAAGTTTTGGATTTAGTAATAGTAAAGGATATAATTCCATTGTCATTCTTCTTCTTATTCATATTAGCATCTATTTTCATTCTTGTCTCATGTTTAATAATAGTTCCAAAAATCTCATCAATAGTGATTTGAGATACTTTCCTATTCTCATCAATAGTTTTTCTCTTAAATTCCCGCTCATTAGGAATAATATCAAAAATCTTGTCTACAAGAGATTTATCATCAAGACCTTTCTCCACCATAGATTTTAAACTATTAACAATGGTCATAAATATTTGTTGCACTTTGCAAACTGGTTATCTATAGGGAAATAGAAATCCATGATATTCTACTCTAAGCATAGCTCTTCTAGTCTCTATAACTTTGGATGTACCAAAATGTGTAACTTTGAGTTTCTTCCATATACAATTTGATACTTCACATGAAGAAATATGACTATATATATTCCCGGTCATGGAACACAAAAGAGTATTGTGTACCTTGTAATTTATTTCATATTCTGACTTTTCTTGGTTTGTAATGGTTTTGACTTCCTTTTCATGAATTTTTTAATCTCTAGTAAGCATGAAAAATTTTTCCAGTCTAGTATTAATAACAACTTTATTCATTAAATATCTCCAGTACTCATAATTACTAACCTCAAATATAGGTGGTCTAGTAGGATTTAGATTGTCAATTGAATAGATATTCATTCTTTCCATTCTATAAAAAAATATCTTTTCAGAAAAACTTGTTAATTGAAGAAGGTTTATAAACAAAGATAAAAATATCTAAGCAGAACTTAAGAAAGAAAAATTAAGCAATAAAATTTAGAACAAGGAAAAACTTGAGTAATAAAATGTATATGTGAATATAAATATTTCAAATACCTCCTTTGATACCAATTGTAGGATCAAAATAATGATGTAGATGCTCAATTACAAGAGGGGGTGAATTGTAAGTTTAAAAACTTTTTTTTAACCTTAAGGAAAAATATGTCTAACAAAATTAAAAAAGGTAAATTCACAAGACCTATTTTAGTTCTACTAAACAAATTTTCTAGGTTCCCGAAATATGGTTTTGGAAAAGAAACTTAAGGAAAGTTTACAAGGAAAAATATTCTACCATAAAGTGTATAAAATCATACTTATCAGATTATAAAAAAAGTATAGGAAAGTATAATAAATTTATACTTTCATTATTTATCAAAATTTTGTGGAAATAAACTTGGAAAAAAACAATTAACAAGTATTAAATCTTTTAACCCAAATAGTAGGGTATCCCACAACCTTGGATAAAGGTCCCTTGATTTATACTTTCAAGAAATTATATCTTACCCACACTAGGGTAAGCCCTTGATAGAAATATTAGAATCTATCTTGCTATCCTCGTAAGCCCTCGATCTTTAAGGTAGTCGGCACCTCTGTCTTCTTATCCCCAGAAGTCCTCAGTTGTACACAGTAATAATCAGAGTTGCACAAAGAAATCTGAACAAGATTTTCAGTATGCACATATCATGAGAGTCTCTCTCTTTAGAAATCACTTAAACAGTATGTAATCTCAAGGTAGATCAATATATATTGAGTTCATTCAGATGAGCTCCTATTTATATGCACTTATCTAAAGCTTAGCTCCCTCCTCCAATGGTCATATTTTTCCTTGAAATTCAGAGGGACCTGTACACATGTCACTTAATCAATGGTTAGTTAAAAACATATTGTACGACATCGTTTCATAATAATATCATGTGTAATCAAAATGAAATTTCTTAACCAAAACAATTTTTAAGAGTATAAGGAAAAATTGAACTTGTAATCTAATCAAATAAATATTCAGAGTCTATAAGACATGGAAATTTGGTTTCCTTTTTTCAAAGAGTTCAGAATTTGAATTTTATTGATTCTGGAGTCTGAATTCTAATGAATTTGGAATCTTAATTCTGAGGAATTCAGAGTCTGAATTCTGAAGAATTCAGAGTCTCAATTCTTATGAATTAAGAGTCATAATTTCATAGAATTCAGAGTCTGAATTTCAGAGAATTTGGAGTCTGAAATTCAGAGAATTTGGAGTCTGAATTTCACAGAATTTGGAGTCTAAATTTCAAATAATTCAGAGTCTGAAAACAAAATACTCTATATCCAAGGATTTATAAGATTATGAGGTTTTAGATGTGAAACTTAATTTTAAACTTAGAAATAAAATGAGTTAGATTTAGAGAGATTATAAAATGAACAATGAAAACATAGGTAAGGATAAAAAAATTCCTTAGAGAAGGGAAATCTTCCTTATGAAATAATACTTAGAAAAAAAATATAATTTTCCTTAAGATAAAGTGTTTGTGATTTTCAAAACATAGAGAAATGGAAAATGCTTAAGTAAACCTTATTGACTCAACACATCCTTCAAGGTAATCACCTCAAGAAACATGATCCTACAAAACCTTCACCTCAGAATCCTCCAAATGAGACTCCTCCACTCTCAACACTAAGGACAAATGCACTTTCATCCAATAAAGACATTATATACCATAATATTACACTAAATAAATATTCATAACTTTAATATCTACCATCAATTTATATGAATCCCAAGACTCATAAATAGTATCTATATGTAACTTATTATATAGTACATCAGCAACTGTATTTCATTACCTTGATGTAAAAGATATATCAAATCAATAATCCTATAATAACTCTTTCCATCATTATTAATGAAAATTCAAATTACTTTGAGGTAAAATATATCTCAAACTCTAATAATATGTGAATAATACAAAGTGCACACAGATGAGATAGTGTCTCTACAACTTCAACGAAAAAAAAATTATAAAAAATAAGAGATAATAAGAAGAATAACTACATTCATACAGTTATAAATGTCAATAACCATAGGATATTACCAATATTCTCAACCTCAGAATGAAAACCATGCTAAAATTTTAACCATCAGAGATGACCACAGACATAACTCCCTTTTATTGAAAACAAATAATATGAGCACTCACCAGTTTCTCTTTCATGTACTCAAAAGTAGATTGACACTAATCTGACTAAACAAAGGCATCATCCTTCCTAGTCAAAGAAATAAAAGGTGTCAAAATATGATAAAAATCAATTAAATGACTACTATAGTATTATGTAAGTTCATTGAAACAATAAACCCCACATTATTCTAGGGGTCTTCCCCAGAAATAGCTTCCTTCGTCTTTGAAGGAACAATAGATAAGCTCTTCAGAGATACAACATGCCCCAAAAAATACACCTCTATTTCCTAAAACATACACTAAGATATCTTTTTAAGGAACTGATGACACCATAAAACCTTAATAATATCTATGAAATACTTACCATGATACTCCAAGTACATTGAATATTTGTGGATGTCATCAATGAACACAGCAATAAACTTATCCAAGAACTCATGAAACATAGAGTTCATCAATCCCATGAATATAATTGGTATATTCCTAAAATTAAAATGAAAACCCATGATTTAAAAGTGTCTATAATAATACCATAAGTAAATATTTGGTATGTATTCATCTTTTACCCACATATGATAATACCTTAACTATAAATAAATCCTCGAGAAAAAAACTATCTACCTTAAACAAATCAAATAATTCATCAATCCAAGGTATAGGATAGAGGTTCTTCATTATTACCTAATCTAAAACTATAGTACTTGATCTATGTCCACATAATATAATTCACCATCTTCATGAACAATATTTGATCACCCCAAGGTTATACATTGAGTAAAATAAAAAGCTTCTCTAAAATATCATCAATCGGAATCATCAGCTCCCACAACTCAAAATGTTTCATACTATAAACAGACATTGAAATTAGAGAGATATCGATATATAACTTTATTCCAAGCTCAATATCACATTTAGGTGTATTATCAAAATATATTTATCAAATATGTCATGTAATTTTTCCATGACCTTCAAAAACCCACCACTTAAACCTCTCCTAAACATAATTTAAACATAATTATCATGGGATATAGATTATATACACACATATAATCTAGATGATGATCTCGGTCTCTAACAAACATGACACACACTCCTTTCAAATCGTATAAAACTACTCTCCTATAGAAGAAATCAATAGTGGAATATTCCAAATAAAGAAAATCCATTCAAAGGATGTCATTTCATGGACACATCCATAAATATAAGAAATATATTGATGATATATGTTTTCCCATCACCATCTCACAGTATCTATACATGTCATATTAGATAGATAAACCTATGAATGATTTATTCAATTCAAAATTAATAATAACTCTCCCTACTTTAAGTCTTAGAGCTCAAACTAATGTACTTGACATAAAGGCATGTGAATGTCCTAAACTAAAAAAATAATACACCATAGTAGATGAAGGGAATATGGTACCTCATATGACATCAAGTTCATCTGGTGCTAGAAACTCTATCACTTATAAATGATATACCCCGCCATGACCATGATAACCCCTATATCTCTAAGGATATATGAAATCAAGAGGTTATTCTCTAACAACTATATCTCGACTCTTTTTTCCAAAACCTTAAGTTTCCTACTAATGTTATTGATGCATTGTTAGAGGGAACTCCGTCAAAAAAATGTACCTATAGAGGGCCACCATCTCCTTAATGATTACTAAATAAGATCACACACTTATTATTATAATGACTATAACCCCTAAAATAAATTAAAACCATGTTAAAACTTCCATTATATGTCTAATAATTACCAGATCCGGTGAAACGGGATGGGGGAAGCTGATTTTGACTCCCTACAGGGTGAAAATTTATCCATCCTATCAACTAAAAACCCATATCAATAGATTTAATAATATATAAATCCTAATGAATCCCACCTCATAAAAATATAATCCAATCCTATATCTTCTATATTACCTCTTCCTTCAACAAAATATTGAAAAATGTAGACTAAGTCAATAGGGTGACCTAATGACAGTTATTTGGACATAGCATCTTCTTAAAGTGAATCTATCTTGCATATTCATCTATTAGAAGGTCTAAAGAATAAAAAACGAGGTCCTTGAATATAATCCCAAACACTCACATGATATATCTCCCCTAATGAAGAGAAATTATGTATCACCACTGCATCACCTTCATGATCATAGATAGTAAATTGGCCTAAAAATGATCATGATAGCTCTCCCATGAATCTTATAAATACTAATGATCACCAAGAAATAAAATACACCACTAATGAGATGGTCTATGAGATAAAATTATAGATAAAAAATACATTTCTTATTCCTAACATGGATCAAATGGAAAGGGATCACTAGCTCTTACAACCACCTCTCAATCTCCTAATCTGAAAACTAAAATCCATCATACTTTGGAATACTCTTTTAGAGAAACTCTCACAACATCTTCCTCAAAGAATCATCCTCATCGATATAAACTAAAATTTTTCTATTTTATAATCTTATTTCATCTTATTCATCTAATCCTAAAAATAACTTTGACCATGATTCATCACAACAAGATAGAAAAACATCAATAATTTGTATTCCTGAAAATATAGGATTTTTAAGATAATTAAATTAATTTAATTTTAACCATATCGTCATCAACCCAATTAAATCATAGGTGTAATGAAGTGCCACACAAGAACCTCAACTTGGTATCTATCTTACAAGAGGAATAATATCAATTATCATATCTAGTAAACTTAAGGTTCATACATTATATCATAAGGGGACTTGATATTCTATGTCATAACCAATATCCCCTTCCCATATCACGTATTAAGTTCAATTAATATTTCTTTTCTACCAGACTCATGTAGTATACATTGGATAATAACCCAAAAATCCATCTTAAATCACAACCAAAATATTGAATTCCACTTTTTCATGACATACCCAAAATAGATCCCTTTCTGGGATGGAATTGAAGATGAGAGTGTCTCCAGATGTCTACCTCTAATATCCCATCATTTGGGGACTAACACCAAGGGTATATAAGAACATAAATGTGAGGGATTACTCTAAAAAATACAAAAAATATAAAATAACTAAAAATAAATTGCATAATATAATAAATAAATCATACTGACATGATTTTAATGTTATATATAATGGATAACTCCAAAAAGGTAAATTTCATTAACAAATAATTTTTAAGTAACTCAACAACCACCAGTTAACTATAATACCCTCCATAAGAAAGTAAAGTAAAACTTTTTCACCAAATCTCTCCTATAGACTTAATATATATATATATATATATATATATATATATATATATATATCTTTGTGGTGGTGTTTAGTATGCAAGTATACCTATTAAGATCCCCCCAAAACCCCCTGTGTAAGTGTGGAAGAAGAACACTAAAGTCTCGGGGAATAAACAGTAAAACCAACTCATTTCCTAAACTAGTTCAATTAATTTTCTATACTTACCAAGTATTGATCACCAAATATCACACAGAAATAAAAGCAACATAGTTTTGAAAAGATATATAATAAAAAATGTACTTCACTTCTACTTTACCATTGAACTAGTCACCCTATACTCAAATATGACACAAATTTGTGAAAACATTCCCTCTACAAATCATATCAATAAGAACCACACATACAAATATCCATAACACATCCACATCTATATAATCACCCTCAAATCCACTACATTACATAACATAACCTAGGGTCATTACAACTTGTATATCTATACATTATACCACAAAAAGATATATACCATCCATATATAGACATATAAAAACTATATTACGTTACACCCTATAAATAAATAAATATATATATATATATATATATCATAAACTTAATCACTTACAACCCCTATATATAAATGTATGTTAATCATAATCCATTACATCTTATATATACATATACCATAACCTTAATCCATCTTAGCCCAAAAATTTATACATACCATACAACGTTTGGAAGAGATAGTGGGTTAAGGGGGGTGGACATACAGTATAAGACTATCATCACTATATAATAACTATACTACCAACTATATCCATAAATCCAATAAATGTCACTTTGTGTCACAAAAAAATCCATCAATTTATTATCTCATGTTTGTTCCTCAAAAATAAATTACCAACTTCTTTGATATTCATCCTATTATTTAATAAATTCATTTACTTATCCATCAGATAATTAATATTTCATTATTTTTTCTTCTTAACCCATTCCCACTAACAAAATTATTAATTCATTACCATTCCATAGTCTAAGAAACTATGACATAACTAACTGTAATTTAAAACAATACCACTAAAAAATACATGAACCACCACAAAAAAACCAAAAAACACCTAATATTAGATATCAAAGTATCATTCCCATCACTATTAAATTTAATAATAATATCCCATAATTAATCACATCAATATACTAACAAGACAACATCATAAACACCCAACCCACTCCATAAAGAATCTGTTGTACCAAATTGCAATCAATGATAGCAATGTTATTATTAAGTTAATAACTATATAAAGGATTATTCGATAATATATATAATAAAATTAGTTTTCCTTGTTAATATAACATATTTAATCATAGAAAAAACCTATTTAATCTCTCAAGTGTAAACAAAACCAATTTAAAATTACAAATTTCAAATCTTCATTTTCTTTTAATATCATTTGATTATTAATCAATTATGAGCATGTTAAATGAACATAAATCCTCAAATAATTGAAATGGTTAAAAAATTAACTAAAACAATTGACTTTAATAACAATACTCAGATATACTCAATTATTTCTTTAATATTATTATACAATTCTATGAGTTTTATCAATATTTATTGATTCCATGTTTGATATCCCCTTACTCTTACCATTTTTATATTGATTCACCATTTATAAAGATGATAATAAAACAATAATGAATATAAATTCATAGGAATACACTACCATTAAATCTATAAAATATCATATATATATATATATAATGTGATGAATATCATCGTTAACACAAGCTCTTCACAACCACCCCCATTTATTTCCTTTAATTATAGATTTTTACCATATTAGGTCAATTTCCTATATTTACCAAAATAAAACCAATCATAATAATTATATGACCATACAATATAATAAAGGATAGGTTTTGAATCCCCAAACTCAAAATGAAGAATTTATCATCTCTAATAAAGATAGAGACAAAGAAAAAAATAACACAACATAAAGGATCATCACAATGATCCCAAAAAACATAATCCCAACAAATCCACTTCAAGACTTAACAAAGAACACTCAAATATATGAGATTTTTACTACCAAGGCCCTATAATAAGATAAAATGATAATAATAAAGGAGAAATATGGACAATATAAACCTTGGATTGAAAGTAAATCTCCACAAAAATAAAGATCTTAAGCATCAGTCATGGATGCCCAGGACCACCGAGAAATGATCCCACACACACCTAGGGTTATACAAAAGAATATGTAAATTATACGAATTTTATTAGTTCCTTAAATTAATAATAAAATACTAAGAAAATTTGAAGTCATTTAATATATAGCATCAAGGTGAAACCATGTCTATATCCTAGATTCACAATGTTATTCTCTAACACACTTCCCTCATTTCTCCTGGTCAAAAACCATTTTGTTTGATGAAAAAATGGGTTTATAATGTAATGAGAGGAATAAAAATGTAATACTCAAATCCCAAGGGATCACGGTGAAATTCTTGACTCTCTCTCCCTCAAATCCAATTGACCCCAGATCAATATCATAGTGCAACTGATGTACCACAATTCAATGTTTCTCAAAAATGTATAAGAAAGGGTTTTAAAGCCAAGAAATTAATATAAATATAACCTTAATCAAATATCATAATGGTATTCATCAGTACTATAAAAAGTAATAATAATTCCAAAAATTTTAATAGCTAATCACTTTTATAATCTCTTGAAATTAGCTCTGATAAAAGGTGGAATTTATCAGCACATAGTCAATTATAATTTGTATCACTCATAAAAGTTACTAGAATATTTTAAAAATATTTTTGAATAAAAAACATTTACTACAGTTCAACCTCCTTATACCACAAAAAACCCTTTTCCCCAGACCTAGAAACATTCATGACCCAAAACCACACACTTTCCCACCCCTTAAATTCAGAATTAATTAGTATTTGGTGGGATTTATAAACTTAGACAATATATTATTTATAAAAAAATAAAATAAATAAGTATTTTAAATAAAGTAATAAATTAAAACTCTACCTAAAAATAATAATAATATCCTATTAAAATAAACTAAAATTCAATCAAATGTTCTAAAATTGGGGTACCATGACATAAAATATAGTTTTAGATGACTTTTGGGACACTTTTACTAATGAAAAATAGGGTAATAAGTCACCCCCTAATAATATAAAACATATATCTCATTCATAATCTCCAATTTTATAGCTCACAGATCTCAAACAATCACCCATATGAAACGTTATGTTAATTTTATGTTTAAGTCATATTTTCAACTTATCTTAGAATATTATTTATTTATTTATTTATTTATTTATTTATTTATTTATTTACTTACTTATATTACCAAATTGTTATTAAATATGAATTAATCAATGGTAATTAAAATTTCTATTAGTATTAATTATTAGTTATTTTATATATCATATTTAAATAAATATAATATATATTAAATGTACAAAAATATTTATTTTATATAAATCATATTTATATAAATATATTAAATTTTATCAGTATAAATATATTCATATATTAAAATATTATTTTTAATAATATATTTGTATAAAGTGTTTTTATGAATGTTATCCTTTATCAGTGATAAAAAACACTAATAAATGGTACATTTATTAGTTTTTGTTTTTAGTGTTGATAAAGGGGGTACATTTTGGTGCCTTTTATCAATGCTAAAAAAATAAATGATAATGGTTGCCCTTTAAAAGTTATTATTTTTATGGATGATAAAGGATGCATTTTATGAGAACTTTATGATCTCTTTTTAAAAAATCATCGATAAAAGGACAATTTTGATTCATGTTTTTATAGTAGTGTGGCTTCACAACACTACTCCAACTATAATGGTGAAACCTACCTTTTAAAATATCATACCCAAAACATAATAAGATTCATAATTCCATAACAAGACCCACAATGAAACAATGGTCTTCCCATCCATAACATAAGGTACACTAAAATCCTATGACTTTAGCCTCATGTCGCAACCTGTCTCACCATTCCACAACAAAACATTTTACAGCAAAACATATCTTACCAATACCACTCTTATTTATTGTCTAACCAATCATGCAACAACACACTAGGAATATGACACAATGAAAACTACTATTTAAATTTTACATAAAATTTATCTTCTACCCAATTGAGATACCACCAAACACACCTTAACAACTTTAACTCCCCAAAATAACAATATAAGGGTCGGGAATAGTCTAGGTATTTATAGAAAATCCATAACTCGATGGATAAACAACAACAAGATTATTTTTGTATGTACTTCCATGATAATGGGGTAATATTTTTTTCCTAATATTTTCATATCAATATGCTTAAATTCAAATTCATCATGTTTAACACCTCTATTATCATCAACTCAGATACACTAAAACACTGGAGCTAAAAATTTCATGTGATCAATATCTTATATATCCTAAACAACTCCATGATATGAAATTGATATTGAAATTGGTTTTTTATCCTTCATCGATTAAAAATTCATTGATTCATCAAAAATCATTACTATATTATTTTAAAGTATAGTTATTTTTTATTAATCTTTAGAATAAAATTTATAACCATTAATGTCACACTCAAACCATGTAATCGTATTTAAACATGGCCTTCCAAAAAACTATCTAAGGATTGTTAATTCAACCATATCATTAGTCACATTATCCTTAAACCATGAAAAATTTATTTTTTAAACTCAATCATCACCCACATATCTTTCTTCCTTAGGTAATAATATTTCAATGAATTAATATATGATATTATATATTATTGAACATTTCTAATGTTGTTTATAATGTGTAAATGTAACTCGAGTATTTGATCAATTCCCATCAAATTTTCTTGTATTCCACAAATCCTCTTTCCACTGATATTGACTCCTATTTGGTGAGATGTAAAGAGATCTATATTATGTAATTTAGATAATTAGTCCATAAAATAATTCAAATAAATATTTATAAATATAATTTTAAACATCAAAGTCATTAAATTCATGTTTATTTTTAAAATATTTCTTAAAAATATTCATATGTAATTTGAATGGATATATCTTATGTAAATATATGATTCCGCCTAATGTTATTTCTCACAAAAAATGTGTAACATCCAGACCTGGTCCATTGGATTGTGAAGGTCCAGAGTTCCACTAACCTTAGGTGACATCCCTCTAACAATAATGGTTATAAATAAATTCTAGGGGAATATGAAATCATCATGGGGTGATTTACCCTAAAATAATACAACATATAATAGATAAACTCATCAGAATGAAATGTACATGATGAATGATATAAAATTAATGGATATCCAATTAAATAAGTAACCATTATCATAATCAAATTCATAGTAGTAAAATAGGAGTCGATGATTATGAATCAATAAAAAAACCCAAAGGCATTAATAGAAACCAAGGAACCAATGTGGCACCATGACCAAATCCACTACAAGACAACTCTAAAGTCCAAATACCAAATTATAAGACTAAAGTATAAAGGTTCTCTTCTAGTAAAGTAAAATTTTGTCCCATTTCGTATATCATGATAAAAAAAGATCAACATATTCACTAAGGTTCATATATAGGGGGTGATTATAAAACTCAGTAGATAATCTCCAAGGCTTCCCAAAATATTCATTGGAACAAGAAAAAGTTAGATAAATTTGATTATAAAATAAAAGTGAGCAATATGAAATAGTTGTGCAAGATATAAATTAGTAGGTATAATAACTCACATGATAAAGGTCTTCCATTCCATGCATTCACTCAAACATATAAATTCCAAAAAAATGGTATATAATCCAATATTACCATTGAACATACCCAACTTGTGAGTAGAAATTGTCCCTCCAGACCTAGGTCATCACTTGACTATATATTCTAGAGTTCCCAAAAGTCACCATGGTATCCAAGTTCAAATCTAGTAAGTCCCCAACATATATTATGAACACATGTTACCCATTCCCATTCCAAGTTCCCACACAAAAAACATTCCCTTAAAAAAAATTAACCATAAAATAATTTCATCGAAAACATTATAGGAAATTCCCCCAACCATAACTTCAAATTTAATAATTAATGGGATAATAATCTGGGGTTTTTATCAAGAAATGTAATATTTAATTTTTTGAAAACCAAAACGTTAAAGTTCTATTAAAAGTAGAGAGGGATAAAATCCACCAACCTCAATATGTTTATATCTAGGAATTGCTTCATGAACTCACTGATTTGGACCATCCTCATCTTTTCTTTAATAAATCACAGAGAAATACTATCAAAATAAAATATAAATAATAGATTTAGTTGTATAATTCCTGGTATTCGGTTCTTTATAAGAGATAATGATAATATCCCAAAGGAGAAGGAAAAAATATAACACTTACATTTTATTTTCTAGATCAAACATTGAATGATCCACTAAAATCAACCTCTAGAGTAAATAGAATCCCCAAAATCCCCCAAAGTAACCTTAAAAGTTGATATCTATAATCACATGAAATATAATGAGGCTTTGGGGGCCTAAACTAGATTAAAAATATAATTTTTTTATTTAATTAATTAAATCTTATGGTTAGGCCACGCGGTTTGGAAAAAATGCGCCAACCATGCAGGTGCTATTGGAAAACACCTAAGGATACAAGGATCTATTTCAAAATTTTGTAAAACCATTCACTAACCAATAAAATTTTCATTAACCAAGTTTTTATGAGGCCAGAATATTACTATATAGTTTACCAAAATCATGTGTTAACCATGCACCCACTAGAATGCCCCCAAACACAACTAAAACATCCCAAAACTTAACAAAAATAAAACCAATACCCTTGATGAATTGAGAGTATAGTAAGAAATAATTAATTATGTCAAACAAAGGGTGTAAAATTCTCTCCACTATTGGGATTTCCATCCCTGGAAATCTTGAGTCTATCACTTTTTTTGAATAGTTAGAGCAATTTCTCTTCCATATGATCCTCCCATTCCAATGTTTTTTTCTGTATCATACTATATTTCCACAATACTCATAGA
This sequence comes from Viscum album, assembly GCA_963277665.1. Lineage (NCBI taxonomy): Eukaryota > Viridiplantae > Streptophyta > Magnoliopsida > Santalales > Viscaceae > Viscum > Viscum album. The sequence goes on along the minus strand of OY728164.1, from coordinate 989,598,024 downwards.
AACAATATATATCTACCATGAAAGACCTTTTCTTACCTAACTGTAATTTGAATCAGGGTGTGAATAAAGGTTTCATTAGGCTCAAGAGTCACACAATTTCAACTAGTCACATAGTGTGAACTGGGTTAGTACTTCTTTCTGAGACAAAGAAAATGATATAAACTAAACTAGATCTAGATGGTAGATCTTTCTGATAAGAAACCTCTCCATACCAATTAATAATTCCAAATGGTCCAACATACCATGGATCCATCCTCCCTTGTTTACCCAAACAGTGATACCTTAACCTCAAAGAAACATGCTAGAATTCTTTATCAACTACTTAAAAATACAGGGTGTGATGATGATGATGATGATCTATATAGGATTTTTGATATCTATGGGATATATCCATCCTTTTCCTGATCATATGTATCTTCTAAATATACGTTCACACAATATTTTGTTTAATTAGTGAAGTTTACCTAGTCTCTACTAAACACAGTGGAGGAAGATATGGGTGCCCGTAAAATTCCTCATACAAGGCCATATGTGTTGTGTCCTGATAACTATTTTTATAAGAAAACTACTCCAAACTAAAATGGTCTTCCAATTAACAATAGATTTCCATCACACATTCTCTAACCATTTCCTCCATCATATGAATTTTATACTCTAATTGGATATCCATTTGGGGATGATATGTCATTCTCAGGGTCAACTAGGTTCCAAGGGCTAGTTATAATGATGGATAAAACTATGAGGTGAATCTATGTACTTGGTTGAAGACACTAGAAACTTTTACCCCATATAATTTTAACACTTAATAGGAATAGAGATTATCCAAATCATGTACTATACTTATCTCATGGATTGGAATAAAATGTGAAAGCTTTTTTAGTTGGTCCATAATGACCCAAATGGAATCATTATTTCAAAGATTTCGTTGTATAATAGTGATAAATTCTAATGTAATTTGTTCAAATTTAAATATAGGTATGGAAAATTATTGTAACATGTTGGTTGGTCATTGATGTTTGTCCATAACTTGTTAATAAGTGAGACACATATCACAACATATTTAGAAACCTTTATTTTCATACCTGGAAACCAAAAAAGATCAATCATATCCTCATAAATTTTCTGAATTCCTAGGTGGATATTCTACTTAGAATGGTGATGATAGAAAATTAGTTGTCCTTGTAAATATAGAGGGACTAAAATCCTATCTTGAAACTGAAACACTAAATTAGCATCATTTTTTCATCCATCAGTGGTCTCTCCACCATTGAGGTTTAACATCACTATAAGACAATCAGGGTCTGAATTTTGAGCCTCCCTAACTTATTCAACTAAGTAAAAAATAATAATGAAAAAAAATAAAATTGTAGTATAATCATATTCAAAACATTTCAAGTGCATGTCAGTGATTACTCTAATAAGATATCATTGTTCATGATCCTCCCTAACTTCTAGGTTATATGACATTTTATTTAGTGCATCGATCACATAATTTCATTTATTAGGTGTATAGACCAAGTCAAATTCAAACATTTAGAGATATTTTATCCAACATTGTTTCCTTGGATTAAATTCCTTCTGTGAAAATATGTTTTTCAAAAAAAAATTGATCCATAAACATGGTTCAATTTTTACCAAAGAGATATTGATTCCATGATTTAAAGGAATGGACCACAATTGGTATTTAAAGATCATGGGTTGGATAGTTATTTTTAGTTATCCTCAATTTTCATGAGTCACAAGCTATGACATTATCTACCTTCATGAGAATACAACCCAATCTATATCCATACACATCACAAAATATAATGTATCCCTTGCTTGGTTATAGTGAGATAAGTATCAGTACTAAAGTGAGATGAGCCATGAGTTCCTTGAAATGCTTTTAATAATCGTATCTATAGTAATATTGATTACCCTTCCTTATCAATATAGTCATGGGAGAAGTGATGTGTGAAAAATAAAAAAAAATGTTACAATAATATTCTATTAATACTAGAAAATGTTATATCTCAAATACATTCTTAGGTAGTTTCAAATAAATAATGGCATCAATCTTATTAGGATAGACTGATATGCCTCCTACCAAGATGATGTTCCCAATGAAATAAATTTTTTTACTTTAGAAGTCACACTTTAATAATTTTGAATAAATACAGTTGTCTCACAATATACTCAACATTATCTCTAAGTGATTTCATGATCATCTTTCATGTGAGAATACACTAAAATTTCATCAACAAATACCACAATGAAAAAATTCAAGTATCTATGAAATATATGATTCATCAATGTTATAAATACTATAGGTGATCTAGTGACAAAAAATGGAGTGACCAAGTATACATAGTGACCATAGCAGATTCTAAAAGGTGACTTGGGGATATCCTCTTTCTTAACTCAACTTTAGTGGTACCCCGATTAGAGATCACTGTTGGAGAACAATTTGGATATTTTGAACTGATCAAACATATCATCAATTTGAGGAAGAAGATATCAATTCTTTGTCATAATCTTATTTATCTTATGATGATCAACAAAAAGTTAGAGTGTGGCATCCATATTTTTAACAAATATAAGTGAAGTGTCCCAATCTGACATACTTTATCATAAAAAACCCTTTCTTTTGAATTCCTATAGTTATAACTTTTATTCATGTATTTATGTTAGTTTCATTATATATGATAGAAGTTAAATATGATTCGTTGCTAGGATTAGGTGAAACACCCCAAGTTTTTATAGACCTTTTTTTCAAAAAAAAATAAATTTTTCATTTATATCTTACAATGCACTAAGTCAAACATTCCTTTCACACCAAATCGACTTGTCGTATGTTACATGAAACATCAAGTTGACATACGATACACGCAACACTGAGTATAGATTTTTTTCAATTTATAAAGGAACTATGTTTGGATTATGTTATACACAACACCAAAGGAATCTTTTACTACACGCAATACTGACTTGGCTTGTGTTACACATAAGAGCAACCTTCCTCGATAGCTTCTGTTGGACGCAATACCTAGTTTCACTAAGCAACGATATATTATTAAAATATTATTATTTAATGGTATATAAACTATGTGTTATGAATATCATTAACTACATTTTCAATTTTTTATAACATTAAAATTCATCTTATATATTTTCTAGAACATGATATAAGAACAAAATCAATTTTTCGGATAAAAGAAGTATTTTTCAAAAGAAATGATGTTTTGAAACCTTTTGATGGAACACCCATTTTAAATCTAGTATTTGAAAAAAAAATTATATTAAATTTCACAAAATTAACTTCTTATTTTAGTGTGGAATATAAAAATTTACTTTGGTTGATTTTTTGGTATTTTTCTGATAAGTTTCATTTTTTATGAATAGTGAAAATACTAATTTTTATTTTATTTAAAAGTCATTAAATGGTAAAATTATTTTTTTTATTAGTTTTAAATTTTAATTAGTTCATTTTTATATAATTATGGTTTTTTAAAATTATTTTATATATTAATTTATTATAAAAACATTTTCCATTTAAAAAGGGGCATTTTTCCAAAAACTGTTTTTCGGGACATTTTAATAGTTTTATTTTAAAATAAATTCTGCAATTTTTGTGTATTGAATTTTGAAAAATGGATGTCAATTTTGGATTCATTAGATCTATATTTGGTAATTATGCCCCTTTTAGTGTTGAAAAATATGAATAGTAACCATGGTAAATTTTATTACCAAAGTAAATGGTAAATTAGGTAATTTAGGTTAAAAATAAAATTATAGTGACTAAAAATGACCAAAACAAATGAAAAAATTTTATTTGATGAATTTAATTTGACCCTTAACACTTAAGGATCGAAATTATGTCATTTAATGGACACTTTTCCATGAAAATGGCTTAAATAATATTTAAATCAAAGAAAGACACAAAGTGTCATTTTCTTTGTCTTTAATATCTATTATATATCCACATAGGGACAAATGGGTGGTATCAACAAATATAAATTGTAATTTTTAAATTAATAAACATATTTCCCTGATATTAATTTATTTATGATGTTTTGGGGAAATTTGGAAGATATTATGGTATTTATAATATTTTATTTAATGAAAATTTAAAGATGTCACATTCATGTTTTAAATAATATATCACTTTTAAAATAAGTTTATACATAATAAAAATTCAACTATAAATACTTATTTTAATGAAAAAAAATTTATATTTATCATGGTGATTTATTTTTAATTTTTAATAAATAAATAATTACATTAATGTTTTATATATGGATGTTGCATAAATTATTTATTTGATGAAAAATCGATAAACTAATTTTTATTAAAATGATAATAATAATTAAAGGGGAAAACAATTTACAAAATCTTATTGGTAGAGTATATATCGACCATAAGCATACAATTTTCTAGTTATGGACCATTTGGAGCCATATGGAATGGATTAAGTCAATTATATTATTTTATTTAAAGTAATGTTAAAATTTTCACATTCATACTTTAATAAGTATAAAAATTTTAATATTTGATTTTAAAGAAGATAAATTTGACGACATATATTATTTTGAAATATAGTAAATTTATATACATAATAGTATTTTATTTTTAATTTTTATTTATCCAATAACTATATTAAATAATTACACAATATTGATGTTGTAATTATTTTATTAAGGAAAATATAAAATAAATGTTAATAAAATTATTAAAATAAATATAATTTGGTATGATTAATTTTTCAAATGAATTTTATATATTCCCTTTACCCTTTAGAGATTTTATTAAGTATTTTTTTCTATTATAACATCTTATATTTATATATTTAAAAATCCATGAAATGAACAATGTCAAAATTGACACAATTGATATTTTTTCAAAATAATGATTTATTAAATTATTTAAAAATCATAAAACATTTTTTAAAAATATTTAATAATTATTATATGGTCTAAAATGTCCTAAATTATTCATTTTTGTTCTAATTGACTTCAAATAAGTAAATATTTTACCCTTTTAAAATTGAAATATTTGTTGCCCTAGTTAAAAATTAAATAGAATAACTATGTGTTAATTAAAATGATAATGCTAAAATTGAAATAAAAACGTGTCAAAAATTTATTGTATGATGAGATTACAACACTATATCATATCATCCTTGAAATTGGGATATTTTTTGTTTTTTTTATATGGAGTTTTATTTTATTACAAATTAATATTTTTGAGGTTTACAAAAGTTCCCCTCGCCTCAATTATTAAAGGGCACCTCCTCCCTCTTCTATCCACAGATCATTAATCCTTCAAGTTCATCCATACCCTACCAACTTATCTTCTCATATTCTTTAGTTATGTTCTAGAGTTTTTTTCCTTCTCAAAAGACTAACCCTAGTTCTGTTAATAGGATATCTAAAGAGTGCACGTCAAAGAAGAGGTAATATCCTCTACCGATTCTTTCATATTTATTTCTACTTATATTTTTAATTCATGACTTGTTTCATTATATAATAATAACTACAGTATCACTTATATAATTATATGTTATTATAATTATGAAACAACCATATTCAACTTTTTATCCATCATAAGATAGACGAAATCACCACGCGTGCGTACGTACGGCTTACTGTCTCCACGTTGTAGTGTAATCTATTTTTCACCACCACCTTACATGTATGGGTATAAAAATGTATATAATAACTATATATGATTATTATAAAATTATATTGATTCTGAAATAGAGTACACCATTCAAATCAATACCATTCAATAATTATGGGAATTATATCGTCGCTCGTGCGTACGTATAGCCTATTGTCTCCACGATGCAATGTGATTAGTTCTACATGATAACCACTCAAAAATGATTATATAAATGTAAATAATGAATAAATATGGTATTTATTATGTTAATATCATTTTATAATGGTATAAATATGACCTAATAAGGATAATAGGAACGTATTCAACAAAATATCTATACGATCATGAAGCAGTTAAAACACGAATAACATGTAACAATGAATTGTTACTAACAAACAAAGGATAATATGACCATATATGATGACCATGATTATGTAATAAGTTAATAACATTACATAAATAATTATACAGGTGGTTCAAACACATAAGAATCATATCATACCTAAGGTAAGGGATAATTTTTCAATCTCATTATTATCCGAGATTATTTATTCGTAAGTATTTATTGGGGATATATTTATCATCCATGTCCATGTTTTCCAAAAATGTTTTCATAAAATATTTACTATTCTTTTATGCAGGTTTAAAATCATGTTTTACCCATTTTTGACTTTTACTACATTTTATGGAAGAAATATTTCTTTTTTTACCATACAAGTTACTTTTTTGACTTTTCTGGAAAAAGTAAAAGGAGAATGTTTTTTACTTATACGGAATAAATGGATTTTTATGGTATCATAACTCCTTATTTCCATAAATCTTCCTCTATACAATTTCCATATCATTTTCAATTAAATTATTTTATTTTAAAATCGTGTGGCATTTTGAGAAAAGAAAATATTTTTGAAAAGAAATGATATTTTCCACATGAATTAAGTTCAAGTTTTTTATCAAAATTATTTTCCATCTAAGATGATGCTCTTAAATACGGTTATGTTTCTATCCCTACTATTAATATGATTTTATTTTTTTTAATGATGGAATGATATTTTATATGTATTATGTTATGATGGAATAATGTTTATGAATACCATTTTATTTCTTGGGTTATGCTATAATGAATGATTTATATTTTTGTGGCACATGTAAGAATGATTTCATTATGAGATGGGTGAGACCTAAATATCACTCCAATACATTGGGTAAAAATTTATATATCATTAGATATAAATGACTAGAACGGAAATTAAATCTGGTTTAGTAATACAGGTCTAGAATGGAAAGTAAATCTTGTTCATTAATACATGGATGGAACGGCAAGTAAACCCGATTCAATAATGGAATTTTGCCACTATGATGGTCTTAGAATAAATGTCTTGGATACTATGTAAATATTATTATGTGCTAATTTGTTTTCCACAATTACATGTTTTATTCCAATACTATTTTATCATGGTTAATGTTTCTTTATGATCAATAAATTATGTACTTCCAAGATTTATTTCATGACTTGTGATTTTGATATTTAAACTTTATGTTCATTTTTTTACATTCTAATATTTATGGTCTGTTTTATGTTATCAATGTTTACCCTTACTGAGAATTCAAGCTCACCTGTTTTATTTTTTCTTTTCCCCGTGATATAAAGAAAGGCTTTAGGTAGCAAAACAAAAGGGGAAGATCTTTATGGGAGATGATGAAGATCTTTCACCAAGTAATAATATTATGTTATAAGTTTCCAAAGACACTAAACTAATATGGTCTATGGGTGTCTGTTTGTTTCATGTATTAAGTATTCCACAAAAGTAATGTAATGTCCATGTACATCAATCATGGGTTGTTAGATTTGTTATCAGAGCATAGGTTTAGTCAACCTTTGGAAACTAGGATGTGAAAACTTTAGTGAGATCCCTAGAGATATTTATAATGTATGTCTCGGGATGTCCTGAAGGTTAAGGATAACTATAGGTTACATTCCTAGAATTATAGTAATGATCATGAATAACATAGGATTAAACCTAATATTTTAGAGATTAAAAGTACTCCCCCCTGATTATGTTGTTTTCCTAGTGTGATTTTTGCCTCTCACACTATTATTTTTGGGTTTTAGAAAATGGTATAAAACATGAGGGTTCAGGTTAATTGAGAATTTGATGGATAATGGAATGATATTATTCATGATCAAACAAATTAAATGGGATTTGGAAACATTGTTATTATGCATGACCAAAAATCTCATAATATTATCAATAATATAAACATTGGTGAGTTTCCTGAACCAACTAATAAGAGAAAGATATAATTTCATGGTGATCATAGAGGAAACAAACTTCAATTTTCCTCATGTAAATCATGTCAGAAGAGGCCTCAAGGAGAACGTTTCAAAGGAACTATAAGATTCTTTGGGTGTGGGAAAGAAGGACACAAAGCCATTAATTTCAAAGGAAAGGATTTGGTTAACACAATGGACAAGGATATTGGTATTTCTAAGACATAAACAATGGTAAAATGTTTTAAATGTGGAATGTACGGGCATTAAGAAAATCGATTCCCTAAGGAAAAATCTCATGAAGAGAATCTGCAAGGTCATATGGGTAGTATTTATGTCGTAGACGATGAAGAGATTAAAAATGATATATGATATGAAAGAAGTGTTGAGGAATAACATGATGCAGCTTGGTTAATGGTTTAGAAAGATAGTGGAATGATTACATGATTATCAAGAATAATTTTGTATAAGTATTTTTATGGTATTATGGATTAAATAAATATCTAAGGATTGTTACACTATTGCTTGTCCTTAAGTATTTGAAAGTATAAGTATAGTGATATCGGTAACCATGAAAAGTGATTGAAATATTTTTAGAAGGCATGTGATATGTTCATAATGAAAGAATAATGAGATAATGAGATGTTTGATAGTATTAATGGCCTCATGAAAGATATAAGGACAAAGTGATATCTTGGATTGAGTGTATAGAATTTTTTTGTATTATTGGTGTGTGGAAAGAGTTAATTTTGATAGAATTCATGTTTTGTTTAAGTTTCTACAATAATTCATGTTATTATCATGTTTTAATAGAATACATGATTAAGGTATTCACATGTTTCGAATGTGACAACAAAGAACTACCTTATGAAATATGGAAGATAAATGTTATGTCAATTTAGTTCACCTCTTTCTAAAGTTTTATATTTTCTGTTTTTAGAAGGATTATAATGTTATCCATTTACGGATAGTATAAGTTATATTATGGTTGAAGTTTTTTATATTAATGTATTATCTCAATATAGGTGGCCTTATTCACATTTGATTAACTATGGTAAAATTTTTATTGAGATATATGGAATGACCTATCATTCTATTTCATGATCTACTAACACTTAAAGAATGAAAAATTCAACTTCATTTCATTAAATAAGAGATGAAGTGGAAATTGTTCAAGGCACAAACAACAGTGATATTATACCAAAATCAAGTAAGTATTTATTCTCATTCAAAATATTAACCTTTAGGAATAGGACCTTGAAAAGAAAAAAAATGTTATCTTTGTACATTCTTATCCGATGAATCAGATGGTCCCTTAAATCAACACAGATTTACGGATTTCTGGTATTTAACTTTCTCCAAACCATATTCTCTATCATTATCCATCAGAACTTGATGGCCAGATTTCTCTTCCATATCCATGTTTTCACTTCCCACCTATGTTACCCTATTTGTAAACCCAGTGATGAGTTACTTTGGGTAACCTTTATGTTTCTAACTTTTGTTTTTAAAATGAAGTTTCAGTATTCCTTTTTATGATATGGGTTTCCATGAAAGAAAATTTCAAGTAGTAAACCATTTATAACCTTAATAAATTTTGGGAGGGAAATTCATTTTAATGGGGGTATAATGTAACACCCTGAGTTTTTATGAACCTTTGTTTCAAAAAAAAGTAAAAATTTCTTTTATATCTTGCAAAGAACTAAGTCAAACATTCCTTTCACACTAAACTGACTTATCGTATGTTACATGCAACACCAATTTGGCATACAATACATGCAACATTGAATATAGATTTTGTTCAATGTATAAAAGAATTATGTTTTGATTATTTTATAAACAACACCAAAGGAAACTTTCACTACATGCAACACTAACTTGGCTTGAATTACATGCAAGTGCAACCTTCCTCGGTAGCTTGTGTTGTAAGAAATACTGAGTTTCACTAAACAACAATATATTATTAAAATATTATTATTTAATGGGATATAAACTAGCCATTATAAATATTCTTAAACACATTTTTAATTTTATATAACTTTAAATTTTATCTTATATATTTTCTAAAACATGATATAAGAACAAAATCAAATTTTTTAGATAAAAGAAGTACTTTTAAAAAATAAATATTGTTTTTCCACCTTCTGATGGCGCACGCATTTTAAATATATTTTTTGAAACTTTTATGTGTTAAATTTTAAAAAATAAAGTTCTTATTTTAGTGCAGAATATAAAACTTACTTTGGTTGAGTTTTTGGTATTTTTTTGATAAGTTTCATTTTTTATGAATACTGAAAATACTAATTTTTTTTATTTTGAAGTCATTTAATAGAAACATTATGGTTCAGATTAGTTTTAAAGTTTAATTAGTTCATTTTTATCCAATTATTATCTTTTAAAATTATTTTATACATTAATTTATTATAAAAACATTTTCCATTTAAAAAGGGGCATTTTTCCAAAAACTGTTTTTCGTAACATTTTAACAGTTTTATTTAAAATTTAATTTGGAAATTCTGTATATTGAATTTTGAAAAATGTATATCAAATTTTGATTCAGTAGGTCAAAATATGGTAAGTATGCCTCTTTTATTTTTGACCAATATTAATAGTAACCATGGTAAATTTTATTACCACGGTAAAGGGTAAATTATGTAATTTAGGTTAAAAATAAAACTATAATCACTATAAAATCACCAAACAAATGAAACAATAATAGTTTGATGAATGTAATATGAACCTTAACACTTAAGGATATAAATTATGTCATTTAATGGACATTTTTCCATGAAAATGACTTAAATAATATTTAAATCAAATAAAGACACAAAGTGTAATTTTCTTTGTCTTTAATATCTATTATGTATCCACATAGAGACAAATGGATGGTATCAACAAATATAAATTGAAATTTTTAACTTAATAAACATATTTTTCTGATATAAATTGGGGCCATTTGGGAGATATTAGGTAATATATAATATTTTATTTAATGAGAATTTAAATATGTCGCATTCATATTTTAAATAATATATCATTTTAAAAATAAGGTTATACAAAAGATAAATTTGAAAATAAATAATTATTTGAAATATAAAATGTTTATATTTTTCATGGTAATTTATTTTTAATTTTTAGGAAATAAATAGTTACCTTAACGTTTTATATATGGATGATGCAGAAATTATTTAATTGATGAAAAATCAATAAACTAATTTTTATTAAATTTATTTTAACTATTAAAGGACCAAAAAACATTACCAAATTTTATTGGTAGAGTATATATCCACCATAATAATTCAATTGTTTTATTATGGACCATTTTGTGCCATATGGAAAAGATTAAGACAATTATATTATTTTATTTAAAGTAGTGTTAAAATTGTCGCATTCATACTTTAATAAGTATAAAATTTTTAATGTAAGATTTTCAAGTAGATAAATTAGAATAAATATATTCTTATAAAATATACTAAATTTATATTCATAATAGTATTTTATTTTTAATTTTAATTTCTCAAATAATTATATTAAATAATTACACAATATTGATGTTGTATTTATTTTATTAAGGGAAATATCAAATAAATGTTATTAAAAATACTAAAATAAATATACTTTGGTATAATTAATTTTTCCAATGAATTTTATAGATTCCCTTTACCACCTAGGGATATTATTAAATATTGTTTTCTAGGATAACATCTTATCTTAATATTTTTAAAAATCCATGAAATGAATAGTGTCAAAATTGAGATAATTGATATTTTTTCAAAATAATGATTTATTAAATTATTTAAAAATCATAAAAAAAATTAAAAATATATAATAATTATTATATGGTCTAAAAATTCTTAAACTATTCATTTATTGTCTAATTGACATCAAATAAGTAAATATTTTACCCTTTTAATATTGAAATATATGTTACCCTAATTAAAAATTGCATAGAATAATTAAGTGTTAATTAAATTAATATTGCTTAAAATGACATAAAAACATGTCTAAAATTTATTGGTTGATTATATTATAACCCTATCTCATATAATATTCAAAATTGGGACATTTTAGATGTCTTTAGTTTGGCTTTTATTTTATTATAATTTAATATTTTTGAGGTTTCTAAAAGGGCTCATCACCTCAATTATAAAAGGGAACCTCCTCCCTCATTTCTTCAAAACTAATTAATCCTTAAAGTTCATACATACACTAATCATTTATATTATAAAATTCCTTAGTTACATTCTATAGGATCTGGTCTTCTCAAAAGACCAACCCTAGTTCCATTAAAAGGATATCTAAGGATAGCATGTCAAAGAAGAGGTAATCTCCTCTACCGATTCTTTCATATTTCTTTCTACTTCTACTTATAATTAATGAGTTGTTTCATTATAGGATAATAAATCCAAAAGAAATAATATATTTATATTTTATTATGATTATGAAACAACCATATTCAACTTTCTATCCATCCAAATAAAGACTAAATCACCACGCGTGCGTTTGTACGGCTTACTGTCTCCACGTCGTGGTGTAATTTGTTTTTTACCACCACCTTACTTGGATGAGTATAAAAATGGATTTAATAACTATAAATTATTATTATAAAATTATATTAATTATTAAATATATTAAACGATGAAAATAAATACCATTCAAAAATTATGGGAATCATATCGTCGCTCATGCGTACGTACGGCCTACCGTCTCCACGATGTGATGTGATTTGTTCTACATGATAACCACTAAATCATGATTATATAAATGTAAAAAATGAATAAATATGGTATTTATTATGTTAATATGATTTTATAATGATATAAATATGACTTAAGAAGGATAATCAAAACTTATTCAACAAAAAAACATACGATCATGAAGCATCTAAAACCTGAATAACGACTAACAATGAATTGTTACTAACAAACAAAGAATAATATGACCATATATGATTAACATGATTGTATAATAAGTTAATAACGTTATCTAAATCATTATATAAGAGGTTTTGACACATAAGAATCATATCTAACCTAAGTTAATGGATAATTTTTCAATCTTATTATTATACAAGATTCATTATTCTTAAATATTTATTGGGGATATATTTATCATCCATGTCCATGTTTTCTAAAACTCTTTTCATAAAATGTTTACTATTCTTCTATGTATGTTTAAAGTCATTTTTTACCCATTTTTTACTTTTACTACATGTTATGTAAGGAATATTTCTTTTGTTTACCATAGTAGGTACATTTTTGACTTTTCTAGCGAAAGTACGTGGAGAATGTTTTTTTACTTATATGGCATGAATGGATTTTTACGATTTTATGAATCCTTATTTCCATGAATCTTCCTCTACATGATTTCAAGATCATTTTAAACTAAATTATTTTCTTTTAAAATTGCATGGAATTTTTAGAAAATAAAATGTTTTTGAAAAGAAATGATATTTTCCTCATGAATTAAGTTCAAGTGTTTTATCAAAATTATGTTTCATCTAAGAAGAAGCTCTTAAATAGGGTTATGTTTCTATCCCAATTGTTACTATGATCTTATTTTGTTAATGATGGAATGATATTTTATATGGATTATGTTATTATGGAATGATGTTTAAGAAACCTACTTTATTATTTGGGTTATGCTATGATGAATGATTTATGTTTTTGTGGAACATGTAAGAATGATGTCATTATGAGATGGGTGGGAACTATATCTCCTTCTAATGAATTGGGTAAAGATTTATATCTCATGAGATAGAAATGAGTGGAATAGAAATTAAATATAATTCAGTAATACAAGGTTGTAATGGAAAATAAATCTAGTTCAGTAATACATGGCTAGAATTGCAACTAAACCCAGTTTAGTAATTGACTTTGACCACTATGAGGGTCTTGGATACAATTCCTTGGCTACTATGGAAAACATATTATTTGCTTAATTGTTTTCCACAATTCAATGTTTTATTCCAATACTATTTTAACATGGTTATTGTTCCTTTATGATATATTCCTTACATACTACCAAGATTTATTTCATGACTCATGATTTTTATATTTAAACTTTATGTTCATGTTTTTACATTCTTATTTTTATGGTTTGTTTTATGTTCTCAATGTTTACCCTTATTGAGAATTTGATCTCGCCCTTTTTATTTTTTTCTTTTCCCAAGGATATAAATAAAGCTTTTAGGTAAGAAAAAAAGGGGAAGATCTTTAGGGGAGATATAGAAAATCTTTCACCAAGTTAGAATATTATGTTCTAAGTTTACAAAGTCACTAAACTAATACGTTATTTGGGTGTCTGTTTGTGTCATGTATTAAGTATTCCGCAAAAGTAATGTAATTTCCATGTACGTTAATCTTGGTCCATTAGAGTAGTTTAGTATAAAATTCAACTCCCATTTTAGGTGGTATTCTAGAGAATTTCTCTAAAAAGATGAAAAGTTATTGATATACTATTATAAGAAAATATCTATGTTCAACTACATCAATAAACCCCAAGGTGATCACTGCCAAATTTCTATAATAAGGCCCCCAAAACTATCACTAAATTTCATTCTTTTCCTATTTTCACATATAATTCCCATTAAAATAACAGAAAAACTCCTTCATGAGATCTGAATGTCACCTTCCATGAATAGTTTTCAATATAATCCATGAATTATACTAGCTAATACATTCCCAATATGAGATTGAAGACTTCCATTTCTAAGAAAGTAAACTCCAAAAAACTAGAATGATTCAATCGTAATGGTACATATAAACATTTAAATCCTCTTTGTTGGTCAGAGTGAGTATCTCAATAGGGGTAAATTGAGTACCCAATAAAATTTCTTGTTAAAAAAAGTTTATAAAAAATCCCCCAAATAATTAATGTGGTCTAGTTAATCAAAAATGTAGATCTATATAAGTTCTGATCTTTTAAAGGACTTATCAAAGATTGATTAAGTATCATTTAAAATAATATAAAAACTATTTTAACTTTACAAATAAATGTATGTAATCAAAATATTATATAAACACTAATTAATATTATCTATAAAAGTATAGTATTTGTTTAGAGTTTAAAACAAATTCATTTTAATGCTTTGAAATGAAACAAAAAAACACACCAAAGAATAAACACAAGAGGTTCAGTATCAAGATGAGACCTAATCCTATCCACTTTTAAATCACATGATACCAAGATGACTTTA
Source organism: Viscum album (assembly GCA_963277665.1). Classification (NCBI taxonomy): domain Eukaryota; kingdom Viridiplantae; phylum Streptophyta; class Magnoliopsida; order Santalales; family Viscaceae; genus Viscum; species Viscum album. The sequence goes on along the minus strand of OY728164.1, from coordinate 989,582,917 downwards.
TTATTATAACCTTGATCCAGAACCTATATCGAGTATACACAACATCTAAATAGCTATCCAGGCTATACAGTTACCTCTTCAATAATAACTGTTGGAAAAGAATAAACACGGGTCACATAAAGACCTCTTCCACAATATTGTGGGTAAAATAAATTTAAGATAGAGTTAAGAACATATCTTGTATCTTTTAGTTAAAGTTAAAGAGTCATTGTGTGTTTTATAAATAGAGTAAACCAAACAAGCATTAAATGTAAAGGTTGTAAGAAGAAAGTTAAATTAAAAGGATATATAGAAGAAGGTATTGCTCTTTCTGATATGCTCTGAAGCTTGTGACTCCTCAGATGTATATTAGTTAGGATCTAAATTCATTCCTCAGGAAAACATAGTAAAATAGAGTGTTGTAATATCCCTTTTTCAGTCTATAGGAAAGGATCTTTATGTTCTTTAGGCTTCACTTCCTCATATTCGTGTGTAAAAAAGATACATTGTGTAAGTTGTTTAGCTAATATAACACTTTTTAGTACTCTTCCAGTTCTTTCAATATAGATTCATCTCACTTCACATGTATATGTATATATCTATATATTCTTGAGGGAGTATTCTTATTAATTTAACACCAGCGTGAACAAGTATCCATTTAAAGAACAATCGTTAGGATATTCTGCTCCTTGTACTAAGCTCTGACATCCTCTTTAATGTTACCTATAATGGTTTAAGAATAACTATTAAAATAATCGTCAGCATTAAGTTTGATAATATATCTATTAGAAGCGTTTAATTTAAAATTCTTATAAATAGGTACGATGACTCTTCTGACTGGGAGACAACTCTGGTGGTGAGTCTTCTTAGTGATGACTTAATATTTTGGTGACTTAAACAGGTGGTGACTCAAACAGGTAGTGAGTTGCGATGATGGTAGGTCATGCAAAATGGTGACTCATGTCAGTGGTAGTTCATCTCAATACTTTTATAAATTTCCTAATGCTTGGTTATTTTAATACTTATCAAAAAATTTGGATCCAATATAAAGTCATTTCTGGCGGTGAGATATACTCAATGGTGACTTATTTATGCTGGTAGGTATTTTTTATACTTATTTAAATTTTCATCCTCAAGGTGAATCACCTTTGGCAGTGGGTCTTTCCAAAACTTTTCCAAAATTACATTCTAATGGTGGGTCTTTCTTTGTAGTGACTCAGCTTCAGTGGTGAGTTATTTCTGTACTTAGACAAATTTCCACCAAAATGACTTATAGTAAGAATTATAACATAAAACTAATTAATAACACAATAAAAATGAATTTTGTGATCATTAAAAAAAAGTTTCCAACAATATCCCCCTTTTTGATGATCAAAAATAATTTCATTTTATAAACCACGTATCGAATAAAATTTGGTTTAAAAAAGTTACACTTTAAAAATCTATATAATCTTAGAAAAGAAGAAAATATAATTAAAATGTTATCAAATATATTAAATAAAAAAAGTATGTACCATAATTAGTAAAGATGGAATCAAATAAAGAAATTTAAATTCTTATGGTATCAAGGGTATTAAGTATAAAATAGTTCTATAGGTAGTTAATAAAGATGGTATCAAATAAAGAATCAAATGGTATTAAGGAACAACATGAATGAGGGTTCCAATGGATAACATTACTTTAAAATAAATACCATATTCATTATCCCCATTTTTGGATTATCAAAAATTGAAAAGAAAAGAAGTAAAGTCAAAGAAATAAAATATGAATAAGAAGAGATCCTTCATTGAAGTACAGTGATTATCATGAATGACAAGAAATAAATAATACAATAAATGGTCCTAAAAAATTCCCTATTAAAGACTTATATTCTAAGATAAATGCTTCTCAGGCTGGGTATAAGGAAAAATGGGTGCCTTTTACTTTCCCTTATTAGAGTAAAAGGGAAAAATAGTATAAATTGAGGAAACTATAGGGGAAGAAACTGTGGGTATAGGGACAGAGGTAGAAGGTAGAATCTCCGAGATTATCATAGGTTGAAGTTGTCATACTACTTTCACTAGAGAAACACTTAGAGGTTGAAACTCAGCAGGTAGAGGTGCATTGGGATCTCAAGAAATATTTGGTCTAAAAAATTCTTAATAAATTGTTAGAGTAGTAATATGACAAGTCATAGGTATAACCTCATGAGCAACCACTACAGTCCCAAACACATGTTGAAAAAGGTTTCATTAGATTTATTAAGTCCATTTTTATTTGGCCTCCTCACACGATGGAACTAAAAAATTCCTTCTTCTCCTCCATAAAATACTGTAGTACTGGGGTCATCTCCTTCAACTGACTGACTTTCTATTTGAGGGATCTGGTGATTAGAGGTATCCTGAGGTTCTCAGTTAGGATCTTAAAGTGTAAGTTAATCTTGTTCTTAGTGTATATCCTATAAATGTAATACTTTATTACCTTTGTGATGGTATCTTTATCATTCCTTATATCATCCATATATTCTCTAACCATAATATAAACATGATCACTATTAAGTATGGTTTTTCTCTAAGTATATTGATGGATATTAGGGGAATCACCTAAAATTGTTCTAAGCTCCACTCTAACAACTAATCTGATCAAATAAATATCAAGAGAAGGAGGGGGAGCACTCAAAGTAGAAGACATAGAATATTTGTTCTCCACCCTCTCCAACAAAGCAGCCATGGAATCATAAAAATAAGTTCTCATCTCATCCATTGTAGATCTCAAAGTCACCATATAATTTTCTAACCTCCTATTTTCTATCTCCACTTTGTGAATGTTATGCATCATTTTGGGTAGGATGTGCTGGATCACAATCTTAAACATATGCCTTACATCTTTCTCACTAAGATTAGTGGCTAAGGGAGGTTGAATCTTCAGAATCCTATCAAAATTATAAATAATAACTTCCCTTAAAGGACTCTAAGTCATCTTTGGATACAACATCAATAGGCACAGATTCAACAACAGGTGAAGGAAAGGTTATAACAACCCTCACAACCACAGAAGCCTCTTATGGCTCAGAATTGACAGACATATCACAAGACAATTTCTAGAATTAACATGTAGAATCTATTTGATCTACCATTTATCCATTAGGACCCAAATCCATTTGATCTGTAAAAGAAGTTATCTCATCATATACCATTCCTCAAAATATCTAACATTAAACCTAGACGAAGAAATAATATAGATATAAACTATTAAAGACTTATGAAATATGGGTACACTTGTTGCAGGTTCAATAACCATAGGCTCAATAGAAATCTTCTCCTCAGATTCTTTCACACCAGCTGTCTGCTCAAAAAATGCACGCTAACCAGATTCACCATCAGCAGGGTCAACATGGTGACAAAAAAGACTTATAGATTCCTCCCCATCAAAAGATTCTTTTATCTCATATCTATTATCACTATAAATATATTTAATTGGGCTTGGTCTTTCCTCTGATATAAAAGAAACTAAAAAACCTGGATAAGAAACCAATGTCAGAGGAATCTCAATATCCTCAGCACCAATATGTCCTATAGGACTATCATGGTCAAAACCACTATCACTTTCATATCCATCACCATCTTCCTCATATTTTCTATCCCCATTTTCTTCTTCTGTTTCTTCTTCTTCATCATCTATATTATCACCATTCTCATCATCACTTCCATTTCCATTACAATTTTCTTCAAAATATTTAGAATTAATTTTTCACTGTTCTTCACTATAAACCTCAATTTAATCTTCATAACTACCTTTTTTTAAAATAGTCACTCGAATAGGGAGATATCTATGAGATATAGGTTCAACATAAAAAAATATTAGGTGGACTCTTAGGAAAGTATGTGTCACTACCTTCATAAACTAAAAACTCATGCTCCTCATCACCAGAAGAAACTTCCTCTTCTTCCTTATCTGGATACTCTATAACTTAATCCAGATCCAAGATAGGATCCATAAGATTATTTATCCTTTTACATTGATAAATAGTATTTAAATCCTCATAACTCCTCTCAGCATCATCAACCCACTGACTCTTCTAGGGGTTCAACTTATCTTTATTATTTTTTAAATGACTCTTGTAATGAAAAATCCTCAACATATTACTTTGGTTTATACTTCCCTATCAACCAATCCCTTGGCCACCAGCATGGATGAGATGAACTTTGGATGGATGGTAGAGTTTTATCAAGAAGATGCATTGCACGTCTAGATCATATGAACTATTAGGTATCTTCACAAATTAATCGTTTCTACTCTATTCATAATACATAAGATATAAATATATTGATACCTAATTGTGGTGAAATCCCCCTTCCACAAACACAACATATACTGGATAAACATTAAAAGAAAAAGACATTCACCATTAATCTCAACTATAGTTGGTATTCTCACTATCACTTAGAATAGATCCTTGGTATTTATTTTGGAAACCTTAGTGAGGTAATTTCAGACATATGGCCCATTGTCTTGAATGGAAAACAACTTTGTGTCTATTTTTTCTGCTTCTAACCCAGTCTTTATATTCCTCAAAGATAAACTCAATATACTGATAGAACCGGTCAACTAACCTAGGACAAAACTGCCTCTCGATAGAAGAAAACCATTCTACCCATCTATAGTCTTTAATAACTCTAAGAACCAAATACTTTCTTAGCAACAACCACTCATCATGAACTTCCTTTCTAGGTACTAAAATAATGATTCACAAGATGCAGGTTCATTGGATCAACAATTGGATTGATCGGCTCTCATTTCTACTTATTTGAAGGATACAACTCATCTAGAGATGAATCTATGTCTCATTTCACTATAACCATAGATATCGACTCATAATCTTTAGACGATGTCAAGTGAATGATAACATTTGAGAGAGAAAGGGTCACGGTGAGGTTCGAAGGTGAGGCGTGATGGAGTGAGCGTCGAAATTATACAACGTTCTAATTTATATCATATATGAATTTAAGGATTTATAAATTAAAAAAAATAAAATAACATTTAAATTGAATATAAATTAAATAAATAAATAACCCATAAATAAGAATTAGTCATGGTGGTTAAAAACTCTAATGGTGGGTAAAACTCAAACAGTGACTAAAACTCTGCTGGTGGGTAAAATGCCAATGGTGGGTAAAATAAAATTAAACTTACCCAAAATTAATCATGTCTAATTAATGTTTTATATAGTTCATTCTCTCAAAATTAAATGTAATAGTGAAAATATCAATAACCTGGTGTTCAATTCTAATGTATTCAAGAGTTAAATCACCCTTTTGAAAATGATTTTTCAAGATGTGATGTATTACATCAATTTATTTCTAGAGTGATATACAGGGTTCTTATAAATATTTATAGCACTTGTTTTGTCTCAATTTATAGGTATATGTCAAAATTGATATCCATGGTATAGAAAATCGTGTTTCATCCACAAAATTTGAGCAAAACAGCTACTTGTAGCTATGTATTCAACTTTAGTTGTAGAAGGTGAAAAAAAATGTTTCTTAATACACCATGAAACTACAGACCTTCCAAAATTATGACATGTTCCATAGGTGATTTTTTTATCTAACTTTAAACAATCAAAATTAGCATCTAAATAACTAACTCGATCAAATAATTGTACTCTCAGGTAGAACATTCCTAAATTAGTTGTATACTTGAGGTATTTAAAAATAATTTTTACAGAAATTAAGTGTGACTCTTGGTTTTTCTTGAAAATGAACACATATACACACACGAAACATAATTTTCGTTTGGCTAGTAGTTAAATAGATAATACTTCCAATCATCCTTTATAACTGGTTTGATCCCCTGATTTCTTAACTTCATCAAGATCCAACTTATAAGTGGTACTCATAGGAGTGTCATTACTCTTAGTTCTATCCAAACCAAAATGTTTTAAAAGGTATTTAGAATATTTACTTTGATTTAAAATAATTTCTTTTTTATTCTGATAAATAATAAAACCAAGAAATAATTTCAGTTCACCCATTAAACTCATTTCAAATTCATTTTTCATCATCTTTGAAAGTAATTACAAAAATAATTCTTATAATATCTAAATAAAATATCATCTACATATATTTTAACAACTAAAATATCTTTTGAAATTATTTTTATGAATAGGGTAGGATCAAATATACCTTTTGAAAATTATTTTTAAATAAAAAAAGATTTGAGCCTATCATACCAATATCTAGGAGCTTGTCATAAACCATATTAATATTTTGTCAATTTAAATACATTATTTTTAAATCTAGGGGGTTGTTCAAAAAAACATCCTCAACTATATATTCATTCATGAATTTAATTTTTACATACATTTGATATATTTTGAAATATAGATGTGATGTATAGGCTAGCAGTATTCTAATGGATTTGAATTTTTCTATAGGTGAAAAGGTTTGAATATAGTTTATAGATTCTTCTTGACTATACCCTTTTACAATTATTTTAACCTTATTCCTCGTTATTGTTCCAAATTTATCAATAATATTTCTAAAAATCCATTTAGTGCCAGTAGTCAAGGTTTCTCTAGGTCAATCAACAAGTTCCCAAAATTTATTTCTTTCAAATTGATTATGTTCTTTTTGCATATCCATTATCCGAAATTCATCATTAATTGCATCATTGATGCTTTTAGGTTAAATTTGTGTAAATAATTATTGATGTTCAACCTAGTTTCTTAGAGAAGAACTAGTTTTTGTACCTCTATAGAAGCCTCCAAATACAGAATATAAAGGATAGTATTTAAGGGTCCTAATAGATCTAGAAAAAGAATGTTTGGTCTGATCACCTCATGATCTTCTACAGTTTATAGTTCTGGATCTTGATGTTTCTCATAACTGGATGATTTTTCTAAATGATTTACAGCAGAATTAGAAGGTTTATAATTTATTTTCATAGTGGATAAATCATTCTCAAGGTTTTCTAAAGGGTTTTTAGGATCATGTGGATCTATCTCATCAAACTTGATATGGACATACTTTTCCACAAACTTGGTTCTTTGGTTAAAAACTCTATAGGATTTACTAGAATTTGAATAGACCAGGAAAATTCTTTCTTCACTTTTGGAGACAAACTTTTCAACATTATCCTTAGTGTTAAGAATAAATACTTTCAAACCCAAAACTCTAAAGTAATTAATCTTAGGCTTTATATAATTCCAAATTTCATAAGGGGTTTTCTTTAGGATATTTCTAATTAAAATTCAATTAATTATATAGAAAGATGTATATATAGCCTCTACCTAAAAGTATACAGCTAAATCATATTCATTAATCATTGTTTGGGATATCTATTGAATTGTTCTATTTCTTATTTGTACATCTCCATTCTATTGGTGGGGTCTTATGAGTAGAGAAGTTATGGTTATAACCATTTTTTGATAAAAAGGATTTAAATTATTGATTTTAAAACTCACAAACATGGTCACTCTTAATGTCTTAATTCAAAGTATATTTAGTTTTTCTACAAATATAATATACTTGGTAAAGTGGGATAAATATTCACTCTTATAACCTAAAAACTAATATCCAAGTATACCTAGAAAAAAACATTTACAAGTACATAGAAATAGAGATTCCCATTTGAACTAGAAACTCCAGATGGTCCAAACAAGTCTTTGTGAACCAAATCAAGTGGTTAATAAGTTAAAACTTCATTCATTAATTTAAAATATTTTTTTGTTTCCTTTTTTGACATGGGTTACAAACTTTTTCATTCGGGAATTCAATTTTTGGTAGATCCTTGACTAATCCTTTCCTGGTAAGCTTTCTAAGTGAGTTGATATTATTGTGGCCTAGTTTTCTATGACAAAGCCAAGATTCTCTATAAAATGAAATTAATCAAAAAAAATTGTGAATCTAAAGTATCAAGATTAATATCATATAAATTCTCATTTATTAAAGTACAAAATACTAAATCATTTTTAGAATTAAAAACATTGGAAACATTATTTTCAAACAATACATGAAAACTATCATCATGTAGTTGTGTTATGCTTAGAAAATTATATTTTAAACCATCAACTAAAATTACTTTAGAAATCAAAACTGTGTTATAGTTACCAATTTGGCTAAGGCCAATGATTTTTCCTCAAGAATTTTCATCAATGGGGATATTTCCACCATCAACTTTTATTACGTTCTTGAAGATTGTATAGTCTTCTGTCATATGTCTAGAATAGATCCTATCTAGGCACTATAGACTTATACAGGAGATCTTTAAGCAGGATCCCTATTAATTAATTGTATTCCAAAAATCATTTTGGTATCCAAAATTTCTTGCGTCCAGAGATGTTAATAATTAGAGCTTCAGGAACCTAGATTTTCTTAATAGATCTCATATAATAAGACTACAAACTTTCTGAAATAAAAACTTTATTTATTCCACTTGAGTAAAAACTGAAAGTATAATTTCTAGAATTGGATTTAGGAATAAAAAAAATATTAAATATTCTCCTCTTTCCAGGTTAGTAACCTAGACCAACAATATATTTAGGAGCAATTTTATTTCCTATTAATTGAGTGGGAGTTTCTTTTCCATTGGTTAATCTCTCTAAGTATTTATTTATCTGATCATTTGAAAATTTTTGTTCAGTATTTTCTTTCATAATTCAACATTATTTTCTTTCTCTACAACAAAATCAGAATTAATATTAATAGATAAAGCATGTTTTTTCTTAAAAAAAATATTTGTCTTTGATCTCGTTAATGGAATATTCAAGCATATTTCAATATTCAAACATATCTTCTTTTGACCTATCATCATTTTCCTCTCTATAATGATCATAATTATTTATATAAGATACATTAGGTACCATGGATATTTTTTTCAAAAATAAAATATTTTCTCTATTAGGATTCTCTTCATGAGTCCAGTCTGAGTCACTTGAGATGTCCTCAGAGGCACTCTATGTGGATTTCATGGATTTATTATATTTCTTATCCTTATCCACATACTTCTTTATATACTTTAACTTGGGATAATTAGCCTTTACATTTCCTTTTCTCTTATACTCATAACAAGTAATCTCATTTCCATTATCATATCTTTTTTATTCCTTATTTCAATTACCTATATTGTCATACTTTCCCTTATAGCTAGGTTTTATAAATAATTTATTCTTTTTATATAACTTATTAAACCCTCTGGTTAGATGGTCCATTTTATCATCACTATCAGCTGGTGATTCTTCATTATTAGAGATTTCAGATTTAACTTTTTCTTTTAATTTCTATTTTGATTCAGTAGTATTGAATGCTACTTATTTCCTCTTCAGTTTGTCATTATCTTCACGATTAACATTAATCTCTTCCTCAAACATCATCAACTTACTAATCAATTCCTTCACAAGTAGTATACTAATTTCATCAGATTATCTTATTGAAACTAATGTCCATCTCCATCTCTCTAGAAGACATCTCAACAGTCGTATAATTTGATCTTTGTATGAAACTAGATTTCCCAAGGAGTTCATTGTGTTCACTATCTCATTAAAACTGAGATACATATCTGAAATCATCTCATCAGGTTTCATCTTAAATTTATCATATTTAATTGTATAAGTATTCAATATCATTTCTTTCACAGTAGTTGTTCCTTCATGAGAAATAGATAATGTATCCTAGATTTCATAAGTAGTTTTACTAGAAGATGTTCTATTTAATTCTTCATCACCTGAATAATAGTAAAGATCATTTATAGCTTTTCATTTGTTTTTGTAAGAAAGTTTGGTAGCATCATCCATGTATTCCTAGTAGTCTTAGGTAATTCATATATATAATATATAGTAGACCATATTTCAAACCCATTACTTTCAATATGAATTTATTTTTTTATTTTCCATTGAACATAATTATTTTTATTAAATAGAGGAATTTTGGTATTATAACCTTCTTTTCTACTCTCTATTTAATGAACTAAATTTATAATAGATAAAAATTTAATATCTTTAAAACAAAAATAAAAAAAACACAGTTAAAAATATTTTGAAATTACAATGATACCAAATGTTTGTCGGAGTCAGTATCTCAATAGGGGGTTGAATTGAGTACCCAATAAAAATTTCTGTTAAAAAATTTTAAATAAAATATTCAAATAATTAAAGTAACCTAGTTAATAAAAACAGAATATCAATATAAGTTATGATCTTTTAAAGGATTTCTCACAGAGTGATTAAGTCCCAGTTAAAATAATATGAAAAATATTTTATCTTTTAAAATAAATTTAATTATTCAAAATATTATATAAACACTAATTAAGATTAAATGTCAAAGTAATGTTTTTTTTACAATTTAAAATAATTTAAATTTAATGATTTGAAAAGAAATGAAACAAAACACACAATGGAATGAATGCAATAGGTTCAATCTCAAGACGAGACCTAATCCTATCCACTTGGAAATCATCTAATTACAAGAAGATTGTATAAATATAATCTTGATCCATAACCTAGATCAGGTATACACAACAACTAAAATATTTCCAGGACACACAGGGTCCTCTTCCTTAATAACCATGGGAAAAGAATAAACACATGCCACATAGGTACCACATCCACAACATCAAAGGTAAATAAAATGTCAATATATTGTTAAAAATATATTTTGACTATTTCAGTTAAAGAGCTAGAGTTAGAGTGTCTTTTATAAATAGATTAAACCATACACTACTTTAAATGTAAAGGCAACAAGCAGAAAGAGCAAGTAAAAAAGATAAATAGAAGAAGGTGTTGCTCTGTTTGATGTTATCTGAAGCTTGTGACTCCTTGGATGAATATTTTATTGGATATCAAGTCATTTATTAGGAAAAATATTAATATAGAGCATTTTAAACTCTCATGTTCGGTATGTAGGAAAGGATCTATATGTTCATTATGCTCCACTTTCTTATAGTCGTGTGTAGGCAAGATGCAGTGTGTAAGTTCTTCAACAAGTCTCACACTTAGTAGCACTCTTACAGTTCTTTCAATATTGTTCCAAATCACTTCACATGTATTTATATATAACTATATATGAATTAGGTGTTATTATTATTAATTTAAAATCATCATGCGTGATTATCCATTTAAAGAACAATCATCAGGATCTAATGGTCCTTGTACTGAGCTATGACATCCTCTTTAATGTTACCTACAATGGTTTAAGAATAAACAATTAAAATAAACATCAATATTAAATTCAACAATATATCCATTAGAAATATTTGATTTAAAAGTCCCAAAAATAGTGATAGTGACTCCTCTAATGGTGAGACAACTCTGGTGGTGAGTCATCCTAACAGTGACTTAATCTAGTGGTGAATTAAGCTGGTGGTGGCTTAGGTTAGCAGTGAGTCAGGTTGATGGTGGGTCATTCTCAATGGTGACTCATCTCAATGTTATTTCATTTCAATACATTTCCAAATTTCTTAATGGTAGGTTATTTTAATACTTTTCCAAATTTTTTGATTAAGTATCAAGTCAAGTATAGTGGTGAGTCATCCTAAATGGTGACTTCTTTATAGAAGTATATATTTTCTATAATTACCCAAACATTCTTCCTGTAGGTGACTCGTCTCTGATGGTGTCTCTCTCCAATACTTTTCCTAAATTCTATTTTGATGGGGGTTATTTCCTGGAAGTAACTCAGCTTCAACAGTAATTCATTTCTATACTTAGAAAAATTTTCACCAAAATAACTTTTAGTATAAAATGTTATCATACAACATAAAATTAATTAATAACATAATAAACATGATTTTTTTATCATTAAAACAAGGGTTCCAACAGTCTTCATTCCCATTTCCCAATAGTTTTCTTAATGATCATAACATGAGGCATAATTTAAACAAGAAATCCTATTTTCTTATCACACGAGAAGAAATAAAATAATGGGATGAACTAGTGTAAAACCAAATATGAATGATGGTATAGTTAAGGATAATGGTACCATACACTATTGAGGGACCTATATATTTGATTGGAATACTCTACTCAACTTCAAAGAGTTTTTGATCCACTCCCCCTAATTGATTCCTTCTCCCCTTTTGATGCAGTTCCTGCGGAGAAGTTGGGGTGTTTCTGGAATATCCCAAAGTACTTTGATTCTAATGGAAATAACTACTATGTAAAGAGAATTCTCATTGAGAATTAGAATCCTATGATATAGTAAAAAAGTTAACCACTAGTTCATATCTAAATATTTTTGCAATATCATTATATATGCACCTTCAAACAACAATTATAGAAATACTGAGGCGGTTCCATGAATTCACTCTTTATGATCCCTAAAACCCCACATTGAAAACAACTAATTTGGTTACTATGACACTGAGGGAAAGAAAAAAATCTGGTGGACTAGTTCTCTATTACTTCTATACCCTTGGAGTATCTCACCCTTCTATTCTTATTCCCTACACTAGAGTTCCCACCTATGTCTGGAAGGACAAAGGTATTACCTCCACCGAGGTTCCCAGTGATATCTTTCTCTACCACTATATCATTTTTCACCATGTTTTTTTAATCCTAGATGAAAATCACTATCACTTGAGAATTAATGTCTAATCAAAGACACACTTAAAAAAATTATTCCTTAAGTAACTCATTATCTTCCACTTCTAGTTAAAAATAGGAAAGGTGTATAATTAGGGCCCTTTATTCTATAACATACAGGTTTCCTTAATTAACTTGGAATGTTCACAACACTCGGAAGGAATGAATTTATAATTTTTTATCATATAATTCCTTAAATATATCCTTTGTGAGGCATTGTTCAACTTTAGCTTGAACAGCTTGGTCCCAACAATGTCGTTCCAAATCCTCAAGCTTATACATAGAAATATTCACTTTGTTTTCCATTGAGATCCACAATAAATAAAATATTATATTCATCCTCCAAATCCAAGCATGATATTGATGTATTCCTAGTGGTGATTCTAATTCTAATTCATGATACTAGACTCACATTGGTTGAAGCCACAATGATGAAGTGATGACAAACCTAGATGTTCTTAACAACAACATTTGTACCTAAACAACCATGGTAACTTGAATTTTCTTATAAATAGGTTGTATACACCTTTTCATAATACACATTTCATTTCCCAACACATCCTATCTTAATTCCTACCACTACGAATGATGGACCACACCAAAATGATAACATTTGTAACATCTCAACACATCCCATTGGCTTAGGAAGGACCAGAGTGCACCAACCTTAGTTAAAATACCCTAGATACAAAAGGCAAGAAATAAATTCTAAGGGTATATGATATCATTTGGGGATGATTTACCCTAAAATAATATAACCTATAATAGATAAACTTGACAGAATAAAATGAACATGTTGCATAACATTAAATTATTAGAAATCCAATAAAATATGAAACTAGAATCATAATTAGGGTCATGATAGTAAAATAGACACCAATAATTCTACATTAACAAAAGATCCAAAGTCACCAAGAGAAATCAAGGCACCAATGTGTCACCTATACCAACTCGACTAGAATACATCTCTAAGATGAAAGTCCAAAAAAATTGATATATCATAGTGCACTACTAGTGAAGTTTGATACCTTTCCCTTACATGTATCATGGTAAATAACATATATATATATATATTCCCAAAGGTTTATATTTGGGGGTTTTTATACAAACTAGTATTCAATCCCCATGACATCCCATATATTTCATTGAAACAAGAACAAGTTAGCAAACATTTAATATAAAACCAGAGTGAGCAGTATAAAATTTTTATGGAAGATATACATATACATTATCATGATAATAACTCACACCATGAATTATACCCATTCCATTAATGAACACACACATTCAAATGACCAACCAATGGGTTCCTAGCCCATATGACCACTGAACTATCCTAACTTGTGAGAAAAACCCATCACTCCAGAAACAAGTCAACACTTGGCAGTATAATCCAATGTGCCACCAAATCAACATAGAAAACAAGTATGAATCTAAAAACACCCCAATATGAAGGATGAACATATTCTACCCTTTCCAATTAAATGTTCTCACACCCCAAAAAAATCCTTTAAAAATAATTTCAAAAATAAGCATTTCATTGAACACATTGTGGGAAAATTATTCAACTCATAACTTTAAAGTTATTAAAAAATAATAGAATAACCATCGGTTTTCATCAAGAAATCAAACATTTACTTTTTTGAAAATTGAAACCTTCATGTTCTTGACAAAGTGTAGGGGTAGAGTAGCAACCAATATCAATATGTTCATTTTTATAAATCACTTTGTGTTCTCTCTAATCCAGAATCCCCTTGCCTTCCCTTTAATTAATCCTAAAGAAATCATTTCAAAATCCAAAATAAACCATACATGCAATAATAAAATCCCAATTATATGTTTCTTTGTCAAATATAATGAGAAGATAACGAAGGATAAAAATAAACATAATCCTTACCTTGGATTTCTTAGGTCCCATGCCCAATGATTCATTGAAATTAGCCTCTGGAGTGAAGAGAACACCCAAAATCACCAAAAGAAACAATGGAATTTGAGAGGCAAAATCACACAAGGAAGAATGAGGGTTTGGGGGCTTACACCAAATTAAAAATCTAATTTTAATATTTAATTAATTACCTTAAATGGTTAGGCCATATGGTTTGGAAAACCATGTGCATATCATGTGAGAACTATTAGACAACACCCAAGGCTGTATGGCTTGGTTATATTATTTAGAAAATATTCTAACAAATATGAAATACATAACTATCCAGATTTTATTGATCCTTTAAAATTATTATATGGTTTACCTAAGTTGTGTTCCAACCATGCACCTTGCTTGGGTCCCATTTTCAAGTTTCACAGCTTCCTAGGGAAACACATGGTTTCCCCTAACTATTCAACAAATTTTCACCCTCCACAAATCCTCTAAAAACTCCTAAAACTTCCAAAAACTCAAACCAAGACCTATCATTCCTTAAAAGTACAGTAAGTAATTGTAAAATTCCTCAATTCAGGGGTTTTACAAAATGTATAATTACATCTACCATGATATCAAAAAATGATTGTGAAAATACATCTCAAGTTGATAGAGTATATTTATAGCATCATTATCCAAAATATTTAATGAATTTAGATCTATGAATTAGATAAAAATATAATTAAAAATTTAGTATACCTTGATGATGTTCATTCTAACACAAATCCATAGTTTTCCATGTGTTGTAACTTGTATTATTTTTTGAATCAAAATATGTCCATCCTGATAATTCTTTCATGTTAACCTAAAATATTTTAAGGATATGAAAGTATTCACATTTGACAAATATACCAAAGGCACATTAATACATTATAATAATTAGCAAAAAATATTATTTTCTCACTCTTTGATAACATATGAAAAGTCAAAGTCAATTATGTTTGTTTTCATTTAGGAGATGGAGAAAATAACATACATAATCCCACTGATAGTAAGTCTAATCTAACATTAAACCTATCCTTTGTATTTTCTTTTATATCTTACTTTTTTATGATAAAAATATCATATATATTATTCTCAACATGAATCACCTAAATTTTCTGTTTTACTTATAGATATCTCTAATAAGGAAGAACAAATAGGATTGTTCATTTCTTTTATATATTTCTATCTTTACCCGATTTTCTATCTTCTAAAAGGTAACCCCGTTATTTTTCACCCTCTCAAAATATTGATTGAATGGCAAAGGATCTGGTGCAACATCATATACTTATGAGTTATTAAATACTTTTTTATCTTTAATATGGGTAATTCATGTGAAATAACCATCAATGGTATTTGTACACTATTTTTATCCCATGTCATATTGGATGATATGAATTCCATCCTTCACAAATTAGACATTTTTTATATCACCTTCCATTATATCCTAAAAAAATACCAAAATTCAAGAAATTATTTATTATAAACATTATCATTGAATGAAATTTAAAACATATTTTTAATATAAATCGAACACTTTTACCCATTCCTTTCATAATAGTTTCAAATTATCAATCAACAATTACATGTAAAAATAAAAATCTTTTCCATAATATTTTTCCCTAAAAATCATCAAGCACATCAAAACACATTTCCACTCTATACAAATATATAGGGATGGGTTGTAACTTTCTAAAAATAATATTTCATGAGAAATATTGGATATTGAGTCTTCAATATAGACTCATATATTTATGAAAAATCCCATTATAAGATTTCAAACTTCATTTGAAGAATAAAGAAATAGTTAATCAATTTTCTCCCATTTTGGGTAATCTTATAAATGAAATAATCTTCCATCAGATAATTTATCATATGCATTTTATCTTAATCGTTTTCATTTATTTAATTTTAAAATAAATGTTTAAATAAGAAATTATAGGATTGTCACACCCCGAACTATCTTTTATTTTATTTAATAATTTTCTTTGACCTTTAAAATTTTGTTGGGGCCTGGGTTGAGTCTCGGACGAAAGACTTTTGAGTTATGTCAAAAAAACACCATTTTCAGTCGACGTTGCTAAGTGCTCAGGCAGAGCACATTTTGAGTTGACGTTGCTGGGCGCCCGGGAATATCGCGTTTTGAGTTGACGTTGCAGAGCACCCGGGCAGAGCGTATTTTGAGTTGACATTGTTGAGCTCCCGGGAAGAGCGTGTTTTGGATATCCCACGCGGCGCCGCTTAGACATCGGTATGATCCACCTTCCTTCATAAAATTAAGATGGGTAAAGTTGTGATTTATTGTGTTATTTAAAAATTTTATTGTTGTTAATAATTTTATAATTTTTAAAAAATGAAATAATGAATTATTATCATTATTCATATTATTATAATTATTATCATGTTTGTAAAAGTTATTAATTATTATTACAATTAAGAAGTTTAATTATTATTAGTGTTATTATTATTATAGTTTAAATTTATTATTATTATTATTATTTACTTGTGTATTATTATTAGAATTATTATTATTACTATTCTAATTATAAATTTTTATTTGTATTTTTTTATTATGGATTAATGTTTTTTTTTTTGGTTATATTTTTCTTTTAGTTATTTTTTTATTTATTATTATTATTATTTATTTTTCCCTCCTAACCCTAGCCCTTATCACATTTTTTTCCCTCTTTCCCCTGTCCTAGGCAGCGCCGCCACCCCCCTTTTTCTTTTTTTCTTCTTCTTCCCGTAGCAGCGCCCCTGCCTTGCTACTTTTCCCCGCACAGAATCACCCTCCTCCTACGCACAGTCGGCCGACTGGCCTCCGGCCTCGCCTTGCCTCTCCCTTTGACCTGCTGTCTGCGCAATCCTGGTCTCCCTCTCTACATCGCCAATCAGCTGCAGTCCTCCACATATCCTCATCCTTCTTGCAGCGATGCCCCCTAGACTCTGCACGCCCCAACGCCCTCCTTCCCAATGATAGCCGCTGCGCCTTCCTCTTGCTACACTGGCTTCCTAATGGTCTGTCCCGATGCCCCTGTTACACCCAGCACCGCCCAGCAGCCCCGCACAGCACAGCATCACCCTACCTCCCTCGCAGCTACCCCTCTCTTCTTCTCCCTGCCCGCAGGTCTCCTGCACCATGCCCCTCCTTCCCTCGCACAGCAGCGCCACACGACTCGTGTTCTGCCCTACACAGTGCCCCGACCACCCACCGGTCCCCTGTCCCACACCATCCGAGGCAATCTGCAACCCACCGCCCTCCTGATGCATCCCTCCTTCCCTGCGATGATGCCGCACGAGCCACGGTTAGCCGACCCGTCAACATCCTACTCGCCTCCCGCTACCCGGTCGTGACCTCAGCCCCCTTCAACACGAGCAGGCAGTACACACGATTCGCCTCTCTCCCTTCAACCGGATTCATCCCGGCATGACTCAACTTCAACCCTCGGCCCTTATCAACCAGACCTCCCTTCTTTTCCCTCATCGTAGCCATTGTCTGGCTGGCCTTCTCTGTCGATGCACTAACCCATCGGTGGCGCCCTCTTTTCTGGCAGCCGCACGCATCTCTGGCTCGACACGCCTCTTTTTCGACAGTCATACAACCTCCCAACTGGACCATGCCCACTTCTGGCATGCTCGCCGCCCCTTTCCAGTGGTCGCGTCACCCTACTGGTTGAGTGTGTCTCTGAGCCAAAGTGAGGTTTGCGCTGTTTTTTTTTGAGTAGTAAATAATTTTTTTTTGTGTGTTGTGTTTATTTATTTTGGAGTGAATTTAATTTTAAAATGATGGAGTTGTGTTTGTGTAAATCTATGAGTTACTTTTTGAAAATTGTCTCATAAATCTTAAAGTGGTTTAGTGATAATGCAGGCGATATGAGCTATATTTTAAAGACATGTAGAGATAGTTATTTTACGTTGTTTATTCATTTGGATTATTTTAAGTTAGAATTTATGTGATTTCATATGCTTTATGTTGTTGCAGTGCATTGGCGAGTTAATTCCATGACATTGCGATTGTCAGTTGGTTGCGTGTACTTGTGCGCAAGTGTGAGATGTGTCACGTCATCATAAGCAAGTTATAAGTCGAGGTAGGTCCCACACTGCATTTACCTTTAAATTTAGATTTTATTAATTACTTGATTTTTTTATTAATTTTAATAAATGGGAAATGATATAAGATAATTAATTTTTAAATGATTATTTGGTGTAAAAAGAGTCGTTTATTTTATACATGACACTTGAAATATTTTATTGATGAATGGACACTCAGTCATGAAAGAATGCCCATTTGGCCTTTAAACATAATTCACAGAATTTCAAATGTAGTTTTGGTTTAAATTATAAATGATTTCTTCTGAAGCGTGAACAAGTGTTTTGTGTTTTCTTGAGAAATTAGGTTTTTCTTTAAAATTGGTGGAGGCCCATTTGGAACTTTAATAAAAATAAATTATTTTGGAAAACTCTCTTTGGGGTAACTCAGGGGTGATCTTTGGTTTACGTTGATTGTGTGAGTTGTGTGTGATATTTGTGCTACATGATTGATTTTAGTGACTCACCCCTTTCCCTTTTATTATACGTGTTGACATGGGAACCTGACGTAGTGAGTGAATCTTCTGAAAATGATTGTTTCACTAGTTTATATTATGCATTGGTTAGTGGCCCCATAGCAGGGGAATACTGAGTTATTGCTGCTATGGGGATTGGGCCCCTCGGTTAGGCCATGAAGGGATATACCGAGCATTAGGGAATTATGAAATCATCGAATTAGAGCATGCCTTTAGGATGAGTCACATGTATAGCATGTTCTGGATAGTTCACGAGCTCCTAGGTTCGACCCTTGTTTTATTTAGTGTTTATTTGTATGTGGCGGACGGTTGAGCGGTCTAGTTCGATTTCTGGCCCATGTGTGACACTTTTTCCATTGCCCTTAGTGGGTGTTGTGTGTTGTGTGTAGTTTTCCTTTGGGCAAACAACAAAATTTTGATTTCTAAATTGTTCGCAAAAAAATGCTTTAAAATGCAATGCACCTGTTTTTTCAAACACTAAACTTGTTTTTATATTAAAAAGGGCAATGGAATGTTACTTGTTTTAGAAATTACAGTGTGTGTGGAAACCAATATTTTATATAATTTATTTCAAACCTGGAATTGATAAATTCTTTATTTAACAGTATGTGCATTCAGAATAGAATTAGTCGGGCCTACCTACTGAGTTTTAATACTCATGCCTATAGTGTTTTCCTGTTTTTAATTTATGTTGCAGGTTTGAATCAAGCTTGCTCGTTGTTGGTGAGAGTTGGTTGTGGACTGGTGAGCAACTCTCGGAGTCGCGAAGAGTTTTGGTTGCATTCAGGTTTGTTGGTTTTCGTTGATTGTTCTTTCTTTTCAGTGTCATTTATTACCTTTGTGTTATTCTACTTTTCTTTCCGCTGATTTATTTATTTTTACTGGGTGAATCATTCCCAATTGTCCTCTATGTAATCTCTGGCGCTTGTCACCAGCCTGGGAGGATCGTGAATGCCTCTCGAGTCACGTGACGGACCAGATCGGGTGATCGGTTCAGGGTCGACCCAGGTTGGTTCGTGACAAAATGGTATCTGAGTGGGTCGTCTCCTGAGAAGACCTTGTTTTTCAGAACGCCCATTGTTATTTGGGATTGTTATGGTAGAAGGAGTACAATTGTTGGGACTCGAGGCATACAGACGAGAAGGACATCATGAACCCTTGCTCGTTTTGAACCTTGGGTTACCATGGGATGTTCGAGTTGTTGGTGTCCTTTGATTGTTGTGAATTTTTTTATGTTGGAAAATGAAATGGGAGCCGGGAAAGTGACCTTTGTGAGCTCTCATGGTATGGAAAGCCATGTGGAGCCGAGGACATTACCCTAGAGTGCTCCCTGTGATGGTGGCGTGATTGGCGTATGGTCGCCAACCATACGTCTTAGTTACCAATCGTCACTAGTTTCTCCTTGTGGTTTTTCTAGGTCTTCTTTACTTTTAAGAATTGTTTTGTGAAGTTTTATTTTGGAAATTGTGGAAAGTTGAAATTGAAATGGAAATGACCATGTTTTGGTTATGTTCATTGTTTCCTTGTTCCTTATTGTTCACCCCCACGACGGTTTGATGGATTCCCAAGGTGCAGCTTTGGGTGGTGCACCCTTAGAAAATCCTCCAGTTGATCAGCCCATAGACTATGTTCTGGAGTTATAGAAGTTGAACCCTCCACTCTTTTATGGACAAGAAGAGCCTCTTGAGGAAGAGGAGTGGTAGCAGAAGATTGAGAGGAAGTTCAGTTTCATTGGGCTTCCTGGGTCGTTAAAGGTGAAGTTGGCTACCTTTATTCTTGAAGTCCCAACTTGGAAATGGTGGAAGTTTGTGTCTTGGAATAAGCCTCGGTAAGATCTATCATGGGATTATTTCAAGTCATCGTTCATCCAACAACACTTCTCTAAGTTGAAAAGGCTGAAGAAGAGGATGGAGTTGTGTTGTCTTCAGTAGGGTGTTGAATCGGTACTGGAATTCTATTGATGTTTCATAGACATAGTTCTGTATGATCAGTGGTTTGTTGTGAATGATCCCGAGAAGGCTCGAAAATTTGAGTCTGGAATCCGACCTGAGCTACGATTGAAAGTGGAAGATATCAACCTAACCACCTTCTCGGATGTTGTGGGGTAAGTCTTTTTGAATGAAGCTGGGTTAGTAGGAGGACTTGAGGTAGTGAATCCTCCCCCAACCTTGGGAGGTAGTGCAGAGGATGACGATAGGAAGAATGGGAAGTGACCTGATGTTGGTGGCTCTAATAGAGGGATTAAGAGGCCTTCAGACCTTCTTCCATATTCTTCACAACTCATTGTCGAGATCTATCACCAGTGTGGTAGGCAGGGTCACAAGAGTCCGACGTGCCCGACTGCTCCGAGACCCTGCCACACCTGTGGACATTTGAGTCACTTGCAGCGATTCTACCGTGGTGTTTCTAAGAAGCATGTTGAAGCTAGACCTGGCTCATCGAAGGTCACCTCAGCATGTCGACAAGAGTAGGGTGATGTTTGGGAATCATTTTGAGGGTTTCTCTTTGTAGTATTTCTTGGATGTAGTAGTCGTCTCTTGTAGCGTTTTGCAGTGTTTCTTTTTTCCTTCAGTTGTAAGAGTGGTTACTATCAAACCTCAATAAAACTTTTATTTTATTGGAAGTGTGTTTTGTAAAATTATGGTTTTTTTTGTTATGTTTAAGAATTTTTGAAGCCTGACTACGAGGCAGGAGATGCTTCAATCATTAGTGCTCCAGCCATAGGCCCCGGAGTGAAGCTGGCGCGTAGTCAGGAGAACCCCAGCGGTGAAGAAGTGTCTTGGTTTAATCCCTGTCTTTGGTGTGTCATATTTTGTTTTCTTATGAGGGTGTGATGTCGTTGAGGTAGCGGTGAAGGTAGTTTTGATGTTCAATTGGTTGGGCCCTTCCTTCCCCTACCCTTGTGGTGGGGTTTCTAGTCCATGTGTAAATCTTTCAAGTTCGGTTAATCTCGTCAGTCCTTATGGTGGGGAGACCCATCGTGGGTCTCATTGAATTCAGTTTGGCATGATTCCTATGGTGGGGAGTCCGTTCGGGCCTCCCCATGTCAGTATCAGAGTTTCGTTTCAGGTTTCTTTTGTTTGGTGTTTAAAGTGTTCGTGTTTTGAGGATAAGTTGCATGTCATAGAAGTTTGGTGTTCATTTGGATCGATCAACTGGAGGTGCTTAAACTTTTGGGGGTAAGTGACACTTAAAAAGTTTCATCTTTGGGTCTTGATCTTATCGTGGCTTTCCAGGGGCGGAAAGCATTATGGTGGGGAGAATTGTCACACCCCGACCTATCTTTTATTTTATTTTATAATTTTCTTTGACCTTTAAAATTTTGTTGGGGTCTGGGTTGAGTCCCAGACGAATGACTTTTGAGTTATGTCAAAAAAAACATGTGTTTTGAGTTGACGTTGTTAATCACCCAGGTAGAGCGTGTTTTGAGTTGACGTTGCTGAGCACGTTTTGAGTTGACATTGCTAAGGGCCTAGGCAAAGCGCGTTTTTGGTTGACATTTCTAAGGGCCCAGGCAGAGCGCGTTTTGGATACCCCACGCGGCGCCGCTTAGACATCAGCACGATACACCTGCCTTCAGAAAATTAAGATGGGTAATGTTGTGATTTATTGTGTTATTTAAAAATTTTATTATTGTTAATAATTTTATAATTTTTAAAAAATGAAATGATGAATTATTATCATTATTCATATTATTATTATTATCATGTTTGTAAAAGTTATTAATTATTATTACAATTAAAATTTTTAATTATTATTAGTGTTATTATTATTATAGTTTAAATTTATTGTTATTATTATTATTTACCTGTGTATTATTATTACAATTATTATTATTATTATTCTAGTTATAAATTTTTATTTGAATTTTTTTTATTATGGATTAATGTTTGTTTTATTTTATTTGTTTGGTTATATTTTTCTTTTAGTTTTTATTTATTTATTATTATTATTTCTTTTTCCCTCCTAAACCTATCTCTTCTCCCATTTTATCCTCTTTCCCTTGGCCTAGGAAGCACCGCCACCCCCCCCCCCACCTTTCTTTTTTTTTCTTCTTCCTGTAGCAACGCCCTTGCCTTGCTGCTTTGCCCCGCACAACATCACCCTCCTCCTACGCACCATCAGCCGACCAGCCTCCTGCCTCGCCTTGACTCTCCCTTTGACCTACTGTCTGTGCAAGCCTGGTCTCCCTCTCTGCATCACCAATCAGCTGCATCCCTCCACATCTCCTCCTCCTCCTTCTTTCAGCGACACCCCCCGGACTCTGCACGCCCAAGCGCCCTCCTACCCACTACCAGCCATCGTGCCTCCCTCTTACGGCACCAACCTTCCGTTGGTCTATCCCAATGCCCATGTTACACACAGTGCCTCCCAGAAGCCCCGCACAGCACAGCAGCACCCTACCTCCCTCCCAGCTGCCCCTCTCCACTTCTCCCTGCTCGCAGGTCTCCTGCACCGCACCCCTCCTTCCCTCGCGCAGCAGCTCCACACGACCCGCATCCTGCCCTACACAGCGCCCCGACCGCCCGCCGGTCCCCTGTCCCACACCATCTGTGACAAGCTGCAACCCACCTCCCTCCTGGTGTAGCCCTCCTGCCCTATAATGACGTCGCGCCAACCACAGCTAGCCGACCCATTGACCTCTTGCTCGCCTCCCGCTTTCGGGTCGCAACCTCAGCCACCTTCGTCACGAGCAGGTAGTACGCACAAGCCGCCTCTCTCTCCCTTTAGCTGACTTCATCCCGACGTGCCTCAGCTTCAACCCTCAGCCCTTCTCAACCCGACCGCCCTCCTTGGTGCAGCCCTCCTGCCCTATAATGACGTTGCGCCAACCACAGCTAGCCGACCCATTGACCTCTTGCTCGCCTCCCGCTTTCAGGTCGCAACCTCAGCCACCTTCGTCACGAGCAGGTAGTACGCACAAGCCGCCTCTCTCTCCCTCCAGCTAACTTCATCCCGACGTGCCTCAGCTTCAACCCTCAGCCCTTCTCAACCCGACCGCCCTCCTTTTCTCACCTCGTAGCCATTATCTGGTCTGCCTTCTCTGTCGACGCACCAACACATCGGTGGTGCCCTCCTTCCCGGCCACCACACGCATCTCTGGCTCGACGCACCTCTTTCCCGACAGTCATGTGACCTCCCAACTGGACCACGCCCACTTATAGCATGCTCTCCACCCATTTCTGGAGGTCGTGTCACCCCGCTGGTCGAGCGCATCTCCGCGCCAAAGTATGGTTTGCACTATTTTTGTATGAGTAGTAAATAATTTTTTTTAGTGTGTGTTGTGTTTATTTATTTTGGTGTGAATTTAATTTTAAAATTATTGAGTTTTTTTTGTGAAAATATATGAGTTACTTTTTGAATATTGTCTCATAAATCTTAAAGTGGTTTAGTGATAATGCAGGCCATACGAGATATGTTTTAAAGACGTGTAGAGCTAGTTATTTTACATTGTTTATTCATTTATATTAATTTAAGTTAGAATTTTTTTGCTTTCAGATGCTTTGTGTTGTTGCAACGCATTGGCGAGGTAATTTCATGACATTGCGATTGTCAGCAGGTTGCGTGTACGTGTGCGCAAGTGTGATACGTGTCGCGTCGTCATAAGAAATATACAAGTCGAGGTAGGTCCCCCACTGCATTCACCTTTAAATTTAGATTTTATTAATTTCTTTATGTTTTTATTAATTTTAATAAATGGGAAATTATATAAGATAATTAATTTTTAAATGATTATTTGGTGTAAAAAGAGTCGTTTATTTTATGCATGACACTTGAAATATTTTATTGATGAACAGACACTCATTCGTGAAAGAATTCTTGTTTGGACTTTAAACATAATTCACAGAATTTCAAATGTAGTTTTGGTTTAAATGATAAATGATTTCTTCAGAAGCGTGAATGAGTGTTTTGGGTTTTCTTGAGAAATGATGTTTTTGTTTAAAATTGGTGAAGGCATGTTTGGAACTTTAATAAAAATAAATTATTTTGGAAAACTCTATTTGGGGTGACTCAGGGGTGATCTTTGGTGTACGTTGATTTCATGAGTTGTGTGTGATATCTGTGCTACTTGATTGACTTTTCTGACTCACCCCTTTCCCTTTTATTATGGATGTTGAAATGGGAACCTCGCATAGTGAGTGAATCTTTTGAGAAACTTATTTTTATATTAAAAAGGGTAATGGACTATTACTTGTTTTAGAAATTAAAGTGTGTGTGGAAACCAATATTTTGTATAATTTAGTTCAAACCTAGAATTGATAAATTCTTTACTTAATGGTATGTGCATTGGGAATAGAATTAGTTGGACCTACCTACTGAGTTTTAATACTCACGGCTATAGTGTTTTCCGGTTTTTAGTTTCTATTGCAGGTTTGACTTGAGCTTGCTTGTTATGGGAAAGAGTTGGTTGTGGACTGGTGAGTCACTCTCGGAGTCGTGAGGAGTTTTGGTCATGTTCAGGTTAGTTGTTTGTTGCTGATCGTTCTTTATTTTCAGTGTCATTTATTTACTTTTTCTTATTCTACTTTTCTTTCTGCTGCTTTATTTATTTTTACTGGAAAAAACATTCCCAATTGTCCTCTATTTATGCCATGGTGCTTGTCGCTAGCCCAAGAGGATCGGAAACGCCTCTCGGGTCATGTCGCGGACCGGATCGGGTGATCGGTTCAGGGTCGACCCGGGTTGGTTCGTGACAAGGATAATGCCAAATTATCGTAGAAAGTGGTATGGTAATTGGTATAAGATATGAATCAACATATGATCTTTATTTTATCTTATATTTTTTTATTTCATACATTTATTGAGATTCCTAGACCTATACATATGGACTTATTATTTAACACACACACCTTTCTTATACCACATTAATTGAAACAAAATTTTTAGATCAAAAGTTTGATATCTTTGGGAAAAAGTTACATTTGAAAAAATAGGTAATGTTAATAAAAAATAAATTTCATTTTTTATTAATGTTCACAATTATATTTTGTGTATTCATATTCAATATAATAATTTTATATAATTTTTTAGTTGAAAAAAAGTAGTTTTTTTTAGAAAAACTATTTTCCGTGCATTATATGGTTTTATT
This sequence comes from Viscum album, assembly GCA_963277665.1. Classification (NCBI taxonomy): domain Eukaryota; kingdom Viridiplantae; phylum Streptophyta; class Magnoliopsida; order Santalales; family Viscaceae; genus Viscum; species Viscum album. Next base: position 989,556,827 of record OY728164.1, on the reverse strand, counting down.
TAAAAAAATTATAACTTTAAAAAATTTAATTTGATTAAATATAATTTATTTTTAAATTTATAATGTCAAAATTAGTTTGTGGAGAATATTTGAGATTTTTTTGGAAAAAAAATTAGGTGAATGGTGAAAAAAATTACAAATACTATCACTTTATGACATAATAATGATATAAGAATGACTTTAAATTTTGTGAAACATTTTTGATAGACCAAATATATATTTAAGAATTAAATAAATCATTTAAAAATATTATGTTAAATTTAGAAACCTATGTTTTGTATTTTTGAATCTTAGTGATATTTTATTCTAATAAAAGAACTATTTTTGATCCTTTTCTTTAATTAAGTAATTAAAAGGATACATTCAGTTTTGGATTAGTTTTAAATTAGTAAAAATTTAATTTTATTAATAATAATTCAATAAATGTAATGAGAATCATTATTATACATGATTTTAGTATAAATACATTTTTATGCTTAAAATGAATTTTTCAAAAAAAATCAGTTTTGCATATTATGTTTAAAGTAATTTTACCACCTTTAAAAAATGAATCATATAAAATTATTTTCATATTTGGAATTAATAGGTTCAAATTAGGTATTAATTATAATTTTATTTTTATTCGTAAAATTAAGTTACCATGGTAAAAGTTTGTCACAATGATAAAGGTTAAAATGGGTTTAAAAGGATTAAAACGAAAGGATAAGGCCAAAAATATTTCAAAACTATTTTTATGAGTTGAAATCAATCCAAATAATCCTATATATTAATTTCAGTTCCAATTTATTTTGAAATATATTTATTTTATTTTAAAGTAAAGGTTATTTACAAAATTTCTACCCCTATAACTTATAAAATAACCTATCCTTTCCTCACTTATCCACAAACTTTGAACACCTTAAATCAACCAATATATACCAAAACACCTCTCCAAATATTTTTAACAATTTCAAGAGTTACTTTTATCACCAAAAGAAAATTTTAATAAGTCTTAACGTTTAATTCAAAGGAGTATATTCATGGAAGAGGTAGTTGTCTTAATCAAGTTATTTTAAGTTTATTTCTTCTTCCACCTCAGCCAAGTATATTTTTAAAATAATAATATATTGATATAAATATGATAATTATTCTAAAATTTAATTATTTTTTGTAACAACCATTATCCACCTCCTTTCTCTCTATTAAAAAATGAAATCGTTGCTCATGTGTGTGTGTGGACTATCGTCTCGATAAACGACGTATTTCCTTTTCATCACCACCATACAGAGATAGTTACAAAATTATTTTCAATGAATAAATATGGCTTTTATAAAATTATTAACATTATTGGGGTGGATAAACCATGACCAAGGTACTAGGACTAGAACCATCAAACTGAAAGATACAATGGAATGGAACGGTTAATACTAGAGTGTGTTATAATTAACAATAAACAATTAATATATGGGTAATAAAGAATTATAAATAGATGTAATAAAGTAATAAAAATATGAAAAAATTTATTACTCATATGAATAATTATCATAAATTTTTTATACATGTAATTTTGGGCATTATTTACTAATTAAAATCTAATGTAAGGGATTTTTCTTTAAAACCATTTTCTAAATGTTTTAAATTGTTCCTTAAAAATATTTCCCTTCCATATAAATGTTCTTTAAAGTGTTTCAATAATATTTTTTTCTATAAATAAATGATTATTTATTATTATTTTCAACTATCTTTGACTTTATTTATAAATTTTTGAAATGGAATCTTTCTAATGTTTTTGTATGGGTAAATTTTGAATTTATTTATAAAATTAAGAAAATAATGTTTTTTAAGGTTTACTAATTGATCATTTTTTCTTGAAACTGTGACACTATTATTTATTAAACTTCTTCAATATGTTTATATAGTTTTCTAAGTAATATAACATTCTCATTATTCTATGAATCTTTATCAATCAAAAGAAAAAAATAATTTTTTCTTATTTTCATGTTATAGAGAAAAATATTTATGATTATGGGTTCTAAAGTATTTTTCATGAATTTTTAGATAGAAATAAAATATTTTTGAGTTTTATTCATGATATGGTTCTTGGAAATTGTATATTATGATGTTTAGGCCTGATATATCCCTCCAAATCATTGGGAAATTAAATATTCTCTAGAGAAATTATAATGGAATAACTTGTGAAGTTATTCCATTGTAAGGGTTCTTATAATGCTTATTATAAGGATGATATGGGAATAATATCCCAATATTAATAAAATGTTTTTCTATTATTACTATGAGTTTTATTTGAAATAATTTTATTTAATTAGGTAAAAAATTTGCTTATGATTAAAAAAAGTTTATGATATTTTAATGGTGAAATTTTTTCTTTCTTTGGAATAGTTTCTATGAGTTCTCATGTTTTCTCAAGTAATATTAATGATTATTTTTTTCATTTAAGACTTATTAAAAAATGTTTTATTAAAAACTTTGGGCAATAAAGTTGATTTCATGAATAAGTAAATGATTATTTGTGCTCAAAATTTTTTATATAAAAATGTAAACTTTCTTATGGATTTTCATGCTTTTCAGGGGACTAACGAGATTTATTTATTTTTATATTTGTTACTAATATTTTTATACTCATACCATGTTTTAAAATGATTTTAAATGATTTAAATATTTTTAGGAACAATATCATGTTTGAACTTTCAGTAATAAAGACTTGTCTAGAAACAGTCAAGTTAGTCAAGAATGAATAATGAGGGTAGACATAAGAACCTGTTTTGTGGAAAAAATTTATACTTTGTAAAAGTGTATACTTTTTTATATAATGGTTTTTCTAATTATAAAAAAATCTAAACCTAGACAGTCCATGAAATTTAAGAAATTAAAATCCTTTCCATTATACTCATAATTATGGGTTAGTTGTGTATGAGTTATTATAGTTAGTAATAGAGAAATGTTTGTATAACTATATAGGTTATGATATTGTTAATGAAAAATAATTTGGGGATTCTAATATATGGTATTATTATCATAATATAGTATTTAATGGTTTTCAGGTTCCATTATCTAATCTATATATCTTTTTAATGGTTTTTTGTATAATAAATAGGTCAAATGAGGTGGGACGATAATAAGAGAATAATATCCTTTTGAACGAGCAACTTGGAATGGTAAGAGTTGGATAAAAGTAGTTTCTTGATTTGTTAACTCAATTGATGCAATCAATTAATAGTGGTACCCATGAAAGGGAGAATCCAAATTCTCTATATGGGAACATGTGAATACTATATAATTTCATGAAATAGAACCATACAGTATTTAATAAAACCTTAGATATAGCTGTAGATGAATCAATGGATTGATACTTTGGAAAAAGATATTTGAATTTTTGAGATGTTTAGAGCATCAGAAGGTAACATTTTTATTTATTGATTTGAAGTTTAATTCAATCAAAAGGTGGTATATTATTAAGAATACCAAGGAAAATTATGATATTTATACAATGGAATACACTACATTTAAGAATAATTTCCTTGAGAAATATTTTTCCTAACAAAAATGATGAGATTTAGTTTTTTCCTAAGAAGAAAATTTTACCACATTGGCAAGGTATCCACAAATATTTACTATGGACCCGGATAATAAAATTGGTATATTTTACTAAATATTGAATCCATTTTTACTAATGGATTTGGGGACTCATTAATTTGCAAGTTATGAAGAAAATTTTTGATATTATAAGAAGTTTGAGATGGATTTTTTTTACTTTTATAACAACAGGGATAAGAAGTGTTCTATGTGGAAAGCAATGGGGAAGCTTCCAATGAGAAAATTTCAAGGTAAGAGAACTAAATTTACCTCTAGTGATCATTGTAGTAAGAATAATTATAGTTAATTTCTTATGAGACCTAGAAAGTGTTAAAATTATAGAAAGTTGGGACATCTGGTTCCTGATTGTAAAGAAAATTTAAACCAAAATGGTCAAAATAATAATGAAAATCTAGTGGTGGAGTGTTTTAATTATAATGATATGGTCCCTTATAAAAATTTGTGTCTGAAGATAAGTTTGAAGAATTAAAATCATTATGACCATAAGAATTAAGCGCATAGAAAAACCATTTTCTACTACCTCAAAAAATGTTTGACCATAAAACGTGGTGGTGATAGTTACATTGCTTTTTTTAGTAAAATTATTTTAATGTATTTCTTGATTCAGGATCTACTCATTATTTTATTTCAAGGAAATTTTCTAGTAAAATTGAAATATAACTCAATAAATAGAGATAAAACTTTTGTTAAAAACTCTTGGTGTAAGTATTAATGTAAAAAATATTTATAGGAATCTTCTTATTATCATCTGTGGAATGGTTTTTCCTAAAAATCATGTTATCTTTCCCATAGTATAGTTTGATGTTCTTTTAGTAATGTATTGGTTTTTGGTTTATTATAATATGTTAGGCTTCAAAGAAAATGAGGTTATATTAATATTTTAATATAAGTTTCACTTCATATATAACAATGAGTTCATACCTATGATAAAATATCAAGATGATAAGAAATTCATTATATATGGAAGTGAAATTTATCTTTCCCAAATAATTGAAAAGAATGAATTCATTCAAATTAGTTATGTTTTAGTGATAAATGAATATATATATATATATATATATCCTGATGATTTTCTTAGAATTATTCCTAATCAGGAAGTTGAATTTACTGTTGAATTAGTACATGATTCTAAGACAATTCCAAAATACCCTTATCGAATGGCTCCAATTGACCTATTATATATGAAAAGGAATATACAAGAGTTACTTCATAAGGGATTCATTAATCCTAGAACTTCACCTTAGGGTGACCCTTGTCTATTTTTTAAAAATAAGGATGGTTCAATGAGTCTTTTAATTGATTATAGAAAACCCAATAATATTACTATTAAGAACAAGTATCCTTTTCCTCATATTGATGACTTGTTTAATCCTCTCTAGAGAAATCAGTATTTTTTTAAGATTGACCATGTGTATCGATATCATCATCTGAAATTAAAGGAATAATACATTTCAAGAATGGAATTTTGGAGTAGGTATTTCCATTATGAGTATATGATTATTCCCTTAGTTGGTTCTGAGTGTAGAGGAAGTGATTATCAAGGTTGTACCTGACTCATCAATTGTAGGATTTTATGGATCATTCATATATTATATAAGTCATAAACATCATGAAAATGAAATTTTTCTAAATAATATTGAAAAAGAAGGTCACCAGAAAAAAGAGAGTATATCTTTCACATTAATTTTATAATTAATTTATATAGATTAGAAGAAATAATACCCCAATACTAAGGGCATTCTTCAATAAAAATGTAAATAATATGAATCCTTTTTTGGTCAACCATTGTTTCTCTTATAACATCCAAATATAGAATCCATCTAGAGGCAATCCACACATGCTCTTTTAATTTCTAAACAATGTTGATGGATTTTTACTACTATAAAAGTGGATCAATCATATTATAGTGTTCATCTAGATCAGTTTAAAGATTATCTCGGGCTTTAAAATATCCTTTCAATCTCATTATTGAGATTATAGAAGAGGAAATAAAATATCTATAGTATTCTTTAGTCTTGAAAGAGTGCTTTATATTTTTTGGTGCACAATGATTTTCAATGTCAATAAATCTCAACCAATCTATACAAAATAGACATAGTCATCTATTTATAGAGCCAAGGTAAGGGTTAAAATATTATTTAATTTCACAATGGGCCTTAAATTATATATTAAAGCTTATCTGACCTCATTCTAGGTAATATTATTATTATTATTATTATTGTTGTTATGGTGTGTGTTAACTGGTTCAACAATAAATATTATTTTACAATCTTATAAATTAATATTTATCATAAGACACTATATTGTTCCACTTCATCCTCCTCATGATTTATTGAATAACTGAATAAATATATAACTAAATAATTATTCATTCAATAAATAAATAAATTTTATATAAAACATAATATAACAATTAACTTGAGAATAAATATTTATTTAATTTATGTGATCATTTAATCCTGAATAAAATTATTTCTCAACCTTGAGAATAATATTTATTCTAGTGATTAAATTCACATAAAATTTAATTGAGATCAGAGGAAAAACTTAGTGTATAACCCTCTAGCCTTATTTTTAATTGGAATTATAAAGACTTGACTAAAGTCCTAGATAACTATCTTGCAACAGCTAAAGGCAACCAAGAGAAATAATTTAATGCCATAACTAAGATTTATCGGCCTGGATTCAAGTATCACTAAGAGGGGGGTGAATCAATAATATCTTTTTTTAAGTTTCATTTATTAGGAAACAAACTTATCCTTATCTTAAATATTTATTTCTCTACTAAAAACAATTCGAACACACATCCACAAGAACACAATAATTTATAAGGTTCACTACTCAATAAGAGTAGCTACATCCTTGTTATGGTTTGGAAAAAATCCAATACCGCTGAATACACTAGAAAATAGTCCTTCGTGTGGAATATAATGAGTAGGATATTCCATTACACTTATGAATCACTAATTTCAATATAATAGTGTATGAGCTTCAAGTAGCATTAAAATATGTAATACAATTTTTTTAACAAACATGTTATGGTTCTTATTGGTCAACTTTCACAAATATGATCTTTCAAAACAATTATTCACATTCTTACCAATAAGTTTGTAATAACTTCCTAGACTTTGTAATGATACTCATTCTTATTTCCCAATCCCATTCCCAAGTTAGATTTCTCAATACAAAAATAATACTTTTTCAGAATACCGATGAAACAATCCTGAACTTCTTCTTCCTCAGTCTAGAAATCTAAGTATGATTTCCCTCCGATTATACATCCCAATATGGTAACTAGAAAAATTCTATCTTTATATACTTCTTCTTCTTCTTATATCCATCTAACTTCTTTAATAAATCACAATTTGGAAACCTTATTCTCTTACTACAAATTCAGATATTATCTCTCATATTTCATGAAAAATTCAAATAACAAAATACACGAAGTACTCTCCTCATATTTATAGGCCCACAAGAATGGTTTAAGAGTGATCTTGAAAAGGTTATCCTACTTTACCAAAATTCTGGATTCTTTAAACTTCATTAAATATTGTATTTTTCTTTGACTCATTAAATTCCCCTTGAAGTCTAGATCTTTCTATGATTCATTCAATTCCCCTTGAAATCTGGATCATTATTTGACTTCTTCAACCTTCCTTGAATTTCAGATCTTCTCTTAACATCATATCCCTTCATTATTTTTAAAAAATATTCAATCCAATTTTGATTTTCCATTTTTATTTTCCCATTATGATTCTCTATTATGATGGTTATCCTAATTTCTTAACCTACTTGTAAATCTAGAACTGAAAACTTATTAACAAACTTCAGTCCAATTCTGATTCTGATTGTTGAATATGATTTCTTCAACAATATAGAGGCATTTGGTCACTCCAAATTTCTTATCCCACTTGAAAACAAATAAAAACTGAAGATATTTCATTATGTTTCTCTGCACCACATGAAATACTATCTTCTCATTCTGATTTCATCATTACAACAGAAGCATATGTTCAACAAATGTTTCTAGATTATGTTTCTTTGTACCAAATGTAAGAAGGAAAACATATGTCTTCTCATTATGATTCTAGGAACCAACTCTCATTCTGATTTATTTATTAAGATGGAGACATCATATTCTTTCAAAATTACTCAACCATTTCAACTTCTTATCTTATGAATGTGATACCAAAGATCTTTCATCACTAAACTTCTTTATATTTTCTAATTTTTATACTTATCAAATTAATTATCTAAATACTTAAATCATTTAGATTTTGGTCTGAATAAAAACTATCACCTTATGTTTCACTCATTAAGATCAATAAAACTATACCATCCCCCAAAAAAAATTTAATCTGATGATATGATACTGAAAAGATTTAACTTTAGCAACTTCATTATTCCACAAAATATTTATGGTAAGCATGACTTCCTTCATGACATTGATTATGTTGAATATTAGTTTTAGCATCATCTGACTTATAATGAAAAGTACTATAACTTCTCATTATTCTAGTAACATCTTTCTTTCTAACCACCTAAATATGATTGTCCTGAATAAGATTGGATGCACCTATTTTCTTCCAATTAGATGCACACTATGATTCTTTGCACTTCTTCTCCCCTTTTATTTTAAGAAGCTATAATAACAAGTTTAAAACTTACTTATGATTTGTCAGAAATAAAAAATAGAAACGAAGTATCAAATTTCTATTTGATTCATTCTGAATATGGCTCCTTTCCTCATTATGATCTTCCATTCAATCTAGACCCAAATTGAGTCTGATAAACCTTTTCTTCTTTAAACATCTTCCCATTCTGAATGAAATTATTAATCATTTTGAGTCTAATTTTCTAAATAAAATAGTTAGTCTTATTTTTACCAAAAACAACGTGAGGTGATTTTTCCTTATTTGATAATTCTTTGACAACAAAAAACAATACATGAATACAGTAATCTTCCTTATCAACTTGGTCCTAAAAATATCCCCCTTTGGATTTGGTTATTAAATAAGGTTCATAAATCATTTAAATTTGTAACCTTAAGAAATGGTTACTTATTAACAATTCTAAGCTTATTTGAGCTAACTATTTAAAGGAAACAAGAATTTTGATAGGAAAATCATGTTGTCCAGAAGTAGTTATTATGAAACTTCCTCAACTTTTTTCCCTCATCTTTTATTCCTCATATTTTCTTCCTCATCTTTTCTATAAACAAAAGAATTTTTTTCCACTTTTTCAGCATTCTAGTTCACAAAATTTTTCTTTTCTTACAAGCACTCCAACCAACAGTTAGACTATTTCACACACTTGCATGCTGGATTCACAACTTACCCACAAATTCCCCTTTATGTATGCTTCCATAAGGATAGATTTATGAAAAATTATCCCCATTGAAAACACTATCCAAAGGTAATATAAGAGAGGGTAAAAACACACATACCTCAACCTTGATGAGAAATAGGCTTGAAGCCCATGGTCAACCTCAATTTAGAAAAAGGTTACATTGGTAAAGGTTTTTTAAATATGTCAGCAACTTTTTCTAACATAGGAACATACTCCAACTTAAATTAATTCTTATCCACATTATAATTTATTAAATGGTACTTTATATTGATATGTTTTTAATGATAATTTTGTAACGGATTCCTTTTAAGGTTTAGTTTACTTTGATTGTCACATCCCAAGATTAAGGGTAACTTTACGTCAACAAGTGAGTATTCCAATTGAGTTTTCATCCATATAATATGGGTAGAATCTTGAGTGGAAGTAATATACTTATCTTCATCCATTCTAAGAGTTACTAAATTTTTTTCTTCATATGTCAACTAACACAGACTTTCCCTAGAAAGAAAACTCCTCCAGATGTGTATTTTTTATCCCCAATGTATCCGGACAAAATAGCATCTGAATACCCAAAAAAAGTAAACCTTTTTTATATATCATACTTAATTATAAACTTTTTTGTGCCTTTGATATATTTGAGAATTAATTTTCCTGAAATTAAATGCGATTCTTTAGGACTACTCTAAAATCTTGCACATAAGGTGATAAAAAAACAATATCGATTCTTGAGGCTGTCAAATATAAAAAAAATTCCAATCAACTTCTGAATCTATTTATGATCAACTTCTTTACCTTCTCCATATTTAGAAAACTTGGTTCCCACTTAAATTGGGGTGGAAACTGGTTTCAAATTTTACATTTCGAACTTCTTAAGAAGTTCTTTAGAATACTTTTCTTTAGAAATAAAAATGTGTTTCTTATTTTGTAAAATTTGTAACCCAAGAAATTATTTCATTTCTCCCAGCTTGTACATCTCAAACAAACTTTTCATCTATTTAGAAAATTTTTCACAAGTTCTTTCATCATTCTCAACAAAGATAATTTCATCAACCAAAACAATTATGATTAGGGAAAACTTCTAAATTTATTTGATGTAAATATTTCAATCAACTCTTACTTTATTAAAACCCATATTTATAAAGTAAGTATCCAAATTTTATTACCATTGCCTTAGAACTTGTTTCATCCCATACAAGGTTTTCTTCAACTATTACACATAATTTTCATCTTTCCCAAAAATAAAGACACAAGGTTGTTTAGTGTAAACTTCCTCATCAAGATCCTTATTCAGAAATACATAATTTACATCCATTTTAAAAAACTTGTAACTTCATTTTACATCAATAAAAAGAAAAATTCTAATTATTTATAACCTTTTAACATAACTAAAAGTCTCACAAAAATCAACACCTTGAATTTGTGAGTAACCTTTACACACTAATATTTTGTTGTTCTTTATCACTTCACATTCTTCATTTAGCTTATTCTGGAAAAACCATTTTGTACCAATAAAATTTTTGTTGTCTAGATTGGGTATGATTTCCCTAGTATCATTATTTTCTAACTAATAAAGCTCTTAATTCATATCCTGAACCCATCTTTTATGCTCAAAAGCTTCATTCACATCTTTTGGATTGTCTTTTGAATACAAAAAAGTGTGTGTAAAATTTTTTGAAGTTATTCTTGTTTGATACTTCTGATATTGATCTCCAATAATGTTATAAGCCTCTAATAACTTACTCAGACTAGGATCCGTTATTTGAGTTTCATCCTCATCACTTGAAATAGATGAGTCTGATTCTTCTTCTTGAGTAGGATTACCACTGTCGGAATCCTTATCAAAATTGTTAACAAAACTTTCCTTATCCTTCTCAACTCACTACTGAAAAGGGGGTCTATCCCCACACATCTATCCCCACAGTTTAATAAACTGTGGGGATAGTCCTTCTTTGTTTATCAATGCCCACGGTTTTTTAGAACCGTGGGTATTCAATCCACAATTTTATCGGGCCTCTTCCTCACTCCGTCTCGCGCTCCTCACTCTCGTGCTCCCCCGCTCTCGTGCTCCCCCGCTCTCATCCCTGCTCGAACCCTAGGTTCCAGATCTCCGCCTCCGGCCCTCTCCCCCCCTCCCCGACCACTACCTTTCGGGTATCCGACCTCCGCCTCCCAGCCCTCTACTCCCCTCTCCGACCTTCCACCTCCTGGCCATCCGACCACCGGTACCCGGCCATCTCATCCCCACTCCGGACTCCACATCCGCTCCCGACCTCGACCTCCCGGCCGGCATTTCCACCTCAACGTCTCGGCCTCCGCCTCCCTTCCTCCAGCTCCAGCGACGTGCCCCTTCCCCCTGTAGGATCCCTCTCCTCCGGCAACGTCCCGGCAGATTCATTTCATTTAGGTTTGTAATTTTTTCTCCTTGATTTTTTATTCTTTTTAAACTAATCATCTATTCTTATATCAACTCACCGGCAGATTCATTGCATTTATGTTTCATCAATTTTTGGGTTGAGGTTCGAGTGTGGTTTTATAATGGTTGAGGCTTAAATCGATAAGCTCATTAAAACCAACTGTGTTAGGGAAGTCCAATACCTCACATGTCTGGACAACATTCTCCTAGTCATGAATAAGAATATAAAAATTAGGATCTATATTTACTTCTGAGATCTCAATCACCATTTCTCAAAATATGATTTCCCCATCCTAGCAACAGAGTTGCTGATTGATGTGAATGTCGATTTCCAGGCTCCGTCCATCATGGATGGTTATTTTGGATACAATAAATCTGGATTTCTTGGTGATACATAGATGGAATTGACCTAGAGTGAAGTCATAGGGTCTAGGATCCTAAAAATCTATCTTCTTAAAAGGATCAGAAGAAGATGGTTCTCCCTGAGAACACTAAAAAGCTAAAGCAACATCATATTTTTCATGTTTTTTTCTGATAGAAAGATGACAAATATTAAACCGAGTCAATTTTATGTCTATCACCATGATAATATTCAATAGGATCATAACCAATAGGTATCCTTATAATTTGAAATAGAGCTTCAACACACATGTTTATTCTAGGATTAATATCCGACTTTTATAATTCCAAAAGAATGATAGAGGCTTACTTGTGAACCTGGGGAATTAAAGAAAAACCACTCTTGATAATCCCCTTAAAATATTTAATATGAGTTTATGTGAAACTCAATGGAGTAATGACTGCTTGAGGTTGGAGTAAAGAAGAAATGTCTATAGCAGTGAGAGCTGATAAAATGTGCACTAAAAAATTTGGATTTCCTTAGCCACCTTAGCTCTTACTGTCAGAGGGCACATCCTCATGATCCACTAGTGGTGGTGATAGTACATGATGTATATGGGAATGCTTAGCAGACCCCATAACCACATTATCACTCCTTTATCTAACAATAGGCGATCCATGAAGAATTGGATCTACTGTTTGAGCTTCATCCTCAGCCTCAAACCTTCCGTGAACATTAGAAACTATAGAAAAATATTCAACTGAACTTTCCTTGGGAAAATAAATATATGTCACAATAACTAGCTCCTCAACCTGATGAAATTATTCATTAGACTAATCAAATTGGCTATGAGCAGCCTCTTCTTGACATTGAATAAGCTCAACCATGGTAAGATTTACTTCTGGAACCAAAGTTTCAGTTCTGAATGGTACTGACTCCTCCACTCTCCTAGAAGGTACCATCTTGATAGGTGATTCATTCGTAGATAGTGAGGTCTGAGATGGATCCCTTTGATCCATACCTTCCTAGAATATTTCCTTTAAGGATCTTGAATTAGAATCCCAAAAATAACCAATGGTATTCAATAAGATAACATGTAAAGTGTCATTCTTGTGAAACTTCACTACACCCCCTTCATCGAGATCCAATTCTTTTGTCTTCAAAACTAAAGAAATCAACCTTCCATAAGGGTAGTAATTAAGCTTACCCTTTCCATTGTAACAATGATGCAAAAAATGCATCATGTGCCTTGGAAGATTCGATTTCAGGTTATTTATTGGAATATACAACAAATATATATCCTGGAAAAGAGCTTTATCCATCTCACTATCTTTCTAAACTATTCCAGTATGAACAAACTTACACAATACCTTCTATTCTACTTGAAAATATTTCACGAGCTTCTTTTCAAAATTATAGGTTCCAAATAAAAACTTAAACACTTCTGATGGCCCAAATGAGCCTATTTCAACAAGAATATGACTGAAACTAAACTCTCCCTCATGGGGACAATGGAACATCTCATCATTTTTTATAGAAGAAATCATTAATGAATTTCCATTGAAATTTGAAGAAATTACATCTTTATTTTTATTAAAATGAAACCCCACATATGGAGTGATTATTTGTGGGTTCTGTCAAATTAAGTGACTAAATTATTTATATTCTATGTTATTTTAGAACTGAATTATGTGTTTTTTCTTCACACATTCATTACACTTCAATCTCATTTCTTTTTGTACACTCTGCATGTATTAATGTCATGTGAGGTAATTATAAATGTCATGCTAACTAGGTGCCTTTACTCATGGAACTACACGTTGTCTAATATCATGACACATCATATAGGCAGACATGTTTTGTTGGTATGTCATACACAACAAAAAACTATATAGATTTTTTTCCACACACTATGTGAGTGAGAATACACACCCTATAGTGTATAAGGGTTCATATCATGTTGCCTCTAATACAATATATGTTTATTATATTTCTGATGGAAATTAAGAACTAACAAGAAGGGTTCCTATTGTGTTCCCTGTCATTTCATGCAATGCATGAATTACTTTTAAATTAATTAATATTTTTTAATTTATTAAAAATTATAGAAAATTTGAATCCCTAGGACTGTTTGGATGGGAAGTTCAGATAAATGAATTAATGCATTAATTGCATAATTATTTTAATACTTTTTGACTTTTATCTTAATAAACAACAAATAGAAAGGAATTATAGCTTACTTATAATATGATATTGTAACCAGTTGGGGACATCATTTAAAAGGGGTCATGATTTAAGAAAATAAATACTTATAAAATTAATATAAAAATATGAAATATTATACTTAGACTGTTTCTCTCATGATAAAAAATTTTAGGAGAGGTGGAAGAGGAAATTAAATATGTTTTGCTAACTACTAATATGCTTTGATTAATTTAATAATGAAATTGATTGTAATGAATTTTTTAAATATGATTTACATTGTTGACTGAAAGGTATTTTTTTCTTGATATAGAATGGATAGAAGCTGGATGTATCGTGCCGATCGGATTTCAACCGAGTTTCAAAATAATTTGGAGAATTTTTTAGATTTTGCATTTAACAATGCGTCAGATGGAGGTTGTATACAGTGTCCCTGTTATAATTGTGTTGGGAGACCATGGTTAAGACGAGAAGAAGTTAGTTACCATTTAACGAAATTTGGATTTCAAGCAAACTATAATGTTTGGTTTCACCATGGAGAGATGAACCAATCTTCGACTGCTCATAAATGAAATGAAAGAAGTGACATGGAGAATTTGATATTTGATCGGTTTCCAAATGTGCATCATTCCGAGAGAGACAGTATGTCGGTGCAAGAAGACAATGATATTAGTAGACATGAGGAAAATACTGAAGGCGATGATGTTGAGAGAGTGAAAAATTTATTGGATGATGCCAGAACTCCAGTATATCAAGAATGTACTAAAATGACTAAGCTAGAATTTTTAATGCGGTTATATCATGGGAAAACCATGTATGGGATTTCTAATACCTCCATTGATTATATTCTTAAATTTTTGAAGGACTTGCTTCCTGATGGTGCAGATATTCCCTCAAATCATTACATGGCATGGAAGTTAATTAAGCAGCTTGGATTTGCTACTAATAAAGTCCATGCTTGTCCGAAAGATTGCAGTTTATTTTTGGAGGAAACAGCTGACCGTAATGACTGTAAAGTATGTGGTACATCTCGATGGAAGACAAATGCAGATGGAACACCATCTCGTGTGCCACAGAAAGTCATGTGGCACTTTCCATTGATTTCCAGACTTCAAAATCTATTCATGTATCCAGAAATCTCAGCCAATATGCGATGGCACGATGTTGAGAGAATTAAAGGTAATGATGAGCTTGTCCATCCTGCAGATGGATTAGCATGGAGGACATTTGATTCACAACATCCTGATTTTGCAGCTGAGGTGTGTAATGTCAGATTGGGCCTATCATGTGATGGTTTTAATCCGTTTGGTCAGATGCTTACTGCTCATAGCACGTGGCCGGTTTTTATTCATGTTTATAATCTTCCTCCATGGATGTGTATGAAAAAACCATTCACTTTCTTGAGTATACTGATTTCTGGACCTTCAGATCCTGGTAATGATATAGATGTCTACTTGCAGCCTTTAATAAGAGAATTGAAACAACTTTGGGAATTTGGCGTGCAAACATTTGATGCTTCTTCAAATAATACGTTTCAGATGCGTGCTGCCCTTATATGGACCATAAATGATTTCCCTGCCTATGCAATGATGTCTGGGTGGAGCACGAAGGGAAAATTATCATGTCCCGTTTGTATGAAGAATACACGATCGAAAAGGCTTAAATATCGTCGTAGTTTCAATTTCATGGGGCATCGTCGATTCTTGTCAATGGATCATCAATACAGGAAGAATCGTCAGAGGTTTAATAATAATGTTGACACTGAAAAACCACCTCAACGTATGTCTGGAAGTGATGTGCTTAATGAATTGAAATATTTCAGCTTTTCATTAGGGAAAGGTCAGTTGAAATCTCAAAAGAGGAAGACTTCTGATACTCAAGTCACTTACAATTGGAAAAAGAGAAGTATTTTTTTTGTGTTGCCATATTGGTCTACTAATTTGTTACGTCATTGTTTAGACGTAATGCATATTGAGAAAAATATATGTGAAATGTTGCTTGCAATTCTTTTGAATATTAAGGGGAAGACCAAAGATGACTTCCGATCTCGTCGGGATTTATTGGACTGGGGTATTCGACCAGAACTACACCCTGTTTGTATCGGTGAAAACAAATGGAAAGTTCCATGTGCTTCTTATGTGATGACACCGACAGAGAAAGATCAATTTCTGGCAATATTGGAGAATATCAAGGTTCCAGATGGTTATTCCAGCAACATATCTAAACGAGTCAACAGAAGACATTTGAAATTGAAATCCCTAAAAACTCATGATTATCACATCCTTCTTCATGAATTGATTCCAATAGAAATTCGGCATTTGCTACCCAAAAATGTAAGAGTGACGGTGATTCGCTTGTGTCATTTTTTTAGAGACCTTTGTGCTAAAAGGTTATCCAAAGCATTATTGATAAAAATGTAGCAAGAGGCACCATTAATTCTGTGTGAGTTGGAAAAAAAATTTCCTCCATCCTTTTTCACTTGCATGCTGCATTTAACAGTTCATCTTCCAACTGAGGCACTTCTTGGGGGACCAGTCGCTTTTCGGTGGATGTATCCCACTGAAAGAAATATGTGCACAATGAAATCATATGTCCGAAATAAGAATTATCCTGAAGGTTCCATTGTGAGGAGTTATCTGGCCCAAGAATGTATGGATTTTTGTTCAATGTATTTGTCCGATGTGACCACAAGACATAATCGACCAATGAGAAATGAAGATGAGCAGTATGAGGAAATTCAACCCTCGTTTCCCTCTCTTCCTCAAACAGGTGGAATTGTCGGGTCATATACATTGGTTACATTGAGCTTTGAAGAGCGGAATATGGCACATCGTACAGTCTTGTTTAATTGTGGTTTGTTCGATGCCTATATCAAGTAAGTAATTTGAATATCTATATGTCATCTCATACGATATCATATCACATATAACTTATACTATTATTATCATTTTATGTAGGGAACATAAACAAATTATAGGTAGAGTTCATCGATATTTGCCATTGATAAGGAGAGAGGCTATACATAGCCAAGAGTTCCCAGCTTGGTTGAAATCAAAGGTATGACCATTACTTTAAATACCTTAAAATATAGATATATGTTTAATTATATTAGTCATATGTATTCCAGGTATTGAGTTTACCTGCTGAGTTCATTTCTCAAGAATTAAGAGCGTTGGCTTTTGGTCCCAATTCTTTGGTTCGTGACTGCAAATCTTTAATAATCAATGGATATAAATTTGTCACAACCGATAGAGCAATGAAAATGAGAACACAACATGATGGCGTTATGTTAACCGCTGGAACGGATTGTTATGCCAGTGCATCAGATAGTCGACCTCAATATGAAGATGTGTATTATTATGGACTGGTTGAGAAAATATTGTTATTGGATTACTACTCTCAAGGTCGAGTCACTATGATGAAATGTAAATGGTTTGATTCAATGACGCGACATGGTACATTTATTGATGATTGTGGATTTAGAGTTATTGACATGAGTCGATTCTTGCATACTGATGAACCATACATTTTGGCATCAATGGAAAAACAAGTGTTTTATGTGAAAGATCATTTGAAACCTGATTACGGTGTCATTAATGAAGTAATCCCAAGACATATTTTTCATGATGCTGGAGATGAAATTGTCACTATTGATGCCCCCATCGGTGTTAGCCAAAATACTGTATTTGATGATGCAAATTGTCCCATTGTGAGAGATGATGTTGAACCTGAGGTGGTGGAGGGTAGTATATAAAAGCAACCATATATATTCAGAGTTCATTCAGTTTAACTTGACGTGAGTTTCTCAAGTTGGTACTAATGAAAAATGTTATGACATTATTTGTCTTCTTTGAATTCTAAGTTGTATGTATGATTTGTAAAAATTGTTGCTAAAAAATATTTATTTCATTCTTATGCAGATTATGAAGAAAACTACAAAAGCTCGCAAGAAGAGATTATTTGATGTTGATCCTGTTAGACGTGACCCTGAGTTGTCTTCAGTGAGTATAATAATTCTAATATTTATCTTCTGCATTACATATAATGTAATCTTCATATTTTTTTATCAATTTTTTTTAGGGACATATAACTCAAGAGTGCCCTCTTCCCACTATGGGATCGAGCAGGGATTCTCCTAGGCCTAGGCGGAGCTCCCGTCTTACCACTCCCCCCACTAACCCATCATTGGACATCCCATCTACCACACATGTACGCCCTCTGCTTGAGACCCTTGGGATGTTCCCATACATGCCGCCATCATCATCCCATTTACCCTCTTTTTCCCATTCCATGTCCATGCCGACTCGACCGATGTTCTCACCTGCACAATTTCCATATCCATTCATGTATCCCCAGACTTACTACGCATATTCTGACATGTCTGCACCACCTCCTTTTCCTACCATCCTTCCTACACATATTGAGTCTATTCCTTCAGTTTCCACACCTATTCATGAAGATCAGCCGGAGCATGTTGTGGAACAAATACTTCCTTCGGAGGATGCTGATCCAGCACAGTCTACAGATGCCTCACAGTCTATTCAGGAGCCTGCATCAGGTGTTTTTATAAATCTTTCAAAATATAGCATTTCACTTCTGTCCTATTGTATTGTCACTTAACTCTTCTCTTTTCACCTCTTATCTTATTTAGTGGGATCTTCTAGTAGGCGACGTGGACGCACTCGAATGCGGGATGCCTGGAATCGTGAAACTCAGATTATGGTGGATTATAATCCTCAAAATCAAATGGTAGGTAAAAATGTTAAGGAGTGTAGAAGTTTCATGGCTACTTTAGCCAAATATCATGATATCGTTCCAGTGGAACCGGTCTCATGGAGACATATCAGTGCTGACATCAAGGATAGGGCATGGGCGCAGATATGGGTATGGAAATTTTATAAATTTATATTTATATTAGTAATGTATTTATATGACTTAACATGTTCATTGCAGAGTCGATTTAACTTTCCTAACGGTGAAGCTGCCAAAGCTGCTAGGTTGAGTGATCTTGGAGAGTATTGGTGGTCATACAAACATGAGTTATATATTGGTTGGAGGAGTAGAGTGGGTACTGAGTTAGAGGGTGTACCCACAAACCCTGACTGTCCAAAAAGTCAATATCAAAAAATGACCGCACATTGGAAGACTGAACGGTTTAAGGTACTACCAATATTTAATGATTTTTATATAAAAATTTAATTCTTATTACTTGTATTGTTTTTGTGTTTCTTAGGTAGTGTCAGAGAGAAACAAAAATAAAAAAGATGAATTGACATATTTACACACATTAGGGCGCACTACAATGCCCGAGCATGAGAAACAACGGGTACGTTCATCTGAATTAAAACAATGTCCTTATTTATAACATGTCATCATAATTTATTCATTCATTCCCTTGGTTAGTATATGTATCCTGGAAATAACATCTTATACTAGGAGAAGACTTGTCTATTTTTTCTAAACAAGTAGTATATTTCCTTGAAACCCATTTCAGAACACCATTTCAGAAAACCACCAATTGGTTATGACTGCCATTTACATCAATGTTTGTAGGTCTTTGTTGCAACTCACTTCAATCCAATTTTTTGCATTTCTAATATATGGTTGTAATCCAAATTTATGCATTTCTCATATGTAGCAAGCTGTATTGGGCATTGAAGGTCCTGTACCTCGTGCCAAGTTATTCTGCTCCAGTAGAAAAAAAAAGATGGAACTGCAGTTAATTCACAAACACAAGATAAAATTGTAAGTTTTTTTATTTATATTTCAAACATTTATACGAAATTCATAATTTAATATGTTTATAATTTCAACAGTCTGCCTTGGAGGCCATGGATGAAAAGGAAGCTGACAACTTAGGGCCAAATGATCATTTGAGTCAGGTGTTAGGTGCGGAGCATCCAGGAAGAGTCTGTTGTAGACCAGGCAAAAACATTGTCCCCTCTAGGTATTGGTCATCATCAGAATCCTCTAAGGCCTCTGAGTTGGAAAGCTCTGCTGAATTAGCTGCAACAAAGAAAATGGTATTAGAGGAGCGTGAAAAAAGTAAGCTAATGAATGAACATTTCATGAAAGCAATGTCAGTTTTGAGTCAGTTACTACCATCAGAGGCTGCTGCCACTTTTCATTCATGTATGGAATCAATGCGCTCTTTAAATTATGCCTCGGGTGATTCCCATGAGGGTCCTAGTGGTGGTCAGGGTGGTGGTGATGGAGTTGGTGAGGATGTTGGAGCTGGTGAGGATGTTGCTGATGCTGTTGTTGGTGATGATATTGTTGCTGATGATGCTGATGGTGCGGTTGGTGATGATGTTGATGATGATGATGATGCTGGACATGGGGATGATGATGATGGCGATGGGGGGGATATTAATCCCCTCCATTTTTGACTTAGCAGAGAGACTTCTGTTGGAGTTTATTTTTTTTTTGTATTGGTGGACTGCTGTATGTGAATTTCTGTTTAGACTGTTTGAAAATTTCTGTTATTTGGGTTGTCTGGGCAGGGGGGGAGGGCTGGGCAGTGGGGAGGGAGGGGGGGAGGGCTGGGCAGTGGGGAGGGAGGGGGAGGGGCTGGGCAGTGGGGGAGGGGGAGGGGGGCTGGGCAGGGGCTGGGCAGGGGCTGGGCATGGGGGGAGGGGGAGGGGGGCTGGGCAGGGAAAGGGCTGGCCAGGGGGGAGGGGGAGGGGGGCTGGGCAGGGGGAGGGCTGGGCAGGGGGGGTTGCTGGGCAGTGGGGAGGGAGGGCGAGGGGCTGGGCATGGGGGGAGGGGGAGGGGGCTGGGCAGGGAAAGGGCTGGACCGGGGGGGAGGGGGAGGGGGGCTGGGCAGGGGGAGGGCTGGGCAGGAGGGCTGGGCAGGGGGGGTTGCTGGGCAGTGGGGAGGGAGGGGGAGGGGCTGGGCATGGGGGGAGGGGGAGGGGGGCTGGGCAGGGAAAGGGCTGGACCGGGGGGGAGGGGGAGGGGGGCTGGGCAGGGGGAGGTCTATGCAGGGGGGGTTTCTGGGCAGTGGGGGGGGGAGGGGGAGGGGCTGGGCATGGGGGGAGGGGGAGGGGGGCTGGGCAGGGAAAGGGCTGGACAGGGGGGGAGGGGGAGGGGGCTGGGCAGGGGGAGGGCTGGGCAGGGGGGATTGCTGGGCAGTGGGGAGGGAGGTGACAATTTTTAACTTGACATGATATTTGGACATGACATGAGTTAAACAGGTTTGGGTTAGACATAAAGTGGTTTAGGTTGTGAAATACTAGAGAGAGTAAACTAAAAATTTTCCAATCTACCCTACTTCATTTTCTATACATTTCATATTTATATACATTCCATTTTGGTTAAAATACACTACTGGAATGTATAAAAATTCTATCAAGAAAAGAAAGAATGTGTAGACTCCCAATACTTGAATGATGTCAATGACACCAATGACAATAAGACCACTACACTTTCTAACCAATACTTGAATGCTCATGAATTTGTCTCATGTATAGAAACCAGCAAAGGAATTGCTTGCAAGACTCAGGAGGCTTCTAATCCTGTCATCCCTACTGATACCAACAAAAACATTTATTCTACAAGGGATGTCATCCTGAGAAGCAAGAGTAATCTGGCTGAAAGGGCTCATGTTAAACCTGACAATGGCCTGGTAAGTCCTCCGAAACCCCAGCATGTGAATGACTCACTTATTTTAGCTGGATCAACATCTCTCATTTCCTGTTCTCCTGAAGTTAACACTGTGGTTCCATCTCATGCTAGCAGTTCCAAGATTTCTCAAACAGGTACCCCTAATCACCCTCTCCCTGCACTGCTTAGCACTAATTGCACAGTCACTGAGAGGTCTTTGCTAACTGATGCTGATAAATATGTTTCTTCTGAAATGGGCAAAACTAGCATGGTCCCTTTATATAATACTGCTTTTGTCCATACTGTTTCTCCTGCTATTATTTTGCATTCTGCTACAGAAAATTCTGCTACTCCTGCTGCTGGACATCCTGTTCTCAACACTCAAGTTATATCCTAACTGAACTCATATTTACTGTGGAGATAAGGTGACTATTGTGATGTGAATTATGGTTTTCAGAGCATTGAAGGTTCACAAAATAGAAATATATTCACCAAAATCTTGGCTAGTGTCAGGTTGAAAGGATTGATGTGTAGTCAATGATAACATTACTAATATATGAAACACCAAAAAAAAGTTTATAAATATAAATATATTCTTAGTGGTTTAGAATACAGGTGAACTCTCTTGAAGAAAATTTCTCAAACAAAGACTCTGGAATTCAATCGAAGTAAATAGTTGAGGAAAAAAGTGTTATGAGAAATCAATAAAGAAAATTTTATACAGATGATCATTATGAAGGTGGGATATTGGTGTTACCATTATAACCAGTTGGAGTTTCATATAATCTACTACTAATTATATATTATTATTATTATGAAAAATCACATTTATGGAAAAGTGGTAAACCATTTGAGATTACACACATACATCACCAAAACAAACATGAAATAGTCGAATCACTAAACTGTAATTTAATCCTATTAGAGGATTTAACTCTTAGGAGACTCTATTTTAGAGGTGAATCCTTCCCACACCGATATTCATTAAGATAGATTTCAATGTTGTATGGTACGTTGTCCAAAGTCTGGATGAGATCTTCCACAAAAATAATCTTCCCATTGAAACCATTTTCTAGTATGCCAAGATGATTGTGGATCCAGACACCTTTCTCCTTAGAGTGGCTAGCCTGAAGATGCCTCCCCAGTAACTGGTCATATTCCTCTTATGTAGTAATTACCTGAAGGATCTTGTCACAAAAAGCTTCCTTACAGTTGATGATGTTTCCAACTAGTCATATTCTATCAATTCCTTAACACACTAAGGGATATCAAATTCAGTAACCTCCTTGACAGTATGCACCCGGTCAGATATAGATTAATCCTATGCTGAAGAGTCAAGCCCCTTAGTCGAGTTTACCTCTTCTGGATTGGAAACCTTTAGAGGTATATTTCCTTTTCTTGAGGATTGAGTAACAGGAGGGATAGGTAATAAATAGTAATATTTCTTTCTACACAGCCTTTGAGAGTGCTAGATAAACCCTTCTGGATCGATAAGAGTGTTTCCCCCTTCCTTTAAGTGGTTATAATTTATTACCCATCCATGTCCACTTCCTTAGACTCAATGAGCACATCTGAATTAGAATACCTTTCTTTATTGGGAGCCCCTTAGGTGAGTTTACCTCTGTGTGTTTTGAAGGTTAGCTTTGGACTCTTAGTGTATTGGATTTGTAGCTCCAGTTCACTTCTAGAAGCATACAGTGACATTAGAATGTTGTCTATAAATTGTTCTCTATCTTCTAGGATATTCTCATTTGGTTTTGTTGTATGCTAAATAGATGTAGAAATGTTGATGCACAACAGGTTCATAGCAAACAAAAATGATGTTCTTGTTGTTTGTTCTTCTCTGATGCTCGTGTATACATTTGTACAGGTTTGTATGTGTGTTCTTCTTATTCTTGGTTCCACGCCTTCTCTACAATTTTGTCTGGTTCTCCTTATTTTATGTTCAGCGGCCCAAAACTGTGCATGTGGATATCCTCATGAATCATATAGTTCAATGACATGTCATTAAATATGTTTTTCCAAAAAGAATTATTATAATCAGTAGAATTAATAACTATAATATGACCCATAGACAAACAATCGAAAATTATATATAAAAGAGGTAAAGTATGGAGCTGTGTCACAGTTGCAGTGTCACTGAGCAATGTCACTAAAGAGCGGTGACTCAGGAGTGGTGATTTTTCCTATCTCTGAGTGGTGTAAAAAACCCATTTTCATAGGATTAGTGACTCATACTTTGCGAAATTCTAGTACTAGTGTCTTGAAGTCGTATAAGTGTGTTATATACTTTTTGAAAATTCTAGAGTGGTAGCTGTTTCACATCCTTTGTGAATTTTCTGGAGCGGTGTTTGTTTGGACCGATAGAAATGTCTATTTGGATCAGTAGCAGTGTCTGGCCCTTTTCCATTTTTTTGGACCGGTATCTATTTCTGGTCCATTGATTTTTTTTTGGACTGATAGCTATTTCTGGCCCTTTTCCATTTTTTTCTCCAAAAATATCTCATGGGATTTAGTGAAATCCTTAAGTTGTTTGACTTGATCATTGAAGGCTTGAGTAACTGGGGTTAATATCATATTTTACACAAGAAATTTCAAGTTATTATTCATTTCATGCTTGGAATTGTTCCTGGAGAAATAATAGTCAACTTTTTGGGGTAATTTCCAGTTGGTAAGTGGAAGCCTCATTTGAAAACTGCTTGATTATATTATAAACATGGTCACTATTCTTCGTGATTTTATCCAAAGTATCATGGTCTGTTTCACTAGGCAATGCATACAATTCCTTTCTAATCATATTTTTGAATGGCTCAATATTAGTGGAGGTTGATGTATCCGCAGCCGAAGTATAAGAACCTTTAATTAGTTATCCAATTTCAGTCTTCAACAGAGACAAATCATAGTTGTCAAGATATGTAACAAGGTTTTTAAGATCCTCCATAATGTTCTCCATTGTTGTTTTATACTATATAGTCAAACCATTAATCCCAAGAGTCAATTTATTTACATCATTTTCATTCTTGGTGTTGCTTTCAACAATGGTCTCCAAGGTTGAAATGAGATTAGGCTAAATCTCATTTATCACCATCTTGGAAACAAAGGTAGAATCTGACATACTGATACCAACATAATAATAGGTAGAGGAAGAAGGCACCAACTTCCTAAACAGTTCCAATTCAGACTTTATATTGTTCAATTCATCATTTAACTAAAGGTTTCCTTTTCTAGAATTCTCAAATCATTCCTGATTTTAGTTTGTACTAACTAAAGGTCTTCACATGGAATGAGGCGTGTTCGAGGGCCTGTGTAAGAGAAGGTCCTAGATATGGTCCAACCAAGCTCGGTGTAGCTGCGGGTTTTCCCCAAAGGCCATCACCGTGGCGCGCCGAGGGAGCAGTTATCCAGGAGAGGGGCTGGCCAGTGCCTACGTCTATTTTGGGGTGCGCAGAGTGCTGCTGTGAGAAGGCTGGGATTGGGGTTGTCTAGGGTTGTGTGGTGAGGCGGTCGGGGTTCCGGAGTGGAATTGGTGCGGTGTGCTACTGCGTAGAGAGGGAAGTCGGACTGGGATGTCGCACCAACTATGTGTTGCAGCTACTACATGTCTGGCAGCGAGGAAGACCAGAGGGCCTTTGCATTGTGCTGCATGTATGAGGTGGGTTGTTGCATGTCTGAGGCTGGTTGCTGTGTGCTTCACCTAGTGTGGGAGTTTGGGGTGGCCCACTGTACCGATGGGGAAGGAAAGAGGCCGGAGGGAGGGCCATCCATCGCCACCCCTGGTGTTGTACGCCGCTTGATGCAAGGAGGGAGATGATAGAGAGGGACCGCACGACCCCCCAAACAAAACACACTTTTTTCATAACCTGCATTCCCCATCCCATTTTTTTGTTTTTTTCAGTCAACTTTGGGCATTTTGTCTGCTTCTGTTTTTGGGTTCTGGATTTCTGTTTTTTTGCATTTTGGCTTTTGCGTTCTGGTTTGCAGGATCAAGGTGAGATTCCTTTGTCTGCTTCATTTTTGGGCATTTTGGCTTTTGCATTCTGGTTTGAAGGATCAAGGTGAGATTCCATTTTAGCTTTTGCATTCTGCTTCGTTTTTGGGCATTTTGTCTGCTTCTGTTTTTTGGGTTCTGGATTCTGGATTTTGGATTTCTGTTCTGTTTTTTGGGTTCTGGATTCTGGATTTCTGTTCGGTTTTTTGGGTTCTGGGTGAACTGTGTGACCTGTTTTCTTTTTCCAGGTAAACCATATATACCCACGGTTATATAAACCGTGGGTATATATGCTGTTGTGAAACAATCTATACCCACGGTTAAAAACCGTGGGTATATATGTTGTGCTTTTAAAATGTATACCCACGGTTCTGTAAACCGTGGGTATAGATGTATACCCACGGTTTATCAGAACCGTGGGTATGATGAAATATTAGTGGGATATACCCACGGTTTTCAGAAAACCGTGGGTATAGGCCTATTGCGACAGCACTGTAGCACACGGTTTTTAAAACCGTGGGTATAGGATATACCCACGGTTTTAAGGGCTATACCCACGGTTTTGAACCGTGGGTATAGGTGATATTTCCAGTAGTGACTTCCTTATCAGTAAAAATCTATTTTTATTCCTAATTCTTCTCAAAACCTTTCACATTAGAAAAATGAATAATTATTCCTAAATATTTGTTTAAACATCTTTATCCTCTTCCTTCCCGAGCACAACCAAGAAAAATTCCATCTTCACCTCTCTGCTAAAACATTCCAAGGTTTCCAACCTTATTCTTTATAATGTCTGGACTCCCAAAAACTCTAAAGTGTTTCAAACTTTGAGTTTTTCCATAAAACATTTCATATAGATTAGTATCTAAACATTTACTATATAAAAATAAATTTTGAATATACACACCAATACTCACGACTTTCCCCCAAAAGTAATGATAAAGACCATGTTCAAGTAACATAGTTCTCCCCATATTCACCAAACTTCTACTCCTCCTTTCATTAACCAAATTTTGTTGAGGAGTGTACGGGGAACTATAATAATGTTAAATTATATGACTCTAAATATAACTTTAAAATTGTTTATTTTTATAGTCACTACAATTATCAGTTCTCAACTTCCTCACTGAATACTCACATTCCTTTCCATCTTTCCTGCTGAAGCCTTTAAATATTTTCAGAACATCTCACTTATGTTTCATATACATAACACAAGTAATGAGAGTAAATTAATAAATGAAATTGATGAAGTAATTATCTAAATTAGATGATTGTTTTCTCAATTCCCCACATATATCAGAAATAATATGTTCCAAGGGTTTTTTGAAAAAATATCAACTTTCGTATGCACTGATTATGTAATTTTTCCTTTCAAATAAATAGTGAAACAGAAAACTCTTCTTATTGACATATCAAGAATAACACAAACACTATCTCACTTTGATAACTTTATTATGTTTCTTTGAAACGTATTTCCTATCCTTTTATGCCATAACTAATTATCTTTCACCATACCCAAGTAAAAAGAGTTTTGTATTTCACCAACTTGAAAAAAATTTCCTTTTGCGAATTAGCCTCTTGTAACTATCTCTCCATCTTCCTCAATTTTCACAAAAAAATCATATTTTTCTAAGAAAACTTTTCTACCCTTCTAAAAAGTTATGAAACACTCAGAAAGATATGTTTTAACCCATCGACATATAAATCTTTCTAGGATTTCATATTTTCTTTACCAAAGAGGGTTGGTCCAAAACATTTAATTCTCAGAGATTCATCATTTCCAAAAGTCACCATTCCTTATTTAAATTCTTTCACATTCTTAAACATCTTTAAGTATCCTATAATATAATAAGAACACCCACTATAAAGAATCCAAGTTCACTCTCCTTTTATAGCTTTTAAAGCAGTTTCAACAACAAGATGCTTTTCTTTTCCCTTTTCTATCTTCACCTCCAGTTTCTGATAATTATTAAGAAACTTTTGTTTTGTCAGTAACAAAACAATATAACCCTTAGAAACATGTCTAGGTTGATCACATATTTCACAAATAGTTTCTAGGGGTTGGAAATTATTCTCAATTTTCACACCAACCCACTTAGGTTTCTTCTAAACTTCTTTCTCAGGCTTCTTATTTTGAGAGGATTGACTCCCCCTCAAACCTTTTATCCATAAAATGCGGAATAATAGATATGTTTTTGGTTAAACCATTTCACATTTTCTTTATGTAAGAATCATCTACATTACCAGTAGTATCCATAGAAAGATTATTTTTCTCTGAAACTTTCAACTCGTGTTGTCAGTATATTTCTCTACAACCATCTTAGAAAAACTTTGTTGTCCATAAATCTTTCTCAGCTCAGTTTTCTTTTCATACTTATTGGAATAATAAGTTGTAAGAACTTTTCCATATTAATAATGTTTAGAAAATTTTTTTGACTCATAATTTTTAGAACTTCTAAATTCATGACTTTGTTGGTCTTGGCTACATATATAACTTTCTCAGCTTTCTTCTTTTCAAAAACATTTCCATATTTCATTTCAAGAAAAACTTTAACTTTCTTCTCAACCCTTAAAGGTAAATTTTGATCCTTTTCAGGTTCCTCTTTATGATAACATTCACTAAATTCTTAGATAAAGTTTTTCAAAACTTGTACCTATATATTCATCTTTAGAAAAAAAATGACAAGTTCCAACTCTTCTTCTTTTTCCTTCAGCTTAACTTTCATATGTTCATTATGATTCTTTTATTTCTCAAGATATTTATTCAAATAAAAAATCTCTTCCATCATCATGGTTTTATCTATAGTAAAACCTTATTGATTGTTTGATAATAAATTATCATTTTTCAGCTTCCTGATTTCTACTTAAAGCCTCTCAATCTTCCTCACACATTCCTTCAACTCTATTTTAAGATGAAATTTTAATTGGTTTTATTCTTATTCAGGACTATTTATTTTAAATTATTCATTATTCACTATAGAAATAAAATTATTCTCTCTGAATTTTTCAAAAGATTTTTTGTATTTAACTTCACTATCTTTTTCTTCATCATCTTTAGACAAAAATATTCTTCTTTTGGATTTGAAGCATTTTTTATCTTTCCCTCTGGAAAAAGATTTATCCTTATCACTTAGTTTCATTTACAATATTCTTTTCCTTATTTCTTCTTTATCACAATCATTTTCTTTCTTTATTTGAGGACAACTAGCTACAAAGTTCCCAAGAGCTCCGCATTTAAAACACTTCAATAGAAGTTTCACTTTGTATTTACCTATAGATCTTCTCACATTTTTAGAAAACAAGGATAAACTTTCATCAATATTTTTATATACCTCATTTTTAAAGTCAAATTTAGTAACATCATCTTTCTCAAGAACCTTTTTAGAATTTTATTTCTTAGAAGCTTTGAAATTAATTTCTTTATCAGCTTTTGTTTTTCCTGTTATAACTTTTTTCATTTTCATTTCATAAGTAATGAGAGTACTATGAAGATCATACAGAGATATGATTTTAGGATCTCTATCTTTCAATGAAGAAAATTTGACATCAAACCTGTCTAGAAGAATTATTAATATATTTTAAAACACTTTAAAATTTTCCAACATTTCACCAAGACATATGATAGTGATGACTATATCATTTACCCTGGTAAAGAATTCACCAACATATTTGTATTCACAAATATTGATATATTCATACTTTAATCTCCATATTTTCAACTTTTCCTTCCTTACATTTTTATTACCTATGTAAATTTTTTTAACTTATTCTAGATACCTTTTTCAAGGGAAATACCCTTCACACTTAAAAACATACTTTTAGAAAGTGATGAGAGTAAATAATTTTTATCTCTTCAATAATTATCAAGCTTATTCTTATCAATGAGATTAAGAGAAACCTTATTATCAATAAGAGGAAATCCATCTATTGTAACTTCAAGAACTTCATACCCAAGATATATAAGATAAGGAAACATTATAACTTTATAGATATGATAGTTCTTACCATAAAATATTGGAATACCTTTACTATTTACATAGTTAAAATTCTCCATCACAACTTGTCTTTTAAAAAATTTAGAAAAGATTAAATGAAGGGAACCTTTCCTTTGATACCAATTGAGATTACCCAGATAGGATTCAAGTATCACTAAGAGGGGGACGGGTGAATCAGTGACATCTTTTTATTTTAAGTTTCCTTACTTATGAAACAACATTCACCTCCTATTAAATATTTATTTCCCTAGTGAAAAAAATTCAAATACACGTCTACAGGAACACGAGAATTTACAATGTTCACTGCCCAACAAGAGTAACTACATCCTTGGTATGGTTTTGAAACAATACAATACCACAAAATCCACTAGGATATAATCCTTTTATGTGAAATAAAATGATTTGGATATTCCCTTACACTCATGTAGCACTAAGTTCAATACAATAGAAAGTTTGATTTAAGTAGTATTAAATAATGTAATAAACTTTTTATAACAAACATGTTATGGTGATTCTTGATCAACTTTCACAAATATGATCTTAGAAAAAAAATTCTTCGTTTTATTACCCAGAATCTAGTAAGAACTTACTAAAATTTGTAATGATACTCGGTCCAATTTTTTCCATCTGATTCCCAAGTCCTATTACTCAGTATGAAAATTATACTCTGTCAGAATACAACTGAAACAATTTTGAACATATTCTTCCTCAGTCTAAAAATCTCAACACAATTTTCCCTGTCTGATTATCCAGCCAAATACAGTAACCAGTTGAATATGATTTTCTTATTCTTCTTCATCTTTACAAAAAAAACTTCTTTAAGAAAGAACAATCTAGAAACCTTCTTCACATTTTATAAATTTGGAGCTTCTCTCTCTTATTTCACGAATAATAAAAATCAAAAAATACAAAAAGTACTCTTCTAATATTTATAGGCAAAAAAATGTTTAAGAGGGATCTTGAAAAGTTTTTCCCGCTTAACAAAAATTTCAAACTTATTTTAATCTTAGATATTTCTTTGACACATTCAATTATTCCTGAAAACTGGATCTTTATTTGACTCATTTAATCCCCCTTGAAAACTGGATCTTTTTTTGAATTCTTCAACCTTCCTTGAATTTCAAATATTCTCTTGACTTCATATCCCATCCATATTTCTAAAAAATCTTCAATCTAATTCTGTTTTTTCATTCCAATTATCCCGTTATGATTCGCTATTATGATGGTCTTTCTAATTTCTTGACACGCTTATAAATTTGGAACTAAAAATATCTTAACAAACTTCAGTCTGATTCCAATTTTGATTGCTAAATCTGATTTATTCATTATGATAAATTCATTTGGTCACTCTGGTTTTCTTGATCCACTTACAAACAAATAATAATTGTAGATATTTCATAACATTTCTTTACAAAACCTCAAAGCCTATCTTCCCATTTTTATTTCCTCATTACGATGGAATCATATGTTCATCAATAGTTTATTCATTATATTTCCCTACACCAAATGTAGGAAGGAAAACATATGTATTATCATTATAATTCACAAAACAAACCCTCATTATAATTTCTTTATTATGATAGAGATAGTATATTCTTTCCAACTTATTCAACCACTTCTACTTCTTTAGTTTTTAATACAATACCAAATATCTTTTAGCACTCAAATTATTTCTCTTTTATGATTTCTATAATTATCAACATCATTCTCCAAATACTTAAATATTTTGGATTTTTTCTGACTAAAAACTAGAACCATCATTTTCTCTTATTATGATCAAGTAAACTATCCCAGCCTTCAAACAAATCGAAACCCAATTATCTGAGATCGAAAATCTTTTACTTCAGCAACTTCTTTCTTATACAAACTTTTTCATGTAAGCATGACTTCCTTCATGAATTTTATTATGTTTAATATCATATTTATCATCATTTGAATTATAATTAAAATTATTATAACTTTAAATTCTTCTACTAACATCTTTCCTTCTAACCACTTAAATATGATTGTCCTGAATATGATTGGTAGCACCTATTTTCTTTTAATCAGATGCTCACTACGATTCTAAGCACTTATCCTCCCAATTTATTTTATCAAGATAGAAACACAAGTTTTAAAACATATTTATGATTTGTGAGAAATAAAAAATATTAAATCATCATCATATTTTTATTTGATTCATGTTGAATCTAACTACTTTCCTCATTATGATCTTCCTTTCAATCCAGACCCACAGTGATTTTGATGAACCTTTTCTTCTATAAAACATCTTCCCATTCTGATGGAATTTCTTAATCATTATGAGTATGATTTTATGAATACAATGGTCATCCTAATTTTTACCAAAAACAAAGTGAGTTTATTTCTTTTTCTTTAACAATTCCTTGATAAACAAATACAATAATTGAATATAATAATTTTCCTTATCTTATAGGTTATAAAAACAACATCATCAACCACATAAGACTTCTCACTATGTAATATAATATTATTATAAAAATATCTAATAAATCAGGGTGCACACTTGTTTTAACAACCTATATGATTGATACTTTTCTCTTTGAGTATTTATAATAAAATCATCATTACACCATGGCCGTAGAATTTAATGTGATAGTTTCATTTCAATAAAAGGGTTGTGATATCAAATTCCATTAATATGGAAGGTACAATCCTTCCATGAATTATTTATTAATAACATTTCATTCATAACATACCCAACATATACTAAATCATGAAAACATATGGCATCATGATTCTTCTTAGTAAATATAAATGTGTAATTCATGAAATTCAATAATAATAATCTTAAAGTTTAAGGACCATTACACTCACTCACAAATAATAATATCTAAAGACATATAAATATGTGTAATTTCTATTGGAGGTTATATTCTCATAATATCCCATCTTAGATATTACCAAGGGTAAAATTTATGAGATGAATCACCATCTACTTACGAATAATCACACCTGAGAGCCAATATAATATGTGCTCCATCAAAGAATTTTATTTAACTATAGGAATAGGTTTAAGAATATCATCATGTAATTTCAAGTTTCTCATCATAGAGTGGAATTATTATTCCCTTTTTAATTTGACATATATTCTAGGACAATATTACATTAAATTGATGCAGAACAACGAACAATCTATAATAATATTTTTTTAATTAATATTCAATTAGTTGAATATACATGTAATCCAAAGTAAAAAAGTGGGTTCTAGAACATCCGATCAAAAAGACTCCCACTTGGACTAGATACAACTTCTAATGAATTTTAGTCCACTAGACCTCACATAAAGATCATTTTTTTGCTGAGTTATGGCATTAATCAAGGGGAATACCATGTTTTATTCTATAGAGTTTATATTCACTATAAATTCACCCCAATGAGAAAAATATCTCAATAGATGATACTTTAAAAGTATGTTCTTTTTCAAGTAATGTGACCTTGTCTCCTCTGAAAGATCCACTACTTTAGTATTATCACAATAAAGTGTGATAGATCTTTAATACTAGTCATCATGTGTTTCTATCAAATGAATCTTCATATTAAAACTTCTTATTTACATTCCTCGGAAGATTTAATATACTTGGACTCTACTATAGAATTTACAACCATAGATTACTTTTAGGTCATCTATCTCATAGTCCCTCCATTGAGAGTGAAGATGTATCTCAACTATGATTTAATCCAATGGTGGTTACCTAGGTTAGATTGATATCTTTCTACTATACTTAAGGCATATGATACATCTAGACTAGTATATAACATATCATATATGACTGAACCAGTAGCTAATGCATATAAAATCCTTATCAGCATCTATCTCTCATTATGTTTTTTAGGGTATATTTTATTAAAAGATGAATGTCATGTGACACTCGAAGTAATCCCCTCTTAGATTATTCCATACTAAATATCTTCAGTATCTTGTCAACATATGTACCCTAGCTTAGATAGAGTAGTCTCCTAGATCTATCACAATAGATATTGACCTAAGAATATATACTACATCACCTAATACCTTCAAGGAGAATCATGTTTTCAACCAGGATTTAAGAAATTGTAAGATTGGTATTTCTTTTCAAATAAGTAGTTTTTTATTGATATAATCTATAAAGAAAACAATTTCACTCCCCTACTTATAGACATAAGGCTCATATTTGTTATTTATAAAACAAAATTCCATTATCAATTTTTCAAAATGAATGTTCAATGACTTGGATGCTTACTTTAATCTATAAATGGATCTATGTAACTTTAATACATTTTTGTAATCCTTTAAGGTCACAAACCCATCGATTTTTTTCATATAGACATCTTTCTAAAGGTTTCTATTAAGGAATTATATTTTTACATCCATTTTGGAAATCATATGGTCATGGTAATCTGTTATGGAAAGTAAAAATATGATGGATTTAAGCATAGAAACTAGTGAAAAGGTTTCATCGTAGTTTATGCCTTGATGTTGTTTGATCACTTTCACAGTCGATCATTAATTATATACACTAACATTTCTATCAATGTCCAATTTCTACTTGAATACCCATTTATAGATAATGGGATTTGAATCCACTAAAGGATCTGCCAAAATCCAAACTTGGTTTTAATACAATGAGTCAATTTTAGAATTCATGGCTTCTTGGCACTTGGAAACTTATATGCCACTTATTTATTTCTTATTGGTTAAAAGTAATTATTATCAATTAATAATGAGCCTTAATCCTAAATTACTATAAAAAAAATTAATTTAGGTTATTTAACCTCTCTCTTACTCCTATACAGTACTTTTGTCTCTAGAAATTCTTCTTACATGGGTCATTATGGAATCTGTTCCTATGCCAACTCTTGTGTACCTTGAGCATAGATTTCATCAAATTATATCTTTATTCCACTATCTATTTTAGTTATTATATTTGTATCAAGTAATATGGAATTTCTTTACTCAATTACCTTTTTATATGAGGGTTCATATAGGTAATATCCTCTTGTTTCCTTATTGTATTCTATAAAGGTACACTTCGTGTATTGAGGTGTAATTTTTTTTGAAAAGAGGCCTTAACAATTGGTTCTCAACCACACAAATTTAAATTTGACAACACAAATTTCTTTCCACACCAAATTTTATATGGAATACTATTTGGTAATTTTGTTGGAACTTGGTTTAGTATATATGTTTCTTTCTATTACACATATACCCAAAAATATAATAAAAGACTCATATGACACATCATTGATCGCAACATGTCGAAAAAAGGTGTGGTTCTCCTTTCACATAAACCATTACATTAAGGTGTATAAGGAGGAGTGAGTTGGGATAGAATCTCAAACTCCCATAAACATTCAATAAATTCTTAACTATGATATTCTACACCAAAGTCTATGTGAAGTTTCTTAGTATTCTTAACAAGCTAGTTCTCAAATTTATTCTTGTTTTCTTTGAATTTATCAAAATAATATGACTTATACCCCAATTAAATAGACATATCCATGTCTAATTAAATCATTATTAAAAATTATAAAGAATGAGTACCCACCACTTTATTTAATTGGAAATGGTCCATTAATAAGATCATTGGTACTTTAACCTTTTCCACTAAATGGTGATTTAGTCATATTTACTTGTGAACATGCATGACATACACAAAGTGGTTTTAGTTCAAATGGATAAAAATATCCATCTTTGTGTAATTTGGTAAAACACATTTCATTTACATGACTTATCTAGTGATTCCATATTTGGGAATTTTATAAGTCATGTGAACTAGTTTCATTATTGATTTAAATTACTTGTTCCATGTAATCCAACCCATAAATATTGTTATTTAAATATTCCTTTCCATAACATATGATTTATTTATAAAAAATGAAATATTTATTTCTAAATATGAAAAAAAATCCATCTATATAAAGTCTTGATATAGATATAATATTTTTGGTGACTGAAGAATCATAATAAAAAACTTTCAAAACCAATACCATTTTATTTATAAACGTGAGATGGTAGTCCCCAAGAGACTTAGCAGTAAGTGTGGCTCTGTTGGATCCTCATAGATATACCTCATCACATGAAATATTCTAGAATCTACTTGGTTCCTGTATTTTAATATATATTTGAGCACCACATGCACTATATAATACCTAATTTGTAGAAATAGATCAATTTCACTTGATAAAAAATTCACTTGAAGCTTCCTCATACTTATTTTCATGGGTGAAGTTTTTCTTCCAATGGCCTTTCTTGCCACCTGAGAAATAGATAGCATCATGTTCCCTTTATTTTCCCTTGATACTTATCCTCTTGTAAGGGAATTGTGAAGAATATTTATACTTAGATCTATTTTCTTGACCTTTCCTTTTATTCTCCATAAAAACCTAAGGCATTTCACACTTTATATACTTATCAACTTGGTTAAGTATAATGAAAAGATCTGATAGATACTTATCTAGGTTTTTTATATTGAAATTGATAATAAAACTAGATAAGATCTAAGGGTGTAATGAAATAATGATATTGATGCATAGTTCTTCAAGAAGCTTAAACCCTAGAACCAATAGGTGCTCAATGTAACTAAGGATTCTGACTATGTGAGGCCTAGATAGAGACCTTATCCATGTTTAATCTGAAAGGGTTAGTTGGATATCTTAAACCATTCATGTATTTCTCTCTCCTGATAAATAACATGAAGATGTTAGATCATTCTATATTCATTCATGTCTTCTCGTGACTTCATGAGTTCATTGGACATGGATGAAACCAATAAACACTAAACATCAACTACATCACTCAATTATTCATCATAGACAGCAAACTCTTCATCACTCACCCCCTTAGTAGGTGGATCGAGTAGTAAGGATTACATCACCTAAGACTTTTTATCATGGTGTAACACTGTCAATGGGCATATAAACTATTCATGGTAGTTACTTCTAATCCGGAGATGGTATTTCTAAAAAATTAATCACAAAGATAATTTGGTTGATGACATTGTCATTATTCCACAATATTAAATAGAATATTATTATAACTTCACTTAATTATAGTTTATATGAGACATAATAAAAAATAGTTTACTAATCCTCCCACTATTATATCAAATCCCAACATCCCACATCATTGGACTTAAAATGTTTAGTTTTTTGGAACTTCTAGTGAAAAGGATCCATTTTTTCCATCTTATAACCCAAGATATGGATTGGAAAATTAATCAAATTTATTTTGGTAGGTATCTTTTTGTTAACTATTGGCTTAAATCTCCTTGATCAATTGAGTGCCCTCCCAAATACAGAAATCCTGACTCAAATTTCCTCAACATTTTCCTTCAAGTTACATAAAGTCTATAAAGGGAAACTCTTTTTTATAAAAAATATTTTATTTGGACCAAAACTTTTATAACAAATCCCTAACAAAATTAAGTTTCCAAAAATGGTTTTTCAAATACTTAATTCTATGGTTTCATTCCAAATCAGGTAATATAAGGCTTAGTATAACTTAATTTTAAGTTGAGAGATTTTATTTATTATATGTAAAATATTATTATTTTATCCTTTACATGTCTTACTAACATTAAGTATATTTTACTTAAGGGATTAACCATGTCATGATAAAAAAATTATGAATAATCCATTTTGTTTAATTCCATATTTGAATATTAATCCATTTATTTATGTGATTGTGGTCTTACATCCATAAAATAAATCATACATAAGAAAAAAAAATAAAATAAATAAATAAATGAATTAATAATGAGCTTATCAAATTATTAATTTATGGAGTGAAAAATAAATCATCCTATGACCCGAGGGGAAAACTACTTATCCCAATTTTTCCATAGTTGCAACATTCCACTTACTCACCAATGTATTATTCAGGTTGGTTTTGAATTAGTTTCATCTTGAACCACCTTCATGCACCTCGGAAAACTCCTTTTATTATATATGTCTTATTACTCAAACACATGTGAAGAGAACCAAAGGATTTTTTAAGGGTAATTATGTAAAAAACCTTGGATACACTGGTCCTACACAATAAAGGAGATAGGGAAGACACATAAGCTACCATATGAAATTTAATAATAAATAATTTCAAACCCATGCATTAAAATTAAATTAAATAAAACATACACATACAAAAGTCCTGTCAAATCTCATGATATGTTATACACATGAAATGAATATAAAAAATATATTGGTTATCAGTCATTTCAATTCATTCTTTATTATTAAGATAAATATGCTTGAATTAATTCAATTCATTCCTTTATTTATTTATTCATTCCATTTATCTTAATGATCATCAGTAGTCTCTTAGATATGCCCATTGTAAATTCATTCATATAAAATAAACAACATGGCACATAATTATATAAAAAAGAATGGAATTAATTGAGAATTTTTTAATTCTTCAAACCTTTATTACATATTTAATACTTTCAGTTCTAATAGTGCAATTAGGTTTTTAATGTTGTAATTAATTTTTCTTATATGTAATTTAATTTTGTTTTTATTGAGAGACTAAATATAGTGTACTAACAAGATACACACCATATTCCACACTTTTCATTTATCTAAGAAAAATACCTAGGAAATTTTAATGTATCTTAGTCGGATTACACATCATGTACTTACGAGCTACAAGTTGTGTATTTTTATTGTCATGTGTCTGTGTAACTCATTGATTGACTCAATGTTCTATTTGGATGTGAGAACTAATGGGTCACATGTTGTGTATGCTAGATAAATGTCATGTGCCTCATTAATTATAATGGTTGTTAGTCTCACGTGGCATAAGTTTCAAATTTGACCACACGGTTAGTGTGGATTTCGCTGCTAAACTGTGTTTACAATACAACATGTACACTAACTACACATTGTGTGGTCTAATAAACCATATGACAAGCCATACAGGTCAATATGTGGTGTAAAATAAATCCACTATGTGTTATTATTCCTTGTTGTGTCACATATCTCATGACATGTCTAGTTACAGTGCACTTGGGTATATATTGTGTACTAAAGCCACACTCAGGGTAACCCTGACTACCAGATAGAATCCTTGGAACCTCCTGTTGGCATCCTTGATCATTCTTTATTTTTCTAAACCCTTAAGAAAATATAAAACATGAATGAAGAAAAATAATATATAAAAATCATGATAATTAAACATCATATTAAAGAAATAATAAACTGTAAGAGAAAAACTAACAACAATTATGTATAATAGATCAAAAATCAAATAAACAATTATTAATTTAAATGTGGCCGCACTGATACCACTTGTTGGTTCCAAAAGTATCGAAAGTGCTTATGATGGTTGTTTCTGACTCAAAAATTATCAAATTTGATTGAACATTCATATATTTTAAAAAATATATAAAAAACATTTCCAATGAAATTTTTATAAATAATATTAATAAAGAAGGTCATTAAAACCAATAGAATATATTTTTCACATTAAATTTATAATTAATTTAAATAAATCTGAAGAAATAATACCTAGGTATAGAGATCTTTATTTGTTAAAAATACTGATCATATGAAGCCCTTTTTGGTCAACCACCATTTCTCCTGTAGGATCCGAGTGTAAAATCTCTCTACTGTTGATCCACACAATATCATTTGATCTTTGGAAAAAACTAATGGAATTTTTGGTGCTAGTGTGGTGGATCGATCATCTTGTAGTGGTCACCTTGATTGTTGTGATGATTCCCTTAAGATTGATGAATCATCCTTTCAATCCCATTCTTTATATGATAGAGGTGAAAGGAGAATCTCTAGATCATTATCTGGTTTTGAGAGTGAGCTCTAGATTGCATAGTGCAAATGACTCTAATTTTTTTATCAATCTCAATCAATATCTACACAATAGAT
Organism: Viscum album; assembly: GCA_963277665.1. NCBI lineage: Eukaryota > Viridiplantae > Streptophyta > Magnoliopsida > Santalales > Viscaceae > Viscum > Viscum album. The sequence continues at coordinate 989,517,462 of OY728164.1, read as the reverse complement.
GTGTTTTTCTATTTATTGTGTTAATATTAGGGTTAAAATATTATTTAATTTTACAATGATCCTTAAATAATATATTAAACCTTATCTGGTCCCATTCAATGTAATATTATTATTACTATTATTATTATTATAGTGTGTGATAACTAGTGTAATGATAAATATTATTGTATCATCTTTTAAATTCAAATTTATCACTAGACACAATCATGGTCTACTTAATCCTCCTTATAATTTATTAAATACCTATATAAAAATATTTAATTAAATATGTATTCATTCAAATAAATAAATATTATATAGTCATGTAATTTAACAATCACCCTGTGAATAAATATTTATTAAATTTATGGGATCATTTAAGCTTGCCTAATATCCAAAATTCCTTATATTTTTATTAGTTTTTGGATAATCCTATTTTAATTAGGTTGAAGGGTAACCTTATATGACCCGTAGGCCCATAAGCACTAGTCCCAACACCTTTCCACAAAGGCCTAAAGACTAAACACCCGATAGAAATCCCACCCAGCTAATGCTTAATTTTTCTTCAAATAATCCAACATGCAATGATTCTCAACAACAAAATCCCCATGTAGGACTGCATAGGGCTTGGTACCGATAAAAAAACCATATACTCTCATTCTTCCAATATAATTTTGTTGTTGGTGGTTTCTTTTTTGCTTTGAACTCTTTCAGGACTGCACCTCAGATCTGACCCTCTATTTTTTCATTTGTCCATCAGAACCTTCCCTGCCAACATACATAAATGCCACCAGATATCCCTTTAACTCTATCTCCTGTCATTGAGGCTACTACCCAGGAGCCTTCTGTTGACGCTATCATCCACTACTTCTCCACCATCATAGACCATTGACCGCCAAGACCTCCGTCTTGCACATTCCATCATATCCTTCCAACACCGAGGAGTCCTAATCCTATTGCCACCAATTCAGACAGCCACAGAGACCTGGTCATTATCCTTCATTTTCTACCACACCCCCCACGACGGGACACATGACTCTCAAATCATATCCAATGTAATGTCCCAGAAATTCCATGTAAATTTTTTTAAAAATTATATGGAATTATTTTGAGACCACACGCATTGACGGCACATGATTCTGAGGCCCAGTGGGCCCAGAAAGTAATTTTTAACTTTTTTTAGTTCAGTTAAGTAAATGTACAAGTTATTTTTTCAAAATTTTGAACCAGTGCTCAGATTGAAAGTCTGAGGGAACTTTTGAACTCAGAACACCGGGATTCACCTAGAAAGGACCTAACTTTGACTGGCAAGGGTTGGATGGAAAATTTAGTTTTCAGAAATTTTGGAAATTAATAAAATAACATAAAAAGTTTTTTTTTTTTGCACCGTTGTGGAGCAGACGATAACGCTATGGTGCGACAATGAGGTGAATTAAAAGAAGATCCTTAATGGCTTGTTTTTGTGCAGCGTAACGATGCAACATTGCAGCGTAAATGAAAAACTGCGACGTTTTTCCTTTTAATGAGATAACACGTTCCGGAAACCAATTGGTGGAATTTTCCTCTGATGAACCTTCGGAGAAATTCCTCTCGTATGATGAATGCTGGAAAGATCACTGGCAACGTCAACACCTTACGAAGAATGGGACCCGGAAGCAATGAACACCAAAGAAGCTTGAACCCTCGAGGGCGGAGTGCTTCAATGACAAATGTCGATCGAGGTAGGGGTTTATTTGTTTTACGTTTTTTCCCTGTTCTTTATTCAAAATGACGAATGTGGATCAACCCACAAACGGGTTGATCCATGGATCATCCGTTCTTGAGGGAAGGTGATGTTTCTTGGTATTTCTATTCGAGATTGAATTATTGTTGAAAGAACATCATCCCCAAACCTCCCCCTATTTTAAAACCCTAATGCGAAGGGTGTGGGCCGACACGAACAAGGATCGATCCCCTTCGCTTGGAATTCTTTGTGGCTGAGAATTTTGAAAGGGGTCATAAGGTAGATTCAAGGCCTCCGTAGGGAAGGAGATACCCCACGGAAGCTAGAGGAGTAGTCGGTGCAAATAAAGGACCACTGGTGCGGACCTGGTGGTCCGCAAAAGAGCCCCCTAGCGCACCGGTGGGGCCGTGGCTACAGGCTGGAGAAGGCGTGCCACATACGGATTCCAGGAGAGTCGTCCATCTAGGCCGGTGGATGGTGGAAGAGACGTGACCCCTCGGCCATGTTGGTGGAGCGGCCCACAGTCGCGGGCCATGGTTCACAGGAGCACACAGTTGATTAACTATGTGGGGGGAATCCATTCGGCCAGGTTGGTCGACCGCAAGGTGGAAGGATGTGGTCAATTGACCACGGCGGTAGGCATCAGCCATGTAGATGACCCACAGGGCGAGTGAAGTTGAACGCGGTCACCTGCCTTGTCCCAAACAGGCAGAGAACCGGTTCACCTCTGGCCAACCAGGCAGGCCAACGGGTCGGACCCGCCCAGCGGGCCGGACCTGCGGCCCCCTGAGCCAGACCCAGGCCAAGCCGAGTCCTGGTCAGGTTGGAAGATTCAGGTTGGCCTGGTGGACCCCGGGTCGGGTCGGGTCGGATCTGGACCCAACCGGCCCCTTTTTGGTAAAATTTCAATATCTTTCAAATCGGGCGTCCTATTGACTATCAGTTTGTGGAGTTTGAACCCTCACAATGAGATGGATCTTTTGGAATAATATATGGAGTATTTCATGGATGTTGGAATTTGAAGAATAGTTTGGGGAGCAGTTCTCCCGAGATCAAGCATGCTATGTGTGGAAACCCTACGGTTGGTTGAGACCTAAAGACTGATTATGAGATACCCTGTGTTGATCGGATACTATAGCCTAGTGGGAAGCAGATTCTATGTAACATGGAAGGACCATGGTGAGGTGAAACTTCTTTGTGACCCGGCATACCCACGATACTCGATAGAAGGAGTACCTTAGTATGGAAATAAGTGGGAAGCAGCTTCTATGTGACCCAGCATGCCCACGGTGGAGAGAGGCTTCTATGTGACCCATCATAATCATGGTACTCATCAGGAATGAGTACCACATTAGTCCTAGGTTAGTGGGAAGCGGCTTCTATGTGACCCATCAGGCCCACTGTAATCATTGAGGAGGATTTATCCAGCAGCCCATGGTGTTCGACGTTATGACTAATGGTCTTACTTTCCATACTCTAAGTTATACCTAGTGTGAGTTTTCTTTCTTCGTTATAATTCTTGGTGATCATGATTTGTGGTTTTTTTTGGATTGATGTGTGGTAATTCCTTTTTTTAAGGTTCCCTACTTATTATATTGTAAATCACCCCTGCACGGGCTTCGCCCGCACATGTTGTGTCTAGTACAGAAGACTGGCGCCTTGATGGAGGACTTGGTGGCTTAGGATTCAGTGGTTCCGAGTGAGACCAGGTGGGTGGGGAATACTTCTAAGGCTTCCAAAAGCTACTATGTACATACCCATCAGGTGGGGTTTTCAGTGGATGTCTATCCAGAGTCTCTTTTTTTACTTTCTTGTTTTCCGTTTAGTCTTTGTTGGGTTTTTATTCTAGACTATTTGACTTCCAGTTGTACTTGTACTTAGTGGTTGTTTAGTGGAATTCTTGTTTACTTTTATAGCTTTGGGACGTGGTTGTGTGTGAATGCGTACAGGTACTTAGAAAAATGCCTCCCACTTGCAGGTTGACGCCTTCAGTGCTAGTTTCCAACCCTTGGCCTTTAGGAGTTGGGATTGGGGCATGTCACAACAGGGGCCCCAAGGGATGGGTCGTGAAAAAGTGGTATGGGAGGTGTTTGGTTCTACCTCAAAGACCGAGAGTCTATTTTTTGTTTTGGGGGAAATAGTGTTGAATTTTTCAAGTTCAAATTTCATATTTTGGGAGTCCAGTGTTGGTGCGGTGGCCGACGTATCCATACACCAGGACTATAAATTCTACTTTTCATATCTATACATGAAAACACCGGTTGCATAAGTGTATCTTTATGATATTCTTGAATAAGAGTCATCTCACTAGGTATAATCTTCTAAATGTGGTACATCTTAATCTATTTCAGTAGGCCTTCATGTATACAGATATCTAGGCTTTCGATATGTGATCTTATGGACAGCCCAGCTAGCGATGAGGTGTCAGTTCAAGGACTAGTACTCGAGATGTCCCCACCAAGTGTTGCATCAGTGTTGCCACCACCCATTGATAAGAAGTTACTATCGGCATTACTAGTATAGTATTTACATAGACTCAGTGCCTTGCACAAGTTTCAGAGAAAGAGACCTCCCAGGTTCAGGGGAAGGAAACATCCTCAGGTCACTGAGGACTAGCTAGAGGCAGTGACGTGGGTCTTTCTCTTAGTGAGGACACCACTTGACCAGATGGAGATCTTGGCCGTGAACATTTTTTAGGTCTCAGTAGGGAGATGCTGGAGCTTGAACATCCTGACGCATGATGAGGCGACCCTAACCAAGACAGACTTTGAGCGGCTTTTCCAGGAGGAGTTTTCTCTCATGATTTTGCGCTCTGTGTGCATTCAAGAGCTGCTTTACCTACAGCAGGGCAGCCTATCAGTGGCTGAGTACTCTAATAGGTTTAAAGACCTATCTCGATACTCCACATACAAGATGTGGGGACCTTTCTTCAGGGACTAGCCCTTTGATCAGGGACTCAGATGAGAGATCAGGGCATCCATGGTGTCCCTCAACATTCCTAATCATGCTGGAGTGATAGAGCGAGCCCTTCTTGTAGAGATTTTTTTAGTAGAGAAGGCACTGATAGCCGGAGCCACCAGCATACCACACATGGCAGAGTATTTAGTGGTGAGTAGTAGATAGTAGACACGGGGGGTCCCAAGTGGGAGAGGTCATTCAAGGGGTGACCCCAAGACTCAGGGTCAGCAGTATAGGGCTCCCAGAGAAGAGGGAGTCAGTAGGGAACCAGGTTATTCTTCTCGTGCGGTGGGCAGGGACACATGGCTCGTGACTGCCTGACCCACCACATAGATTATCATAGGATGGTCAAGGGACCACCAAGGCTGAGGCAGAGTTTTAAGCGAGGAGTTCTGCAGGGAGGTAGACATGGAAGGGGAGTAGGTTGAGCAGTAGGTGGTAGATGACGGTTCAAGGTGCTACCACCACCACCCCAAGGTGATCCACCACAGGCTCAGGGATCCTGTCAATAGGGGTGATGCTAGCTTTAGGCGATGGAGGCCTATGACCATAGCACTCCATATATTATTAAAAGTATGATATGTGTCTTATCCACCTTATATATAGTTCTTATAGACACAGGTTCCAGTCACTCTTTCCTTTCTATGGACCTCGTTCGAGGCTCAGAGATTCCAGTGGATCTGTTAGCTCAATCCTTACGATTAGATACTTCTACAGGAGGGGATTAGATCATTACACACTAGTGTCGGTAGTGTGATATTACTTTCAGTAGGTGAGATCTTTAGCTAGGATATCCTAGTAGAAGTGTAGAGGCCTTAAAATGTCATCTTGGGTATGGAGTGGTTATCTACATTCCATGGTTAGATCAACTGTTTTAGGGTAAAAGTGTCATGTTTCTATGAGTATGGGACCAAGTTTTCCATCACCAGTAAAAAAGGGAACTTTTATAGCACACACTACCACAAAACTGGGCAAGGCCAGCGCCACCCCTTTATCAGCGCTAATGAAAAAGCACTGATAAAGGGGGGGGCCTTTATCAGCGCTCAAAAAAGCGCTGATAAAGGGTGCATTTATCAGTGCTAAAAAAAGAACTGATAAAAGTACCCCTTTATCAGCGCTTTTTTTAAAAGCACGGATAAAGGGTCGACTTCAAAAAAAATTAAAAATATATTAATATATAAATATAGTTATATAGTTATATAGTTATATTGATATAAATATAATATATAATTTTTAAATATATTTTCGATAAGTATAAATGTACATTTACACTTAATATACTTAATATATAAGATATTTAGTGAAAATAGATTCTTAAAAAATTAAAAAAAATATTTTTAATTAATAATTTGATAATTATTATGGATTAATAGTCATTTAATAACAATTTGAAGAATAAAAAATTAAAAAAATTAAAAAAAGATCCAAAATATGTTGAAAACGTAACTCAAACTTCAAACGGCCATAACTTTTGATCCGGGTGTCCGTTTGAGCTCTACCACATATCAAATCGAAGCCTGCGATGAGATCTACGTTGTTGTGACCCGCAGGCACCGTGGTCAAGCATTTTTCGAGGCCAAAAGAGGCCCAGAAGTCCTCCAAAACTGAGTTTTTTGTCAGGGTACCCAGATTTTTTAACATTTTATGGATTTTCAGCCTCGTTTAAGGGGGTATTATTGGATTTTTTTGGTGGGGAATGAATTTATTCCAAGGTATTGCATTCATATTGATATTACGCCTTGGAAATTTCATCTTTTTTTATAATGCACTTCTATTTATAATCAAATATATAACTATATGTACATATTTTTTATATATTCACACTTAAAAATTAAATTTTTTAAATAAATAATTAAACATATTTACGTATAAAATATATTAGCTTTATCTAAATAATAACTAATATCCATTTTATTTAAAATACCAATATATTAATATTTATATAACTACTATATATTAATATAATTATACATATATTAATATAACTATATATATATATATTAATATAACTATATGTATATATTAATATAACAATATATATATATATATTAATATAACTATATATATATTAATATAACTATATATATTAATATAAATATATATTACTATACAAATAAATATAACTAAATATATATATAAATAAATAGATATATCATGAATAAGAGAACAAATCAATATAGGGTAGTGGCAAAGGCTTTAGGTGCGCAGGGGGGAGGTCTCGAGATCAAATCTGGGTGGAGGCACGGGTGCGTGCGCAAGGTTGATTTAAAGGGTTAGCGCTGATAAAGGGTGTAGGCGGTGTGGGCGGGCGCTGGAGGTGAAGGAAAGCGCTGATAAAGGGGGGCTCAAGCGCTGTAAAAAGCCCCCCTGAGATTGGCAGTATTTTTTTTATTTTTTTTTTATTTTTTTTTTTTAATTTTTTTTAATTTTTTTTATCAGTGCTAAAAAGAAAGCGCTGATAAAAGACCCTTTTATCATCTCTTTGTTTTAGTACTGATAAAAGACCCCTTTTATCAGCGCTGATAAAAGGGGTATTTATCAATGCTTTTTTGGAGAGCTGATAAAGGGGACCCCCCCCCCCCCCCTTTTATCTTCATCGGCTTTATCAGTGATTTTCTAGCGCTGATAAAGGCCATTTTTAGCACTGATAAAATCCGTATTTGTAGTAGTGACAGGACGGACTTTCTCAGAGGAGGGTGCATCCGATCACTCACCAGTTATCGAGCCTCACCCTCAATGTAGTGGACATGAGGAGTCTGAACTTTCCAGTAGTGGTGGATGAGTATAAGTATTTCTTTCTTATGGATGTTTTGGGACTACCTCCTCGCGGGGAGGTAGACTTTGGCATCAACCTATACCCCAGGACAGAATCGATATCCACACCAGCATACCAAATGGCTCCCCAGGATCTTCACGAGTTGACGGTATGGCTGGAGGACTTGTAGGAGAAGGGCTTCATGAGACACAGTATTTCACCATGGGAAGCCCCAATATTATTTTCCAAGAAGTCATATGAGAGCCTGAGGCTAGAAGCGGACTTCCAGCACTTGAACCAAGTGATTATGATGAACATGTATCCACTTTTTGAGTATTGATTAACCCTTCAATTAGCTGAAGGGGGAAAGGTGGTTATCAAAGATAGACCTCAGATCAGGCTACCATCAGCTTCGGGTATGGGATGAGGACATATCAAAGACAGCCTTTAGATGTCGGTATGGCCACTACGAGTTCTTGGTGATGCCTTTAGGCAAGACCAATGCCTCAGTAGTGTTCATGTGACAGATAAACAGGATCCTCCAGCCTTACCTTGATCGTTTTGTGGTGGTCTTCATTAATGGCATCTTGGTGTACTCGGCATTGGATGAGGACCATGCTACAAACCTATGGATAGCCCTAGATAAACTCCGAGAGAACCAAATTTATGGTAAGATATCAAAGTTCTAGTTTTGGATATGGGAGGTCCAATTTCTGGGACACATCATCTCGGAGGCTGGAGTTGCAATGGATCTGGAGAAGATAGAGGAAGTGGTTGCTTGGGAGCCACCCAGGAGTGTGAATTAGGTGCATAATTTCTTGGGTTTGGTTAGATACTACTGGAGGTTCGTGCCCAACTTTTCCAGAGTAGCATAACCTTTATCATCCTTGACATGGAAGGGATAGCCCTTTGTATGGATGGAGAAGTTCCAGCAGAGTTTCCTAGAGCAGAGGCAGAGACTAAAGAGTGCCCCCATCTTGAGACTACTAGAAGAGGGTTTAGTGTAAGTAGTTTTCTCTAAGGCATCAGGGATCAGAATAGGTTGTGTACTGATGTAGAATCAAGAATTGATCACCTATGGATCATGGTAGTTATGGTAGCATGATAAAAACTATACAACCCATGACCTGGAGTTAGCAGTAGTGGTATTTTCCTTGAAGATATTGCGACATTACTTGATGGATGAACGGTTTATCGTCTACTCTGACCACAATACTCTCAAGTATATATTCTCACAGAAGGACCTAAACTTGAGATAGCAGTGATGGATGGAGTTCCTTCAGGACTATAACTTTGAGATAGTCTATACTCCTGGGAAGGAAAATTTGGGGTAAAACGTGCTTAGTGGGAGGTCTGGTTGACAACTGTTGAGTGAGGTGACGAAGAAGCGAGTCATGATGAAGATATCCTTAATGGATGGTGATGGAGCATCTTACCTTCAGTCAATGACTATCACTCCCCCACTCTCACAGCGAGTCAGGGAGGCACAGCTTGTGGATATTGATTGTGAGGCCCGACATGTTTAGTTATCCTTAGGACAAGCTCCTGGTGGATTTTTGATATGTTGGGAGAACATGATCATTTTCATAGGATGAACCATAGTACTAGTAACATTGCAGTAGGAGGTATTGAGGGAGTTCCATACATCCCCTTTGGCAGTACATCCTAGTGTGGCAAAGAGGTACATGGACCTTCAATGTAAGTATAGGTAGCCATGGATGAAGAAAGTGGTGGTAGTTTTCATTTCACGATTCCTCACTTGTCAGCAAGTGAAGGCCAAGCATCAGGTCCCAATAGGATTGGAATATCCATTTGAGGTACCGTAATAGAAGTGGGATGGTATCTCTATGGAATTTGTGATGGGGTTACCATGCACATACAAGGGCCATGATACTATCTGGGTGATCGTTGACTAACTCACCATGTCGGCTCACTTTTTAATCATCCGAGAGCATGGATTGGTGGAGGGCTTGGGACGCCTCTACATCTATGAGATAGTACGGCTACATGGGGTTCCTTAGATGATCATATCATACTGTGTTGCATGATTTACATCTTGGTTGTGGAAAGGGTTGTAGGTGGTGTTCGGGACTCAGTTGTGCTTGAGCATAGCTCTTCACCCCTAGATAGATGGTCAGACAGAGTGGACCATACAGACCTTGGAGGACATGCTTCGTGCTTGCATCCTTGATTTTTTTCATAGTTGGGAGGACCACCTACCACTAGTTGAGTTTTCATACAACAAAAGTTATCACTCCACCATTATCATGGCATCATTTGAGGCCTTGTACAAGCAGCCATGAAGATCACCTCCATGCTGGACAAACCCAAGGGAGTCAGCACTCATGGGTCCAAAGTTAGTATGGTCTACCATGGAGAAGGTGAAGACCATCCAGGAGTAGATGAGGACTACACATATCAGACAGAAATCGTATGTTGATAAGAGATGAAGACCCTTAGAGTTTGAGAAGGGAGACCATGTGTTCCTTCGAGTCTCACCCCGATGGGGTTTTCGGAGATTTGGCTGGGGTGAAAGGTTATCTATGAGGTTCATTGGACCTTTTTAGATTCTTAGTAGAGTTGGAAAGGTGGCTTACCGCCTATATCTTCACCCATAGATGCACCAGGTTCATGATGTTTTTCACGTTTCTCAACTAAAGAGGTACGTGCATGACCCATCGCACATTATCGACTGGGGTGAGCTGGATGCTGACGATGGGGCAACATTTGTGGAGTTCTTGATGAAGATAGAGGATCGACAAGTGCGTTTCCTTTGTGGATGGTCAATTCCTCTAGTGCGTGTCTGGTGGTAGAATGGGGATCAGCAGGAGAGCACATGGGAGTGGGAGGCTCAGATTCGTGCTCAGTACCCCCATTTGTTTTCTTAGCCTTGGTTTTGTCTTTTAGGGATGTAAATTCCTATGGTCGGGAGAATGTAATGTATCATAAATTTCCATATAATTTTTTTAGAAATTATATGGAATTATTTCGAGACCACACGCTTTGATGGAACGTGATTCTGAGGCCCAGTGGGCCCAGAACGTGATTCTGAGGCCCAATGGGCCCAGAACGGAATTTTAAACTTTTTTTTAGTTCACTTAAGTAAACGTGCGAGTGGATTTTTCTTTAACCGGTGCTCGAATCGAAAATATGAGGAAACCATTAAACACAAAATGCTAGGATTTTCTTAGAAAGGACCTAACATTGAATAACAAGGGTCGGATGGAAAATTTAGTTTTTATACTTTTCAGAAAATAATAAAATAACATAAAAAGTTATTTTATTTTATTTTATTTTTCACTATCGAGTGGAGGATGATGGCGTTATAGTACAGCAATGAGGCACATTAAAGGAAGATCCTTAGTGGATCATTTTTGTGCAACGTAACAAATATGTTGTTTCATAAATAAAACAATGTAATGACGCAATGTTGCAGTGTAGCAGAAATTATGTGACATGTTTCCTTTTAATGAGATAACACATTGGAGAAATCAATTGGTGGAATTTTCCTCTAAAGAACTGACGGAGAAATTCCTCTCCTAAGAAGAATATCGTCAGGATCGCTAGCAAGGTCTATGCCTTATGAATAATGGGATAGGGAAGAGATGAACGCCAACAGATCTTGAACCCTCGAGGGTGGAGCGCTTCAAAAACAAACGTCAATCAAGGTAGAAGTTTATTTGTTTTATGCTTTTTTCTCGTTCTTCATTCTAAACGACGAATGCGGATCAACCCATGAACAGGATGATCCGTGGATCGTCTGTTCTTGTAGGAAGGTGATGCTTCTTGGTATTTCTATTTGGGACTAAATTATTGTTGATATAACATTATCCCCAAACCTCCCCCTATTTTAAAACTCTAATACGGAGGGTACGGGCCGAAACTAACAAGGCTCGAGCCCATCTGCTTGTGTGTTATTCATGGCCGAGCATTTTGAAAGGGGTGTCAAGGAAGATCCAAGCCTTCTCAGGGAAGGAGATACCCCACGAAGGCCGGAGGCATACTGAGTATGAAGAACAGACCACCAGTGTGGACCTGGTGGTCTGTGGTAGAGCATGTTGTCATTCCGGCACTGGCAGCGGCACCGGAGACCACCGAAAGTGGCCCACGGCAGTGTCTGTAGGATGGAGGCGGCCTTCCACAATGGCACACTAGGAGAATACACTGATGGATAGTGGCAGATACATGGCCCCTCGGCCATGTAAGTGGAGTGTCCTGCAGCCGTGGGTCGTGGTTTGCAGGAGCATGCGGTCGATTAACCATGTGAGGGGAATGTCTCCATCCAGGTTGGCCGGATTCATGGTGGAAGGTTGTGGTCAACTAAGACCTAAAGACTACGGACTAGTGACCCTGTGTGGATCGGATACTATGTCCCATTGGGAAGTGACTTATGTGTGACCTGATAGGCCCATGGTGAGGAGCATCTTCTGTGTGACCTGGAAGACCCATGGTACTCAATTGGAGTAGTACCTTAGTATCACCGTAGGTGGGAAGCAACTTCTATGTGACCTGGCATGCCCACGGTGAGGAACGGCTTCTGTGTGACCCAGTATACCCATGGTACTCATCAGGTATGAGTACCACAGTATTCCTGGGTTAGTGGGAAGTGGCTTTTGTGTAACCCGACAGGCCCACTGTACTCATTGAGGAGTATTTCTCTAGCAGTCCATAGTTTTCGACATTATGACTAATGGTCTTACTTTTCATACTCTAAGTTATACCTGGTGTGAGCTATCTTGTATCATGATCATGCTTGGTGATCATGATTTTTTGGTTTATTTTTGGATTGCTTTGTGGTCTTTCCTTTGTGTTTTGGGGTCCCTACTGAGTATATTCTTACTCATCCCTACAGAAGCTTCTACAGTACATGTTGTGTCTGGTGCAGATGATTCATGCCTTGATGGAGGACTTGGTGGCTCAGGATTTGGTGGTGCCCAGTGAGACCAGGCGGGTGAGGCGTACTTCTATGGCTTCCAGCAGGTACTCTATACTTACCCAATATGTGGGGTTTTTAGTGGATGGTTATCCAAAGTCTATTTTGTACTTTCTAGTTTTTCCAGTTAGTCTTTGTTGGGTTTGTATTTAGGCCTATTTGACTTTCAGTTGTACTTGTACACAATGGTTGTTTAGTGGCATGCTTGTTTACTTTTCCATCTTTGGGACGTGGTTGTTTTTGCATGCATATAGGTACTCAGTAAAATTCCTCCCACTTGCATATTGACATCTTCAGCACTCGTCGCCAACCCCTGGCCTTCAAAAGGTGGGATTGGGGTATGTCCCGGAATGAGCCCTAGGGGACGGGTCATGACATCCAGTGTATGCCTTCCAAATCATTCCCATCGTATGTGCCTATCCATAAATTCAATACTACTGGTAATCTAACCCAAGCATAGATACAGTATTACAGGGTTACTTTATCTACTAGGATACAACCCAAACTACTTGTGATTATTTAATCCTGAATTAAATTATTCCTCAGTCTTGAGAATAATATTTATTCTAATAATTAAATTCAAAAAATATTAATTAAGATCAATGTAAATACTTAGTTTTTGACCCTCTATGATTCTTTATCATTAGCTTTAGGAAATATTTCCTAAATTCTAGGGTTAATATCTAGAAATTGGTCAAATAAACCAAGAGAAATAATATAATTTCATAACATCGAAAACCACATACGAGTGATAATTGTGTAATATAATACCTTTGTCTCAATAGCTCGTCAGGTAGGTTTTACACACATGTCATCAACCAATATGCTTGATATATATTTCTTTAAATATCGGAAATAAACTCATTAGTACACAATGGACATGGAATTTAATTCTATAGTTCCATTTCAATCAAAGGGTTGAGATATCAACTTCCATTAATATGGAAAGGAAAAATACTTCCTCAACTTATTCATTAATAGCATTTTATTTATAATTCACCCAACATACCCTAATTCATGAAAACATATGGTGGAACAGTTTTGGTTAGTAAATATAAGTGCATGAGTCCTGACATGCAATAATAATAATATTAAAGTTTAAGAACCATTACCCCCACTCATGGATAGAAATATCTAATGACACATAAACATGCAAAATTTCTACTAGCAGATCTATTATCATAATCTCTCATATTAGATATTATCAAATGAGAACTTCATGGAATAAAGTATCATATGCTTATGGTTACTCACATTTTATAGTCGCGATACTATTTTCCCCATCATATAATGTTATCCAACAATAGAACTAGGTTTAAGAATATTGGCATGGCATTTCTAGGTTATCATCATAGCAAGGAATTATTATTCCCTTTTCAATGTGATAGATACCCTAGAAAATTATTATATAAAAGTCATGTAGAATAATTAATAATATGCAATAATATTTTTTTAATTAATATTCACTTCATTTAACATGCATGTAATCCAAATTAAAAAAAGTTGGTTTAAGAACACCAACTCCATCACCCTTTAGGTTGACGAACACACCCAACATAATTATGTATCTTATGAATAGAGTTTTTCATGATTATTTGGATAAATTTATGGTATTATTTATTAATGATGATATTATATAATCTAATATTTATAAGGATCATGATAAAAATCTAATGATTTTTATAGACCTTAAAACAAAATAATTTGTATGGAAATTTTAGAAACTGTGAATTTTAGCTGTAGAATATTTCATTCTTAGACATATTATAACAAAATATTTCATAACAGTTGTTCCTACAAAGAATAAAGTGTTGTAATAATTTTCAAGACCAACTAATGTCACTAAGATTCATATTTTTCTTGTATTAGTGGGTTATTACCAATGGTTTTTTGAAAAAATTAATTGATTATTTCACCTACTAGCCAAGTTCACTCTAAAAGGAGTTAAATTTATATGGAAAAAGGAGTGTGAAGAAATTTTTTAGGAATTAAAAAAGAATATTGGTTAATGTTCATTTTTTTCCTTACCATCAAGAAATTGAGGATTTTTTATTTATAGTGATGATTATTTGAATTAATTTGGTAATGTTTTGGTGCAAAATAAATGGTTAATAGTATGTTCATCACAACAGTTGAAACACCTTGAGAAAAAATATTCGAAGCAGGATCTTGAACTTGTAACAGTAAATTTTTCTTTAAAAATTTATATATATTATTTATATAGTGATAAATTTTATATATATATGGATTGTAAAATTTTAAATTATATATTCAATCAAAAATAATTGAACATGAGGTAAAGAAGATGGTTGGAAGTGATAAAGGATTATGATTTCATGATTCACTATCATCAAAATCAAATTAACAAAGTAGCATATTCCTTGATTTAAAAGGATATTATATCATTAATCATTCTACGTTTGAAACATGATCTAATATTTAATGACTTAATTAATCTGAGTTTTGAAGTTTTGTATCTAAAAACCTTTTCTTTTCTAACTTAGGTATCAATACAATCATCCTTGTCAGAAATAATTAATAAGACTCGAAAAGAAGATCATTGTTTGAAAGAAATAATAAAATTAGTAAAGGAAGGAATGTTTCCTGAGCTTAATATTGAAAAATAAGGTGTCATAATATTTTGAAAGAGGATATGTGTACCAAGTCATTTTTAGTTGAAAAAGTAACTATAGAGTGAAGCTCAAAAAATTGTTTATTTTGTTTATCTAGGTAGCACTAATATGCATATAGACCTTCAAAAATATAATTTTTTGGAACTAATAAATAAATATATTATATATTTTACCATGAAATTTTTAACTTCTTAATAGGTTAAATATGAATTAAAGTTACATAAGGGGATAATTCATCCATTTTCAATCCCTAAATATAAATGGGAGAATATATCCACGAATTTCATTGTGGGATTACCAAATACATATTGAGGTAATAATTTTATTTGGGTTATTGTTGATCAATTAACTAAATCTTATCATTTTCTTCCTAATAGATATAATATTTCTTGGATTATCTTTCTAAAATTTGTCTTAAGAAGATAGTTAGATAAAACTGAGTCCTTATCTCAATTTTAACTAATCATGATCTTAGATTTGAATCTAATTTTGATAAAGGATGTCATAAATCATTAGGTTATGAGTTAAGATTCACTAAATTTTATCACCCTCGATCTGATGGACAGTCAGAGTATACAATTTAGAATTTAAAGGACGTGTTATGTGCTTTCACATAGAATTATCAAGAAAGTTGGGATAAAAATATTTTATTAGTGGAATTTTATTATATAAATATTTTTAATTCCAATATATAGATGGAACCATTTGAGTAATTATAAGTAAATTGGTGTCAAACTCCATCATATTTAGATGAAGTTAAGGAGATAAAGTTATTGGGACCTAAGTTGGTAGAAGATATGGTCAAAAGGGTAAAGATGTTTCGGCACAAAATGAAGGAATCTCATAAAGGGAAGAAAATATGTGCAGATAATCGAATTAAATATCTTTGGTTTGAGGTAGGAGAATATGTTTTTCTTAAAATATCTCTATGGAAAGGTTTGATAAGTTCTTGAAGAATGGGGAAATTAATTATGTAGTTTATTGGTCTATATGAAATTCTAGAGAAAGTGTGATTGATTGATTACCAATTAGAATTACCTTCAAGTTTATATTAGGAATATGATGTGTTTTATATTTCATAGTTAAGAAAATATGTACATTATAAATCTCATGTTTTGAGACCTAAATTAGTTCAGTTGAAGGAGAATATTTCTTATGAGTAAAAGCCAGTTCGGATTCTTAATCATAGAGAGTAGTTTTTTTGAAAAAATTTGACTCACATAGTTAAAGTTTTATACAAGAACCATATGATTGAATAAGAAATATGGGAATTTGAAAAGGTTATAAGAGAAAAATATCCCCTCTTGTTTATCAATGAATAAAATTATATGGAAATAATTTAATTAATGTGGGGGAATGTGAAATTTCATGTAATGTTAATAATAAATCAATTTCATGTCTTATTAATTTTAATAATTATATTTTATGGATTTATATTCAATATAATAATTTTATATAATTTTCAGTCGAAAAAGAAAGAGTTTTATTATGACTACATTATTTTCTATCTGTTATATGGTTTTATTTAAAAATGAATTTATAAATTTTAGAATTTCTATTTTATTAAATTTATTTTATTTTTTAATTCATCGTGTAAATATTATCCTATATTAAAGTTTTTTTATTTTTATGAAAAGGATGGTTTTTAGGTGAATAGTGAAAAATACAATTTTTACAAATATTATCACATTTATGACATCAAAATTATATTAGAATGACTTGAAAGTTAGTGAATAATTTTTTATAAGCCCAATATTCATTTAATAAGTAAAACAGAATCATTTAAAAATATTATGTTGAATTTATAAACATATTTTTGACATTTTTGAACCTAAGTGATGTTTTATTCTAATAAAAGAACTATTTTTTATCCTTTTATTAAATTAAGTAATTAAAAGGTTACATTCATTTTGGGATTAGTATTAAATTAATATAACTCTTAATTATTTAATAATAAACTAATAAATGTTATGGTAATCAATACTACACGTGATTTTAGTGTAAAGTCATTTTTATGCTTAAAAACATTTTTATGAAAACTACTTTTCATTTCCTTTTGTTTATTATGTCATAAAAACTAGTACTTTTTAATAAATAAGGATTTTTATTTAAAAGTTAAAATTATAATATATATTATAATATTTCTAAAAAAATATAATTTTTGAAATCATAAAATTGAAATTAGTTAATGGTGAATTTTTCATAATTATCTAAGATAATTGATTTTTTGGGAAAATTTTAAATACGATGTGAATATACAGTAATTATTATAACATATAATAACATAAAACCAATTTAATAAATTTTATAAAGGTTTTATTGACCAAAAATACTATTTTTAATTTAAATAATTTATTTTAATATAATAAAATTATTATTTTCCAACCTATAAATATACCTTGAAAACCTAAAATATATTTTAAGTTTTTAAAAAACATATTTATAAACATGACTTAGTTCAACATAACTAATGATATTATTTTAATGATTTAATTTCATAAACTAACAAAATATTAAAAACTGCTTTTCCTTATAAAATATCATGGTCAAAAACCATAGTAAGGCCGATAGTTTTTTATTATTTATTAGCTTGTGTCCAAGGCCTAAGTTTGGAAATTAATAAACAATATCCTCTATTTTTCTATAAATACTCACTCATTATCCAATTAATCTACACTCCAAATCCTTTAATAATTAATTTCCTCTAATTTTCCCTCTATTGATATCTTCTAAAGAGTTTCTAAGGTTCTAAAGAGATCCTTCCAAATTTTAAGAATCAACCTCTCGTGGTAAGGGGTTATCTCCCTCTTCTCAATTCAAACACTTACTTTAATATAATCCATTTTATTTCCAAATTATTTTGTTACCATATGTTCATAATCATCCCTTAATTACCAAATAATTAGTGGATACCATCATCTTTCATAAAATCATTCTGTGAAATTTTATGTAAACCCGTTATGATACCAAAATTATCCCATGATTTCTATGCTATATTTTTGTGAATGATCAAATTAATTCAAGGGTATTAATATATATATATAAATATTATTTATTTACTGGGTATATACACATGTTAAATTTATATTCTATTTTATTGGGTTTAAAATAATTAAAGGTATATATCTTTAATATAAAACTAGTTCATTATTTCATATGGGTTATTGACTAAATGTTTTATTATGATAATTAATTTATGTGGCACACATGAATTTAGACATATGAATGGGTTTCCCTAATAACTCTTCAATACATTAGGTAAATAATTAATCTATAAATTAAACATGTTTGTGATAGCATGGTGAATAACCTTGGTAATATGTTTTACAACACCTTAGTAATAAACCTTGGTGATATGCTTATGAATACCTCATTTTTATCTTATAGTCACATTTAAAAAATATTTATTGTGTACATGTGATAATATTGTAATGTTATTTTTCTTTTATTTGTGATCATATTCTATTTTTCTACATCATGTTTAATCCATGATGATCACTCATATTTTGTTTCCTTTGTTTATTCCTTACTCAGTTTTATGATCACCCTTTTCTACTAATGTATGTCCCTAGGAAATCACCATCAGTGAGGTGAGATGGGATGGATTAATAATGGAGTCTCTAAATACCATTAAATAAATTTTTTTATTATGTTTTATTTACATACTTCTTATATTATGTATGTAGTTTCCAATACACTAAACCAAAAAAATCCTTCGAAATATTAATGTTTTTTAAGAAATTATATTAAAAAAATGTATGAAGAAGGTGGGTAACCATATACTCAATAATTAGACAAGGTAATAATATCATAAAATAATAAGAAGTTAAAATTAGGCATGAGAGGAAAATGGAGTAAAAAACATAAAAATGGACGTGAAATCATGAAAATAATTTTTGTTGAGCTTTTGTAATGTTGTTCTAAAAACAAATTTATATGCCACTTTCATAATCCTTCTAAGGAGTAAAAAATAAGACTATAGAATCCTTAATTTTAAAATATTTATATATAATTTAATCTTAATAACAAATAAAGGTACATAGAAGAAACCTGTAGTGTAAGATAAAAATATATACAAAAGTGGGAAGAAATAAAGTTTTGGATTTTTAAACACTTTTAAAAAATCCCACATCAATAAAAGAAATATAAAATTTTATTTTGAAAATAGATAATGTGAAATATGAATTATTTTGAATAGAATAAATATTTATCTTTGAAAATAATAAAATAAAACTTTTATGGAAAGAAAGAACATATACATGGAGTAGGAAATAGTTAATAAAGAAGATGGAGATTATTCTCAATAATAATATATTTTATGAAACAATAAATTCATCAAAGAAAAAGGGCATGACATAAAAATGTAATTTCCCCAAATTTAAAGATAGAATATCATATGATAAATATAGTTAAAAAATATATCAATTATATAAGAACATGTTCAAAAAATAAAGAGTATGACTTAAGGAAAATAGATTGAGTAAAGAAAAACCCCTCGGAACAATGTAGTGTGTAAACTATAAATTTATAATGGAGGAAAAGTGGAAATAATTTCTACATAAATGAATGTAAAAGAATAATGTATTCGTTTTAATATCTTTTATTTGATATATATAGGATAATATATGAAATATAAGAATAATACTCAAAAATAATGAAGACTTGGAAAGAAAATATTTACCTCGAGTCATGGGTCGCATCGTATATCCTCTAAACTTTAAAATAATTAAATTATATTAACTAATTACTTAATTAAAAACAATTTTAACTTTTATTTGATTATTATTATTCATTTTAATTCAGTTATTATCATGTTTCATTCATTTAATAATTAGTATTGTTTACATCAGACGTTTTGAGGTCATATGGTTCATAAAATAATTTAGTATAATTGTAGCAGTCAAAGATTCTTTTAAAATGGTTATATAAGAACCATAATTTTCAAGGTATATGTTTTATTTTATTCTATAAACAAAGGAGTTAAATAGGTTATGAAATAGTTACCATTCAAAGAATCTTCCCTGATAATCTTCTTTTTTATAGTTAAAGTTTACTATGTTTGTTAACATTTAATATCATTATTATCATGTATATTTTACCATTAAAAATCCTGAAAATGATATTAAATAAATATTAATGTTATATGTAATCATTAAATAAATTTTTAAGAATATACATGAAGGATATAAGTTTAATAAAACATCATCATTCACTTAGGAAGAGTAAAACCACCATGCGTGAGCAATGTTTTTAGAAAGAGTGTAAAAGGTAAAATACAGTAAATATTTTAGTTTTATAAAAAAAATATTATAATTTAAGTAACTTTCAGGGTTAATTTTAAATATTACTTATCTTATTAATATAGTTATTGATGAATTTAAATTAAAAGACATAGTTTTTTAAAAAAAACCTACATTTTGATGTAGTAATTGGATATGAAAGAGTTTGGTGGGAGGTAATGGGTGATATATGATCATTAATGTATTATAATAATATATATAACATTATAATAGAGTCATGGAAGTAAAATAAGTAGAAGTTTTAAATATTTTTAAGGGAAAAATCACAAGTAATAAAGGAGAAAGAGGATAGGAAACCCTTACCATACTCTTTGATTCATCTCCTTTAGATTGAGTCTAAAACCTTCAGAGGAGGGTTTTTTTGTCACACTAGTGGATTAGGGATGTGGGAAGATAATTTTAGTGTGGTAATTTGGAATATATTTGTAAAATTAATAAGTTTTTGGAGTGGGGATAAATAGGTGTAGGAGGGGTGTTTGTATAGTCAACGGACACTACTATTGATCACACTTTTAAAAGTGATAGAAATGGGCATTGTTTACACTAAAAAATCAATGAAAATATAATCACTTTTAAAATACCATATAATTTATAAATTTTAAAAAAATATCTAATAAATTCCCCCTTTATCAGTATTTTTTATCACTGATAATGGTGGACTTTATCAGGGCTTTTGTTTAGCACTGATAAAATTCAAAAAATAATTAAAAAAATTAAACCCAAACCTTTTATCAGTGATATAACCCCCCACTCCCACCCTTATAATCATTATTCCCTCCCCCCCTCGGATTCCCATCTCATATCCTTGCTCAATCTCACCCATTTATCAACGCTTTCTGAGCCCTTTATCAGCACTTTTCACAATCTTCAACCTTGCTCACGCCTATAATTGAACCCCTAACCTCTACCTTAAATTCCTAACGCCTCCAACATTGCACAATGAATATTTGTATAATATTTTATGATATATATATTTATAAATATATATAACTCATTTTTATTTATATAATTATTCATATAATTATATACATTTATATAATTATTTTAAAATATGTTTCAAAATATGTCTATATATTGTATATTTAGATATAAACTTTATACATATTTATACATAATTATATATTTTGATATAAATCCTTATAATGTATTTATAAATATTTATTTCAAATATGTTTATATACTATATTTATTAAAAATGATATATTTATAAAAATACATTTATATATGATTTATTTACACAAAATTTACACACACATATTTCCACACAAGCTTACGCATTTACACACACACATGTACACATTTATATTAAACACATACAGGCACTAATATTTATATATATGTATTTATTTACTTATATTATAATATACACAAAAATATATTTTGTTATTAACACACATATATTTATATATAAACATTACTTATATAGGGGTACATATATATTAATGAATATTTATAAGGTAAATAAAATGGATAATTTTCTATCATAAATAAAATGAATAAAAAAGACTTATTTCCTTATGGTTTACATTTTTTAAATTTCATTTTTTATGTAAATATGTTTAAATATTTATATGTATAATTGATTTATAATATGTAAATATATTATAATATGTAAATATTTAATTATAAAGTTCATTACAATATGAGAAATTATAAAATTTAAACACTATAATATATATATGACTATATTACCTAAGAATAAATTTAGTTTCCATTAAAAAAGATAATAAGACCCCATCAAATGAGGCTGAAATTTAATCAAATGTTTAAAAATCAAGGTACCCCAAAAAAAACTTAGTTATAGAGGATTTATATACCTTTTTTAAACTCAAAAAAATGATTAATTTGGTCCATTTTAGTCACTATGTTATAAATGTTTTCTCAAAATTCAATTTGATATGTGGTAGATCTCAAATGGACACTCAAATCAAAATTTATGGTTGTTTTAATTTCAGGTCATGTTTTCAACTTATCTTAGATCATTCATTAATTTATTGAATTTATATGTCATGCAATCAGTATTAAATGAATATTGATCAATAATAATTATCAAATTATCAATTAATATTATTTTTAAATTATTTTAGAATCCATTTTTCAGTGAATATCTTATATATTATGTGTAAATGCATATTTAGTTTTAAAAAATCATATTTAACAAAATATATTATATTTATATAAATATATTTATATTTATATATTAATATTTTTTGAAAATGATATATAATTTTTTTATGAAATATACTTTTTTATCAGTGCTAAAATGGCATTAATAAAGGTTGTCTTTTATCGATGTTTAAAATGCAATGAAAAAGGGGCGCTTTATTAGTGCTTTTTTAGAACTCATAAAGGTAACATTTATCAAATATTTTATCTAGAACTGATAAAGAAATCCCCTTTATCAGTTATTTTATCTAGAACTAATAAAGGGTATCACTTAATATCATGTTATCTGTAGTAGTGAGAAAGAGGTATTTTAGAGTAAAGTATTGTTTTTTTCATTTAAGACAAAGATGATGAATATTATTAGATAACATGAAATTTATTTATTTATAAATAAAAATTAAGGGTTATTTGACCATAAATCTATTCCAAAATAGAATATACTATTAGAAAAACTTAATTAAAGGTAAACAATCAAAAATAGTTTTTTTATTAGAAAAAAATATATAACTTAGGATTCAAAATTTTAAATATAGGTTTATAAATTAAAATTTTAAATTTTAAATGAATTATTTTACTCCTTAAATAATTTTTTATCTTTTTCAAAAGGTTTTGTAAATTTTTAAGTAATATTTATATCATTATTAAGACCTAAAAATTA
Source organism: Viscum album (assembly GCA_963277665.1). Taxonomy (NCBI): domain Eukaryota; kingdom Viridiplantae; phylum Streptophyta; class Magnoliopsida; order Santalales; family Viscaceae; genus Viscum; species Viscum album. The sequence goes on along the minus strand of OY728164.1, from coordinate 989,494,357 downwards.
TAGTACTCATAAAAATTGTATTTTTACAATTCATCAAAAAATCAACTTTTTTAGAAAAATTACAAAATTTTAACTTAAAATAATTTATATGTGATGATTTTCAAAATTAAACCCATTTTATCAAATTCAAATTCTAAAATTTATAAATTTAACTTTCAAATGAAATTATATAATATGTGTAAAAAATTATTTAGAATAAAAATTATTTGTTTTTGTTATGAGTGACTACATTTATATTTTTTATTACCTCTTAATTATTATATGATTGATAATTAATTATTTATACATGTAAAACATATACATTTTATGAAATTATTCTTCTAATTAAGTGGAATTTATCTTTTAAATACATAATTAGAAAAATATTTTTAGTGTGATGAACTTTATGCACAATGATTACATTGTTGTGTCAATGGCCCTTTTTCCTTTATAAAAACAACATTATTAAAATGAAATAACTATTTTTTTGATAATAATACATTATAATTATATTAAAATACATTTTTAAATAAAAATATTAAATACTTCATAATGTTATTTTGTTACAAAACATGTTATTTAATGTTTTAAAAGGAAATGTTTAGAGTGATTTAATATGTACATAGAGTGTGGTACAACTGTAATTGTATGTATCTTCCCAACCTTTCCTTTGTATTTTATCAAGATTATATGATTTTTGAAACAAATCTCAAAGGAGTTTGGGTTTTTTTAGGCATTTATAGTATTCTTGGTGCGCTATGTCTAGTAAAAAAATCTTATCAAGTTGTTTTGGAGGCCATTTGGGTTAGGTGTGTGCCTCTTGTCTTAAACTACCTATTCAAAATGACCAAGGTGGGAGTGGTTTCAAGAGTGGTGGATTGAGGTTCTTCAATTCTGAAATGAGTATCCTGAAAATGTATTTTTTGGCCATTTTGGAAGATGGGGCTGGGGGAAATAGCATGTGTTTGTGCAACACACCATATGGGAATCCATTTTGAGGTTAGTGTGCTCAGGAACAACCATAGCCATAATAAACAAATTCTAAGCCATTTGGAAGTCATGGGGGAATTCAGAAGAATTTAAAACAACTAAAATAGTATGCGGCCCTTGCGGGTCTTGGGAATTTTGAATGGGGGAGGACACTTATGAATTTATTTGGGGTGTTTAATATGGTCTAAGGATATTTATCCCTATATTAATCAATCTACACCCCTTTAATCAAATTATCCTCCATTTCCCATACCTATTTAGTGAATCTTGGGAATGGATTCATGATATCTCATATTAAGGCTCCATTTGTGGATTTACTTCAAGGTGGTATTTTTTCTACCTTCCTTTGGTTCCTCTTGTTCGATTCGTTGTGGTTCTAACTACTAGTTCAAAGATAATTGAGCATCTTGGTTTCAAGGTACCCATTTTATACTATTTTTATTTAACCACTTTTTTCTTATTTTCTATGGGTTATTATTGTTGTTTCTCCTATATTTTTGGGTTTTGTCTAACCTATTTTTATGTTGGTTTGTGAGTTCTAGGTTTCAGCTTGTTATATTTGGCTCTATGGTGTTTCTTACAACATTGTATGAACCATATTCATCCATTTCTTTGAAAATAGCATTGAAATTAAATCAAGGTGGGGGATTCATTACTTATCCTTGTTTTTATGTGAAATCATAAATTTATCATGATTTATCTCATTGATTGATAGTGGTTTTAACCTTAATTAAGGATAAACTCTAATAATGAAAAATAAATGGTCCGGGATATAGTGATCACATGTGTTTCCACCATGATAATGGTTTGCCTCTTGTTTTGATAGATAGTGTGGTATCTATGTTTATGGTTGTTATAATGTTATTTTATGATTTTTTTATCATTTTTAATAAGATTAAAATTATTAAATAACATAAATTTAGTAATTTTTATTATTTAAAGGATTAAAGAAATGTGTTTTTAAAAAAAATTATTATTATAAATTTAAGGAAAATAAAATAATAATTGAGTCATTTTTAATTAAATATATTCTTACTCATGTTAATGGATTTGGATATTGAATGACAACCTAGAATACTTGTTGATAAAATGATAAATGACTTGTTTAATCTAAAATGTTATTCCTTATAGTTTGTTGAAACTAAAAGTATTTCTTGGAAGCATGTTTAAATATCCTAAATAGATTTTAATGTTGATGCCTTAGGTTGCCCATAATTGTAACCTATGATAAATGAATTTTCTCAATACAAGTTGGTAATGAATCAGTTGTTTGATAAAGATAAATATTTGGTGTTGAGTGAGCCTATTAGCTTTTCAAGTCTAGATACCTTGGTTTTTAGGGCCTAGATGCATTGTTGACTTTGTTTCTTGTTTGTTTACTTCTATGTTTTCTCTGAATTTGAGAATTTATATGAGACATGATGTGATCCAAGGATAGATAATGGTTTGATAAGATAAGGGAGAGGAGTCCTGGGTTTGTGGAAGAAATTGACACATGTGAGGGAAGGGTGGATGGTGATATTCATGGTGTTTTTGAGGATGGGAATGAGATGGATGGAAAGGGTTAAAGAAGGGATTTATCAATGTTGTGTTGAAATTTGGGATTCTTTCTTATTATTAAATATGTTTAAAGTTTGTATGGATAGGTTTCTTGTATCCTGCATTCCTTTCCCTACTACTTGCGGAAGTTGGTTCTTATTTTTTATGCATCTCTTTTGGTAGCTTAGGATGTTTCCTTGAGTACCTGGAATTATGGAATGAAAATTATTAATAAATTTTTTAACCCATTAGATTAGTGTTTTAAGGGAATTTAAATGATAATAACTCTTTGGGAATAGTGGGATTAGTTATATTATTCTTGGAGGGAATGGAATTATATTGGTTATTAATGTAAAGTGAATTAGGATGATGTTAATTGATAGATATTTAATGTTTAATTAATGTAAATAATAAATTTTTAAAGGAAATAATTAATTAAATTTAGTTCCTTGAATGATTGTATTCTTATAGGATATCTAGTCCTTAGTAGTGGCAGTTGGGTTTCCTATAGAAAATATCTATAGTTAAGTATAAAACTAATTTAATTCCCATAGTGTGGTTGCGAGTCATATTATATCCTGTATATTTTTTGATTTAATATGCTACCCCACCCATGTAGGTAGGGTGATTGATACCTAATAGACTTTGGGATGGTGTTTTTTTCAACATTCAGGTTGGTGAGGAATTTATGGCTGACTACCCCCTCTAGACCCACTCTCTTCTCCTATTCGTATTTTTGTACTGGTATAAAAAATGGTAATATTTCCTCATATATGTTTATACAGGGATATAATAGATTATTTCCATTTTAGGCACATGTATCTCTAGATATAGTATCCTACAAATTATTATAGGTATAACATATATGGGATGAAATGTCTTGAGGTATAATACAGGACATACGGGTTGTGGTGGATCCCTCAAATTACTAGGTTACTATCTAGAGATGTGGAATGGAATTATGTGATTCCTAGGGTGAATGTTATGTGATGAGTTTATATGATGCATGGTATACATTTATGGTACTTTATCTCATGTGTATTTAGACTATCTTACTTTTAGAGAGATATGGAATGGGGAAAGGGATGTTGGGGTGAGAAACAACCAGTGGGGAAATGGTAGTGGTGTATATTATTTTGGTATTATGTTATATGATCACTTATAAGTGATACTTAGTGAATTGTATCTATTATGAGGTTAGGGACTTAGCTTACCTATTTAGTTGATAAGTTGGTTTCACTTGTTTTTCAATGGGATTTAGTATGATTTCTTTATCATTTTCATGACAGTATATGGGAAGGATCCTACTATGAATACATGTTTTTCTCAACCTATGTATATATAAAAAAAATTAGGTTTTCAAGAGCTGGTTGGAGATCAGGTTGGACATTACTAGGTTGAGGAGTTGGTCGGGAGATTTTTGGGCTTCGAGGTCACTACTGAGGCATTCCTTTTTCATTCGTGTAGTTCCTTTTCAGTTGTATGGTGTTTTTTATGTCACTGAATGCATGTACTTGGGATATTTCTTTACTTTTATCTTGAGAAGAAGTTTTTTGGTGTTTCTATATTATCTCTCTCATTTCTCAAAAATTAAAGGATAATTCTTCCTATCTATGTGTATGATATACCCTTGATTGTTTTTTCCAACCCATGTCCTATTGGAGGTGGGATTTGAACATAATTATCTCCCTTTTTCATTTTCACCGCTAGAAGGGTACCTTTAGGGGAGGGGGTCATGAAAGAGTGGTATCCAAGGTTCAGGTTGAGGGATGGGATGGATTTAGGAGGTAGAAAGAGATCAGAACTGATTCATGTAACATTAATTCTATTGATCCTACTAAGTGAATTTATGTTGGTTTTTGGGTAGATATCTAGGAAATAATCATGCATAATACTTCTTTTCACCTTTGTTTGAATGGGTAGACCTTGGTATTAGTTTGAAAATTAAATACTTGATTGATATTAAATATTCTATATTTCAAGTTTAGGAATCCCTGATAGTTTTTTATTTTGAAAATATGGATTGAGGTCGACATACCCATTAGGTTCACATTGAGTATGTTCAATAGGATGTACCACCATATCACCAATGATTAGAGGTCGGTAACAATGACACTTATAGGATGACACATTTATATTTTCAATGCCATGGTGTATAGAAGTATGAGGGATCTGTTTCAGACTCAATGATTAGGGAATTCTTGGAGGTGGTGTAGATATCCTTCTGTTAAATACATGCTTGAAAGGATAACTAGGTTTCATTGGTGGTGATAATACTATATGGAGTAGTGATTAAATGGTTGTTCTTATTCCTTGGGGGTCATGATAATTTGGTAGTCTAATAAGAGAATCTTCAAGAAAAATTACTACAATAGTTTACTTATTTGACCATAAAGTCATCCAGTCATAAGGACTTGTTTACCCTTCAACAGAGGTTGTTCTAGCATGTGGAATTTGACTATCCATTTCAGGACACTACTCTAGTATTCTTAGGACATATATATAATTATGAGGAAAGGCCAAGAAATTTCTAAGAGGCTTTTAATCTAGATATCTAGTACCATGTCTCCTTGTTTATGTTGCCAACATATCTCGAGGTTTTAATGGGAGTAGAGGTCATTGAGAGGAAACTGTCCAGGACGAGATCGATATGAGAGTAGATTCATCGTGATTACTCATATAACATAGTTGTGGTATGGGGTTCCCAATTTCTTAGAAAAAAATATCTTTCAGATAGTTGGGGCTAGGTCCTATCCCTCATCATCTTGTTTCTCTAGGGGTGGTGTATATCAGACCCCTAATAAGGGTTCAAACATAGGTTTTCTATGTGGAGACCAAATTCATCAATAGAGAGAGTGATTATACTTTCTGAAAATTCAGCATGTGGTAAGTTCTTCACTTTAGGTTCCTCCATTTAGGGAGTTCCAGTTGAGGCAGGAGTAGAAGGGTACTCCAACTTTTTACTATTATAGGGGAGATATGGTAAGTAGATGACAGCCTCAAGATGCTTTTCATCCTATAAGATCATTGAATGGATATGTTAGTTCTTTCCATCAGGTTAATTGGAGTTGTGGTGAAGTTTGTGGTCATCTAAATGCTCTAGAGTTACTAGATGCAGGTGATTTGGGTGTTATTCAAGGTATCATTTGTTTGTTTTTCACTTAGGTATATTCTCCATATCTATATACTCCTTCATATCACCTACCCTATTCCATGATTTGGGACTTTAGGTGGAGAGTCTTCTAGTGACCTTGTCGTTGAATATGCCATTTGGAGTTTGGTCTTATCTGTAATAAGTTTGTTTAGATTATGAGATAGTGTTAGGGTAGAACCACTATAGGGGAGAATTATTGTGCTTATTGATACATCCATATGACATTATCCTTATCATGGACTGGTTGTATTAGGTGTAGGGTATTTTGGATTAGTTTAGGAGATAGATTTTGTTCTGTGATGATACTAGAGATCCTTTAGAGTTCACTGGTGATTGAGACCCTCATATGGGTCAGAGTCATGTTATGTCTTTATCTTCCTTGATGGTTGAACTGATGTTAAGTTCATCGAATGTTCAGCTAACGGTGTTCCCTGGGGTTTTTTAAGAGTACCCAAATGTCTTTCCTAATGTGGTTATGGAATTACCCCCTCAATGAGATATTAATTTTGAGGTATGTCTATAGTTAGGTACTTCTCTATTCTCGATGTATCTATAAAGGATGGTGCCTTCTGAGTTGCGGGAGTTGTGGTTATAGATCGATAATCTTTTACATCAAGTTTTTGTTTAATTTATCATGTCAACTTGGTGTGCTATGGTTCAATTTTTAAAGAATTTTTATGGAAGTCTTTGGATCTATATCAAAAATCGTGGATTGAATTAGGTGAAAATAAAGAACCATTTTCCTCTTCCATGGATTGATGATTTATTCAATCATTTGATGTGTCCCATCATGGAGTAGTCATAGATCTATCGAAGATCAAGGTAGTCATTTTTTGGGATACCCCTAAGATAGTTATACAGGTGAGGGGTTTCCTTGGTCATGAAATCTATTATAGGATATCCATACCAATCTTATCTCAGATTTTGACTACTCTGATATCCTTAAGTAGAAAGGATTATACGTTATTATGGATTGAACAGTTCATGGAAGCTTTCAAGTACCTGAAAGAGAAGCTAGTCAACGCTCCAACCCTTCATTTTCAAGAAGACGGAGTTCAATTCAAGGTTTTTTATAATGCTTTGTATATAGACTTGGGTAGTGTCTTGATTTAGTATATATCGGTTGTTTCTTATGTTTATCTGCAGTTACAACCCCATGAGTGCAACTATGCCACCCATAAACTCAATTTGGAAGCATTTGTATTTTCTTTGAAGTTGTGGGGGGAATTACCTCATGAGGGAGAAATTTTTGGTTTTCACTAATCACAAGAGTCTAAGTTGTGTATTCTAACAACCTGACCTAAACTTGTGACAATGATGATGGATTCAATTCTTATAATACTTTGACTTCAATATTTCATATACACTAGGAAAGGGTAATGTATTGGTTGATGCACTGAGTAGGAAGTCATATAGAGATGTTTTGCATGAATATAGAGATTATTGGAGAGTAATGGAAGATCTCTACATTATAAGTAACATTAAACTATGTTAAAATAGTTAAAAATGTATTTAAAATATCACTCGAAAATTTCTTGAAAAAAAATACTGTTTTTATGTTGAAATCAATTATTTGAAGTATAAAAATTTCCCAAATATTAAGGAAAACATTTTCTTTAAAAACAAACTTGAAAATAGTAAAGTAATATTCAAATAAATGATCATTCATGGTTGTATTAAATTACATTCATTTCATATACATTAAAAATATACCTTTCATGTGTTCAGTAAAAATTCAAAACTTTCGCTTTAAAAAAATGACAAGAATATTCTTTTTGAACCATTTTTGTAAAAAAATCATAAATGGGTAAAAACGAATTTAAAAACCATAGTATAATATTGAAAACATTTTTTAAAACATTTTAAATAAAACATGGGCATGGAAAAAAAATATTCTCATCCAAAGAAGAAATAAAGTATGTATTTCTTAAAAAACAATTATCAATAATTTTAAGTATCGGAGAGAGGGAAAATGGTATTATTACTTAAAAAATCATGAATAACCATATTAGAAGAAAATTATTTGTATTCTTGAGTGATAAATCATAAAATTTCATTATTGGAAACTTAATCATAAATAATCCTGATAAACAATGAGATTATAACATAAATCCATTACTACTTTGGTAACATTAAAATCAAAACCTCATGAAAGATAGAAAATTATATGGATATATAAATCTCTATAATTTTTGTAAGAAGAATTATAAAATTCATTCATAGGTATTATATACTCCACATAAAAGAAACAAGTGGTGAATATGGCATGTGTCTCATAGAAATTAAATTGAGATGAAAATCTTTTACGTCAAGTTCAACTTACTTTGGAAGTTCTCTGACCTCCTATATATTAAATTAAAATTTATAATAATTATATAAAAGAAAAATTTATATAGTAATAATATTATATATGATACACTTATAACATTTCGACACCCATTTATTAATAATTTCTTATTAAAATCGTCATTTTTTTAATGTTACCTATTTTGTTTTTCATGAGAGTTTCAGTTTGGCGGTTCTGATCCTTGTACTTTGATCATGGTTCCATCATATCCAAAATATTATTCGTGATATAAAAATATATATTAATTATATATATATATTAATCTATAAAAATTTAGAGATATAAAAATGATTTATACTATTCATAGAGATAGTAGGTTGTACGTATGCATGAACGGTGTTTTAATGTTTCAACGCATACAAAGAAAGAATGGTAAATAACAATTAAAATTTCTAGAATAATTATTATATCATATATATCATATATATTAATTAAATATATTTTATTACCATCCAAATATAGTGGAAATAAAAAATGAATCACATCGCTTCGTGGAGGTGGTAGTCCACACATACGCATGAACGATGTTATTAATTTCCAACGTATGGGAAGATAAGAAGGTATTTGTGATATTATAAATATATAAGAATAATAATATCATAAATATAATATATAAACATTAAACCAATCATAATAACCATCTATTAATGATGGTGATGGAAAATGAATTATATCACTACGTGGAGGTGGTAGTCTACACGTACGCATGAGAGATATTTTCACTTCCCATTTGATGAAAAAGGGTGAATAAAGGTGTTTACATAATCATAATAAAATTTAAGTATATTAAATATACTTAATTTATTATTTTATTATAAATATAACTAATTTATAGGAGTTTTAAGAACAAATAAATTGAAAGACGTTGGGTAGGGTGATTACCTCTTCTTTGATAGGCCTCCTTTGATCCTTTCTTATGGATGGTTTTTTAAGAATACCAGCACATATACTTCATGGATAAGAAATTTTATAAGATAATTTGGTATGTTTTGGTCAATATATATGGCTAAAAGTGGTGTAAATAATAGAAAGTATGGATATACTTTTATAAGCGGGGGCTAAGACACACTTGGAATTTCTTAAAAGATTAAAATATAATAATTTCATACTCAAGACAAATGCTTCCAAATGGCCAGAGACTCAAATTTTAAATATTATGAGGTATAAATAAGGCTATAAAATAGGATTTATAAAATTTTAATTAAAATAAAATTCCCTTATATCTTGGTTTAACCCCACCCCCTCCCCCTGGTAAACCCGTTTTAACTAAACTACGATAATGAATTTTTACTATTTTAACTGTTAATTATAACAAAAAATTAAGTTAAACTTATTATATAAAATTAATTATTATTATTAAGAAATTGAATATATTTTACCAAATTAAATTCATAAAATTAAAAGAATTTAATTTAAAATTAAACCCATAAAATGCGACAAAAATCAGTTTTCTAGTAAAAATGTTTTATTAAGTATAAAAATGTTTTACACCAAAATACCATATAAAATTAATTATAATGAACCTATTATAGTATTAATAACATAAATGAAAAAAAAAATCTTTTAAAATAATTTTAAAATAAGATGTAACTTTTAAAATTATTTAAACAAAAAAACAATTTTTAAAAAAAATCAATATTTTACACTATTCATCAAAAAATCAATCATTTCAGAAAATTATAAAAAACTAAATCTAAGAAAAAATTTACATTATGATTTTAAAATTTCAGTTAATTTTTTAAAATATATTTTCTAAAAGTGGTAGGAATTAATTATAATATTTACTCATAAAAACAAATAAAAACCATTTTTGAGGAAAATGTATTTTTGGAGCAAATAATGACTTTACAAAAAAATGATTACTTATATATCAATATATTTTATTTATCTAAAACATTTATAAATATTTATTCAAATTTTGGTAATTCATGTTCAGTCTTAAAAATTAATAGGTAGCTTATAGTATTATACTATATTACAATTCAATTAGACTCAAGTTTGTGTGTATCAAAATCTATAGAAAAAATTAAATTTATTTGAAGAGAAAAATATCATAAAATATTGGGTTGTTTCATTCTAATAATACTTATTTCACCCTTGAAATTTCATCACTTCTATACAAAAAATTGAAGATGTATCAGTTTCATTACTTCCTCGGGTTCCCAAGTAGCATCTCTGAATTTACAATTCCTCCAGTGAACTTTAACCAGGTGATTAGTCTTGTTCCGTAGAACTTTATCTCTATGATCCAATATTTTTACTAGTTATTCTTCTTAAGAAATAATTTCACCCTTGAAATTCCATCACTTCTATACAAAAAATTGAAGATGTATCAGTTTCATTACTTCCTTGGGTTCCCAAGTAGCATCTCTGAATTTACAATTCCTCCAGTGAACTTTAACCAGGTGAGTATTCTTGTTCCGTAGAACTTTATCTCTATGATCCAATATTTTTACTAGTTATTCTTTGTAAGAAAGATAATTCTCCAATGATATAACCTATAAGTTAAGTGTATGTCAAGGATCAACACTACTACAAAAACCCCTTTTATCAGCACTAAAAACCCCTTTTACCAATGCTAGAAAAGTGCTGTTAAAGCCGGTGAAGATAAAGGGGGGTCCCCTTTATCAGTGCTCCAAAAAGAGCTGATAAATACACCCTTTATCAGTGCTAAAAAAACGCTGATAAAAGGGGTCTTTTATCAGCGCTAAAACAAAGCACTGATAAAAAAGTCCTTTATCAGCGCTTTGTTTTAGCACTGATAAAAGGGTCCTTTATCAGCGCTTCCTTTATCAGCGCTTTCTTTTTAGCACTGATAAAGGACCCCTTTTATCTGCGCTTTTTTAAAAGCACCGATAAAAGTTAAAAAAAATTAAAAAAATTAAAAAAATTAAAAAAAAAATTCTACCAATCGAGGGGGATTTTATAGCGCTTGAGCCCCCCCTTTTACAGCGCTTTTCTTCCCCCCTCCAGCACCCCCACGCACCCCCTCCACCCTTTACCAGCGCTAGCTCCCATATTTCCCCAAGTGCGTGCGCCTCTGCCTCCACCAGGTTTTGAACTCGAGACCTCCCCTTGCGTGCCTAAGCCCTTACCACTCCTCTATTTTGATTTGTTTTCTATTTCATGATATCTATATATATATATATATAGTTATATTTATTCATATAGTAATATATATAGTTATATTAATATATATATAGTTATATTAATATTTATATATCGTTATATTAATATATATCTCTATTTATATATATATATATATATACTTATATTTATTTGTATAGTAATATATATTTATATTAATATATATATATATAATTATATTAATATATATATAGTTATATTAATATATATATTTATAGTGATATTAATATATATATTTATAGTGATATTAATATATATATTTATAGTAATATTAATATATATATAGTTATATTAATATATATATAGTTAGATTAATATATATATAGTTAGATTAATATATAGGTATATAAATATTAATATATTTGTATTTTAAATAAAATATATATTAGTAATTATTTAGATAAATCTAATATATTTTATATGTAAATATATTTTATTATTTATATTTATAATTAAATTTTTATCTGTGAATATATAAAAAAATATGTATATATTGTTATATATTTGATTATAAATAGCAGTGAATTATAAAAAATATAAAATTTCAAAGACATAATATCAATATGAATGTAATACCTTGGAATAAATTCATTCCCCATCAAAAAAAGCCAATAATACCCCCTAAAATGAGGCCGAAAATCCACAAAATGTAAAAAAAATCGGGATACACCGACTAAAAACTCAATTTTGGAGGCCTTATAGGCCTTTTTTGGCCTTGAAAAAACCTTGATCAAGGTCCCCCGGGGTCACAGTGACATAGATCTCGTCGCAGGCTTTGATTTTATATGTGGTAGAGCTCAAACGGACACCCGGATCAAAAGTTATGTCCGTTTGAAGTTCGAGTTGCGTTTTCAACATATTTTGGATCTTTTTTTAATTTTTTTTATTTATTTAGTCTTCAAATTGTTATTATATGACTATTACTCCATAATAATTAGAAATTTATTAATTAAAAATATTTTTTTAATTTTTTTATAAGCCATTTTCACTAAATATCTTATATATTAAGTGTAACTGTATATTTATACTTATCTAAAATATATTTAAAATTATATTTAAAAAATATATATTATATTTATATCAATATAAATATATCTATATATTTAAATATTAATATATTTTCTTAATGAATTTTTTTTTGGAAGTAGACCATTTATCAGCGCTTTTAAAAAAACGCTGATAAAGACCCCCATTTATTAGCGCTAACAAAAAAGCGCTGATAAAGGGGGTACCTTTAACAGCGTTAAAAAAAGCGTGTTAAAGGGGGTACCTTTATCAGTGCTAAAAAAATAAATGATAAAAGGGTACTTTTATCATCTCTTTTTTTAGCGCTAATAAAGGTACCCCCTTTATTAATGCTTTTTCGTTAGCGCTGATAAAAGTGTAGTACTGGCCTTACCCCGTTTTGTGGTAGTGCAGGTATGTACTTCTTTAAGAGAGATACATGGAACCCATCGTGAACTTAAAATAGGTTTGGTGGAAGCGCCATGTGATAAGTTACCATCCTTATTTGATCAATAATCTCAAAGGGGACAATATAAATGGAGATTAAATTTATTTTATTTTCAAATCTCTTAACCATCTACCATGGATAAATTCACAAGAATACCTTTTCACCAACTTTGAATTCTAGATTTCACCGATGGCTGTCAGTATAACTTTCCTTTCAAATCTAAGCTAATTTGATGTACTAATGAATGAATCTGAATTTATATACCATTTCATCATCTAAATCAGGTCCTAGTATATTTATTTATCTAGCTTCATCCCAAAACATTGGATTTATAAACTTCTTTCCATAGAGGGCTTCATAAGGAGACACCTGAATAATCAAGTGAAAACTATTATTATTAGAGAATCCAACAAGAGGAAGGTGTTAATCCCAACTGCCTTTAAAATCCATAGAGAAATACCTCAGTGTATACTCTAGATTTTGAATGGTTATCTTAAACTAAACATCTTTATTAGGATGATAAGAAGTATAGAAACAAAAATATAAATCCAAATCTTGCTGAAGACTTCACCAGAACATTGAGGTAAACATGGGATCTCGATCAGATACAATATAATGTGGTACCCCATTCAAAATTACTACTTAATTGATGTATATTATATAAAACTTATCAAGATATAAATATTATATGATAAAAATAGAGTTTCTTAACTTCATAAGGTAATTGACTACAACCTAAATAACATTGTGGACTTTAGCTATTTTGGGAATTCTGATGAAAAAATCCATGGTGATGTTTTCCAATTTACATTCGGGTATGGGTAATGGTTGTAACATCCCCTTTAGACTTCTGTCTCTTGGCCTTAACATGTTGATATACCAATAATCTAGATACATGATCTACAATATCTATCTTTATGTTTTCACACTATAAATACACTTTCAAATCTGTATACATATTCATACTTCTAGGATGAATAGATAATGATGAACTATGAGCTTCATCCAATAACTCCTTCTTTAAATATGGTATGGATGGGACACATGCATATTTCCTTTAAACTTATCATTTCATGAAAATCAAGGTTGAAATCAAGAACATTTCTTACCTTCTTTTTCAACTCTACATCTTCCTTATGTGCCTCTTTAATCTTCAGTAGGGTAGATGGTTGAATACCCATTTTAGAAAGATAATATTTATCCCATTCTTTCAATATTTCTAGATACATCCTTTGAAAATCCATAAATATTATATCTTTTGAGATCCTCATCATAGATAAGATTGCATGATCCTTTTGACTCAGAGCATCTTCCACCTTTTTTACTTTCTAAGTGTGGTAATGTATTGATCAGTCACAATCTTTAATCAACTCCAATCATATCCATTGGTTCATATTCAACTCTTTCTAAGTGAATATATAATTTCAACTTTTATTATTAGTATATATGTCACACCTTTCACCATAAGGATAATGCCTTTATATATTTAAAATAAAAATTACCACAGCTAACTCCAAATCATAATTTGGGTAATTTTACTCAAGAACCTTTAATTTTCATGAGGTATAATCTATCACCATATCATTATGCATGAGTAAAAATCTCATTCACTTCTTTGATGAATCACTATAGATAACAAACCCTTATCTATCATAAGTTAGTGTAAGAATAGGTGTTCTAACTAAAATTCTCTCCAGTTCCTTAAAATTTTCCTCACATTCATTTATCCTAAGGAACTTGGCTCCCTTTTAAGTTAACTTGGTGAGTGGATCAAATGGCCATGATAAATTCTACAAAAATAATTTATAATATCCACCCAACCAAGAAAAATATGAATCTCATTCATATTGGTTGGTTTTCTCCAACATTCAATAACTTTTATCTTTTTTGGATCCACCGACACACCCTCTCCTGGGAATATATGACCCAAAAATGAAACTTTTTTATCAAAAATTCACACATAGAAAATTTTTCATACAACTTATCCTTTCGTATGGTATTCAATATAATTATCAAGTGATCTTCATGCTCTCCCTTTCTATTGAAATATATAATAATATCATCGATAAAGACTATAAAAAATTGATCAAGGTGATATCTAAATACTTTATTCATTAAATCGATAAAAATATTTGGCGTATTAGTAATACTAAATGGAATCACTATAAATTAATAGTTTTTATACCTCATATGAAATGTTGTATTGGGTTCACCTTTACTTTTGACTCTCAATTTATAGTATCCAAATCAAAGGTCAATCTTGGAAAAATATTGTACTCCTCATAATTGATCAAAACAATTATCAATACAGGGTAGAGGATACTTATTCTTGATTTTTGTAGCAACCCTTGATTAACATACATGGATATTACCTCATTTTAGATTAATATTCATCACATTACAAAAGTACATGATTTAGGACCATAATATTTTAGTGTCACTGGAAAATTAGAACACAATCTTATAACTTGATGAAAGATCTTAAATGTTTCCCATAAATATCTTCCCATTTAGTACTCCTCATAGAAACATACTACCTAAAACTTTCTTCATAGACTGAGGAAGGAAACATAATAAAGGGTGGTCTGAAATCATTAGTAAGGGTAAACATAATAGATATAAATATTTAAACATATGAAATCATAAGATGATAATAAGGATATGTGATAATGATTCAAAACATTCAAAGTTAATATATAACCTATCATTGATCATAAACATTATTCACATCATAAAATTTTATCATTTTAATAATTCATGATACATAAGGGTGAGAAATCATCACAAATCAATCATGAACCATAAACTCATGTAATAAAAGTATGGCTCAATCATAAATATAGAAAACCATTTCATGTGTCATGGTTAACTACCAAGACCATTAACATAGTGTATTAGGACACACTGGTTTCCCATAGTGGATCAAGACACACTTGTTTCTCATTTTGGATCTGGATGCACCTACTTCCCATTATGGATCAAAACGCACATGTTTCCCATTATGGATTAGTATGCACCCATTTCCCATTATGGATCAATATTGTCGACATGTTTTCCATTTTTATCTCATAATATATAAATCTTTACCAAATTCATTGGTTTTAGATATCGGTTCCACCCATCACATAATGAAATCATACAAATGTGTACCACAAGATCATAAAAAATTCATCATATCATAACCCATGAGATGAAATTGGTATCATAAACATTTCATCATATCATAACCTATTGAAAAAATAAGGGTTACATAATCATCTTATTAAGAACCCATAAAAATAATTGAGTTTCATAATCATTATGGTATAACCCGTGGAGGAGAAACAGGTTTTATAAATAAATTGTCATATTAAACATAAACCATTCAAATAAATAATAAAAATGGTTTCCTTGGATAATATCCCAATTAAATAAAAAAATATATCAAAGTTTTTTATATATATGGAAAATAATTTTGAAAAAATATTTAAAAACATTTCTTGAAGAAAATAACCTTTCCACTTTGAAAAACGCTTTTTAAAAAATCAAACATTTTGAAAACCTTTTTCTTTGAAAATAACCTTAAAAATATATAAAGTAATCTTTGAAAACCATTTTAAACACTTTTTAAAACATAAAAAAATTATAAAATAATTTTCTAGAAAAATATCTTAAAATATCATTTAAAAACATCTTAGAAAACATAGTTTTTTAACAAAAAGTATTTCTGACCAAAGAGAGAAATAAGGTCGTATTTTCTTAAAAAAACATTATTGATTATGATAAGTACCAAATATTGGTAAAATGGTTCCATTACTTTAATAAATTATGAATAACTATAGGGTAATAAAATTCAGTAGAATTATTGAGAGATGGATCCTAATATTTCAATGGAATCATAATCATAGAGTTATAATAAATGATGAGATTGTAGTGATAAACTCTTACGAATTTTTTAACTTTGAATCATAATACCCATGAGAGAATAAAATTAAATGAGCTTAAAATATCATTAAAATAAGTATATTCATGATAAAACATGTCAAAGGGTAGTATATAAACCTCTTAAAGGAATATAGGTGCATATCATAACGTGTGTCTCAAATAAGGCAAATTGTGACAAAATTACTTTATTGATTTAGTAACTTTTGAATGGTCAAACCCATGAAATAGATATCATAAAGTGGATATTTAAATCCAAATAATTATCAGTATAATAATCATAAAATAAATTCATGGTAATTATACACACCACATATAATAAATAAGAGGTGAACATGGCTTGTGTCTCACAGAAAATAAAAGTGAGACGGAAATCCATTACTACTTGAGTAACTTTTGAATCATTAGATATGTGAAATAATAAAATAAATTAAAAAATTTAATGTCATGAAATAAATATAATTCATGATAAAACAATTCATGGGTTATATATGCACCACAAAAAAGAAATGATAGGTGAATATGGCATATGTCTCAAAGAAATAAAAGTGAGACTAGAAATCCCCTTAACTTAAGCCTTGACTCTTGTCATACTTTTTAAAACTTCCTATATAATAAATATAAGATTATTATAAATCTATAAAATAAAAATAATCATATATATTATAAGATATATTATTTAATTGTGAATTTATATTACCCATTTATTAACAATTAAATGTTAAAGTTATGTTTCGGGTAACAATCTCTTTTTCATACATGTTTTTACCTATTATTTTTTATACTCTTACTTAGATCATGATTTAAATATTTATATAATTTAAAACATGATATAAATATCATATATATTTATTATATATGTATTTATAATAATTTATAAAATATATAAATATGACATTAAATACAACATCCATGGAGACGGTAGGTCATGCGTATGCATGAACATTGTTTCCATTTTCTTGTCATATTGAAAGAAATAAAAGTAAATTATATGTGTAAATATATATTATCATTATAGTAGTATTTTTATTTCATAAATATCATATATATTTATTAAAACCATCCTTAATACATTCCATGTAAAGTGTGAATGGATCTCATTGCTTTGAGGAGGTTATAGTCCACACGTCTACAAACGATGTTATCATATTCCAAAAAAAATGGAAAGAAAAAAGGTATGAGTTACATAAAATTTAAATAATAATAAATACATTATAAATATTATATATATAATATATGAACTATAAATAAATCATTATTACAAACCTTGAAAGGTGGTAATGGAAGAACGAACATCATCAGTTTGTCTGGCGGTAGTCCACCTTACACACGAATGATGATTGCATATCCCATTTGAAGGAAGTGTGTGAAGTTTTAGTTAATAAAATTAACATAAAAATATCATTATATTTAAAATATTGAGTTTATTATATAATCATAATATAAAATAAATTTAAGGGGTGGATAAAGAAATAAAACAAAAGTGCTTATTGAAGAATGTTACCACTTCTTTGAGTAACTCCTTTTGGTTTGCACCAAAGGATATATTTTATTTTATTTATAACAAAATCAAGGATTTTATGATTATAAGAGGGATTTTGGGAGTTATTTTTTCAGGTTTTCAATGATACAAAAGGCTTGAGAGGGGTGAATAAGTAAGAGGGTGATTGCCCTTTTATAGTGGATGAGGAGTGGCATTCTTGTAAATATCAAAAGGTAAACACTATTGGAAGGTATCACTTACATAATTTTCCTATAATAATGAAACATTTTAGACCCAATATAAGATATGCTCTAAATATTTCCATAAAATTGGTTTCAAAAAATTTTATTGGTCATTTTTCCCTTATGTTTAAAGTTTAACCACTAAGTAAACTCGTTTTTACCTTAATCACTATAAATAATTTCATTTACTTTCTCTAATATTTTTTGTCAAAAACTAAGTTGAGATTACTATAAATTATAAATTATTCTAATTAAAAATAAATAATCCATTTTTATAAATTCCAATCATAGAATTGGTATAATTTAATTTTAAAATTAATCTCACAGACGGGACATAACAACAAGTTTTTAAAGTAAAAAGTTCAAAAGTTTGAAATGTTTTTATATCAAATTTCAATGTAAAATTGATTAAAATGAGATAAATTGGATTTATTTATGTATAATTTAAATAATTATACTTTAAAACCAATTTAAAATATAATAAAATTATATAAATAAATTAGATGAAAATAGAGTTTTCAATTAAAATTTACCGTTTTCACTATTCATCAAAAAATGAAACTTATCAGAAAAATACCAAAAATTCGCCAAAACTAAATTTTGATATTATTATTTCGAAAATAAAGTTATTTTTTAAAATAAATATTATAAAATTGTAAAATTTTAGTTTTGAAATAAGTCTGACATTAAAAAAGTAGTAAAACTATCTTTTAGAAAAATACAGCTTTTTATGCATAAAATTGGATTTGTTCTTATTTTATGTATATGAAACTTGTTGAATTAATGTAAAGAAAAATTGGTTGAATTTATAATATATAAATTTCATTAATATCTCCCACTAATTGTAATTAATTTATTGTATTAATATAAAATTCTTTTGTGGGTATAAAAATAGTTTTTCATTAAAACACGTCCTTTATATTTAATTGGTTTCTATTTTAATTTATAATTGATCGATGAACAAAGAATAAATTTTAAAACATGTTTAAACCATAGATTCATAATATATTTAATCTTATTCATATCTTCCATTCTAACAGTTAGGTGATAAATAAAATAATATTTTAATGTTAATATTTTTAGTATGTTGTAGTTTGGAAAAACTCGATCTTGCGTGTAATTCAAGCTATCGAAGGAACTCAACATTGTATTTAAAACAAGACAAATATATTGTTGTGTATAATACAAGTTAATATAGTTGTTTTATGTAGTGAAATCTTAACTTGGTGTTGTGTATAAAGAAATTATAACTTGGTGTAGCATGCAATGATATCCATCAAAGAAATTTAATTTATTCAAAAATAATAATTTATAAAAACTCAGGGTGTTACATTTTATCCACCTTAAAAAGAATTTCTACCTCCAAAAAATTTTGTGTCATAAATTTTTTGATACTTGAAATTTCCTTTCATAGAAACCCAAATCATAAAAATGAATAATGAAACTTCATTTAAAAAGGGAATATTGGAGACATAATGGTTACCCAAATTAACTCATAACTAGGTTTCCAAAAATGAGAACACAGGTGGTAAGTGAAAACATGGACATTAAATAAAAATGTAAATAACTATATAAATTGATGAGGATCACTGGTTATAAGAAATTTGATGATCCAGAGAATGTTAGTGAACATAAAACCATAACCCAATTTGGTGTGAAGAGGTCATTAATATCATTAAAAATGATGATAATAAGACAAAATTTTATTTCAAGATCATTTTCCTAAAGTTGTTTCCACAATGAGATATACTTACTTGATTTAATTCCATTTCATATTCAGAATACCACCCTTTGTTTGTGCCTTTACCAATTCCCACTTCATCTCTTACTCCAAAAATAAAGGTGAATTTTTTATTCCTAAAGCACTAATGGGTCATAATATCCATTGGTAGAATGTTAATTAATTATTTATATATTCAGGTATCATCAAAACAAAATGGTTAATGCAGGTTATCCAATATGCATAAATATTCATATGGATAAATAATTTATTAATCTCTAAAACCTAATTCAAATTTCGATATAAAGCATTTCATAAATGGTTATCCTTATAACCCCTTTTGAAAGATTAAAATCTAAAAAACTACAGAAAGAAGGTGGTTAAATTTCTCAAAATTAGATTAACATTGATCCCACATATATGATAAAGTATCTCTTGATTATAAAATACCAAAAATGTTAATACCTTCATCATATATTCTCTTGAAATGTGGTAATAACCTAAATTACCCTAAAACTACATTGAAAACATACATGCTTCTTCATACCTTATATAAACTATTATCTTACAAAAAACATTTTCATTGGAAGATTGGGTTCATCCTTGTACTGATAGAATATGTGATTTCATTATTCCCAAATCCAAATAGATAATTACATAAAATTTTAATAAATTATGAAAAATAAAATTTTCATAGGGATCATTCATACAAAATCAAAAGAAAAATTCCCAAATAAGTAAGGAAGCATAAGTGTTCCATGATTATCATGATTCACTTCATCCATTTTGATTTCATAAGATTTCCCTTTGTCCTTTATCCTCAAAGTTTGTTGTAGTTTATTATCCATATTAACCCTTATATTGGGGCATCGATTTTCATAATTCCCAAACTCCTTTCACTTGAAACAATGGAGTGTGGGTGGTTTATTAATTGGCATTCCTTTCTCCTCTATTATATTAACTATCCCATTAATCATATTTATACATTAAAAGATTTTGTGACCAGACTTTACACATTTAAATCCCCTACCATTTCCATTCAAGTAATTCCTTTGATGTTTCTTCCCACATTTATATCACATAGATAAATAGAATTTCTTTCCACCATTTTAGTTTTTATGAGACTCGATATTCCTTTTCTAATCAAAACCATAAGAATGGTGGGAATATCCAATTTCCATTTATACCTTTAGTACACATCAAAAAAAATCATAGATACTAAATTCTCTTATAGCCAAGGACTTTCGAAGACTTGGTTTCAGTCCACCAAATAATCGATCAGTTTTACTTTCATAGTGTGAGCAACTCTAATCATAGTGGAAAACCATATTATCATGAAAATTTACTTATAGTATGTCTAAATACCAACACCTTATTTTTTAATCTATGAAACCTTAGGTTTATCCTAGGTTATTCATATTCATCATTTATTTAAATCCTTCATGATGGTTCATAATTAGTTTTGGGAATTTCCAAAGCATACCTTCTAGGAGTGTCAAACCAGGTGTGCATCAAGGCCCATTTTCATGCCCCAGTTCCTGATTGATTCTAGATGAATATGGTGTTTTTAGGGTTTTTACCCCTATATAAATCTATTCTAGAGCCACATCCACTTTTAGTATCAAAAAAGGGATGTAATTTCTTGGAAACCACTCTCTCAATCCTTTACCAAAATTCTAGGATGTTTTCCTAAACTTTGACTCATCATTAGACTTATCCTTAGAGAAATCCCTAGGCATATACTTTGAAATATACCTAGGTGTATCACTAAATTTTTCTCATCCTAGTTTCCAAATGTTGACTAAATATTTCATTTTATACCAATTGTTGTGACCTAGGCATAACATACATGGATATTACATCATTTTAGATGAATATTCAACGCATTAAAAAAGTACATGACTGAGAACTTGTAATGTCCTAGAATTTTTGTATATTTTTTTTATTATTATATGGAATTATTTTGAGACTGTAAAATCCTACAGTGCATGATTCTAAGGCCTGGAGTGCCCAGAATGATCCGGAAAAAAATGTTAAGTTTAAAAAAATAGTGTGCAAGTGTTTTTCCTGAAAAAGTGGAATAACTCTTAAACAGGTGCCTAAATTAGAAATATGAGGGCACCATTGCGTTCAGGATGGCGGTTTTACCCTAGGAGCGACATAAGTTTAGTCAGAGAAGGCCTCCAGTGGGAAAACCCAAAAATGGCATAACCGTAAATAAAATTATTAAATAAAATTATTTTATTTTTAAAATGATTATAACTCAAGAACGGTAACTCATATTAAAAATATGATACCACCACTAAAATCATGAGGTTATGATTTCCTTAGGCTGATACTAAAATTGGCTGGAGCGGGCCATCAGTGAAAGTTAGTTTTTGGCCGTAAATAAAATAATTAAATGAAAATTATTTTATTATAAATTCTATAACTTCTAAATAGTAACTCGGATTGAAAATATAAGAGTATCGTCGAGCTCGTGAGTGCATGTTCTCCTTAGGAGGAGCCTAACCTCGACCGGCGCGAGTCGATGGTGATTGTTAATAATTTTCAAAACTTTTTTTCGGGTACGTTCAATAAACGTGTGGGCGGTGTTTTCTAAATTTTGAATTGGTGCTCAGATTAAAAAAATCGGAGGGCACTGTTGAATCTATAGCATCAGGATTTTCTTAAGGGAGGCTTCACT
Source organism: Viscum album (assembly GCA_963277665.1). Lineage (NCBI taxonomy): Eukaryota > Viridiplantae > Streptophyta > Magnoliopsida > Santalales > Viscaceae > Viscum > Viscum album. Next base: position 989,471,696 of record OY728164.1, on the reverse strand, counting down.
TAGACCACAGTAGGTATAGAGAAAAATTTAGATTTTGGAACTTTTAAAAGAATAATAAATTAACTTAGTTATTTTATTTCTCTCGTTTCTATTCCTCCAACGAACAAGCAGTAGTGGAGGGACCAATGACGTGTCAAGCCATTAAATGGCTTGACTCCTCAAAGCCTTTATAACAGTGCTGTTGGAATTAGGAAGGTTCTTATTAAATGAACCCCCATTAATTCCACGGGTGTTACTCACTCTCCCCCTCTTTTATTTATATGAAGCTTGGGGAGAGGTGTTGGAACGACTTTACCAAGTGACGAAGTTCTGATAAAGTGTCACGACGCTAATCACTTGGAAGACAGAGCCGATTTTGATGAGCGGTGACAAGTGACACTGAATCCCGAACCAAATAATGATGATTGAGTGGCATCGTTGGTGGCTTGTTGTGAGGACGATGAACACCGACCCTTTCTCAATCGCGGGCGCTCTCCATCAATCTTGGGGTAGGGTTTTGTCTCATTTATTTTAAAGAGATTGTGGAATCATATGTCCTATTTCTTGATAAGATAATAATGTGGCGGGCGCGGGCCAAACGAACAAGGACAGATCCCTCTGCCATTTTTTTTTCCTTTTTGTTCTCTACGGAAGACCACCGGCGCCGACAGATGATGGCGACGGCCGACACTGGACAGCCGCGATGGAGGCGGTTCGCCGTTGCGCGCTGCAAGAGGATGTCGTGGCACTATTCCATAGTAGTCTGTAGAGCGGTCAGCACCGGACGGTCGTGGACGTGATGCGGTGCGTCATCGCACACCGCCGAAAGAGAATGGCGACAGCTTTTCATCCATGGCGGTCGAGCAGGACGGCCGGCACCAACCGGCCGTGGAAGGCAAAGGCGGAGCGGCGCATCATCGTTCACCGTTGGAGGAGGCCTCAGCTCAAAGCTACGGCAGGTGGAGATCGGTGCGGCCCCCACATCGCGCTGGGTTGGCAGACCCCCCAGTCGGCCAAAACGGTCGACCGTTACCCAGTGGGGCAGCGCCCCACCGGCTGGCCGAAATGACCCCACACCCACGGGGCCAGCTAGGATGACAAGTCCACCTTATGGCGGGTCGGACGCGGGCCGGACGTGGGCTGGTCGTGCGGGATGGGCTGAACCCACATCCCTGTGGGCCAATGCGGGTGGGCCGAGCACCACCCAACAGTCTGGGCCAACCGCAGCCCGAGACTACGAATAAAACTAGGACGACCCTTGGTGGGCCAGACCCGAGCACAATCAAGTGGACCCTGGGACCCGTGGCGTCGGGCTGGTCTGACCAAGTTGGAACGGGCCCAGACCCAACTGGCCCCCGGATAAAGAAATGTCCGTAGCTGAAAAACCGAGTGTCTGTTCTACACATCGCCAGTGGCATTGGGATCCCTTTTGGGAAGCGGTCCCTTTGACGTATTCTGGTTGGCTCGGCCAAGTCGGGCCGGACCAATGTGTGATCACCCCCGTTTCTCAGAAAGGGGTTTAACTAACAGACCGGGAATCCGTTTGACGAACCGTCTGCAGTTACGAAACCCTTAGGATGAGGTGGTTCTTTTGGTATACTCCACTTGAGTTTTGGAAAAATTTGGAGTGTAGTAGGGTTGGATCGAACCCAAATCCAACCAGGCCCTCGGAACTAAAATGCTTATAAGTCACAGACCGGGCGTTTGATTGACGCGTTGTCTGTCATGTTGGAACCCTTATGACATGACGGTCCTTTGGGATACTTCTTATTGGAGCTTCGTGGCTATTTATGTAAAACCGATGGCTTTAGGAGTGGTTCTACTAGAATCAAGCGTACTATGAGCGGTAATCCAGTGGCTGACAGTGAGGCGGAGGTTAGAGACAAATCATACAGAGGTTAGTACCGAGTGATCTTGTGTTGGTCAATACCGATCCTATGTGGGTCAGAACTCAGTGATCTTGTGTGGGTTATCACATACTGATCCTGTGTGGGTCAACACTTAGTGATCCTGTGTGGGTCAGCGCATACCGATCATGTGTGGGTTAGATCCTGTGTGGGTCATTACGAGAGTTAGTACCTATCGAATCTAGGCAGATCGGATCCTATGTGGATCATTTCAGGGGTTAGTACCTAACAATCCTATGTAGGTTAGACTCCATATGGTCAGCAGCAGTGCCTATTGACAGAATATGATGGTCTAGCTTCATGACTGATCATATGTACTTCTATACTTCACTAATACTAATGTGACCTAAGACTTTTACCTTCATAGTGAAACTTGTGTGATACTTTTACCTTTATGGTGATATCTTCTTGGTGATACCTGTGTGGTACTTTTACCTTCATGGTGATACCTGTGTGGTACTTTTACCTTCATGGTGATACCTGTGTGGTAATTTTACCTTCGTGGTGATATCTTCGTGGTGTTACCTGTGTGGTACTTGTACCTTCGTGGTGTTATCTTCATGGTGTTACCTGTGTGGTACGTTTACCTTTGTGGTGTTACCTTTGTGATATTATTCCCTCATGTATAAGATGAGTATATCTTGATAACTTAGGTATATGTATGGGCATATACCTAAGTATAGTTGATGATTGCTTCGTGCTTTGTGATTGAGGCATTTCTTTGTGGTTTTTTCTTTTGTGGAACTCTGGGAGACCTTCAGGGCTCTCGGGGTCCCTACTGAGTATTGTTATACTCAACCTTGCACAGTCTTTGCCCACACCTTGTTGTGTCTTGTGCAGACGATGGAGTGTGTTGATCGAGGCTGAGGGATCCAGGACTGCATAGTGCTTAGAGGTGGACCATTTGATGTGGCATGACGCAGGACTACTGATCCTGATTTGTACCTACCCTTTATGTAGGATCCTCAGTGGATGATCCAGGAGTTTTTTTTTTCTCTTTTCAGTTGTACTTGTACTTTTGAGTTGGGATTTTATTCTGGCCCCTTACTTTCAGCACACGTTTTACTACAGTAGTTTACTTTGTGGTTGCCACTTGTTATGCTCTTGTATTTTTCTGTTTGTACACGTTTAAAGGAAATGACTTCCCGTTAAGGGATACGCCTTTCCAGTGCTAGTCGCTAGCCCCTGGCCTATGGAAGGCGGGCTTGGGGTAGTCACGGCACAGGACCCGAGGGATAGGTTGTGACAGGACTATAATTTTTTAGTGTCTTTAGAAACATGAAACACAATATTCTAACTTGGGGAAATTTCTTAAACTTTTTCCAAAAATATATTCCCATTAATTACTCCTCATAAGCACATACTACCTAAAACATTCTTTATAACCTGAGGAAGGAAACCTAAGAAAGGGTGAGCTCAGATTCTCAGTAATGGTAAATATAAGAGATATAAATATATAAACATACGAAAGAATAAGATAAGAATTAGGGTATGTGATAATTAATAAAAACATTATAATTTCATACCCAACATATCATATATTGTAAACATTATTTATGGCATAAAACTTTATCATTTTAGAAGTCGTGATCCATAAGGGTGATAAATCATCCCAAATAAATCAAGAACCAAAAGATCATGTCATAAAAGTGTGGAACCATAATAAATATAAAAAATCATTTCATTTTTCAATGTTAAATACCAATAACATCAACATAGTTGATTAATACACACATTTTTCCCATATTGGATCAAGACGCACCTATTTCCCATTGTGTATCAGGACGCACCTGTTTCCCATTGTGGATATGGATGCACCCATTTCCCATTGTGGATCAGGATGCACCCATTTCTCATTATGGATAATTCCTTTTGACTTTTTTCCCATTTTTATCTCATTATATATAGATCTTTACCCATTAAATGGAGGGATATATAGTTCCCACCCATCACATAATGAAATCATACATATGTGTGTCATAAGATCATAAAACATTCATCATATCATAACCCAAGAAATGAAATGGGTATCATATAAATTTCATCATATTATAACCTATGTAAAATAGATAAGTTACGTAATAATTTTATCATAGAATAACCCATGAAAAGAATTGGAATTCATAATCATTTTATCATGGTATAACCCATGGAATAGAAACGGGTTTCATAAATAACTTATCATCTTAAACATAAACCATCCAAAGAAAGAATAAAAATGGTGTCCTTTAATAATATCCCAAGTAAATAATAAACCATACCAAAATATTTTATCCTATATGTAAAACAATTTAAAAATAACATTTAAAAACATTTCTTGAGGAAAATATCCTTTCTGCATTGAAAAATAATTTTTAAAAATAAATCATTTTTGAAAACATTTTTATTTGAAAAAAAACCTTGAAAACTTACAAAGTAAGGTTTGAAAACCATTTTAAACACTTTTTAAAACATAAATCATTTATAAAATACTTTCCTTAAAAATTATCTTAAAATATCATTTAAAACATTTTTAGAAAATATTTCTTTTGAATAAAAAATATTTCTAACTAAAGAGAGAAATAAGGTTGGATTTTCTTAAAAACACTTTATTGATTATATTAACTACCAAAGAGTGAAAAAATGTTAAAATTACTTGAATATATCATTAATAAATATAGGATAATGAAATTCATGATAATTCTTAAGATATGGATCACAATATTTCATCAATGGAAGTATAATCATAAACAGTCCTAATAGAGGATGATATTATAGCAATAAACTCTTACAACTTTGGTAAATTTGAATCACAACCCCCATATGATAATAACAATAAATTAAGCATAAAATATCATGAAAATAAATATATTCATGATATAACATGTCAAAGTTAATTATATACATCTCTTAAAATAGTATAGGTGCATAACATAACATTTGTCTCAAAGAAGGAAAATTGAGACAAAATTACTTTACTAAATTCTTAACTTTTAAAATGAAAACCCCATGAAAGAGAGATACTCAAGTGGATGTTTAAATACCAATAATTCTTGTTATAATAATAATAAAATAAATCTATGTGTATTATTAACACTACATATAAGAAATATGTAGTGAACATGGCCAGTGTCTCGCGGAAAATAAAAGTGAGATAGAAATCCATTACTACTTAATAAACTTTTTAATCATGAGATACATGAAATAATAACATAATTTGAAACTTTTAATACAATAAAATAAATAAAATTCATTATATAACATTTAATATGGTATATACACCACACAAAAGAAACAGGTGGCGAATATGGCATAAGTCTCATAGAAATAAAAGTGAGACTAGAAATCCACTTACCTAAAGTCTTGACTCATGTCATACTTGTTCAAAACTATTGTATAATAAATATAAGTTTATTATAAATATATAAAATAACCATATTTATATATATAATACCATATATTATTTACTTATTACTTTATATTACCCTTTTATTAATAATTCAATGTTAAAGTTATGTTTTGGGTAATAACTGCTTTGTTTTTTGTACATGTTTTGACTTGTTATTTTTTATCCAATTACATAGATCATGATTTACTTATTTACATAATGTAAAAAATATATATAAATATTATATATATTCAGAATATATTTTTTTTATAATAATCTATAAAATATATAATTGGAAATGAAATACACCATTCATAAAGATGGTAGGTCATACGTACGCATGAATATTGTTTCCATTTTCTTATCGTACTGAAAGAAAGAAAATTGAATGGTGTGTGTGTGTGTGTTATCATAATAGTATTATTATTGTATCATATATATCACATATTTTTATAAAACCCATTCCTAATACATTCTATGTAAAGCGTGAATGAATCATGTCTCTTTGAGGAGGCGATAGTGCACATGTCCGCAAACGATGTTCTCGAATTTCTACAAGATGAAAGCATAAATATATAAGTTATATAAAAATTAAATAAGTATAAATACATTATAAATATCATATATATCATATATAAACTATAAATCCATCATTATTCCCAACCTTGAAAAGTGGTGATGAAATAATGAATGACATTGGTTCACGAGTCAGTAGTTTGTTGTACACATGAATAATGATTGTGTATCCCATTTGATGGAATTTTGTGAATTTTTTGGTAATAACCTTAACATAACAATATATAATTATATTTAATATAATTTTGTTATTATATAACCATGATATAATATAAATTGAAGTGTTGGAGTGGTGCACCCGTGGGACGTCGTTATTCCATGATGGGTCTAATCAAAATGAGAATTTATAAAAACTCAACAGATGCAACTCAATTAATTAAAATGTAGTAAATTGACAGGTTGATTTAAAACCCATAGAGATGTCGAATTATTTTTATTAGTTTTTAAAAATAATTTATTTTATTAAATTGAATAAAGTGATTAAGAAGAGATGGGTTTGATTTATTTTAAGAAAATGAAAGATGAAATCAAAGTAGATTGATTCATTTGAAATCATATTTGAAAAGTATGCTAGGGTTTTGTAATTTTAGGATTTAGTTGAAAGTGGATTTTATAAAATAATATTATTAATCCATGATTGGTATTGGAGTCTAGATGAGGGAGATCTAATGGTCATGGTATCACCTTCTTGACATGGTAATCCCCTATTTCCTTTGGTCTGGTAATTTAGGGTTTCTGAAAATCAAGTTTATACTGATACCATATTTAAAATTGATTCCCATAAATTTTAAAATGGTAATTCATCCTTTAAGGCAGTTTTTTTCTCAATTTTAAAGTTCCTTTCATATTAAAATACCAATAGTCATGATAAAAGTAAAATAAATGGATTGAAAATTCATTGAAGAAATCACAGCAAACCAAATACATGAATAAAGGAAAAGAAATCAATCCAACAGCATGTTACCCCTTATATTACATAAATCTATAATAATTCAAGTTTACACCCTTATCCAAGTTATGTGATAATAATAGGGAATTAATAAAGAAAAATAATGCATAATTAAAATGGAGATGAAACTGGGGAGGACCCTGCACAACGCAGCTTCTCGCTCCAAACTTTGGTCTCCGGGATCTTATTCACAGCAGTAGGATAGACCTCAATTTAGGCACCATATGAGATTTTCTAATAATTAATTACACAAATTATGGGTAAAAATGTTTTTATAGGTGGTTCTTGTGTGTTAAAACTTGTCAAAAACTGAAGATGCGTCAAATCTGGCCTTTTTAATCTTGTCATGACACTTTACACATCGTGTAGTGATTACACAACATGTAACTCTTGAAAAATGTGTACAGTATTCACAAAATTTGTATTTTTATGCAAACATAACATGTTTCATGGAATTACATACATGTTTCATTCAATGACAAATTTTATCTTTATTTCTAGCTTCTTTCCTCCACTTAACAACGTGTCTCTCTTTCATGACTTACGTCGGTTCACAACGTGTAATGATTACACGACGTGTAATTTCATTTTTATAAATAAAAATACTTATTTTTCCTAGATTATTTATTTATGTTCCTTTTAAGTGCTCCATAATCATCCTCAAAAATCTAGTGTCGGACCGCGAGCAAAGCTCACGGCGTGAAGTGTCTTTTTGCTCCTTTTTTAATTATCTATTGTATCCTTCCATAAATCACAAAATGAGTTAAACCATTAAAAATTTGGAAATAATAATAATTTAAATATATAAATAAATTTATTAAAAGATCATAAAATATATAAACAAAATGCAGATATCATGGAGAAAGAAATAAAACAAAAGTGCTCGTTGAAGAATGTTAACTCTTCTTCAGGTAACTCCTTTTGGTTTGCACCAAAGGAATTATTTGGTTTTATTTCTACCTAAATTGAGTATTATATTATGATAATAGGTAATTTTTATTTTGGTAGTATTTTGATGAGCCAAAAGTATCTATAGGTGTGGATAATTGAGGGGTGAGTCCCCTTTTATAGAGGAGGAGGAGTAGAATTTTAGTAAATATCAAAAGGAAAACACTATTGGGAGGTATCCCTTATATAAGGTGCCTCTAATAATAAACCATTTTAGAAAAAAAATAGGTTATATGGTATAAATATGTAAATACAATGGTTTTTGGTCAAGTTTTGGGGTCATTTTTTCCCTTAATTTTAAATTTTAACCACTAAGTAAACTGGTTTTTATCTTAATCGATGTAATTAATTTTAACTACTTTCACTAATATTTTTGGTCAAAAATTAATTTTACCTTAATATAAATTATAAATTATGATTATTCTAAATATGTAATCCATTTTTTAAAAATAAAATAACATAAGTGGAAGAATTTAATTTAAAATTAATCCTGAAGACGGGACGTAACAACGAGTTTTTAAAGTAAAAAAAGTTCAAAAGTTTGAAAAACATTTATATACAATTTCAATGTGAAATTGATTCCAATGACTTAAGATGAATTTATTTATGTATAATTTAACTAATTATAATTCAAAACCAATTTAACTATATAAATAAATTATAATTAAATGTAGTTTTAAATTAAAATTTAATATTTTTCAGGATTCATCCAAAAAATGAAAGTTCTGAGAAAGATTCCAAAAATTCACCAAAAGTAAATTTTGATAATATGATTTAAAAAATGGTGTTTATTTTTTCAAATAAAAATATAAAAGTTTCAAAAAAAATTCTAAAACAAGTCTTCCATTAAAAGGTGGCAAAAATACCTTTTAGAAAAAAACATCTTTTTATGCCTAAAACTGGGTTTGTTCTTATATTAGGACTATCATAAGTATTGGATGAATGTAAAAACATTTGGTTGAATTTATAATATATAAATTTCATTAATATCTCTCACTAATAGTGGTTAATTTAATTTTTTAATATAAAATTCCTTTATGGGTATAAAAATAGTTTTTTCATAAAAAACATCCTTTATATTTAATTATTTTTTAGTTTCATTTATAATTAATTGATAACAAAATAATTAATTTTATAAACATATGTAAAAAATTGTTTCATAATTTAGTTAATATTATTCATATCTTCCATTACAATTGATAAGTGATAAATAAATAATATTTTAGTAATAATATTAATAGAATATTGTAGTTCAATAAAACTCGCTCTTGCATGTAATGAAAGCTATCAAAGGAACTTGGCATTGTGTGTAACACAATAAAAACATAGTTTTGTGTGTACCATAAGCTAATATAATTGTTTCGTGTATTTAAATATTAACTTTTTGTTGTATATAAATCAATCATAACTTGGTGTAGTGTGCAATGCAAGGCATTAAATAAAATTAATTTATTTGAAAAAATAATAATTCATAAAAACTCAGGGTGTTATAATTGTGATCTTGTTAAGATTTTGATAATAAATTTAGAGTCATGTTGATCCATGTTTCTTTTTAACAAAAAGTAAAAGTGCACCCTATGGTTATTCACTTGGATAAATGAATTCTCATATAATTACTTCTTTAATTCCTACATCTCAATTGGTTTCATTCTATCTAGATTGTTTGAAATAGGTGTAGCACTATGTATGAGTTCTACTAAAAACTCAACTTCGGGATTCATAGGAAGACTAGGAAATTATTATATAAATACAACAATAAACTCTTTTACAATAGGAATATCTGCTATGTTGATTTTTTCCTCAACCATATAATATAAACACCCCTTTTCAATAGGAATCAAAAACCCATACAATGGATATATTTCCCATTGGAATTTCATATTTATTATTATACCGATATTTGATCATATATTGGTTCAGAATATCAAATGTGATTTCCATTCCTGGTTAATTAATGTTTTATTTATGTAAAGAAAGATAATATATTCTAATTATAACATCAAATTCAACTAGAGATATGATAAATAGATTTGCAAGATGCATGTTCCCACAAAATTTAATTGGAGAAAAATAATTGACTTATGATGTGATCATCATACCACTAGGTGTTTTGACTACTAATTCAACATATAATAAATTAGGTGTAATTTTTATACCCTTATGAAAATCTTTATATATAAAATCGTGGGTAGATATAGAATCAAATAATACATTAGAAGTTAGAGAGTGGATGGTAAATGTACCGTTCACCACTTCATTATTGTACCCCACATCAATAATAGTGATCACGTGATATTTCCCTTTGTCTTAGAGATTAAAATGTTGTTGATATTGATCATCATCATTAACCTTTATATTTGAGAACTATTTATCATAATGTCTATACTCATTGCATTTGAAACATTAGAATGTGGGTGGTACATTATATTGAATATTTTAATTATTCCTTTAATTGATTGGTCTCTTCAGATCACTTAGTCGTTATTTTTCTTTATGAACTTGTTTTATAGAATTAAAACATTTACCAATACCCTTAAGAAAATTTCCACCATGTTTCCTTCCACACTTAAAGCATAAAGAAAATATCATATTATTCTCTCTATGAATTTTGTTGTTATAATTTACTTTGAATTCCATCTTTCTTTTCTTATAAAAACCATGATAATGATAGGTAAATCCAATATTTATTTCCTCCTTGATATCACATAAAATTATTTATTCATAGATATTAAAGTCACTTAAGGATAACACCATTCTAGGAATTGGTTTTAAGCCACTGAAGAATCAATCAATCTTACTTTTAGGTTGAATGATAATACCATAAGAATACCATAAAATCCTTGTAAAATTTTCATCATATATACTAATAGATTCATTATCCTTTTTTTTAACTTAAGTAATTCCATCTCTATTTTCATATAAATAATATATGGAAAGTACTTATTTAAAAATAATCTCCTAAACTCATACCACTCCATGTAATCAATGTATTCCTATTGAATCATATTCTTTTTTAGGTTCCAACATTGATTTTATTCACCTTAAAAATGATAAATAGCTAAAATAACTTTTTAATGTTCTAAAAATTTGATAATATAAAATATAAACTTTGTGGTAATAATACATTTCTTAGATACTAGTGGATTATCAGACCCACTAAAATAAGATGGATGTTTCCTCATGAAGGACAAAACGAAACATTATTCCCTCCTTTCCTCATTAGATTCTCAACATGATTCATGGCTTGAGAAATTTTCGTAATCATAGAAATGATAATTTTTATTATAATTACTATAACATTTAGTTTCTTGGGAGGAAAATTATTTCATTTTCTATCACATTGATCATTAAAATGGTTTCTTTAGTTTCTGTCTATTGACTAAAACCCAAAATAAATGTATGACCAGTAATAATCATAGTGGGAACCCATTCGATGTCTTTGGGAATTTAGGACAAGACCCATGCCTTGGGGGCGTCGCCGACCCCTCCCCCCTATAGTGGGAACCCACATAATCATAAAAAATAATTTATAGTATGTATAAATAATGACACATTATTTTAAATCTATGAAAACTTAGGTTTAACCTAGGCCATTCATGGTCATCATCTATTAAAATCATTCATAATGTCTTATAAATAAAATGTGAGTTAACCCAAGAATATCCCCCCAAGAGTAGGTATGTAGTAAGGGAACACTCATTATTCACCAAAATGATGGATTAGATATACTCAACCAACTCTTTTCATGGATATTACCCCTAGATTCATATGTTCCATAACCACATCCACTTGTAGTATCAAAAAAAGGGTGTATTACTAGGAAACCACGCTCATTTATCTAACATAAATTAGGATTATCTTCTATACATGGAATTATCCAAAGGGTTCACAACTTCCTAGCTTCCAAAGGAAAATAAACTTTACTCTGATACAAACTATATCAACCCATACTTTTCATACATTGATATTACATCTTATTATATGAATATTCAATACATAATATAATGATACATATAAAAAATAAAATATGTTTACTGTCTTTGGAAACATTGATACATAAACAACTTGTTCATATGTAATCTACCACTAAGTTTTTCATAACAAGAACCCTTCTTATACATATCATACTTAAAACCATTATTCATAAACTAGAGAAAGAAAATAGAATAAATGATGAGCTCATATAATCAGTAAGGGTAAACAATGGATATATCAATGATCACCTAAACATAACATGGGAATATGGGTATGAGAATATGAGAATAAAATTTAAAAATAATACACAAAAAATCATAGATCATAATCTCAATTCATGAAATAAAGCTTAGCAGTTCATAAGACATGAATTATAAAGGAATACAAGAACGTGAGACATGAGATAATAACATTGGAATAAGACATATTTTTTTAGAATACACATAAGTATAAAAAATCATTTCCTTAGTGAAGGATCACTGCCAAGACTATCATAGTGGATTGGGTTTACTCCCCATTCCATTGTATCCTTAGTTAAGGTTCACTCCCCAAACTATAATAGTGGATAGATCCTATTACTAAACTAGGTTCACTCCCCACTCTGGTCCTTATTATCTCATGAGATATCCATATTTACCAAATACATTGTAGGGATATATAATCTTGGGCCCACTCATCACATAATAAAAATAATACATTAGTGTTCGACAATATCATAAAACATTCATCATAGCATAATCCATGGAAAGGAAATAGGTTTCATAAATACTTCATCATTAAATCATATCATAACACCTGTGGAAAATAAATAGGTTTCATAAATGTTTCATCGTATATTAATTAACCAATGGGAAAGTAATGGGTTTCATAAAATCATCTTTAAATTGTCATCGTCGTCATAATCCATCCAAAAAATGAAAGTGGATAGTATCATTGGATCATATTCGTAGTAAATTATAATTCATAAAAAATTTATGTTATTATAGATAAAAAATTCCTTTAAAATATCACTAAAACATTTCCTGAGGAAAATACCCTTTTACTTTAAAATAACTTATTTAAAATTTAAAAAGTTTCCAAATATTGGGGAAATATTTTCATTAAAAAGAACCCTGGAAACTTATAAATGAATATTCAAATAATTTAGAGGTCTATACATTGGTAAATTCTTTTCATTCCATTTATGTTAAATCAAATATTCATTTCACATTTTTGATAAAAAAATTCAAAAGTGACTTATTCAGGAAATGACCAGAATATTCATTTTAAACCTTTTTTTAAAAAAAATAAAATATGGGTAAAAATTAATTTACAAAATCATAGGTGAATATTAAAACCATTATTGAAAAGATTTTAAATAAAACATGGAGATGGAATAAAAATATTCTAAACCAATGGGGAAATAAAGTCTATTTTTATTAAAAATATTTTCTCAGCCATTTCAAGCACCAAAGAGAGAAAAAATGATAATATTACTTGAAAATTTCATGAATAACTAAAGGATAATAAAATTAATTGGATTCTTGAGAGATAGGTCAAAAAAATTTATCACCATATAATTAATCATAAACAATTCTAATAAATGATGATATTGTAACATAAATACCATACCACTTTGTTAACTTTCTAATAAAAACCTCATGAAATATAAAACCTTATATGGATATATAAATTTCCCTTATTTTAATGATAATATTAATAAAATAAATGTATAGGAAGTATATGAAGGTTCTAGGTGCAACAGAAGTTCCCTGGTGGGTGAAATAACTATAATGGTTATGTTAATTCAATGGATCATTCGTAAATTGTGCATGATGTAAATGTCATGAACAATGAATTTTTTTTATTGAATATTGACATCAACGAACCCATAACCCATAGATGATATTTTCAAATTAAATTTGTAATTAATTTATATTATATATGAAAAATAATACCTAATTTGAGGATTATTATATGATGAATATATTGATCATCTAAAACCCTTTTAAGATAACCTTCGTTATGCTTGTTGGATCCAAGTGTAGAATCTCTCTAGACGTGATACACACATTCTCCATTGATCTCTGAATAATATCTAATGTAATTCTAGGATCTATTGTAGTGGATCAATCATCTTTTGTTATTCGACTTGATTACTCAATATCCTTTGGGATTAAAGGAGCTATTCTCATTCTTGAGAGGAAGATGGATGAAAAAAATAAAGATATAAGTTTTTTGTGTGCAAAAATTTTCAATTATAAATTTTTTGATTAAACTTACATAATAGACATAACAATCTATTTATAGACCCAGGGTTACGTTAAAATATTATTTAATTACATTCCATCCCTAAAATAATATAAAAATATTTATCAAACCCTTTTCCATATAATAATAATAATATTTTTATTTTTATGGCTTACACTAACTAGAATAATGATAAATATTATTCTACCATTTTTAAATTTAATATTTATCACAATAAATTATCTTGGTTCATTTTTCATCTCATCATTTATTGAATACCCCAAAAAATATTCAATAAATAAAATAAATATATTTTTATTCACAATCTGGTGAATAAATATTTATTACATTTATGTGATCAATAAAACTTGAATAAAATTATACCTCAATCTTGATAATAATTTTTATTATAATAATTAAATTCATATATAATTTAATCGAGATCAATGGAAACACATAGTGTGCGACCCTCTGGGATTATTTCTCATTGTCATTGGGTGGGTTTTTCTAAAGTCCAAGATTATTATCTAAAAACAACTCAAGGTGCCCTAGAGAAAGAACTAAATGTCACAATGTCGATAACAACATATGAATAATAACTGTGTAATATAATCCCTATGTCACAATACCTTATCAAGAAAGTTGAACATTTGTTTCATCAACCAATATGCTTAATACATCTTTATTTTACTATATAAAATAAGCACATCATTACACCATGGATATAGAATTTAAGGTGATGGTTCTACTTTAATTAAAGAATAGAGATATCAAATTTCATAAATATGGAAGGGAAAAATATTTCCTTGAATTATTCATTAATAACATATCATTCTTAATTCACCCAATGTAACCTACATCCTATGAATATATGGAATCACGATTTTGGTCAATAAATCTAACCACATGATTTATGATAATTAATTAATGATAATATTAAAATCTAAGGAACATTACACATGCTCGTATATAGGAATATCTGAAGGCACAAAAACATATTTAATTCCTACCAGAGGGTTTATTCTCATAATCCCTTATCTTTGAGATTATCAAGTGTGAACTTCATGAGAAGAATCATCATCCATTTATGAGTACTCGCACCTGACAGTCTACATACTATGTGCCCTATCATAGCACATTATCCAACTGTAAAAATATATTTAAGAGTATTATTATAGTACTTCAAGGTTCTCATCATAGTGGGGAACTACTATGAACTTTCCCTAAAATAGATACTATTAAAAATTATTACATCAAATTCATCTAGAATAATGAACAATATATGATAAGATATTTTATTAATAATCAAATATTTAAATATACATGTAATCAAAGTAAAAAATAGTTGGTTTTTTAACACCAACTCCAACAAACATGCACTTGTACTATAGAAAACTACCTATGAATTTCAATCTGCTACATATTACATAATTATCATGTTTCTACTAAGTCAAGGCTTTAATCAATGGGTCTTCTATATTGTCTTTCGTTGATATTATGCTCATTATAACTTCACATATCTAAGAAAAATTCATCAAGATATGATACTTACAAAGTATATTATTTGACCAATGATGTGACCTTGGTTCCTTTGAAGAGATACCACTATCGTATTATCATAATAGAGTTTCATAGGATCTTTAATTCTAGATACCACATAAAAATCTTAGACAAAGTTGTGTATCTATATTTATTCTTAAGCTACCTCAAAAGATTAAATATACTTGGAATCTTTTATAGAATATATCATCATATCCTATTTTGATCTCTTCCAGCTCACAACACCTCCACTTAGATTAAAGATGTATCCCCTCTATGATTTTATATCATCTTGATCTATTTGGAAACTAGTATCTGCATATCCTTTGATGAATAGTTTATGATCTCTTCTAGAGACCAGGAACATATCCTAAGTACACCTCGGATACTTAAGGATAGTTTTTACTTCCATCCAATGGAAATAACCTGGGTCATCTTGATACCTTCCTACAATACTCTAGGTGTAGGTTAAATCTAACCTAGTATATAGAAGAGCACACATGAATGACCCAATCATAGACACGTATAGAATCCTTGACATCATTTGTCTTTACTTAACTTTCTAAGAACACGTTTTCCTAAAAAGATGAATTCCATGTTAAATTGGAAAAAATAATCTATTATATTATTCCATACTAAATCTCTTCAGTATCTTTTCAAAATTTATACATTGACTTATCCCAAGTATCCCCTTGTATCTATCATGATATATATTTATCCAAAGAATATATGATGCCTCGCTTAAGTCCTTCATGGAGAAGCATTTATTCAACTAGGTTACAATAAACTATAAGACTGGTATTTTGTTTCTAATAAGTAATATTTCGCCAATTTGTACTATTAAGAAAATGATCGCACTCCCACTAAACTACTTATAGACACAATACCACCATTAATTATTTATGAAACCAAATTACATTATGGATTCATCAAATTGAATGTTCCATGACCTGGATGCTTGATTTAATCTATAAATGGATCTTTTTAATTTTCATACCTTGATGGAATCCTTTTGAGTCACAAACCCTTCAAGTTGAGTTATATAGACATCTTCCTAAAGGTTCACATTAAGGAAAATTTTTTTGAAATCCATTTTCTAATTATCATAGTAATGGATAGTTACAATGGAATGTATAATTTTGATGGATTTTAGTATTTTAACTGGTGAAAAGGTTTCATTGTAGTATATAAATTAATTTTTTTTAAACCCTTTTGAAACCAGTCATGAATTATAGGTACTTAATTGTTCCTCACTTTCTAGTTTTTTCTTGAATACACATTTAAAACTAATGGGATTTACATCCAATTGAAGATCTACAAAATTCAAGACTTAGTTTTGTACATGGAATCAATTTCATAATTAATAGATTATTTCTATTTGGAAACATATGTTCCACTTATAGAATCATTATTATCAAATAATAATGAGTCGCTATTATCCATGACTAGAAAACTATACCATTATGTTTCTATAACCTCTCATATACTCCTATGAAATACTTGTGTCTTTGGAATAACATCTTCCATGGATATTTGTGAAATTTTTTCCTATGCCAACTCTTGTGTACCTTGACCCTATACTTCATCAATGTCTATCTCTCTCCCACTATCTCTTTTATAGATGTTCTACCTCTCAAGGAGTATGGTATGTCTTTCCGCAATTACTTTTTTCTTTTAGGGTACATATAAGTAATATCCCCTTATTTCCTTGGGGTATCCTATAATGGTACACTTTGTTCCCCAAGGTGCAATTTTGTTACTGGAAGAGTCCTTAAAAATGATCTGTAATCCCACACATGTAAATTTGAAAACATAGTTTTTCTTACACACCAAATTTCATATGGAATATGATTTTTCTCTTTAGTTGGTAATTTTTTTAGTATATGTGCTACTATCTATAATGAGTATCCCCAAAAGGATAATGGAATACTTTCATAAATCATCATTGATATCACCATGTCTATTAAGGTGCAGATCCTCCTTTCATGTACAACATTCCACTAAGGCGTATATATAGGATTGAGTTGAGATGTAATCCCAAACTCCCATAAATAATCAATGAAGTCTTGATTAAGATATTCTTCACTATGGTATGAGTGGAGTTTTTTAAAATTCTTACCAAGCTAGTTCTCAACTTCATTCTTGAATTCCTTGAAATTTTCAAAGGAATATAACCTATACCTTATTAATTAGAAATATATGTATCTACTTAAATCATCAGTAAAAGTCATAAAGTATAAGTACCCACCCATTTCTTCAAATTGAAATAGTTCTCACACATTAGTATGAACTAATTTAAGAAGATACTTCACAAGAAATACACCAAGGGGTTTTAGTTCAAAGGAATCTAAATAGTCATCTTGGTATAATTTATCCAAATTCTTTTCATTAACATGACATATCTGGTGATTCCATAGTTGGGAGTGATATGAGTTATGTGAAGTAGTTTTGTTATCAATTTCCATTACTTGGTTTGTGTAATCCAATGCATAAAGATTGTGATTTAAATGTTTATTAACATAAAAAATTTATCCTTATAAAATAAGAAACATGTATTCCCAATTTTGAACATAAATCCATCCATATAGATTCTAGACACAGAAATAATGTTTTGGGTAACAGATGGAACATGATAAAAATATTTTAAAACCAATATCATTCCCATTGAAAATGTGAGGTGGTAGTCTCTAATAGCCACAGGAACAAGTTTGGATATGTTGGATTCTCATATATCGACATCCCCTCAATAAATATTTCCAAATCTAGTTGCTTACTATATTTTAATACATATGTGAGAACCAAAATTTGAAACTAATACCCAATTTGTAAAAAAAGATAAAATATAATTGATAAAAAAATACACCTGAAGCTCCCCCTTATTTTTTTCCTAGGTGAAGTTTTTATTCTAGTGTCCCTTCTTACCACATGTGAAATGGAAAACATCATGTTCCCTTTCATGTCCCTTGATCTTTCACTTATTAAAAGGGTTTGAAGAAGCTTTGGTCTTAGAAAACTTCTCTTGGACTTTAAATTTATTCACCATAAGTATGGAATCCTTATCTCGCTTCATCTTCTTATTATCTTGGTGAAGAAGAGTTAGTATATCTGGGAGATAATTCTCAGTTTTGTTCATATTAAAATTAATAAAAAAATATAGAAAATCTATATGGAAGATATGCAAGAATGAGATTATTGTATAGTTATGCAGAGAGTTTAAACCCTAGAACCTCTAGGAGCTCAATGTATCTAATGAGTTTAACTATGTGAAACCCAAATGGTGTAACCTCTCCAACATTACTCTGAAAGAGATATTTGTATATCTCAAACCATTCATGTCTAGTTGTCTCCTAATATAGGTCATAGTGATTCTCAATCATGCTATAATTACTCATGTTTTCATGAGATTTCATGATTTCACTAGACATAGATGATAGTATTAAACACTAAAATTCAACCATGTCACTCATGTGTTTATAATAGATAGTGAACACCTCATAAATCACCTCCTTAGTAAGCGGGTCATGTTGTAATGATTCTAACAAGTAATATTTCCATTCATGGATCAACACAACCTGAATGTATCTAAACCATTCCTAGAATTTACTTCCAATAAGGATATGGTCTTTATCAAATATTTATCATAGGGATAATGGGTATGATTAAATTTCCATCTACTCTACAATTTAATAAAACATATTATTAGTTTATTGATTACAAATTACATGAGACATAATAATATTATTAATTTTATTAATTATACCAATATTTTTTCAAATCCCAAGAGCCCTCACCATTGAACTCATAATGTCTAGTTACTAGGACATTCTAGTTAAAATTATCCATATTCCCCTTCTCATAACCCCAAAAAAATTTAATCAAGAAACTTAAGGTATTTAGGTAGACAATTATTTTTCAACTACGGTATTATAGATCCTTAATCCACTGAGTGGACTCCCCGATCTTAAAATCCTGACTTGGATTTTCTCAACACTTGCCTCTAAATTACACCAAGTCTATCAAGGTATACTCCTCGTTATGTAAAATGGTTAATTCAACCCAAAACCTTTATGATAAATCCCTTTATAAAATTGAGTGTCAAAATAGGGGTTGTTCAAACACTTAGTTCTATTGGTTTCATTACTAATCAATAAATGGAAGGCAAAGTCTGACTTAATATTAAGTTAATGGATTTTATTTTATTGTACATAAATTTTATCTTATTTTATATTTTATATGTATTTTTAATATTAAGTGGATATTACTTAAGTGATTAATTGTGTTTTATAAAACATTTATTCATAATACATTTATTTAAATTTCATTTTTTTCATATTAATTCATTCATTTTTTTATCACAATCTTACATACATAAAATAAATAATGCATAAGATAGAAATAAATACATAAATAAATAAATAAATCACCCAAAAATGATCTTATCTAGTAGTTGATTTATTGAGAAAAAAATAAATCAATCTATAACCTATGAAAAAAACCATTGTGTTATCCTTGGCATGAGTTGAAGTATTCCCCATATCCACCTGTGTATCACCAGGGTTGGTATAGTCTCATTTCCATCCTGAACCACCTCTATGTGCCTTTGGATACACCATTTATTACATGTATTTATAACTCACATATAGGGGAGGGGGAAAAGTATTGGTTAAGGGGAATTACATAAATAACCTTAGATACATAAGTCCAACATAATAAAGGATGGATGGATGACTCAAAATCTATAATTTTAATTTAATAATTAATAATTTAAAAACCATGTAATAAATTAAATTAAATAAAACCAATTAAAACACAGGTATTGGTCAAGTTTATGAACCATCATACACATCAAACAATTACGAAAATTATGTTAGATAAAATTCATTTTTATTTGTTCTTTATTATTAAGATAAACATGATTATATTATTAATTAATTAATTAATTAATTCCCTTTTATATTAATTACCATCCAAATTCTCTTAGATATAACCATCATAAATGAATTTATGGTAAATAAAAGGAAAACCCAATAATTACAGATAATTAAAATAAATTATCTGAGCATTTAATAATTCTTTAAAACCTATATTAAATTTTCCAACACATCAGGTGTTAATCACTATAAGAAGGTTTTAATGTTTTAATTAGTAATTTAATGTAATTTTATTTTTTCCTTTATTAAGAGACTACATGGCGTGTTACTGTGTACCCAGGATAAACGCCTGGGGCTTCTGTGCATGCCTCAGTTGGACTACATGGTGTGTCTAAGATAGCTACACAATGTGTATCACATTTTTGTGTGTCCATGAAACCCACTGAAATATTCATCATGTTATTCGGATGTGGGACCACATTACATGTACTCCAGCTACATGTTGTGTGGTCTGCTTGTTGTGTATTCCCTTAACTCACCAAATGGATTAGAATGTACTTCGAACATAGGAATTAATGAACTACACATCATGTATTCTAGCTACACAACAAGTAATTCATTAATGATCCAGGATGTCAATATAATATGGGGTTTTACTATGTGAGTTACCATACAGTTTGTGTGAATTTCACTACTAAACCATATAGACTACAAAACATGTACCCCAGCTACATTCCCTATAATCTGAAAATCCATGTGTCAAGTTGTCCTAGTCTACATGTGGTGTGAAATAAATACACCATGTGTAATTACAACTCAGTGCATCGTGTATCTTGTGACACGTCCAGATGAAATGAACTTGGGAAAATGGAATGTACTATAGTAACACATTGTGTAATAACATGTTATCCAGCTAGAATTCTTGTAAATTTGGGATGGAATCCCTGATAATTATAAATATTTTATTATTCTTTTAAGAAAATGAAACACTAAACAGTCATGATTAATATGTAAAATGTATGTTAATTAAAATCAGATTAAAGAATGAATAATCTAAAATGAAATATCTAACCACTATTATTAATATAGATCAATAATAAAATAAATAGTTATAAATTTAAAACGTGGCTACTCTGATACCACTTGAAGGTTCTGAGTATAGTAGAAGTGCCTTGGTGGGATAAATAACCATAAATTTGTTGTCAATTCAATGGATCATTCAAAAAAAATTCATGATGTAAATGGCATGACCAAAAACAAATTTCCACTAACTATTGACATAAGAGAACTCAAAACCCAAAGAGGATCTTTTCACATTAAATTTATAATTAATTTATATTAGACTTGAAGAAATAATACCTAATCTAGGGATATTTCTGTGATGAAGATTATGATCATCCAAAACCCTTTTTGGATTACCTTCATTACGCTTATAGGAACCAAGTGGAGAATCCTTATAGCGATAATCCACACATGCTCTGTTAATCTATAAACAATCATTAATGGAACATTGGGTTCTAGCATGACGGATCAATTGTTTTGTGTTTTTTGTCTTCATCACTCAAGATCCTTTAATATTTAAGGAGTTCTTCTCGTTCTTGAGAGGAGGAGAGAAGGAAAAAATTGATAGAGAAGTCTATTGTGAAAAATTATTCTCAATTATCAATTCATCAATTAACCCTACACAATACACATAACCATCTATTTATAGATTTGGGGTTTAAGTTAAAAATTTATTTAATTTCATATCATCCCTTAAATAATTCAATAATATTTATCAAACCCCATTCCATATAATAATATTGTTATTATTATTTTTATGGATTTCGCTAACTGGCATAGCAATGAGTATTATTTTGTTATCTTGTAAATTAATATTTATCATCGAAAAAGATCTTGGTTCATTCTCCCTTCTCAGAATTTATTGAATACCTAAAAAATATTAAATAAATAAAATAAATATATTTTTATTCTCAATCAGGTGAATAAATATTTATTTAATTTTCAAAATCAATAAAACTTTAATAAAATTATTCCTTGGTCTTAAGAATAATATTTATTCTTATAATTAAATTAAAATAAATTTTAATTAAGATCAATGAAAACACTTAGTGTGTAACCCTCTTGGGTTACTTCTCATTGCAATTAGGTGGGATTTTCTAAATTCCAATACTAATGTCTAAAAACTGGTCAAGGAACCCAAGATAAATAACTTAATGTCGCAACATTGAAAACCAAATAAGAACTATTATTGTGAAATATAATCCCTTTGTCAAAATATCTCATCAATCACATTTTACATCTATGTCATCAAACTATATGCCTAATATGTCTTTCTTTGAAAATCTAAAATACACACATCGTTACACCATGACCATAGAATTTAAGGCAAAAGTTCTATTCCAATAAAAGTTTTGAGATATAAACTTCCATGAATATGGAAGCTACAAATCTTTCCTTGACTTATCCCTTAATAACATGTCATGCGTAACACACCCAACATAACCTACTTCCCATAAACATATGACATCATGGTTTTGGTCAGTAAATCTAAGTGCGTGGTTAATTCCATTTATTGAGGATAATATTAAATTATAAGGACAATTACACATTCTCACAGATGAGAATATATTCTAGCACCAAAATATGGGGAATTACTACTGGTGGGTTTGTTTTTATAACCTCTTATCTTGGAGATTAATAAGTGTGAAATTCGTGAGAAGAAGTCTCATCCACTTATGATTACTCACACCTAACAGTATACATACTATATAACCTATAATAATATGTTATCCCGCCATAGGATTATATTTAAGAATATAATCATAGTACTTCAAGGTTCTCATCATAGTAGGGAACTGCTATGACCTTATCC
The DNA here is from genome assembly GCA_963277665.1 of Viscum album. Classification (NCBI taxonomy): domain Eukaryota; kingdom Viridiplantae; phylum Streptophyta; class Magnoliopsida; order Santalales; family Viscaceae; genus Viscum; species Viscum album. The sequence continues at coordinate 989,448,481 of OY728164.1, read as the reverse complement.
ATGCGACAGGTACTCTAAGACATTATTACACCAAAGTCATATAAAATAATTAACAATATATCATAATATATTTTATTAATATTAAAATATTCAAATATACATTTAATAAAAGTAAAAAAATGGTTCTAGAACACCAACACCAACATTATATCTACCATGTAAAATAAATGAGTGGTGAATATGGGATGTGTCTCACATAAATAAAAGTGAGATGAAAATCCCTTAAATCAAGTTCAACTTTCTTTGAATGCACTCTAACCTCTTGTATGATAAATTTAAATTTATTATAATTCTATAAAACAATATTTTGTATATTTATAATATCATATATTATCCTCTTATAATATTTCAACACCATTTTATTAATAATTACTTATTAAAATCATTGTTTTTTGGTGTTACCTGTTTCATTTTTTTAGAGTTTCATTTCAATAGTACCAATCCTTATACTTTTATCATGGTTCCATCATCACTAGAATTTTATTCATGATATAAATATTATATATATTCATTATATATAAATTTTTAGTCATCCATAAAAAGGTAGAGATAGAAAAATTATTTACAACATTCATAAAGATGGTTGGTTGTACATATACATGAATGTTGTTTTCACTTTTTCATGGATGGAATGAAAGAAAGTTAAATTATAATTCACTATTAAATAATAATTATTATATCATATATATATAATACATATTCATTAAATATATCCATATTAAAATCCATGTAAACCAGAAAAAAATGAATCACATTGCTTTGTGGAGGTGGAAGTCCACATGTATGCACGAGCTATGTAATCGTCTTCCAGCAGATGGTAAGGTAAGAAGGTAGATATGATTTTATTATTAAAAAATTATAATTATATCATAAATAAAATATATAAAAATTAAACCCATCATAATACCCATCCATGAAATATAGTGATGGAAAATGAATTTTATCACTGCGTGGGGGTGGTAGTCCACACATACGCACGAGCGATACTTTCACTTCCCATTTGATAGAAAATAGGGTGAATGAATGTGGTTAAATAATCATAATAAAATTTACTTATATTTATTACACTTAATTTATTATATCATGATGAATACCGTAGATTTATAAGAGGTGGAATAAGAAATATATTGAAAAAGGTCAGGTAGGATGATTACCTCTTCTTTAGTAGGCCTCCTTTAGATCCTTTATTAAGGATCCTTTGAATGGTCTTTTAAGAATAAAAACCCATATAATTAATGTCTAGGGATGTTGATAAGATAATTTGATAGGGATTTTTTGTGATATATGGCTCAAATTTGTGTAAAGAAGAGAAAGGAGGGGTGTCCTTTTATAAGTGGGGGAGAGGACACACTTTGAATTTCTTAAAAGATTAAAATATAAAAATGTCATACTCAAGAAAAATGATTCAAAATGGAAATATATTATAATTTGGGATAGAATTATTCCTACATATGTCCATAAAATAATATCTAGGCAAGTTTAATTCACAAACAAACCTCGCTTGGTCCCCTTAGTAAACTCATTTTAACCTTAACCATGGTAATAAATTTTTACTCTTTTTTCTATTCATTATGAAAAAAAATAAGTTAAAATTATTATATAATATTAATTATTATAATTGAAAATATTAAATTAATTTTATAAAATTCAACTCATATAATTATCAGAATTTAATTTAAAATTAAACCCACAAAATGTGATAAAAAGAAGTTTTCTAAAAAAAATGTTTTCTTAAGTATAAAAATATTTTATACCAAAATACAACATAAAATTAATTAAAATAAACATAATTGGATTATTAATATTCAAAATAAACTAGTTTTACATTTAAAATTATTTAAAAAATTGGAAATTTTAAAATTCTTTAAATAAAAAAACAGTTTTCAATAAAAATCGGTATTTTTTACTATTCCTCAAAAAATCAATTTTTTCATAAAATTATCAAAAATTTAATATAATATAATTTTGACATGATGATTTAAAAAATGAATTTAATTTTTTCAAATACATTTCTAAAAGTTTTATTTTTTCATAAAAAGTAATAAAATCAATTTTTAAGGAAAATGTATTTTTAAAGCATATAATGACTTATTAAAATTTAAGTAATTATTTATAAATATATTTAATATATATAAAAACTTTATATATATATTTTCAAAATTTAGTTATTCATTCTCACTTTTCCAATTTAATGTTTAGGTTATAACAGTATACTATATTACAGTTCATTTAGACTTGGGTTTGAATGTATTGCAATCTATCGAAGAAATTAAATTTATGTAAAGAGAAAAATATCTTAAAATATTATGGTGTTATAGTTTTGGTGGACTGGTATAAATAATTATGTTATAGATTTTGTTTTTGATATGTTTATTCTTCCAAAAGTTGAAGACTGAACATCGTGTTCCTGGTTGTTTTCTCTATCCATTAGATGTTCCTCAGTGGAAATGGGAGGAAATTTCGATAGATTTCATCACTAGTTCACATCAAGATCATGGAGGCTTTGATTGGATCACTTCTTAGTGATCAAAGCATCGGTCTTGGTGGATTTTTTGTCAAGATAGTATTTGGATGAGGTGGTGAGGATACACAAAGTCCTGAGGTTTATTATCTCTAATATTCATCCTCTTTTTATATACAGGTTGTGTAGAGGTATCCATCATGATTTTGTATCTCAATTATGACTTATCACTGATTTTTATCCATTTAAATATGGTCAAATGGGGAAACCTATCCAGAATCCTGAGGACATGTTGCTTGCTTATGTCCCATATTTTGGACGTTCATGGATGAGGCACCTACCTTTAAATGATTTTGATTACAAAAATAGTTTTCACTCTACCATTGATATAGAACCATTTGAATATTTATATGGTTGAACTTTTTGTTCTCCTTTCTACTAGACTAGGGTCATGGAGTCAATAATTCACAATCTTGAACTAGTGTATAGAATGATAGAGATGGTTCAGGTGATTCGCAAGAGTATGGTGATAGTATAGGATTGTTAAAAGTCATGTGTTGATCATAGGAGGATACCTCTAGAGTTTTACGTTGGATATCATTTTTTCCTTAAGGTGATTCCTCATCATGAGAAGTGAATGTTTTTTCATGGGAGTAATCTTTCTCCCTGATTTATTCAGTCTTTTGAGGTGTTGGATCATGTTGGAGTAATGGAATATCATATAGCACTTATCTCATAGATAATCCAGATATATGATTTCTTCCATGTGTCATAAATTTTCCATTATCTTCATGATGAATATCTAGTCAAATATTGGGGAGATATTAACATTGAAAATTATGCAACCTTTGAGGAGTAGACTACGGAGATCCAGGACCACTAGGGGAAGGTGTTGAGTGGGTATGTTATTCCTTTCGTTCATGTACTTTGGCATTATAGTGGCATGGAGGAGAGTACCTAGGAATATGAGTCATAGATACGTACTCAGTATTCTATGTTTTTTATGTTTATATCTTCTTTTATTTTTATTATTTGTGGTTATTGAACTATATCTATTTTATAAGATGGTTTTCTCTTCGTTGATTCCTTGTTACTCGGATTTCTCTTTTTTGAGAAGTATCTCCCCTATGAGAGTGTTTGGGAGATGGTTTTTTGTGTTGTTTAGTTTTTTTCTTTGTTCCTTTAAGTGTGGTGGTTGAGATCCTATAATGGTGAGATTATTGAGAGGTATCTCATGGGGTGGATATTCAGATGACCCCTTTTTCTTTTCAATCTCTCTAGGTTTAGTTTTAAATATTGAGGATTATAATTGTTTTACAGGTATCTAATTTAATGGTTAATATCTTCCTATATGTTCCTTTGTGTTTTTTCTAAGGTTTGGGGGTGTTGAGTAGGATTTTAGAGCAGTTTTAGTGGTGTTTAGGGGCCTTTGAAGGATTCTTAGTGCACCGCAACCATAAAAATGGCTTTTCAAGACATTTTTTAGGCCGTTTTGGGCATGGTGTGTTCCTCTTATCTGAAATAGACTAGTCAAAATTCCCAAGGTGGAAATTGTGTCGACTATGGTTCCTTTAGGGTCTTTCTATTTGAAATAGACATCCCACTAGTGCAGAAAACGTTATTTACGTCACCATTTTTTACGTCGGTTATATATAACCGACGTGAGAATCTGTGAAACATGGTTTTTTACGTCGGTTATTTAATAACAGATGTAACAAATGCGTTGAGTAGCTTTTTAACATCGGTTATTTTAATAACCGACATTACAAATCACGCGTGTTCGGTTTTTACGTCGTTTATTTTATAACCGACGTAAAAAACCAAAGCACGGGGGGGGTTTTACATCGGTTATTTGATAACCGACGTAAAAAACGTGATATCTACGAGTTTTTTAAGTCGGTTATTTTATAACCGACGTAAAAAAATGAGTTATCTACGGGTTTTTTACATCGGTTATAAAATAACCGATGTAAAAAACCCCCCGCACCTTGGTTTTTTACATTGGTTATAAAATAAATGACGTAAAAAACGAGTTATCTACGGGTTTTTTACGTCGGTTATAAAATAACCGACGTAAAAAACCAAAGCACGGGGGGGGTTTTACGTCGGTTTTCAAATAACCGACGTTATAAATTTAAAAAATAGTTTATAAAATCGGTTATATAATAACTGACATTATAAAACATTTAAAAATTTTAAGCCCTGTGGACTGTCATTTACGTTTTTTCGATCGACAGTCCGTCGGCTCGTCTCTCTCGCATGGTAAACCCTAATCGGCTCGTCGATCGACCTACGTTAAACTCATTTTGGCTTCATCGTTTATCATATTTAGTCTCCTCAAATCTATCATCTCAACTCGCAACACTCAAGTAAGCATTCCACGAATTTATTTCGTTCGTTTTTTTTTTCCGGATAGTCTATATTTATGTTTTGCGATTTTTTTGTTTAAACTAGGTTAGATTCTTCCATTTCGAACCCTATTACATCTTTTTGAATATCATTGGCACCGGACATTCATTTTTATCTTGAGTGTCTTGTTTTTTTATTTCTTTATAAAATAAATTTTTATATATTACCTTGCATTTAATGACTCAAAATCCTCCTATGTTGGAAACATATTTGGGGTTATTTATTGAAGGACTATAGCGCGATTAAGGAAAGATTTGGAATATTTCCTGATTTGACCGGTTTGAATTTCATTATCAAAAATAAATTTTAGGTATGGTTGATTCATCCATTCCTTTTATCCTATATTTCATTTAATGCTCAGGTTCATCTAACAATTTTGTAGTTGGATAACCAATAATGTTTATGTGATTAGATAATTAAAAGAAATTATCATCATATATAGTGAATCATCCTTTTTGAGTGTCTTATCATAGAATAGGAATCAATCATCCATATTGAAGATGTCATTTTTTTAGAAAACAAAAACCATTAATGTAAACCATTTATCATTCATTAATTGAACTAAAATAAATATTTACACATGAGTTATAATGGAACATAATAAAATAAATATTTATCATTCACCCTCATTGAGTCTAATAAATCTATGATAAACTATTTTTTTTCTTTAATGGAAACAAATTCACTTTTACCCACTTTGTATTTTTAGAAGACACTAAACTCCCTTATAATTTCACCCTTCTGGGAAGTATTAAACATCATTATATCCCTTTAAAAAATCTAAATGTCACAGAAATATCGTGTATCCATTTTGTCTTATAAGACTCTACTATAGATAAGTATACCATTTTTTATATTATTAGTTATGATAAACTCTATCATAACATCATTAATATATGTTTATAAAAATGGTAATATCACAATTCTCATGATTTTAGTTGAGAATAATGATAATGTTTTTTATTAATGATAATATAGACATGGGTAATTTTACAAAAAGAATGTGAACTTGAATAATGAATGTTACTTATATGTATTTCACAATATTTTTTGATTTTATGTCACAAAACTAATTGATGATCAAATACCACAAATAATTGCACCACCAACCAAAGTGAAACCAGTGTATTGTTCTATTTTAGAAATTCAGGATTCAATCAATGAGATTGTGATTTATTTATTTTTTAGAGTTTCTAAATCAAGATACTAGATTCTATTTCAAATGGGTATTTGTTTGTTTTTTGATGTTTCACGATTTTATTTGATGTAGGTTTTTCTTTTTCATGGATTACTTCATAAAGTGGTCTCGGTCCATTTGATTTTGTGTTTCCTTTGACACCATCCCCCCTCAATGACTATGATCTCTCATTGCCAGTTTTTCTCTAATTATTCTCTCATACACCTTTTGGATTTGATGGTTTATTACAAACATATTTATTCAAATATTTAAGCTGGATTATATGCATTTTTTAGGATTATATTGATGTTTTATGCCACTTTATTTATTATTCTATCCAATACTAAGACCCTTTCTAATAAGAAAAATTTCATAAGAAATACAATTGGACTCTTCATCATATTTCATGAAACGTTTTTAATAATGTCACGTTTTTAAAAAAAATGTTATATCAAAGATGTGGAAACGGGTGGTGTCCGGTCGGTGTCCAAGGGGGTGGGTGGGTGTGAGTAGTTGTCCACAGGGGTGGGGGTCTGTCCAGAGGGTTTTGGGGGTTGTCTGGGGGGGTGGGGGTGGGGGTTGTCCAGAGGGTTGGGTGGTGTCCAGGGGGGTGTTGAAGGGGTAGGGGTGGGGGTGGTGTCCAGGAGGGGTGGGGGTGCTGTCTAGAGGGGTGGGGGATGTCCGGAGGGTTGGGGGTGTCCAGAGGTGGTCCAAGGGGGTGGGTGGGAGCGGGGGCTATCCAAGGGGGTGGGGGCCTATCCAGAGGGTTTTGGGGGTTGTCCGGGGGGTGGGGGTGATTCTCAGGATTACTCCATTTTCTCCAATTTTCTATCAACTATGTAGGCGGCATGGTTTTCTTTGATTCAAAGAAATTTAAAACTGTTATATCTAACTATATTTTATTTTAAAAATAATATTCAAGCATATTTTCTTAAATACCTATAGATTTGTTTTATATTTTAAATTGCTTTACATTCAAATTATGATTTTTTTCATATAAACATATATTTGTCTTATCTTAAATATATATATTTTTTGTTGATATTTGTTATAGGTAATAATGAGTCAAAGTTGGATTATGGCACATCGAATGAGCAATGAATTTGAGGAATGTGTTGATGCCTTTTTGGAATTTTCAAAACGAAATGTTCCAAGCAGTGACATTTTTTTCTGTCCATGCCTGAAATGTTTGAATATGAAGAAGTTGAAAAGTAGAGAGATAAAAGATCATCTGATTTGTCATGGTTTTAATCTGAGTTACAGCCCTTGGATTTGGTATGGTGAAACTGAACGGAATTTCACTGATGATGATGATTCGCAAGATGGTAACTCCAATGGAATTGAAGAAATGATTCACGATATTGTAGCAGAACAAATTGAGATAGAACCGACAGTTGCGTGTCTATATAGTGATGCTGAAAAACCATTATATCCTGGTTGTACAGATTTTACGGTTTTGTCGGAGGTGTTAAGATTGATTAACCTGAAGGAGAAACATGGATGGAGTGACAAAACTTTTACAGAGCTGCTACAATTGATGAAAGACATTCTTCCAAAAGATAACGATCTTACATATTCACATTACAAAGCCAAGAAAATATTATGCCCGATGGGATTGGGATACAAGAAAATACATGCATGTCCGAATGACTGCATTATATATAGGAAGGAATATGAATTTTTGTCAGAGTGTCCTAAATTTGGGACATCATGGTATAAGGTGAAAGAAAAATCACAGGCTGGTGTAGAGATTACAAAGCTCCCTTCAAAGGTATTTTGGTATCTTCCTATAATTAATCGTTTCAAACATTTTTTTACTAATTCACATGATGCAAAAAGGTTAATATAGCATGCTGAAAAGTGGGTATGTGATGGAAAAATACGTCATCCAGCTGATTGTCCATAATGGAAGAAAATTTATGCGCATTATTCTACATTTGGAAATGAAATTAGAAATCTCATACTAGGGTTATGCACAGATGGAATGAATCCATACCTAACCCTCAGTAGCACACATAGTTCATGGCCTGTTTTATTTGTAATTTACAACCTATCTCCTGAAGTTTGTATGAAGCACAAATATTTCATGTTGAGTATAATGATATCTGGTCCAAAGCAACCCGATAATGATATTGATGTTTACTTGTCACCATTGATTGATGATTTGAAATTGTTATGGGCTGATGGTATTAGGGTGTATGATTCTTATAAAATGGAATATTTTCAACTGCATGCAGTTCTTCTGTTTACTATAAATGACTTACTAGTGTATGGAAATTTTTCTGGATACAGTGTTAAAGGGCATAAAGCATGTCCAATTTGCGAACAACAGACGTCATATTGTCAATTGCATCATGGGAGGAAAATAGTGTACATGGGTCATCGAAAGTTTTTGCCTATGGAACACCCTTATAGAAGACTAAAAAAGGCATTCAATGGCTCACAAGAATTTTATACTGATCCAAAAACTTTATCCCCTGATCTGTATTTTGAGAGGTTGAAAAACCTTGATGTGACATTGGGAAAGACACAGAAATCTGGTAATGATAGACATATTTGGAAGAAAAGGTAGATTTTTTTGAGCTACCGTATTGGAGGTATCATGAAGTTAAACATAATATTGATGTCATTCATGTGGAGAAGAATATCTATGATTCTTTGATTGGAACATTGTTAGATATTAAAGGAAATAATAAAGATGGGTTGAATGCAATATTAGACTTACTATCAATGGTAATACGTTTGGAGTTAGCTCCCACTCCTAAAGGAAGACGAACATTTCTTCCCCCGGCTTGTCATACATTATCGAAGAGGGAGAAAATTAGCTTCTGTCAGTGTCTTCATGATACCAAAGTGCCTCAAGGTTATTCTTCTAATGTAAAAAATTTTGTCTCATTGAAGGACTTGAAGTTGATAGGTATGAAATCACATGATTGTCACATCATGATGCAACAAATTCTACCAGTTGCATTGCGTGTAATATTGCCCATTCGTGTCAGAAAGACTATAATGAAGTTGTGTTATTTTTTCAATTCAATTTGTAACAAGGCGATTGATGTGAATGCTTTGAAAATTTTGGAAAATGATGCAATTTTTATACTTTTTCAATTGGAAATGTATTTTCCTCCAACTTTTTTTGATATAATGGTGCATTTAATGATTCATCTGGTTCGAGAAATAAAGATTTGTGGACCTGTATATCTTCGTTGGATGTATCCTTTTGAAAGGTATATGAAAATATTAAATGGGTATGTTAAAAATCTATATCGACCTGATGCCTCCATTATTGAAAAGTATATTTCTGAGGAGGTAGAAGAGTTTTGTACGAGCTACTTGGCTACGGCGCAACACATAGGTTTGCCTCCATCTCGCCATGAACGAGTTAATAATGAGGGAAAGGGGATTCGCGGCTTGAAAGTCAAATCATTGTCAACTGAACAAATGAATAAGTTAGAATCATACATCTTGAATAACATAGTTGATGCTCAACCGTATATCACATTGCATATTAATGAGTTGAAACAATGTCATCCAAAGAAGAAAGAAATGTGGATTTTGAATGAGCACAACAGAACTTTTTTGTCATGGATTAAAAATACATTGCTTAGTAGATCAGATGTATCAGAGACATTAAAATGGATAGTGGGTGGTACATGTTTAAATGTGATAACATGGTCCGATTATGACATTAATGGTTATACATTTCATACGAAAGCTCAGGAAAATAGAAGTGCAGTTCAGAATAGTGGTGTATTGGTGTTTGCAAAAGCAATGCATTTTTCAAGTGATAAGGACAAAAACCCAATTTCTGCATCAAGTGCATATTATGGAGTGATTAAAGACATATGGGAGGTTGATTACTTTAAAATTAAATTTATCGTTTTTAACTGTAAATGGTTTAACGGTAACAATAGTGTCGTACACGATGAATTTGGAATGACACTTGTTAATCTGAATAGATTGGAAGACAAAGCTGATTCTTTTATAATGGAAACACATGCAAAACAACTTTTCTATATAGTAGATAAATCAGATATGCAGTGGGCTGTTGTTTTACTAGGGAAAAAACAATATATTGGTGAGGATGAAGTTGATGAATATGCTGATTTATGTGAGATACCTACTTCCATGGAAAGATTAATAGAACATAATGATGATCATGTTGAAGACATATTTTGTGCCATAAGGAACGATCACGACAAAGGAATTTGGGAAAACAATCCATTTGTACATTCCTAAAATTACAGGTAACATATGTTTATTTCTTTTTTACATTTATTTTTTCTATAAATGTTAGATTTGTAAGTTTTTTATTTATTAAAACGTGTTTTAAAACAAAATAAGTATATGTTTTTGTTTGTTTTAAGTTTGTTTAGTTTACTTTATCATGTTTATAACCATTACATGAATTATATATCTATTATTTTTGTTCACTGACAATTACTTTACCATGTTTACCATGTTTACCAGGGTTACCATTTTTACCATGTTTACCATCTTGACCATCTTTACCATCTTTACCATCTTTACCATCTTTACCATTGTTTAACATGCTTACCATATTACCAATGTTTACTATTATGTAACTTAGTATAGTTTTCTATTTTTTGATTACAGTAGTATTAAAATATTTTAATTTGTATATTTGTGAACTGACGTTTGTTTTTTTGATGTAAAGGATAATGACAGATCATTCATATAATCAACCACATGATTCTGGAGAGGAGCATATTGCTGGTCATACCTCTGGGGATGAACATTCACATGCTCATATTACGACAAAGAGTTCAAAGGTTGGTAAACGTGGGTGCACACGTTTACCAAAATTATCACTTTCCCGTATGCAGGATCAGAGGATAGTTGTTGAGTTTGATGATGATGATATTCCTAGAGGTCCGAATGCAAAATATTTTAAGAGTTTTGTAGCAACTCAGGCTAAGAGAAAAGTAAGCATTCTGTATGACGATTGGAGAAGTGTGGATAAAGCGATTATCTCTCAGTTGTGGGAGATGATTTTGGTAAGATCTTTTGTCATTGTTTGACTATTCTTTTAATGTTTCTAGTATATATAATATGTTTAACCTCTTCTTTATCAGATGACATTTGATATTCCTGACACTGGAGGAGTTAGGAAGAAATGCTTATCGTTGGCTTCCAGGAGATGGAGGGATTTCAAATTAACCCTCTCATCTGATTTCATTTTTGGTCATAGGAGTCATGACAATCCATGTCGTATATATCCTTTTATAGATGAAGACACATGCAGACAGTTTTTTGAAAGTATAAGAAAAGAGTCATTTATGGTAATGGCAATGTAAACTTTTATAAACTTTCTTATATAAATGATTTTATTAATATTTTGTTAATGATTTCTTATTATTAAATTACAGCAAACAAGGAAAGCTCATCAGGAGATCCAATCTAAAAATGAATACCCTCATTATTTATCTTGGGGAGGGTATGCATTATTGGAAGAACAAATGATGGTGGAAAAATTTCAACAACTAAGAGCTGAGACTTCAAGCTCTGGAGAGGTGGCCCCTCCATCCCCTCTATCTAGACATGAAAATGGAAGAGAGCTCGGAAGGTAAAAAAAAGGGAAATATCTTTTGGAAGAATCGAGAATCGTAGCTGAGAGGATTGTAAGATATCTATTTTATTTATTTAAGTTAACTATTTTCTTCATATAATTTCAATCATTACAGAAATGTTCAATTAATTAATACAGGACTCTCTTTAGGAGTAGAGTTCAGAGGGGACATTTACAGCTAATGGGAGGAAAGATATTTTATTTGCAGCATTGGGAAGGCCCGAACATCCTGGTTGTGTAAGAGGATATCCGGCAGGTGTATCGGTAAGAAAAGTGTTTCCACGTTCTTCAACTTCTAACATTGAGGGGGTTTATAAAAAAAATAGAATCCTTGGAGTCTGAAGTTCATAATATTAATACGACGATGGAGGACAATATTAGAGAGTCGGTGCAGTCTATGTTTGCAGAAATGCAAAGACAATTTCAGACTACAGCTCCCACTCCTCCACCTCCCCCTGCAGACCCCGTTATTTATCCTCCACCTCCGCCAGTAGCTCCCACTCCCCCACCTCAGCCTGCGGACCCCATTTTTTATCTTACGCCTCCGCCGCAGCTTCCTACTTATTTCGAGTTGTATGTTGATGATTCTCAACATCATATAATATCATATGGGTTGGTATATTGTATAGGAGATACATTTCATCATCAACAATTAGAGGTAGAGAATCAGAGGGTCACTGTACAGGATATTATAGATAGATCAGCTAGGGTACCAATACCTACAGATGAGGTGGCGACAGTTGGACAGAGTATCGGCCATTTTTTAATTTGGTCATCCAGACTTCTTCGACTCATTACCATAGAGGTGTGAATGTTATATCTTTTATTTTATTTTTTTATTAAAGTTGTTTTATCATTTGAAAACTAATATATTTTTCAATTTTTTTTTACAGGAATACTTCAAAGGTAAAGAAATACTGTATAGACAACAACAAAGACAAATGGTTATGACATCAGATACAGATTCAAATGGTCTTGACAGATTTTCAAGATATTCACATTTGTTGTCGGGTTATTATGATTTTACAATGAAAGCTCATGTTTGTGGACGTGAAATAAGAGTGGGGATTATAAAAACTGATATCATGGAGCTTATTACTGGAGATAAGTTGGGCATCAACGTGGTGCAAATTTTTTCCATGTAAGTCTTAACACCTTTTCCCTGCGTTATATTTATTAAAAATGTATACTTATGTATGTTTTGTATTAGGTATCTTTATAAAATTTGTGAGAGGAATGAGCTGACAGAAGTATATGGATTCATGGACCCTCAATTGATTTCCCCTGAAGCATGTGCATTGAATGTGGAACAAATAATGGTTTATATTGCTGAAAGATTTGAAAATAATATAATCACACAATGTTGGATGATGCCTTTTTGTGAGAGGTATGAAACACATTTCTCTCAAAGAGTTAATTATATTTTAACATAAAAACCACTAACATAAAATTTCCTTTTATCAGTGATCATTGGATGTTAGGGGTTTTTTTCCCAAGGGAGAAAGCCCTTTATTGTATATGCTCTGTCCATGGTGATGTGCAGGATAGTTTTAAGAATATATTGGAAAAGTAAGTTTCAATTTCTCAATAGTTTTATATATTATAATGAATTTTAAATTTACCCCATTCGTATTATTTTCTAACAGTTCATGGGCCTACTTTCGAAAAAACACAAAGAAAAGAGGTGCAAAGATCAAATATGTAAATGCGAAGGTAAATATCCATTTATAATTTTTACTTTTTGATTTATTACATAAAAATAATATATTGAATTTACACTCATTCAAACAGAATTGTCATGAACAACAAGGCCTCATCGAATGCCGATATTATATGTTAAGATTTATGTATGAAATAATAACAACTAGGACAGTTGTGAATTTTTACCTGGTATGATTTCCTCTTAAACTTTGCCATAATATTTCAATTTAATTTATTCATTATACACGTTAACTAATTTATTTTTCATTTGTAGATTTTTGATGACCCTAAACCCTATACTACTGAAGACATCAAACACTTACAAGTGGAGTGTTCAAATTATTTTACAGGTTTGATTGAATTTTAGTTGTTTGTAATGTAAAATGTAATTTTGAATATTGTCGTTGTAATTGTGTATTTGGTAGTTGTTTAGGTTGGATTTAGTTTTTTTTGAAGTTGACAGTGTAAGTTTTGAATGTTATGTAACTGAATGTTTAATTTTTCTCTGCTTCTTGTTTTGGTTTACTTATGATGGTTTTTCTGGTATGGATTTGGGTCTGTGGGGGACGGGTTCCAAGGGTGTGGGGGTGTGTTCAGTGGGGTTGGGGGGTGTCCAGCGGTCTGGGAGGGCTGTCCAGTGGGGTGGGGGACAGTCCACGGGGTGGCAGGGCTGTCCAGGGGTGTGGGAAGGCGTTCTAGGGGTGTGGGAGTGTTGTCCAGAGGTGGGGGTATACATGAGGGTGGGGGGGTGGTCCAGGGGTGTGGTGGGGGCTGTCAAGTGGGGTGAGGGGGTGAGGGGGTGTTGTTCAGGCGGGTGGGGGGGTTGTCGAGGGGTGTTTGGGGCTGTCCGGGGGTCGGGGGTCGGGGGGCAGTCCAAGAGTGTGGTGGGGGCTTCAATGGGGTGGGGGAGGGCTGTCCAAGGGGTATACATGAGGGTGGGAGCTCCAATGGGGTGGGGGAGGGCTGTCCAGGGGGTATACATGAGGGTGAGGGCTCCAACGGGGTGGTGGAGGGCTGTCCATGGGGTATACATGAGGGTGGGGGTTGTCTAGGGGGTAAGTTTTATATGTTATCAATGTACATGCTTAATTTTGATCTACTTCTGTTTTTGTGGTACGATTTATTGATTTGTTTTCTGGTTGATTCTGGTGGAGATCAGATGACTACATTCAATTTTAAAAAAAAATGGGTTTATCACGTCGGTTATTTAATAACCGACGTGGTAAAAGGCCTGGGAAATGTTTTATCATGTCAGTTATTTAATAACTGACGTGATAAAAGGCCTGTAAAATGGTTTATCACGTCGGTTATTTAATAACAGACGTGGTAAAAGGCCTGGAAAATGGTTTATCACGTCGGTTATTTAATAACCGACGTGGCAAAAGGCCTGGAAAATGGTTTATCACATCGGTTATTTAATAACCGATGTGATAAAAGGCCTGGAAAACAGTTTATCATGTCAGTTATTTAATAACCGGTGTGATAAAAGGCCTGGAAAATGGTTTATCACGTCGGTTATTTAATAACCGACGTGATAAACCACCTCCCCCCGAGTTATTACATCGGTTATTTAATAATCGACGTGATAAACCCCCCTCCCCCCTGGTTTATCACGGCGGTTATATAATAACCGACGTGATAAACCCCCCTCACCCCGGTTTATCACGGCGGTTATAGAATAACCGACTTGATAAACCCCCCCTCCCCCGGTTTATCACATCGGTTATTAAAAAACCGATGTGATAAACCCTCTGCCCCCCAGTTTATCACGTCGGTTGTTTAATAACCGACGTGATAACCCCCCCCCCCCCCCAGTTTATCACGTCGGTTCTATAATAACCGACGTGATAAACCCCCCACCCCCCGGTTTATCACGTCGGTTCTTTCATAACCGACGTGATAGACCATTTCCCCATCCTTTTATCACGTCGGTTTTTTAAGAACTGACGTGATAAACCATTTTCCAGGCCTTTTATCATGTCGGTTGTTAAATAACCGACGTGATAAACCCTTCCCATTTTATTTATCATGTCGGTTCTAAAATAACCGATGTCATAAACATTGCGATTTTATGATTTTGACGTCAGTTTTTAAATAACCGATGTCAAAAATGTTATTTATAACGTCGCCCGTATTAACATCAGCTAAAAACCGACGTAAAAAATGAAAAATAACCGACGTAAAAAACGTTTTCTGCATTAGTGTCCTAAAAATGGATTTTTTGGCTATTCTGGAAGTTTTAGTAAGGGTAAATGGCTTGTGAGTGTGAAACATACCATAGTGGAATTTGTTTTGAGTTTTTCATGCTCAAGAACCACTATGTCTAGAAAAAAAGGTTTATAAGACATTTTGGAAGTCGTTGTAGCATTCAGAAGCATTTGAAATAGTTGAAATAGTCACCAAACCTTGTGGTTATTGGGAATTTTGAATGGGGAGGATTCATATGAATTTATTATGGGTCTTTAATGTTATTTAAGGAACTTTTTTATCAATTAATTGATCAGAACCCCTTCAATTGAGAATTCCTTTGTTTCCTATACCCATTCAGTGAATCTAGGTCATGTCTTGTTACTCTCACATATTGAGGCTCTATTGATGGATTTTTTTCAAGGCGGTGTTCTTTCTTACTTCATTTAGTTCCTATTTTATGATTCCTTATAGTTTTAACTAATAGTTTAAAGATAATCAAGAAGCTTCGGTTCAAGTTTCCATTTTTTCTCTTTTTCTTTCACCCCTTATTTATTATTTTTCAAGGGTGATGTTTGTGTTTTTACCCACAGCTTTTTGTGTTGTTGAACCTGGTTTGATGTTGTTTTTTGAATTATAGTTTCCAACTAGCCTTCATTGGATCCCTGGTGTTTCTTCTGGGGATGATTTAACCTTTTTCATCTATTCTTTTATGAAGAATGTTTAACTTCAATCGAGGTATGGAATTTTTTATCTCTCTTTTTTTTCATGTAATATTAAATTAATCAAACTTTATCTCTTTGGGTGATAGTGAAACTAACTTTAATAAATAATAAATTGAAATAATAAAAAATAAATGGTTTGGGTTATAGAGATCGCATGTGTTTACACAGTGATAATGGTTTACCTCTTGTTTTGTAATATAGTGTGCAATATGTGTTTATAATTCTTAGAATTATTATTTATTCTTTAGTTTATCATGTTTAATAAGATAAAAATGGTTAAAGAATGTAAATTCAGTAATTTTTTTTTTGATAAATAATTAAAGAGGTGTGTTTAAATGAAATTGTTCTTATAAATTTGATGAAAATAAAATTATTCTTAAGTCATGTTTAATTGAATTCATTCTTACTTATGTTAATGGAATTGGCTAAAGAATAAGAAGTTGGAATACTCGTTGATGAAATGGTAAAATGAATGTTTAATTAAAATTTTCTTCCATTTATTTTTTTGAAATTGGAGGTTATGCATAGAATCATGTTTACATATCTTAATAGCTTGTAATAGTTGATTCCTTACATTGCCTGCATTTATAACCTATGATAAATAAATCGATTAATATAAGACGATAAAAAACCAGTTGTTTGATAAATATAAATGTTTGGGGTCAAGTGAGATATTTTTCTTGTGAAGGAATTATGGATTAGTTTTTAGGGACTATATACCTTGTTGAATATTTTTTTGTTTTATATATTCTTTTTTTATTTATATTTGAGCCTTGTTATGCGATGTGATGTGAGCCTCGAATAGTTGATGGTTTAATGAGACATGGGTGAGGAGGCTTGGGTTTATGGTAGCAGTTGACACCTAAGATGCTGGCATTTATGGTGGTGTCGAGGATGGAACCAAGATGTATATAATGGGTTTAATTATGGATTTCTAATTATTATGATGAAATCCATGATGCTTGCTTCTTATTAAATCTTTTCAAAGGTTGGATGTTTAGGTTTCTTATTTCCTACATTCCTTTTCCTACTACTTGAGGTAGTTAGTTTTGCTTGTTTATTAATATCTTTTGTTAGCTTATGATATTTCCTAGAGTACCTAGGGTTATGGAATTATAATTTTTAGTAAAAAAATTTACACATGGGGTTGGTGTTTGAATGTAATGTAAATTATGATAACTCTTGAGGAACTGTGCGATTGATTGGATTATTCCTGGAGGGCATGGACTTCTATTAGTTGTTAATGTAAAGTGAAATAGGATAATATTAATTAATATTTGTTTAATGATTAATTAACAAAAATTTAAATTTTTAAATTAAATAATTAATTAAATGAAGTTCCTTGAATTCTTGTGTGCTTATGAGATATCCAATTCTTAGTAGTGGCAGTTGGGTGTCCAAGAAACGATGGTTATAGTTGAGCCTAACAATAGGTTAATTACCATAGTGTGGTTGTGAACTATATTATATCCTATATATTTTGTGATATCATACACTACCCCACCCATGTCAGTAGGGTGACTGACACCTAGTGTAATTTGGGAGGGTGTTCTCCCTAACATCCAGGTTGGCAAGGAATGGATGGCTGACTACCCCCTCTGGCCCCACTCTTGGTAGTATTATTATGTTGCTATACATTGTGGTTATCTTTCATCATTTATGTGCGTAAAGGGTTGTAATGTCTTGTGATTATTTCACACACATTTATCTTTATATATAGTATCCTATGGATTATTATAGGTATGATATGTATGGTTTTTAATGGCTTGAGATATAATATGCAATATATGAGTTGTAATGGTTCTTGAAAAATACTCGGTTACTATTTAGAGGTGTGGCATGGGATTATGTGATGCACAAGTTTCATGATATTTTATGAGGTGATATGATGCATGGGATTTATTTATAATAAATTGGCTTAGGTTTCTTTGAACTTTATTACTTTTGGAGTGAGTTTTCTTGGGAACTACAATGTGGGGGAAGATCAGAAAACTAGTGGGGAAGTGGTAATGGGGTACCTTGTTCTGATATTATATTATATGATTACTTTCATTTGATACTTGGTTAGATATATCCATGGTGTGGTTGGTAACTTGGCATGCATATTTATGTGAATATTTGGTTTTTACTTGTTGTTTAATGGGCTTTAATATGCTTTATTTATCTTTTTTACAAGAGGCACCAAGGAGGATCCTTCTTAGTATACATATAATGTTCACCCAATATATATATAAAAACAATATTATAGGTTTGTAGGAGATGGTTGGAGATCGGGATAGACATTACTATCTCGAGGATATATTTAAGAGTTCTTTAGGATTCAAGGTCACTATTGAGGCTTTCCTTTTTCATACTTGTAGTTCCTTTTCAATTATATTAGTTTTGTATGTCATTACATACATGTACTTAGGGTATTTATTTAATTTTATATTGAGAACTAGTTTTTTGGTGGTTCTATATTGTCTCTCATGTTTCTAAAACCTTACAGGATAATGCCTCTAATCTATGTGTATGATATACTCAGTGCTTTTCACCAACCCATGGGCTACTGGAGGTGGGATTCAGGCATTATTATATCTCTTCTCTCATTTCCATCCTAGAATGAGTACCATTGGGGGGAGGGGGTCATGACAACTACCATTTAGTAATTATGTAAACTATTAAGTAAACTAAAAATGCATGATAAAATATTATTTTACTATAAAAATGATATTTGAACATTTATTTTATCATATTTTGCACAAAAAATTTCATATGACATCACTTTCAATGGTTATATGTTACAATTTTTTCTCTATGAAAACTTGTATGATACTTTGTCAATAATTGTATTAAAATAACGAAATTAAAATTTAAATGATGATAAGGAAATAAAACAATCAATAAAATTAATGTATTTATAAGATAAAACTATATTTGTAAAATGAATCCATAATATAGTCTAAGTGATTTTATAAAAAAATTAATATAAAATATTATTGAAAAAATTCTTTTGTACTTGAATTAAAATTTTGAATAAAATAATTTATTAAAATATAAATATAAATTCTAATCTCATATAATTAAAAATAAAAGAGTATAAATACATCCAACATTTACATATGCATTTTTATAATGAAAATTTATAAAAATATCTATTGAAAATAAGGTTGTTGCATTCCATATCCTTAAAAAATGTGTCCTCAAAATTTTACCCATTTATAAACACTTACTAATTTTTTTCTCATATTTTCATGAACCACAATACTATTCTGTAATTTTATCTTAAACATTAATTGTGGTGGGTTCATAATATAACTCACCATAAATGCATGGGTAATGTTAAACTTATATTGTCAAATTATTTATGCTTAACATGGTACTATAGGTCTAAAGGACGTCAATCTAAGGATTCATGTCCAAATTTTCTCAATACTAATTCCAAAAAAAATGAACAAACTTTACTTTGATACCAATTTATATGACTCATACCTACACTTATGAATTTGGTGCTTGACATACATTCTTTTCATAAATCACATGAATTGAAACAATCTTCTAAGATGAAAAGTTCAATGTATTTGATAACTAAGTACATATCCATCTTAACTCTTAATATAATGTATATTTTTTCCATAAAAAATCTCTACACATGAATCTCTATTATATGTATCCCTTCAATTAAAATACTTGGGAGATGGGGAAATATAAGAAAGAAGTGAGCTCAAATGCTCATTAAGGGGTAAAAAATTAATGATGATACATAGATCATAACCAATTGAAATACTCAATCACGGGAGAAATGGAATAATTTAGGGATAATATCATGAAATCAAAAGAATTAAAAAAAATTCAAGAATAATAATAAATATTTGTATAAAAATGGGGTGAGATATTATGAGAGTCAATAATCAAAATATAGAATCAATTAAAGAAACGTGACATAAGAAACAAGATGTCATGGGAGCATGGAAATCATGAAAAACATAGAAATGTGGCACAAACATAAGGCATTTCATTATAAAAATAGGTCAATTCTCACTACCAAGACATCATAACATTATGAATTAGGTTAACTGTACCCGGTCCATGCATAACATTATAGACAAGGCTTACTTTGTTTGGATTATACATAATTATCTCATGAGATATTATGCATAACCCAACTGATTTAGGGGATATACAATTTCAAGCCCATACATCATCATAATAAATCATTCATATGCATTCCACTTGAATTAAATCAAACATATTATCATGAAAATATCAGATAAATAATATGGGTTTCATAACAATTTTAAATGTTATTGCATCAAATGAAATCAAGAATTGGATCAATTGATACCAAAAATTAAATCACTCAAAGGAATTATATCATAAGATAATTTAGATAGTTATTCATGAAACATGATCCCATGTGAGATATATCCTTTATATATAGAGAGGAAAATGGAATTAAAGTCATAAAAAATAATTTTCTATAAGCTTTTGTAATGTTGTCGTAAAAAAAAGTTATACAACACTTTCATAATTCTTATAAGGAGTGAAAATAAGACTTTGAAATACTTAATTTTAAAATAAGTCTCTATAATGGAACCTTATAAATAAATAAAGTTAAATAGAATAAATTTGTAATTGAAGATAGAAAAATATACCGATGTGGTGAGGAATACCTTTTAGGATTTTTAAATTATGTTAAGGAAATCCACATCGATAAAAAAATATTTAATTTGGAATAGATATAATATGAAATATGAATTATTCATTATATAATACATATTTTTATTTAAAAATAAAAAAAATGGTAAGAAAAAACATGGATATAGAGGATAAAAATATTCAACAAAGTATAGAAGAATTATTCTCAACAATGTTATATTTTACAAAATAAGGAATTCAATAAAGAATAAGAATGTGAAATGGAAATGTAATTTACCAAGATATAAATACAACATACTATTTGAGAAATATAATGGTATAATATATCAATTATATAATAACATGGTCAAATAATAAACATTATGACTCAAGGAAAAGAGATTGAATCAAGAAAAACTCTTATGAACAACATAGTGTCTGAACTATAAAACCATAATGGAGGAAAAGTGACCATAAATTAGTCTGAAATTAATTTAAAATATTAATTTATTTATTTAAAGATATTTTATTTGATTCATATAGGAGAATATATGAAATAAAATAATAATAATTGAAAATGATGGAGACTCAGAAAGAAAACCCTTACCTCGATTCTCGACACACTTCATATGTCCTCTAATATTTTGAATAATTAAATTATATTAACTAATTAATTTCTTTGGAAAATTTATAATATTAATTTATTTATTATTATTCATTTTAATTCATTTATTATCATGTTTCATTCATTTACTAAATTAGTAGTATTCACATCAATTATTTTGAGGTTATATGGTTCATAATCTCCAAAACTGCTTTGGTATAATTATATCAATAAAAAATCCTTTTCCAATAGTAAAATAAGCTCTATAAGTGTAAAATTATATGTTTTATATCATTAAATAAGTAAATAAGTTTAATAGGTCATGAAATAGTCACTTTTTATAGAATCTTTCCGGATAAGCATGTTTTTTATGGTCAAAATTTACTATGATTTTTTACATTTAATATGATTGTTATAATGGATATTTTACCATTAAATAATACTAAAAATTATATTAAATGAATATTAATATTATATTCTATCATCAAATTAATTTTCAAGAATATCCATGAAGGAAATAAGTTTAATAAAATATCATTATTCGCTTAGGTAGCGTAAAACCACAATGGGTGAGCGATATTTTTCAAAAGAGTTTAAAAGAAGGAAAACCCAAATAAATATTTGAGTTTTATAAAAATATTATATAATAATTTAAATAAAATTTTTGGATTTATTTTAAATATTACTAATTTTATTTAAAGTGTATTAGGATAATTGAAATTAAAAGACATGTTTTATAAAAAAAACCTGCATTTTGATGTAGTAATGGATTATGAAAAAGAGTTTGGTGAGGGGTAATGGGTGGTCTATCATAATTGATTAATAAAAATGATATAAATATTGTGAGAATGGAATAGTTTTAGAAAAATAAGCAGAGGTATAAAATATTTTACGTTAAATAATCACAAATAAGAAAGGAGAAAAGGTCTTGGAAACCCATATCATGCTCTTCAAGTCACCTCATTTGGATTGAGTCTAAACCCTTTAGAGAAGGATTTTTTTGAAACATAAGGGGATTAAGGACATGGGAATGTAAGTGAAGAGTGGGATTTGGGTATATATTTTGAAAATTAATAATTTTTGGGAGTAAGTAAAAAGAGGTTAAGGAGGGGTGTTTATATAGCCAAATGGGGAGCAATATTTTAAAATAACATTTTGATTATTTTATAATTTAGGACAAAGAATATGAATAGTACTTATTCCAATGACATTTATTAGTTTATAAATAATCATATTAGGTTTATTTGGCATTAAAACCAATCCAAAATTGAATGGAAACATAGAAACACTTAAATAAAAGTAAAGAATTAAAAATAGTTTTTTATTAATTTCAAATATAACTTAGACTTAAAAATTATAAATATAAGGCTATAAATTCAAATTATTATTTTTAAAGGAATTATTTTACTCTTTAAATCCATTTTAATTCATGAAAAATGTTTTATAAATTTTTAAGTCATATTTCTATCATTATGATGTCATAAAAGTTAAGGTATTCGTAAAAATTATATTTTTACTATTCACTAAAAACAACTTTTTCAAAAAATAAAAAAACTAATATTAATATAATTTTCATGTGATGATTAAAAAAATTAATTCTATTTTATCAAATAAAAATTCTAAAATTTATAAATTTAACATTTAAATAAAATAATATAATACATGGAAAAAAATATTTAGACTAAAAACTATTTGTTTTTTATGAGTGGTAACATTTATATTTTTTATTATCTACAAATTGTTATATGATTGATAATTAATTATTTAAACATGTAAAAAATATATATTTTATGAAATTTTTCTTCTAATTAAGTGGAATTTATTTTTTAAATATATAATTGAAAAAACAGTTTTATTTTGATTAATTTTATACACTATGGTTACAATATTGTGTCAATGAACCTTTTACCTTTATAAAAACTATATTATAAAAAATAAATAACCCTTTTTTGATAATAAGACATTATAATTATGTTGAATTACATTTTCAAAAAAAATACTTCATAATATTATTTTAGTGCAAAACATGTCATTTAACGTTTTAAAAACGAAATGTTTAAAGTAATAAAACATGTTCAAAGAATATGATAAAAACATTTATAGATTAATTTAACTATTATGTAAAATAATAAAACATGATAAAATATTATTTTACTATAAAATGATATCTAACCATGTATTTTATCACATTTTGAACATAAATTGTCATATGACATTATTTTCAATGATTATGCGTTATAATTTTGTGACTGTGAAAACATGTATAATACATTTTTAATAATTAGAATAAAATAACCAAATTTCAATATAAATTAAGATAATAAAATAAAACTATTAATAAAATTAATGTAGTTATAAAATATAACTATATATATATATTAATATTCAATATAGTAAAAGTGATTTTATAAAAGAAATAATAAAAAGTTATTGTTGATAAAATTCATTTATACTAGAATTGAAATTTTGGGTGAAATCATGTATTAAAGTATGAATATATATTCTAAGTTCATATCATTAAAAAATAATATAAACACATTTAACATTCATATATAAAATTTCCAAATGAAAAGTTATAAAAATAATTAATAAAAATCCAGTATGTTACATTTTGGATACTTTTAAAGACCTACATATTCCTTTATATACACTACACAACCATTTTAGGATCCAAATAACTTCTAGTACCCCAATACCATTAAACATAAGATTTTTTTAGAATTATAATTTGAATCTAGTAAACCATTATCTTCGAGAAGTATTCCTTTAAAAAACTCATTAAATTTCATGAAACTCATATTACTTCATCCATTATTTCCTTTTAAGTTAACCAATATAAACATCATTGATAAAATTATAAAGTTTATACAACCTGGATGTAAATACCCTTGTTTTCTGAGTGGTAAATTTCAAAGGGAATTTTAATTTTTTCTTTGGTGATAGGGGTGTTTTGAGAACTATGATTCTGATAAATATTTTGAGCATTGGGAAAACTCAAGAATGTGTTTTTAGATGTTGAGTGAGTAATAGTTGGTGGATTTGGTGCTAAGTGTTCAGTGGAGAAGGGTCAGGGTGGTCCTACAGCTGAAATTTAATTTGCAGGAAGCCACTGTGATGCATCCAAGAGGTCTATGGTGTGGTGGCTCATGGTCGAAGAAGGCCACAGTGTATCCTTGAAGGTATACACAGTATAGTAGGAAATTGGGTTTCAAGGTTAGTTATACTTTTTATGAGTTAGCTACATCACGGTCGAGGAGGACACACCGAAATCTGATGCCCGGCGGGGGGATTGCGCTGTGGACCTATAGCCACGTCGTAGAAATTCCCATGACCAGTTTTTTTAGCGGGGTATCACTATAAATTTACCAACCTTCACCTTTGATTTTTATAGGTGGTGTGGTGTGGGTAGGTCCATTTCTTTTGGCCCTCTCCCCTCCTTCTCCTTCATTTATCCCCTGTGTAGGGAATTCTTCTTGGTGGAATTTGATGATGTTTACAAGTGAGTTCCAATTTCCTCTTTCTTCTATGTTTTCCTTCCATAGTCTCTAATTTCTAATGATTTTGAAAATTTCAAGTAAACAATATACTTTATGGGTCATTTTTATAACATGGATAGAGGATATCTTGAGATGATGCTTGTATGTCTTTTCTCTCCATTTAGATGAAGGTATGTTTCCTGGTGAATTTATTTAGGATTTTTTCCTAAATTGGATGAAATTGGTCATTGAATTAGGTAATTTAATTTGATATTTTTTGTATCATAGGTTCGGGTGTATATCAGGAGTATATTGCATCCCATTGATTGAGGTTTTGGTGAGTGTATATCACCCAATGAGATTTTAGGCATTATGCCTAATTAAATTAAATTATTGAATTTGTTTTGGATAATTAATTATAAATTTTTATAACAAATTGATGGGTATTATGGTTAGTGATAGATACTCAGGAGTTTATATGAGTCTTGGATGAGATCGAGTGCGGGTATCAGGAATGGATTAAATAAAACAAAATGATTGAGGTATGTGGTCCCTTGCATTTCCCTATGGTTTATGCATTTTATTTATATGCATGTGATATGTAGTTTCTCTATTGAGGGTGATCGGACTTTTTTATTTAATTAATTTTTTCCTTAAAATGGTTTTTTTTACAGGAAAAATGTCAAGGTCCACGATGGACCCTTATTCACTGGCTTTATTCCTTGTCCACTGATGGTCGAAGCCATGTTTATAAATATAATCCTTGAGGTAACTTAGAAAATTTGTTCATAACATTGATCAGTGGTATTTGATCGAGTGATGTTTCACTAGATATAGTAGTTTTTCAACATCACTTTATAGTCTCTTACTCGTTGATACTTTCTCAATGGTTTCCACTTTTAAATAAATAATCATTTATTCTATTTGATCTGATTTATCATATTTGAAATTTACATCATCTTGAATTCTTAAATTATGTTCTATTTCACTAATCAAGATTCAAGGATTATAAGTTGGACTAAAACCATTGTAAATTAAATGTTTTTGATTTCTCTATATCCTATTTTTCTGATATTCAAATGTTATACACATGGGTAGTGACATTCCATTTAGAAAATTACAAAAAATCATCAACCCCACTCTCATATACATTACTTGTTCTCCATGAATTAAACCAACTATTATTAATTATCACCTATAATATCATGTCATACAAACAAATGTAAGTTATCATTTATTTTAATTATAAATTCAAATTTAATTTCAAAAAATATGACATTAAAAAAATTAAAAAATTATTGATAACAAAAATAATTATTATTATTATTATAGTAATACTAATAATAATATATATTAGATATATGAGTTACAAATTGAAAATACAAATATACCCTTATTACATTTTTAATTACTCAAGCAGGTCCATAGTATTTCAAGGTTTCCTTTTTTATAGGCCCTTGATTTTTTTTTCACTACCTACATGAGCTATATAAACAATTTCTTTTGCATGAAGCATCATCCATGATCAAACAACATTGAACCTCATCCACTAACTTCAATCTTCTCTCACCCATAATATACTAATGCATCTCGCATGACACCCCCATGTGGAAGTTCAATTGGTGGAGTACAGGTACACTCAGCAGGTCATTTCGATCTATTAGTTGATCCTTTATAATGTCTTGACTCATCATTTTGTTTCCCATTTTGTTTATCCTTTAGGAATAATATACTTTAGTTTAGACCTTTTTCTATTCATTGTAAAAAAAAATTCCATTAAAATAAATTTTAAAGGACATACCTAATTATTATCATGTATCATTGTAAGATTAAATAGCCATGCTATGAAAGTTCTAATAATAAGTTAGACCATGCGAACATCAAGATCATCAAAGGGACTAGGTATATCAATGCTCAGCTCATGAGCTACACGAATCCCTACTCACATGGTCTTTTAGAAGTTGTTTATTTTGTATAATGTCACCTTGGATAGTGTACACTATACCTCTTGCAACAAGGTGATTAGTGGGTGTTGAGAGATATAAATCACAATTAATTTCACCTTATAGAAATTTAGTAAAATAAAGGTATCATTGTTTATTTGATTTCATGTTGATTTTTCTTATTGATCCCTTTGAAGAAATGGGTTTATCACATCAACCTACCAACTAAATGTTTCTATTAGAGTATCTATCTATGCATGTATCTTTTTAATTTTATCATTTATATATCACCATGTGTTTTCTTTCTCAAAGTTATCTCATGGTGACACTCAAAAACATGAACCTCTAACACATCCATACTATTATAGATGCTTAAAATCCACTAAAAACATCCATTTGTTGGCTATAGTAGATGATGATTATTTTGTCTAAACTGGATAAAAAATATGATAAAATTAGTAGTCATTTTTATGTACTATTATTTTAAAGTATAATAAATTTCTATGATTTCATACTTACACATGATTCTCATACTTTATACGTATTCTCATCTATTATCTATCTATTTTCACTTGTATGAGCCTCCTTCTATAGAACATGATATAGGATGAAAGTGTCTTGAGATTTCAATTCATCAATCTGTATATAAGAAAGAAATATAATTGTGTTTTTGTCTTATATCACATAAAAGTTTTACTATAGATTTAAAATATATACTATTTTTTCAAGTGAAGTGTACCCCATACTTGATTTATGGTATGGGTACGATGGTTTTGATACACATTGTTTATTTTCTTCACTACTTTTTTTGTTTCATAAAATAATAATTATAAATCAAAGTGATTAATGCATGAAATTACAAATAAAATAATAATAATAATTGAAATGTAACTTAAATTATTCCTCATATTAATGGCTAATGAAATAATCAAAAGTTACTTGGTTTATGATGTGTTTTTATTAGTATGAATTTCATTTAATGGTCTTATAATATAAATATACTCTATAAGGGATAATAAAGAGTGAATCAATGTTTCATTGTTTTATTTTTTGGTAATACCATAATTTTACCTTAATGTCTTCCCAAATTATTGCCTTCAATGAAGGAACAACATTGTGTCATGTATTTATATCAATCAATGCATATATTCAAGTAATTCCCCCAATGTATCTAATGAAGATAGATTTATTATGGTCAATAGGTTGACCACATTCATTCTACCCAACCTCATATTTTTACCTTTATTGGAATTTTTTTTCTTTAAAGGTTGAAGAAATTTAGACCCACTATCAAGTATCCAAATCCCCTCCTTATAGTCCCCTTAGATATAATAAACACTCTATATATTTTGAAAACCATGAAATCACTGTGACGTCCCAATGAAAGGGTCATCCTCAATGAAATTTTCATTTGACCCTATAGTTGTTTTAGTCACCATAGAAAAATTGAAAAAATTTTGTCTGTAGAATATAGTTAATAAAATACTTATACTGCATTTTATTCCATTTAGAATGATTCATTTATATACCCTTCCTTACTAAAATTAACTTTTATAAATCTCAATTCAATGATTGTAACCGCACTCCTGTTATCAACACATTCTCATCGAAAAATCAGTTCTTGGAGTGTCTTATAATCTAACTCCCATATTTTTTCAATGATAAAAAAATATGAAATATTTTTATAAATTTAGATTTTTTTCCCTTGGTACTTGATAAATGCATCACTTTCACTACAAGAGTAACTATGTTATTTTTTTTAATTTTAATAATTTTCCTTTATATATAATGTATAAATTTTAATTACATAACCATTGTAAGATAATACATATACACTTGGTCCTCAAGATAGTCATAAAATTCATTCTAAAATGGAATTAAAAATTATAGATAACTCTTTAAAAATATGGTCTCAAAACCATCCTATAAATTATTGATTATGAATATTTGAAATACATAATTCATCCCTTGATGGATTCAAATATATAAGAATCAATTTATTAGTTTCAATATATAAATAAGCCTATATAATATCATGTAAATCATATATGTGATCCTACTTATACTCTATAATGTTAATTGAGACAACATCTCTTCTGGAAATTCCTTCACCCATAAGGCAGCCTCTATGATAAGATTTTGGGAGACCAATTTTATCCAAATCAGATATGTAATCAGTATATAATTCCAAAACATCCAAAAAATATATTACTTTGAAATAAAACCTTCTAAATGACTTTGATTTTTAACAAACCCTTTCAAAATATTCACATATTTTTCAATGTGGTGCATCCATCTGAAATGTACAGCACCACATAGTCAAATCTCTCTAAAAAGGTGGAACATCAATTTAAATGTTATATCAAACAATGATAGTGGGAATAAAATCTATAATTCACATAATATTACATAAATTACCTTTTGCATAGTTGGTAACTTTATTAGGTCGATAACTTTATTGTATATAGCTTTGAAATAAAATAAAATATTGGTTAATGTGTGTTGGAAATTTTAGGTATAATGCAACATAAATACATAGGAATTAAATATTATATCAAAACATGATATTCATGTTATTTTAAACTATTTAACATCAAAAAATTCATTAGAATGATATTATTGATATTTTATGAATATACCTCTACAGCATTTACACCATTAAGGAAGTTTCAAAACTAAAATCCCCCTTTCATGGAAAGAGTGTAAGCCATTGGAGGAAGAAAAATATATCATTCACCCTTCACTGGTTCCGACCCTTTATCTTCATATCAATCATTTTCCTATCTTTAATGTTAATTTTTTCTAGGTGCATTTACTAACACTTCAATGACATTATTACATATATTTTTTTTATATGCACGGCATTAGGAAATTTTTTGACATACAAACAATTCCAATATGGTAATTCAAAAAAATGAAGATCCCTTTTTTCAAATCATTTTCATAAGGTTTTTAAAAGGTTTTACCAAAAATAGTGACAATATCCTTTACATTCTCAAACTTTTCATCATCTATTAATGGAGAAGGTGTTATACCTTATTTTAAATTCTCATTTAATGATTTCATGCATGGTCGGTATTTATGTCATCAAGGTATTTGTGTACCTTCTTCACAAATTGGATGCCCTAACATTCTGTTAATGTTATATACTAAAAAAATACCATAAATAGGAAAGTCATTTATCATCCTAGATAACGTGGATATCAATGTGAACTCTTCATTTCTATAAGCTCCATAAAATGTAACATCTGAATCCCATATCAATTTTAGATCATTAATAAATGGATAAAAATAAACATAAGTATCATAACTTAGTTTTTTTTGTCCTGATATAAGAGGAGATAATATAATGTACTTGTTCTTCATGCATAACCATGGTAATAAGTTATAATTTACCAACATAATTGGCCATGTAATATGAGTACAACTTTTTATATCAAAAGGATCCATTCCATCTATAGATAGTTCAAGAAAGAGGCTTCTCAATGCATTTCAGATTCAGGATACTCATAATCAATTTTCTTCCATGAGGAGATCCTGATGGGTGATAAAGTTTCCCATCTTGAATTCTTGTATTTTTGTGACATGTCAATTTCTTTCCAATATCCTCACTTTTATATTTTAATATAAACCTTGTAATGATTAGAAAGTGTCATGAAACTTTTGAATGTCTTCTTGCATCTTTCTTGTATCAATTCACACCACACTTGGGAATTTTTTATGTGATTAATGTCTCTAATGAAGCAATATACAATAATTTAGACATGGATTTATTATTTCAAATATCATACTCATTGAACATAACATTAATATAGCATAATATGTTCAACAAGGAAGATTGTTATCTTCTAGTAATATATCATTCAAGAGAGAAATTATTTATGTGAACCTAGTGTCGCTTTATTCATCTCCATCAATCAGATTATATAGCTTTAGTATGGCTGAAAATGTTGTTTATTTAGTATAACCAGTATACACTGAAATATTTTTATAGATATTTAACTTCTCAAATAGTTGTGTAAAATAAAAAAGTACATCTTCAATTGTCACTATTATTTCCTCAATATAATCTTCATCATCGTTTATAGTTGTACTCATATCAGAAGATCCATAAATCGTAGTGTTATCCCAGTCACTAGCTACATTTAGTTATTCCTTATGCTTAGTCCAACATTTATAACTTTGATCTATTCTATGAAATATTAGGTGTTCATACAGCTCGTCTGGTCAAATTCATCTTGAATAATAACAATGTAAACACAAACAAATGATTTGAGAAGGGTTATTTCTATTCTCTACTGAAAACTTGATGAACTCTTTAACCTCATCCTCATACTTTTTTTTCATATGATTGGAATCCATCTATTTTTTATTCATATTCATCCTATTTTGTTCAGTAGTTTCATATTTAATATAAATAAATAAATAAAAATATGGTAATAAATCAAATAACCATATTTTATTCATATTCATTCTATCTGATTCAATGGTAATCATATTTCTTCTCTCCAACAACAAATCTTCTGTATTTAGGTAATCAATCAATTTTTTAAATTTGGTTTTTCTTTAAAATCGATTTGATTCTTAGTGTATGTTTATCTTAACTATAATGATTAATATGAATAATTATTTTTAGTTTGTAATTTTTTTTGTTTATTAGGTTATCGTTATCATTGATCATTTGAATCATATTCAATTGTCTTTTGTTTAATCTATATATTTTTTTAAAAACATTTATGTAAATAACATTGAATCATTTTCCTAAATTTCATTTTAAACTATTAAATTCATAATTATTTATATTTCATTCATGGATATTTTTAAATGATTCATTGATCATTTTATACAATTTTATAGAGTCCATCTTAAGCTATTTATTTTTTTTAAATTGTTTTTATATTCAATGAATTCAGTTCATATTCCTTAAGTTCGGTGTATTTGGTTTTTATCATTAGTTTATTTTTATCTTTTTATTGATATCTTGAATAAAAAATGAAAGAAACATTAAAAAAAATATTTTATGGATTAAAATTATCAGTAGTATTTTATCAAAACATGAATACAAAATAATGTATTAATTTCACCAAAAAATAATAAATCAAACGAGTTTCTATATCCTACATAAAATTAAATATAAGTTTAATATATACAAATTATATTAACATTTTTATTTTCTAATTCCTAATTTCTTTTATAAAAATGTTTTGATCACTTGAAAATAATTTTAAAACTATTGACAATGACGATCAATTGATATATTATCAAATTTATGGTTTATCTCCAAACCTATATCTAAAATCACTTTTCTGATTTTAGGATATAAAATATTAATAAAAAATAAGGAAAAACATTTATAAACCATTT
This sequence comes from Viscum album, assembly GCA_963277665.1. Lineage (NCBI taxonomy): Eukaryota > Viridiplantae > Streptophyta > Magnoliopsida > Santalales > Viscaceae > Viscum > Viscum album. The sequence continues at coordinate 989,416,227 of OY728164.1, read as the reverse complement.
AGTATTATTCAAGAAATAATCCTCATTAAATAAAAAAATATTGTAAATACTTAGTACGAATTTCAAAAAAAATACCCTTTGTTGTTGATCGGCACAATATGTAGCTAAAGTTTTTGAGACATTTAATATATCAACCAATAACAAAAATATTCAAGTTTTCCAAAAAAATAAATTATCAGACCTCCCCCAAAAATGAGGACCTATTCGACAAGTATATATGAAAATCATCAAAAATGAAACAAACTGGTACACGGTCGGTTAATAAATCATTAAAATAATGTTCAGATTGGCATACTTTTGGTTTTTTAACTCAAATATTCCAAAATTTCATGCATATAGATGGGAAGGGGTCATCTTCCATGAAGTTTTGATGAACTGGGTCGATCAGCAACATGGCTAGGTTTCTTTTAAAAATAATATGAAACTTCTTTCAGTGCTTATAAAGAAACGTTTTATAAGCTCTAATGTGAGCACTGATAAGTGCTGACATTTATCAACGCTAAAATTAGCATCGATGGAAAAGTGGTACTTCTTACATATCTTTTATTTAATCTCATGCAACCTTCAAAAAAATAGAGTTAATATTGCATAGTATTAAGCTTTATCAACACTAGTATTAGTGTTGATAAACCACAAAAAAAGTTAAAAAATTCAAGTATAACCAAAATGTGTATATATTATTAATTATATAAAAAAACATTACTAATTCTTATTTATATTTCAATATGATTAATTACATTTAAAAATTATTATTAATTATATAAATGTATAAATATTTTTTACAATATATTGTTAAATATATAAATTCGTGTTTAAATATAAAAATATTAAAAATTACATTTATATAAAAAATGATAAATTAATATCATAAAAATGTATATAGTATTAATTATACGTAAGATATTAATAATTATTAATTTTTTATATTTTTACTAATATTTAAAAAATATTAATTATATAAATTAATAAATATTTAATCTTATAAAAATGTTTAATTAATACTAAATTTTTATTATTTTAAGAAAATATATATATATATATATATTACATATGTAGTAATATAATATTTTTTAATCAACTACATGAAAAATATAAATGTATAAATGTTTTTCACAATATATTATTTATTATAAAACTATAAAGTTAAAATTGAAAATTTAAATAATTATATTTAAATACATTTACAATTTGTGGTATATAGATATATTATTATTGCTAATAGATGTATATATTATATTGATTCTCTAAAGAAAGTATAATGTATTATTAATTACATTTAAAAATTATTAATTATAATTAGAACTATTATTAATTATATAAATGAATAAATATTTTTTAAAATATATCATTAATTATATAAATGTATAGTTATATTCAAACATAATTATATGTAAAAATAGAAATAGATAAATCTTAGAGATTAAAAAACAATATAAAAATAATTAAAATATATATATATTATTAATTATATACAAAACATTAATAGTTAATAATTAAATATCAATGTGACTGGTTTTATTTAAGATATATATTAATTATATAAATATGTAAATATTTTTTACTATATATTATTAATTATATAAATATATATGCGAATATAATTTTTTAAAAAAATACATTTAAATGAAAAATATTTACAATAAATTACTAATTATATAATGTATATAATATTAAATATATATATGATATTAATAATAACTATATTAAAAAAATTAATAATATTTAAAATATTTTAATAATTATATAAATGAATAAATATTTAATATTATAAAAAGGTATACTTATATTTAAAAATATTAGTAACAATGTTTCAATTTGGAGAGGGTTATTTTCAATATATTACAAATTAATATTAAATTTGCTATCAATTATATTTAAAATAATACTAAATTATTATTATTTTAAGAAAATATATAATTTTATTTGGTAGAGGGGATTACAAACCACAAAAAAAATTAATAATTATATTTAAATAGATTAATTATTGTTATAATATATAGATATATTATTATTACTAAGATTTATGGAGGGTGGATGATGGCGTCTGCAAGGTTTTGGGACTCTCTCTCACTAAATCTTAATGGCGACTAGGGTTCCAATCCTATGGTGCCTAATTTTGATGAGTTCTTCGATTCGAAAGATGTCTTCGTTAGACCCTCAAGGATTATGGTTGATGTAAAAGCTCTAAGAAAGAAGATCGTTTGTAAAGACCCCGACCCTAGTAGTCTAAAGTCAGTTTCTTACTTTATTATATTGGTATGATTACAAGGAATTGAATCTTGAAGGACTGAATAGTTTAGTCTCATTGGAAAACTAGATACATGCATAATTGTTACATTACAACATGAAATGAAGTACAACATAGAAACTTCATTGGAAACATCCATAACTCCTAGATTTTCCCTACAAGTCATTCATAGTATATCTCTTCATATCCTGGGGAGAAATAAAACATAAGAATGGGGTGATCTCAGATGCCCAGTAAGGGTAATTAATACACTGGAAATAAAAATAATAAGGCATAGTGAATAAATAAAATTACTCATGCCATTAAAACATAATATTTAGCATAATATGGTAGGAATAAAAGCTAATTAAATAATTCCATAATAAAAAATAACCATGGATGTTATACCAGTTGAATAATCTTATGGAAAATCAATTATTAGTTTCATAATTAGGTAATGCATAATATTGGATATCATAATCATATCATCAAGGCCTCGTCCAAGACACCATATATAATGGGTAAAAACTCAGGCTAGTTTGTCTCATGAGACCTACCGATACATCGAGGGGATACAGTAGGCCCCACCTATCACATACTAATTCCAATGCATTTATCATATAAACAGGGATAAACATAAACAATATATACATATGAAATGTAAATAACTTTCTCTAATTTGTAAACATAATCACTAACCATTCTGAGCAGTATGGTGAATAGTTTCAAGATGGCACATCCATAGTCAAACTGATCATAAACCATTTAATAAAATATGGTGAAACATAAACATTATATATAAACCTAAATAAAGAATAAAATCCAAAATATGGGTTGAAATAGATGAAAATACTCTAATAAAATTATCGAAGAATTCTTAAGAGAAATACTCTTTTACTTTGAAAAGAATAGTTCTTTTGAAAAAAACATTTTTATTTGTCAAGATTTTTTGTATAAAACCAGAAATTAAAAAATATATTTTTTCATGAAAAAATTAGGTATTTTATAAAACTAAAGGTTTCTTAAAACATATTATGGATGGTACTTGAAAATGGGTAAGAAATTGAGATGTTCCCTTTAATTGGGTTTGTGTATTAGAAAGAAATGAGAAGGGAACCTTGTAAAACATTTATTATCCCATAAAAGAATGATGAAATGATATAGATATAAGATTTTGGAATATATATATATATAATTTATAATAATTATATAAAAATAATGAATAATTACACTGTTGTGTAGAGAAATAAAGCATAACCCGAATGAAAATGAATGTTTGGGAAGAAAACTTTTATCTTATGTCTGAATGTGTTCTGCACTTGACCTTAACGTCTTGGATAATAAAATTAAATCCATTAATTAATTAATTCAAAGCCTTGTCTAAATGTATGTAATTTATTATAATTTTATTAAGTTCACTTATATCCTTTTTTATGAGTTATAAGATACAATTTTATTTCTTGAGAGCATTCGTTTTCACGGTTTTCATGATTGGTTCACTTGTTTATAAGTAATGAGGTTTATGTAAAATGGGTATAATTCTTCCAAAATTTAAATTATATGTTATTGATGAAAATATATAATTTTTAATGGTTATATATATCATTTTTTTATATAGTATGAGGATGAATCCCTCGATAATACATTTAGTGATAATCATTTAGATTATTACAGTGGTTATTGATTATAACAAACTCATTTTGTTTTATCGTTAAGTATTAGGTAAATATGTTACATCAAAAACATAAAAAGGGTTTTAATATATATATTATAGTCTATTTTAACCATAAAAACAGTTTTATTACTATCCTTGAAGGATAAATTGAAGAAAAAAAATTCATCATCCACGAAGGTTGTAAACCAGCACCTCATGAACGATGATTTCATTTTTAAAATAAAAGATAGAGAAAGGATTTTGAGGAAGAGTATTCCATTGAAATGATATCATTATATTATATATATGATACTATATTTAATATTATAATTTTGATAGAGTAGGTGAGTATGGGATAATAAATTAAAAAGGAAATTGAAAGGAAATTAAAAGAAAATAAAGGGAATTTTCCTTTTGAATTCTCCTCTTTGAGAACCTCCTTAAGGGGATTTGTTTTGGTCTTTTGGTGAGACCAAGAGCTCCTGGGAATGGGGGAGAAACATAGGAAAGTGATTTTGGAATAATTTCGACATTCTTCATAGCTTATATGTGTGATTAGAAGTGGTGGTGAGGGGTGGTATTTATAGTGGAGGAGATGGGTGATTTTTAAATATTTTATTCATTTGTTTATTATTTTGGCTTGAGATTATGAATAGTTTGATAATTTTCATTAAATGTATTAAAATAATTAATTTAAGTTCAATATTATGGTTCTTACATCATTCATGACTCAATTAATAGTTTATTTTACTTATAATGTATTTATATAGTAAATTATTGTATTTTACTATTAATAAAAAATTCTAGTATTTTAGAAAAATCCAAGAAAATCACCCTAAACATTTTTCAATGTGTAGAATTAAAAAATTAAATCCATTTTATGAAAATAATTTTCTAAATATGTGAAATTTAATTCTTAATTAAAATCATTATTTACTCGAAAAATATAGTTTTTAAAATTATAATTGATTTTATAACACTCTTAAAAATTAACTAAGGTCTCATTAAATTATCATAAAATCATAATAAAAAAATATTGATTTATGAATACATTTTATAAAAATTAATTTTATTTTAAATTATTTTATTAATTACAAAATTTTAATTGAATATTTATGACTTATAAAAATACCAACACTTAATTAGTAATTTTTACAATATTCACTTACTTATACTATTATATAATTATATCATAATTCATTTATAAGTCGCCTAAATTTTATTTATGAAAACATGGGAGAGTTTACTATTCATTCAGCTAATTTACTATTTATAAGTTTTATATTATTATTCCTAAGGTCAAGTTACTATTTCATCATTATAGGTTCCTTAACTTCTATAAGTACCTCTTATTTCATTTATTTTTCATTTATAATGTTTTTATTTTGTTTATAAGTGATTTTATATTATCTATACTATATAAACATAAAAAGGTAAATTTCATTGATAGAGTTCTAGTTCGTTACATTCTCCCCTCCTAAAAAAAGATTTTCCTCAAACATTACAGATTATCACCCCATAAAAAGATTTGGGTAGTTATTCATCATAAGCTCCTTAGGATCCCATGTCGCCTCTTTAATTTTATGATTTTTACAAAGTACCTTTACCATCCGAGTCATTCGATTCCTCAACACCTATTATTTATTATCCAGAATCCAGATAGTCTCTTCATAGTAAGATAACTCAGGTTCCAATCCTATTCCTTTAGAAGTGAGTACATGTGTTGGGACTGGCATGTACTTCCTTAATAAGAATATTTAGAACACATTATATGCCTTAGAAAGTCTAGGGGCATTTCCAAATGATAATCCACCACTCCAATTCTCTCCATAATTTCAAAAGGTCCAATGTAAATGGGCCTTAGTTTCCCTTTCTTCCCAAATCTTATAAAACCCTTCTATGGAGATACTTTCAAGAAAACAAGATCTCCCACTTGAAATTCCAAATCCTTATTTTGATTATCGTTATAGCTCTTTTTCCTACTTTGATCTGCTTTGATGTGGGGTTTAATAGTCTTTACCTTTTCTATTGTCTCCTCCACAAGCTTTAGGCCCACAAGATTCCTTTCACCAACTCCATCCCAACAAGTTGGTGTACAAAATCTCTTCTCATACAATGCTTCATATGGTTCCATTTGAATACTATAATGGAAACTATTATTATAGGAAAACTCTGCCAAAGGTAAATAATGGTCCCATATACCTTGAAAGTCAAGTGAGAATGATCTCAACATGTCTTCTAAAGTTTTGATCATCCTTTCTGACTGCCTGTCAGTTTGAGGGTGATAAGTACTACTCAAATGAAGCTTGGCATCCAATGCTTTCTGAAGACTTTTCCATAATTTCAATGTAAATAGTAGATCATGATCTGATGAAATTGAGAGTGGTTCTCCATGAAGTCTTACAAATTCATTAATATATATTCATTCAAGGTGCTCCAGTGGAAAATCCTTCCTTATAGCAAGGAAATGTGCGGATTTGGTAAGTTGATCAGCAATCACCCATATTGCATCCTTATTTATTAGGGTTTTTGGTAATCTAGTGACAAAATCTATAATTATGTCATACCATTTTCATATAGGAATAGTCATAGGTTGCATGACTCCATTAGTATGTTGTCTTTCAGTCTTCACTTGTTGATAGACTAAACATCTTAAAACATAATCTGCAATTTCCCACTTTATGTTATCCCACCAGAAATGTTTCTTCAAATATCTATACATATTAGTGTTACTAGAGAGTATATATAAATTCAAACTATGGGAATAATCCAATAACTCCCCTTTTAGATCGGTTATAGAGGGAACACATAGCCTCCTCCAAAATTTCAGAATCCCATCCTCACACATGAATTTTGGAAACTTCCCATCATTCGTAGCTTTAATTTTCTTTTGAAGATTCTAATCCTCACCCTAAGAACTTTTAATTATTTCCAATAAAGATAGTTAGGAAACCAATTGAAAACATAATGGCGTTTCACCATATTTTATAATTCCCATATCCATATTTTCTAGATCCATGTACACAGGATTTTTTCTATCCTCATTTTATTCAGAACTCCATGATCATTCCTAATCATTGCATATGTTACCTTATTTTCCTTCCCTGGGTGGTAGTGTATTGAAAAATCATAATCCTTGGGTAGCTCAAGCCATCGACTTTGCCCCATGTTGAGTTATTTCTGTGAGAAGATATATTTCAAACTCTTGTGATCCGTATATATTTCACATCTTTCACCATAGAGATAGTGAACCCATATCTTCAGAGAAAATATTATAGCAGCTAACTCAAGATCATGATTTGGATAGTTCTGTTCATGAGTTTTTAAATGTCTTGATTCATGGGAAATAACTCTATCACTCTGCATAAGGACACAACCAAGTCATTTCTTTGATACATCACTATAAATCACAAATCCACCATTTCCTGATGGTATAGTCAATATTAGAGAATTCACTAATCTCCTCTTCAATTCTTCAAAAAATTCTTCATATTATTTTGTTCATATAAACTTAACCCCTTTATGTGTAAACTTAGATAACAGGTTAGCTAACGGGGCAAATTTCTGAATTAAGTGCCAACAATAACCTACTAAACCAATAAAACTACCTACCATAGTTATGTTCATTGGTGTAGGCCATTCCTAAAATGCCTTTGTCTTCACAGGATCAACTAAGATTTCATAATTAGGGATAATATGGCCAAAAAAAGAAACTGTTTGAAGCCAAAATTCACACTTTCTAAACTTCCCATATAACTCGTTTCTTCTAAGAGTCTTCAGAATAATGCATAAGTCATTTTCATGAACTTCATAGCTTTTAGAGTATACCTATATATCATTAATAAATACCAAAAAAAATCATCAAGATATTCCTTGAAGCCTATATAACTGGATCCATGAAAACAGAGGGTGTATTAGTCAGTTAAAAAGGTGTTATTGTAAAATCTTAATGCCCATACTTGGTTCAAAATGTTGACTTTAGAATATATTCCTTCTTCACACATGATTGATGATATCCAGATTGAAGATCAATCTTTGAAAAATATTAGTCTCTATGAATTTGATCAAATAAACCATCAATGCGAGGCATAGGATACTTTTTCTTTTTCATAATAGAATTTATATCCCTATAGTCAATGTAGAGTTTCATATATCTATCTTTCTTCTTAACAAAAAGAACATGAGATCCTCATAGAGAAACACTAGGAAGAACAAATCCCTTACTAATCAAATCCTCTAGTTATTTCTTTGGCTCCAATAATTCCTTTATGTCCATTCTATAAGGATTCTTTGATATTGGCCTTGCTCTAGGAATTAAATCAATAGAAAACTCAATTTCCCACTTCGGAGGATGTCCAGGTAAATCCTCTAAAAACACATCAACGTATTATTTCACAATAGGTGCATTATCAATATGAATATTTCTTTCATCTCCCATAGATATTGTGTTCTTTCCCTCCCCAAGAATTGAATTTAGTAGAGCTACTGGGGGTGAATCTAGATAAGAATCAGATGGCGAGGTGTTTTCTCTAAAAATAAGGGACTCTACATCATTCTCAAAAATTGTAACTTTCTTCTTCTTGCAATATATTTTCGCATCATAATTTGAAATCTAATTTATACTGAGAATTATATCAAAATAAATCATGGGTGTGATGATAAGGTTAGTAATTAAAGCACATTTAAGTGTTATAAAGGGGACAGATCGATACATATTTGTTGCAATGATACTTCTCTTAGTATTTTTGGCTGATAACTCCTTTATTAAATCAAAAGGGAAATTTATAATTTTCTAGTAAAATTGGGAATATATAAAAGAATTTGATGATCCAGAATCAAATAAATCATTGTCTAAGTTTGATGAAATAATTAAAGTACCTTCTACCATATCATTAGGAATTTCAACCTCAGCAGTTGTGATCACATAAGCTTGGCCTTTCTCCCTTGGACTTTTTTAGGGAAAGTTTCTTTGACACATAAGACAATAGTTTTCATAATTTCTCATCTCTTTACAATTGTAGCATTGAAAATTGGTAGATTCTTTCTTTCCCTTGCAATCATGGTCTTGGTGGAATTTTTCTCCACATTTGTAACAAACACTCATACCCTTCAGGAAAGTGTTGGGGTGTTTCTTCCACAATTATCGCATGATGGAAAATCAATTATTCCCTTCTTCCCTTTTTCCTTATTTCCTTTTCCAAAGTGTTTGGTATCCCTCTTCTTCTCTTGATTTCCTTTTTAGTCATATGACTTAGAGAATTATTTTTCTGTCTTGATAGCACATGAGACTATATCTTCGTAAAATGAAAAATTTCGGGAGACTAGTGCCCTTCAGAGGAATGGTTTTAAACCATAAAATAATTGATCAATATTGCTCCTTGAATTATGTATATATTCCATAGAATTCCTTTCTAACCTTGTAAAGTTGGATTTATACTTGGCAACATTCTCATCCACCTTTCGCCTCATATTCAAGAATTGTCTTTCTATATCCGTTCATTGTTTGCGAGGAAAATATTTTTCTAGGAAATTTTCCTTAAAATACATGTATTCTATATTTTTAATTTCTTCATCCTCCTATTTGTTTTGGATTAGTTACCACCATTGATCTGCATCTCCTGATAGACGATAAACTACCATGAAAACCTTCTCTCTTTTGTTACTTCCCAAAGTGAGAAATATCTTCTCTAAGGAACTTATCCACTGATCAACTACAAATGGGTTTGTAGTCCCATTTAATTATGGAGGTTGTTGTTGCATAAAGAGGTATAACATTTATCCTCCAAGTTGTGGATCAGGATTCTCCATACGGGTAAGGTTATTGTTCATAACCTAATTCAGTTGTCCCAGTATAGTTTTAATTTTCTCAATACCAGTCACAGCTTCAATATCAACATAAGAGGAAAATCCCTACATAGGATACGTGCATTGACACAGTTTATATTCTTTACACTATAATCCATTTCTAAATAATGTCATACACTATATTAGGTTATGAATCATAATGTATAATCTCAAACTAGCAGAACACTTAACATAAATTAAAGTTTTATTCATAACTAATCTCATAATCATAAACATGGTTTCTTTTGAGACATATTTACTTTTAAATCTTTCATAATGGTTTGTAAAGAAAATGTGACTTATCCTAAGAATATCCCCCCAAGAGTGTCAAACCAGGTGTGCAGTAAGGCTAGTTGTCATGTACCAGGTTACCTTGAGTCATGCCTGGGACACCTTGTCGAAGTTGTTACCCCTAGGTACAGCTGTTCCAGAACCATGTCCACTTATAGTATCTAGACAGGGATGTATTTCTAGGAATACTCGCATAATCTATACTTTACCAAAAGTTTAGGATGTTCTTATATGCTCATCCTCAAAGTCTATCTTAGGTCTATGTTCTATAATCTATGTTTTTTAAATATAGTTTCCATGATTTCTACTAAACTTTCTATGATAACAATTTTAAAGACCCCAACCCCAGTAGCCTAGAGTCGGTGTCTTGATTTATTACATTTGTATGATTATAAGGAATTGAATTCTGAAGGACCGAAGATTTTAGTAACATTAGAAAACCATATATATATATAATTGTTACATTACAACATGAAATGAAGTAAAACATAGAAACTTCATTGGAAAAATCTGCAACCCCTAGATTTTACCTATAAGTAATTCATAATATACCTCTTCGCATCATGGGGATAAATAAAACATAAGAAATGGGTGATCTCAGATGCTCAGTAAGGTTAAGTAATATGGAGAAAACATAAATAATAATGCATGGCGAATAACTAAAAGTACTCATGCCATTAATACATAATATTTAGTGTGATATGGTGGGAATAAAATCTAATTAAATAATTACATAATAAAACATAACCATGGATATTATACTAGTCGAATAATTTCATGGACAATTACTTACTATTTTCATAATGAGGGAATTCATAATGTCAGACATCATAATCATACTATCAAGGCCTTGGCCAAGAAACCATACATAATGGGTAAAAAACGGGCTAGTTTGTCTCATGAGACCTACTGATGCATCGAGGTGCTATAACAGGCCCCACCCATTACTTACTAAGTTCAATTCATTCCTCATGTGAACATAAACAACATTTAAATATAAAAATTAAATAACTTTCCCCAATCTATAAACATAATCACTAACAATTCTGAGTAGTATGGTGAATGGTATCAAGATAGCACATCCACAATCAAACCAATAATAAATCATTTAATAAAATATGGTGGATGATAAACATAAGATATAAACCTCAATAAAGAACAAAATTTTATAGAGGTGTTGAAATAGATGAAAATACTCTAATAAAATCATCGAGGAATTCTTTAGAGAAATGCCATTTTTACTTTGCAAAGAAGAGTTCTTTTGGAAAAATCATTTTTATTTTTCATGATTATTTATATAAAACCACAAATGAAAAAATATAGTTTTTCATGAAAAAATTAGTGATTTTATAAAAATAAATGTTCCTTAAAATAGATTATGGATGGTACTTGAAAATGGGTAAGAAATCGAGACGTTCCCTTTAATCGGGCTTGCATATCGGGAAGAAATGAGAAGGGAACCTAATAAAAAAATTATTATCCCATGAAATAATTATGAAATGACCTAGATATATGATTTTGGAACATATATATATAATTTATAATAATTATATAAAAATAATTAATAATTTTATTAGTGTATAGAGAAATAAAGCATAACATGAATGAAAACGGAGGTTTGGGAAGAAACCCTTACCTTATGTTTAAATGTGTTATGTACTTGACCTTAACATCCTGGATAACAAAATTAAATCCATTAATTAATTAATTTAGAACATTATCTACATTTATTTTATTTATTGTGATTTTATTAAGTTCACTTATATACTTTTTTATGAGTTATAAGATACAATTTTATTTCTTGGGAGCATTCATTTTCGCGGTTTTCATGATCGGTTCGCTTATTTATAAGTAATGATGTTTATGTAAAATGGGTATAGTTCTTTCAAAATTATAATTATATGTTATTGATTAAAATATAGAAGTTTTTATGGTTATTTATATCATTTGGTTATATAGTATGAGTATGAATCACTGGATAATACATTTAGTGATAATCGTTTAGATTATTGCGATGATTATTGATCATAACGAACTCATTTTGTTTTATAATTTAGTATTATGTAAATATTTTACATCCAAAACATAAAAAAGGGTTGTAATACATATATTATATTCTGTTTTAACCATAAAAATGGTTTCATTACCATCCTTGAAGTAGAAATTGAAGAACGAAAATTCATCATCCACGGAGGTTGTAAATCGGCACATCACGGACGATGATTTTTGTTTTTAAAATAAAAGAGAGAGAAAGGAGTTTGAGGAAGAATATTACATTGAAATGATATAATTTCAGTATATATATGATACTATATTTATCATACTCATTTGGACAGAGGATTTGAAGATATGATAAGAAATGAAAAGGGAAATTGAAAGGAAATTAAAAGAAAAGAAAGGGGATTTACCTTTTGAATTCTTCTCATTGAGAACCTCCTTAAGGGGATTGGTTTTGGTCTTTTGGTGAGAAAAAAAGCTCCTTGAAATGGGGTAGATACTTGGAAAGGGTATTTGGGAAAATTTTGGACAAGATTCAAGGCTTAAATGTGTGAGGAGAAGTGGTGGTGAGGGTTGGTATTTATAGTGGAGGTGAGAAGCGATTTTTGAATATTTTATTCATTTCTTTATAATTTTGGATCAAGGCTGTGAATAGTTTTAGAATTATAATAAAATATATTAAAATAATGAAGTAAAGTTTGATATTATGGTTCTTACATCATTCATGACTTAAGGAATAGTGTATTTAACTTATAATGTATTTATACTGTAAATTACTGTATTTTACTATTCACCAAAAATTCAAGTATTTTCGAAAAATACCAAAAAATATATCCTAACCATTTTTCAATGTTTATAATTTAAAAATGAAATCCATTTTATAAAAATAATTTTATAAATATGAGAAATTGAATTTTTAATTAAAATCATTATTTACACGAAAAATACATTTTTTTAAATTATAACTGATTTTATAACACTCTTAAATATTAACTACGGTCTCATTAAATTATCTTAAAATCATAAGACAACAAAATATTTATTTATGAATACATTTTATGAAAATTAATTTTATTTTAAATTATTTTATTAATTATAAAATTGTAATTAAATATCTATTACTTACAAAAATACCAACACATAATTAGTAATTTTTATAATATTCACTTACTTATACTATGATATAATTATATAATACTTTAATTTATAAGATGACTAAATTTTATTTATACAAAAATGGGAGATTTTACTATTCATTTGGTTAATTTACTATTCATAAGGTTCGTATTACTATTCCTAAGGTCAAGTTTCTATTTCATCGGTATAGGTTCCTTAACTTCTAGAAATACCTCTTATTTAATTCATTCTTCATTTATAAAGTTTTTATTGTGTTCTATAAGTGATTTTATGTGATCTATACTATATAAACATAAGAAGAAAATTTTCATTGATAGATTTATGGTTCATTACATCATTCGTCCAAAGGAGGATTCTGCAGGAGTATATATGATTCAGAAGACTCTAATTTGGGAATCAAATAGACCCTCCTTTATTGAGAAGACTCTAAGTCATCAATCGTTCTCTGATCTCAAGGGATAGTCAAATACAATGAATAAGAGAATCATCAGAAATGGATCGATGCTTTTTTTTGAGGAAAATCAAAAAATCTTGGAGGATCATATTGAAGAATGAAAATATTTGATTATTGAGAGGATCATGATGGCACCTAATGATCATCAATGGAAGATTTAAGATCTTTGAAAGAATCTTTAAAATGTCTAGGGATTTTTTGGATGGTGCATGATCTTGATTGGTAAGGTTTTTTTATTTTTTCATCCCTTTGGGTGATTTAAAATCTAGGGCTTGGGGTAGTGGTTTCATTTCTTTGAATCCAAGAAACTTGAGGTTTTTGGATTGAGACTCTCTATTCGACCCAACTAAGGTAAAAAAAATTGATCATGCAAGTCTAGATTCAGATTAGTGGTTTTAGTTGGTTCTTCTTGCACTTGTATATTATCTAATATATAGCGTCTAAAATGGGTATCCCTATCAAGATTGATGTTGATACATTATGTGTCAGATACGACCACTTTTAAAGGGTATTTATTGAAGTGGACTTATTCTCACCTCTTATTTAGATTGTCTTACTTGTTTTTGGAGATCGTAGGTTGGAACTCTTGATTTAGTTTGAGAGGAATCTTATCTATTGTAGTAATTGCTCTTACATTAGACACTCAATTGACCAATTTCATCATAATTTGGTTTGTTCCAATTGTAAGAAGAATGGACATATTTTGGAAAATGAAAACTTAAACTGCCTGTAGAGGGTATGGAAAAAATGAGCAGGGTGATACAATTGGTGGTCCTCAATTAGCTTGAGCCCCTATCTCCTTTTCCAATGTGGTTGGTGGTCGAAATATACCCACTACATCAAATCATGGCACTCAAGCAGTGAGGAATCAATTTCCTCATACTTATATCGTGGTCTAAGGGGAGGATTTTTTATCGAAATGGGGTGACATGGTTGATTTCCCTAAAAATCAAGAACATGACAATGACGTTGAAGGGGACTTTGTTGTCTTGATGGAGGAGCAATAATTCTCAATAGGGAAATTGACTATTGGTGCACTGCAACCCAAGGAGGCTTGATCACATATTTCTAAAGATATTCCATGATCTGGGAATATGATACATGGTATTTATGTGAATGAGAAAGAGGTGTCATCTGAGGACATTTGGGATGTGGGGTCTGCATCTACCCTATATTGAGATATAATGGTCTTAGGTACTTCTAATGAAGATTTTTTTAATCCTTGGAATGATTCGAATTTGGTTATAATTGATGTTGCTTCTCCAGCAGTCTTGGGGCAATAAGGTATGGAGTTTTCCAAGGCATTTGATGTTGTTAAATCTTGTATCTGTGAAGCACAGGCCCCTATAATGGGGATTAGATCTTCTGAGAAAATTTCAAAGGTTGTTAAGGCTTGAGGAAGTGGGAAGAAGGGTGCTTCTCCACCCAACTTCCTTTCCATGATGGATTCCATCAACAAACTTACCTTTGATGTCCTCTATCTTGAAATATATGAGAGGAAAGGTAAAAACTCAACTTCTAATGAATCTCACCCTTCTTTGCTGACTACATAGGTTGTCAATGAGGATCCTTATGTGGATTCTCCCCACCATAGGGAATCATCACTCAGGGAAAATGTAAATCAAGTTATGATTGTAGAAATTCCTTCTCCTAATGAGGTTTTACTTAATAATGATTCCCCAAATCAAGAAGGTTTCGACAAAGTTTCTCAAATTTTGACATCAAAAAATGATCCGATAGGAGAGCAGGACATTAAGCCTCATAATGAGGATGAAAAATCATCAGATATGGATGATCAGGATGTTATTTGGTAGACTCCAAAATAATGTAAGATGGGAAGACACCCAATAGTTCAAGGTGAATCCTGAGGAAGGGGTGGTAGACATAAAAAACGGTGATTTCTTGATGACTGGGTGTTTTTGGTGGCATTGTTTGCGTCATTATTTAACCTTGCAACCCTTATTTTATATTTTTTATGTGTATATTCTTTTTTCATGACCCCTCCCAAAAAATTATACCCCTCCTGGTATGGCAATGAGATAAGAGAGATAGTGACACCTGAGTCCTACCTCCAGTGGGTCCTAAGTTAGTGACTAGCACTGAGGGTATAATAAACACGCGAATGGGAGGCATTACCCTCTAAGAGAACACATTCGAAAGAGAGAGATAATAAATAAACCAACAAACTCCTTATCAAATTACAATATAAAATAAAACCCAAGTGCACATATGTAATGACATGCAAGAACTACTACAACTGAAGGGAAAACTACAAGTACCAAAAGAAAATTAAAGATGGCAGTGACCACGAAGCTCAAACAGCTCTTGTTAAACCCCAATCTAGTAGTAACCATCCTGATCTCCAACCTACTCCAACTTAACTGAAAATAAGTTTATATATAAATAGGGTGACTATATAAGTATACTCAGTAGGATCCTCCTCATATCCTCTTGTTCAAAAGGTAAATAAAGCATGTTAAAGCACAATGAACAATAAGTGAAACAAACTCATCACCTAAATAGGTATACTAAGTTCTCAGCCTCACCATGGATACTCTCACTAAGTATTGCATACAATAGAATATAATATAATAAATAATATCAAGGGTACCCTACTACTACTTCCTCGCTATTTTTTCACTTTTCCCCAACATCACATGTCCTAATCATCTTTCTTCAAAAAGGTTAGCCCACAAACACCTAGGAAAAGCACCAAAACATACACCTCATGAAACACACCACCACCTCCACATAATCAAAAGTAACTAGGTAGTTTTCTAGAGACACTAAATATCGTACAACGTGTATCATATACTGGGTATTATACCTCAAGCCATCACGTCCCATACAACAAGGAAGGAATCTCAATCCATCGTTGCCTATACACGTTATACCTATAGTAGTCCTTAGGAAACTATATCCAGAATATATGTGCATGAAATAACCAAAATCCATTACATCCCTCTACACACATATATAGGGAAAACTAACTATCATGCATACCATCACAATTAACTATCAAGAAAAGAGAGCGGGGTCAAGGGGGTAGTCATTCATTCGTCCTCCCACTAGGATGTTGGAGAAAACACCCCCCCCCCCAGGGCTCAAAATCCCCAGGGTGTCAGTTTCCCTACCTGAATGGGTGGAGTAGTGTATAGAAATGAAAAATGTACATTATATAATATAGCTCACAACCACACTATGGGCGTAAACTAGTCTTAGACTTAGCTACAGCTAACGTCTCTTGGACTCCTGCTGCCATTGCTAAGACCAGATATCCTATAAGCCCACAACCATTTAAATAGCTATATTAAGTTATTTTTTCCTTTTTCATCAGTTACACTTTGTTCTCATTATTTTTTAACCATTAATTAATTTTTAAGATTTTTATATTACATTACATTATCATCACAACAAAGTTCTATGCCCTTTAGGCATAATCAAACCACTTCTCAGAATTATAATCTCAGCATTGCATCCCAGCAAGCTCCAACCCCATGGGTTAAACATTTATTCATTTATTAACATCATTACTTTCCATATTACCAGGTACTCTAGGAAAACATCCTAAGCTACCAAACAAGGCATACAACCAAGCACATTCATATGCCTCAAGTAGTGGGAAAGAAAACCAGATAAACAAAAAACATGGCCATCAACCAAACAAAATATTGAAACAAGCATCCAACTCTCATATCAATGGTTAAGCTCATCTTCAACCAGTTTTGTCAACTTTGGTGTCCTCTCTTACACCCACATGCATATCCTGATGCATATTTCTACTCCAGGGATCAAATGCTTCCACAACAATTAGGCCTCCCTACCCCATATACCATAACAACCCTCCCAGGCTCAAATCACATTCGAGCCTCCCTTCCCTATATACCACAATAGCCCTCCAGGATCAGCCATCCCAAGCTCACGTCACATCACAAGCAATAGGAAATAAACATATAAATTGGGCTCTTGGCCCTAAAACAAGGCATTCATCCTTCACATATAATGGGCCCTCGTGGCTCCAAAGCGCAAGGCACTCGTCCTTTACAAGAAAGCGGAAAACTTAGGCCCTAAAAAGTCATTATCATTTATCACACAACTGATTCATGTTCCATATTGAATTAACCGATTCATTATTTATAGGTTCCAACTATAATAAACCTAAGCATAAAGCTATCACAAATTAATTAAACAATTAATTTTACATGCCTTTAATTATTTTACCAACAAGCATTAACATGTTTCGGGTTTCTTAACCAATTCAGTTAAACATGCATACTTTCATCAATTTTATTATCATCCAATTACAACAACAACAATAAAATTAATTTAACAAGCCTCTTTAATCTTTTATCCAGTTAAATATCAATTAATTTTGGCTTTATGCTCTTTACCAATTCCACATGATAAACCAAGAACAGCAATCACAACATAGATATCATGTTATCTAGAAAATCAAGAGGCAGCTTGTTATCATGGTACAAGAAACAATGTCACCATGCGATCGATACCAATTCTTTAATTCGATTCAATTAATTATTAGGTTAATTTCATTGTTATACAAGGAGATAAATCTTTCTAGATCTAATATTTCATGTAAATAAATAGAGAAGCAATAAATCCCCTACCTCAAAAGGGTGTCAATATTATTTTCACAAGAACATACCAATGTTGTGTATCCTGATCGCCTCTCCCACAAGAACTGTATACACCTGAGGATTTTGTGCCACAACCGCTCAAAAAAACAACCAACAAAACTTCTTTAGAAACATGGAGATCAAGCGCCATCACATGGGAAAAAGGAACAAGAGAAAACGGATTAAAGAAACCACGATAACAGAGGTAGAACATACCTTGGATTGAAGAAGGATTGTTATGGATCAAAGGAGGGAAGATATAGATCAATACCCGATGAATGAATCCCCAAAACATTGAAGAGGGAGCTATCGAGTTTCCTGGAATGAGAGAGAGGGGTGTTGTCATTGTGGGGTTTGAAAACACAAGCAGCTTGAAACTTTTAAAACATACAACATCAAGGATTTACATGACGTGTAATCCCCTTTCACGTTGTGTAATCCTCAGGGTTTGGTTTCCACTGAAAAATGTGTCACCTTTATATTTTATTATTTTCCTAACCCTCATTAATTACACATCATGAAACCTACTTTCACATCATGTAAAATTATTACACGTCGTGAAATATCCCTGATTCCAGCTTCTAGAAACCAAACTCTTCCATACTTTCTCTAAGCCTCCTTCGAGCACCTTGGTCTTCAAAAATGCACAAACTTTTGATCCATGTGGATCTGGACCCTTACATTAGATACCTATCAAAAAATTCTCACACTGGAGAATCCAAAACCATCCTAAAGAGGAAACAAAACAAGGTTATCCAAATAGCCACCCCTCGAGATACCACTCAAGGCTCTCACTACCACAGGAGCTCAACCACATCACCCAAGCACAAAGGGTTCGACACGGTGAGTTAATGAACTAATCATCAAGTATTCACCACCTATAATAGGATAGTAGACTCATCCAACCATAGAAATCTAAACATGGAAAGAACGTGGAATACCCTGTGTTCCTTCACCTCCCATGGAAAGCGAGTAAGGCACAACAAACAATAAGAGAAATCCATCTCACAAAACAGAAAATGTCTACAACCACAAAATGGACAGTATTACAAGAGAAGAGATAAATATCCAACATCTTGGGGTACTGAGAGCGTATCTACAACTCACATTCCTAGGTACTCTCCCTCATGCCATTATGCTACCACAAGATGTGAACCAAGGGGATAGAACGTCTGTGCAACACCTTCTCCTGGCGATCCTGGATCTCTACAGGCTACTCCTCGAAGGTCGCATCATCGTTAACATCAATCTCGCCCAAATCAATTATGTGAGAGTTTCCATGAATATAACGATGGATATGTGACACGTGAAAAATATCATGTATCTGACTCATCTATGGGGGAAGCGCTATCTGATACGCCATGTCTCCAACATGAGCTAACACCAAAAAAGTCCCAAAAAAACTAGAGATAAATCTTACTCTCATGACCAAACCTCCACTGACCATGAAGGGGAGTCACCTTCAAGAACACATAATCCCCAACATCGAACTCCAGAGGTCTCATCTTATGATTGGCATAGGATTTCTGATGATCCTGCTCTACTTTCATCCTCTCACGAATCACCTGAACCATCTCTATTGTATCTTGTACTAGTTCCATCCTAAGAATTGTTGACTCTCTGGCTCCAATCCAACACAACGGAGAATGGTAAGGTCATCCATACAAGGTTTTGAATGGAGACATATTGATGGTGGAGTGGAAACTATTGTTGTAAGCAAACTCTTCCAAGGGAATGTGCCTCATCCACAAACCTCCCAGATCCAAAAACACAAGATCCCAACATGTATTCAAGAGTCTGGATGGTATGCTCTATCTGACCATCTATCTATGGATGAAAATTAGTGCTAAAGAATATCTAAGAACCAAAATCATGTTGGAGACCTCTCCACACCATAGAAGTAAAACGAGGATCTCAATTAGAAATGATCATCCTCAGGACTCCATGGAGTCTCACCACCTCCTCCAGATATTTCCTCGATAAAACCTACACTGATCTTGACTCCTTGATCACTATAAAGTGAGATGATTTTGTAAAATGATCCACTACCACCCATATATCATCATAACCTCCCTAATCTCAAGGTATACCAATAAAAAATTCCATCAATATGTCCTCCCACTTCCATTGAGTAACATCTAATGGATGAAGAAAACCATTGGTAACACAGTGCTCGGCCTCCACCTTCTGGAAGACCAAACATCAAGACACAAACCCTATAACTTCATGCTTTAACCCATGCCACCAAAACTGACCTCTCAAAGCTCGGTACATCTTTGTCATGCCAGGATGTATCACTAAAGGTGAACTATAAAACTCTCTAAGAATCATTACACACATCTCCAAGGAACGAAAATCCTTCCCTGAAAAAACACTTAGTGTTGTTCATCCTCAAAAAACCATCATGGGCCTCGCCACAAACAACTCGGTCTCTCCAGACTTCTACCTAAAGATCTCCCAATTGGGATTCCTCCACCTATTGCACCGGAGAAGACTGCATTTTCATTTGAAAAAGAGAAACTTTTACCCTCTACTTTTCTCATATATAGATTCAATGCTAAATTTTCTTTTAACACTCTCTAGGAATCACCAGATTTACACACAGCATCACTACGCGACTTCCTGATCAACGCATCGGCCACAACATTCCTCGTTCTAGGTGTATACAAAATCTCAAAGTCGTAATCCTATAAGAACTCCATCCACTGATGTTGATGCAAGTTCAAGTCACATTGGGAGAAAACATACCTTAGGTTCTTATGATTGATGAATACCACATAACATTCGTCAATGAGGTAATGTCTCCACAACTATAGAGAAAACACTATTTCCGCCACACACAAGATCATGGGTGGCATAGTTATTCTCATGAAGATGTAACTGTAGAGACCCATAAGAAACGATGGATCTATGTTGTATTCGAACACAACCCAACCCAAGATGTGAAGCATCATAGAAAACTTCAAACTAAACTTATTCTACTGGAAGACAAAGAACCAGAGCACTGAAAAACTTCTCCTTCAGATAATCAAAAGCTATTTGACACTGATAAGTCCACAAGAATGCCTGATAATTTCTAGTCAATGCTATAATAGGAGTCTCAACCCAAGGGAAATCAGTTACAAACCTCCTATAATATCCTACAACACCAAGAAAACTCCACACCTCTTCCACTGGCTTGAGGTCTTCCCAAGAACAACTAATTCTATCTTTGACGAATCCATAGCTACTCTCTGTTGGGATAAAACATGACCCAAGAAATGGACTTCTCAAGCCCAAAACTCACACTTCGGAAACTTCCCAAACAACTTCTCACAACGAAGAACCCCCAAAATGGCACGTAGATGCTCTGTATGCTCATACTCTGACATGGAGTACACAAGGATGTTTTTGATGAAAACCACCACGAACTTATCCAAGAACTCACGGAACACAACATTCATTAACCCCATGAACACAGTTGGAGCATTCTTCACACCGAACGGCATCACAACAAGCACATAATGCTCATGACAACAACGAAAAGAATTCTTCGATATATCCTCATCCTTTACACATATCTAATGAAAACCTGACTAAAAATTGGTCTTTGAGAACCAAATTTCACCCTTCAGTTGATCGAATAAATCATAAATCTATGAAAGAGGATAGCGGTTCTTCAATGTCACTTGGTTCAAGAAATGATAATCGATACACAACCTCAAATGTTCATTAGCCTTCTTTGCGAAAAAAATGGTGCACCCCACAATGAAACACTTGGCCAAACAAAATCACACTGCAGCTGACCATCAAGCTTTATACACAACTCTCGCAACTTAGAAGGTGTCATCCTATAAGAAGATATTGATATGGGAGAAACATATGGTTGTAGTTAGATCACAAACTCAATCTCTCATCGAGCGGGTAACGCTACAACCTCCTCTAGAAATACATCTAGGTACTCTTCTACAACTCTGGAAAACTCCAACTGTTGAACCCCCGAAGAACTCAACATCAGCTTAGCCATCAAGGATGACAAGGACAGAACACAACTCTGGCACATCTGAGGGTCTCGCTCACCAATAAGCACTGCTGGATCTCCATCATCATTGAAGAACACAACCTTCCTCCTGAAGCAATCCACGATAACATGCATCGAATACAACCAACCCATTCCAAGGATGATTCCATATGGTTGTATCCGTAAACATAGGAAATCTCTCTAATAGATTTGTGACCCCAAAACTATATCACAGTCTCTATATACATCTAACAAGTCCGCTAGACCTTCAACTGGCATAGTCAATGCCAAGGGAACTATAAGCCTCTCTACCTCAAGCCACAAATCATGGACAAGTGTAGGTTATATGAAGGAGTGTATTGCTCTTGGATCAAACAAGGAATGCACCCAAGTAGAAAACAAGCAAAGGGTACCGCAAACGACATCTAGATCACCTAGCGCTGGCAACGCTAAAGCATGAAGCTTACCACGACCTTCTCTACGGCCTCTCTGACCATGATGAAGACACCTACACAGCCGCACTCAGCTCTCTTGGGACAGGGAGCATCCTGGGTTTGTCTTCTGTCTGCCACATCTACTCTCTGTTGATCCCAAACTAGAGTAACCTGCTGCTACTGACTCAGTTGGAACTGCCTCAGTAGAGGATCCTGAAGCGGAACAATTGGCACACATTGACTGCTCATAAATGTCGGGCACTCTCTCCACTAATGACATCGGTCTCCATAAGAAAAAAATGCATATGGTCCCTTGGTATAGGCCTGAGAGTCACTGCCCCTAGAGAAATAAGACATTGAGGGCTGGGACCTACCCCCGGCTGATCAAAAGCTCTTATGTCCTCACAACTGGGAACCTCAGACCACAGCACTTCTTTGTGAGTAATTCTAATGACTCCCCTCTCGTGATAATTCAGTTCTAGATAACATCCTCTCGATGACCTCTATTCTCACCAACAACTCGAGATACGTCTTCAGCATAAACAGGGTGACCTGTCACTGGATATTTGGATGCAAAGCCTCCTTGAAATACCTCGCCCTGGCATACTCATCTAGAAACAGGTCTGAAGAATATCGCAAAAGGTTCCTAAAACGGACCCCAAACTCTTGCACACTAGAGCTCCCCTACCGAAGGGTAAGAACCTCCTAGCGATTGGTCGCCTTCATGGTCGAAGAAAGAAACTCGACTCTAAACTGGTCTTGGAGCTCCTCCCATGAGACTGTCGACTCCTCGCGATCTCTGAGGAACAAGAACCACCACTACCTCGCTGCCCCACGTAGCACCATCAATGACAATGATAACTAGCGCTCCTTCTAAGCACGGATCGAACTGAAGGCTATCTCAACCTCCTCCAACCAGTCTTCTATGACTACATCTGAAACAGAGCCCTCATACCTCTGTAGACTCTGGCACTGAAACTCTCAAAGTTTCCTCATCCAAGTGTCACCGTCGTCAACCTTTACTCGGCGGCGATCTGTTGGCACAACCTGCCGAACATCTTCTACACGAACCTGACAAGGACGTCGACCTGGAGCCATACCTGCAAAAAAAATAGTTAGTGCTCCTAAACTTGGAATATGGAAGACCTAAACATTAATTGTTCTATTTTATTCATTTTAGGTAAACTTATCCCAAGGTCTACCCATTCAAACACAAGCACAAAGAAGAATGGTTCATGATCCTTTCCTAAGTATCTTCCTTGCAATCGGTATCACCTTATTTAGTAGTCGTTGTAAGCTTAAAGGTTCGTGCATCGAATCATAGGGGGACCTAAATACTCGTGTCTAAGTCGGTCTCCTGTGTTTTCAGTTCTTGTTAAACTTAGCTGATATCGTTTTCCTACCAGTCAATGCAACCTCGTATGTGCCTAACTCCAAATTTCATCATATCCCTCAACCAGACCTCTAATACCACCCTAACATGTCCCCCTCCCCACAAAGTGCACTCATCCTGGGCTGGAAATGGGAGAAGAGAGATAGTGACACCCAAGTCCCACCTCCAGTAGGGCCGGGGTTGGCGACTAGCATCGAGGGTATAGTAAACACACAGATGGGTGGCATTAGCCTCTAAGAAAACACATGCGAAAGAGAGAGATAAGACAGACACCAAACAACTCCTTCTCGGACTACAATATAAAAAAACTCAAGTGCACATATGTAATGACATGTAAGGACTACTACAACTGAAGGGAAAACTGTAAGTACCAGAAGAAAAGTAAAGACGACAGCGACCACGAGACTCAAACAACTCCTGCTAAACCTCGGGCTAGTAGTAACCAGTCTGATCTCCAACCTGCTTCAACTGACCTGAAAACATTTTATATATACGTAGGGTGGGTATAATAGTATACTTAGTAGGATCCTCCCCGGAGCCTCTCGTGCAAAAGGTAAAGAAATCATGTTAAAGCACGCTGAACATCAAGTGAAACTAACTCATCACCTAAACAGGTATACTAAGTTATCAGCCTCACCATGACCACTCTCACCAAATATCTCATACAAGAGCATATAATATAATAAAGAATATCAAGGCTACCCCGCTACTACTTCCCTACTGGTTTGCTGATTTTCTTCGATGTCGCACGTCTTAAGCATCTCTCTCCAAAAATGCTAGCCCGCAGACACTTGGGCGAAGCACCACAACATGCACATTGTGCAACACACCACCACATCCACGTAACAAAAAGTAACCAGGTATTTTTCGGGAGCCACCACAGCCCATACAATGTGTACCATACGTTGAGTGTTATACCTTAAGTCATCACAGCCCATACACTGAATAAGGAACCTCAAGTCATCACAACCTATAAATGTTATAACTATAGTAGTCTTTAGGAAACTATATCCAGAATATGTGTGTGTGCAATAACCACGAGTCATTACAACCCTCTACACACATATATGGGAAAACTAACCGTCGTGCATACCAGCACAAGTAACTATCAAGAGAAGAGAGCAGGGTCAAAGGGGGTGGTCAATCATCCGTCCTCCCACCGGGATGTTGGGGAAAACACCCCTCAGGGCTCAAAATCCCTAGAGTGTCAGTTTCCCTAACTGATAGGGTGGAGTAGTTTATAGAACCATAAAAAGTACATGATATAATATAGCTCACAACCACGCTGTGGGCGTAACCTAGTCTTAGACTCAACTGCGGATAACATCTCTCGAGCTCTCGGTTGCCACTACTAAGACCAGATATCCTATAAGCACACAGCCATTTAAAGAGCTACATTAAGTTATGTTATTCCTTTTTCATCAGTTACACTTTATGTTAATTAATTCTTAACCATTAATTAACCGTTAACATTTCCACATTACATTACATTAGCATCACAAAAAAGTTTCATGCCCTCCAGGCATAAGCAAACATAGTCCAAGAATTATAACATCAGCATTGCATCCCAACAAACTTCAGCCTCATGGGCTAAACATTTATTCATTTATTAATATCATTATTTTCCATATTATCAGGTACTCTAGAAAAACATCTCAAGCTACCAAACAAGACATACAACCAAGTACATTCATCTACCTCAAGTAGTGTGGAAAGGAAAGCAGATAAACAAACAACATGGTCGTCAGCCAAACAACAGATTCAAACAATCATCTAGCTTTCATATCAATGAGTAAGCACAGTTTTGACCTGTTTCATCATCTTTGGTGTCCTCCCCGACACCCGCATGCATATCCTGATGCATGCCACTCCAGGCGTCAATTGTTGCCACAACAACCGGGCCTCCCTGCCCCATATACCACAACAATCCTCCAGACTCAGCCCTCCCGGCCTACATCACATCCAAACCTCCCCGCCCCATATACCACAACAGCCCTCCAGGCTCATGCCTCCCAGGCTCACATCACATCTGGGCCTCCCCGCCCCATATACCACAACAACCCTCCATGCTCAGCCATTCCAGACTCACGTCACATCACAAGTAGTATAAAAGAAACATAGCAACTGAGCTCTTTGGCCCTAAAACAATGCATTCAGCCTTCACACACAACAAGACCTCACGGTTCCAAAGTACAATGCACTCTGCCTTTATAAGCAAGCGGACAACTCCGACCCTACAAAGACATTATCTTTTATCACACAACTGATTCTCATTTCATCATGAATTAACCGATTCATTATTTACATATTTCAACTACGGGCAACCTAAGCATCAAGCTATCACAAGTTATCACAAGTTATCACAAATTAATTAAACAATTAATTTAATGTCTTTAATTATTTTATCAACAAGCATTAACATACTTCAGGTTTCTTAACCAATTCAATTAAACATGCATACTTCAATCAATTTGATTTTCATCAAATTACAACAACAACAACAATCAGATTCATTAAACATGCCTCTTTAATCTTTTAGACAATTGATTATCAATTAATTTCTGCTTTACGTTTTTTACCAATTTCACATGCTAAACCAAGCACAACAAGCACAGTATAGATATCATACTATCTAACAAATCAAGAGGCTACCTGTTATCACGGTATAAGGAACAACATCGTCATGCGATCGATACCAATTCTTTCATCTGGTTCAAGTAATTATTAGGTTAATTTCATTGTGATCCAATGGGTTAAATCATGTTACCTCTACGATTGCACATAAATAATTAGAGAAGCAAAGAATCCTCTACCTCGAAAGAGTGTCAACGTTCTTTGAACAAGAACAGACCAACGTTGCGGATCTCGATTGTCTCTCCCGCAAGAACTGCATCCACTCGAGGACATCGCGCCGCAATCGCACTAACAAAACAACCAATAAAACTCCTTTAGAAACTTGGAGATCAAGCGTCATCACATGACAAAGAGGAACGGGAGGAAATGGATCGAAGAAACCACAAGAACGAAGGTAGAACATATCTTGGATCGAAGACTAATTGCTACGGATCAAAGGAGGGAAGCTAGAGATCAATTCCTGGCGAAAGAATCCTCAAAACGTCGAAGAGGGGGCTACCGGGTCGCCTGGAACGAGAGAGAGATGGGTGTTGCAGCCATCGGGTTTGACAACCCAAGCGGCTAGAAACGTTTAAAACATACCGCATCGAGGATTTACACGACGTGTAATCCCCTTTCACATCGTGTAATCATCGGGGTTTGGTTTCCGCCGAAAACGCATCGCATTTCTATTTTTTTATTTTTCTAACCCTGATTCATCACACGTCGTGAAACCTATTTTCACATCATGTAAAATCATTACACATCGTGAAGTCTTTTTGCTTCTAGCTTCCAACAACCGAATTCCTCTGGACTTCCTCCAAGTCTCTTCTGAGAAGCTCGGTCTTTGGAAACGTGCAAAGAGTCGATCCACGTGAATCCAGACCCTTACATTTTTTATTCATAAATTTTCAGGACCATGGGGTGTAAATTCATAGTTCGCGCCGTTCTAATTATTATTGCTAATTATATAGATGTATATATTATATTGATGGTATATAAAATATATATTTAATTATCAATTAAATTTAAAAAATAATTATAATTATAATATTATTATTTATATAAAATAAATATATTTAAGATACATAATTAATGTATAATTATATTAAAAAATAATTATATGTATACATATAAAAGGATTTAAAGTATACATTTCTAATTACTTAAATGTAAATATTAATTAAGAATTTTGGTTTGTTAATAATAAACAAAAAAAATTAATTATAAAATTTACAAAAATTTTAAATATAAGTTCATTTTATAAATTCATTTAAAGGTTCAAAGTTGCATTTTTTTCAATTACTTATTTATATATACAACCATTTTTATTCACATAAATTTGTGTGCGCACGCGTCTGAAAAAAACATGTGTTTGTGTATGTGAGTACGCAACACGTGTAAATATCTTACTACATGCAATGTATATAATATAAATTTTATTATAATTTCTATGTTAAATAAAATTAATTGCATATTTAATGAAAATTAATTACTAAATATGGCCCGTGTGTGTCTAATAATAACATTAGTATATAGAAATTTTTAAATGGAAATTTCTAAAATATTGAAAGTTCAATTAATCAATTCATTTAAACATTAAAGTTACAAATCTTTCATTACAATCAAAATATAAAAAAAAAATGTTAATGATTGTGTGGAGGGCATTTTGAATTAGATGCCCAACCCAATTCCCTTCCCACGTGTGGAGAGAGAGGAAGATTGACAGTTCCACACCCATTGCCCAGTACCACACGTGGCGGCCTAACTTGCTTACCCCAAAAACATTTAATCTCCCGAAAGCCACCTTCCCACCTTCCCTTCATCCTCCCCTTCCCATCCCCAAACTTAATTGCATGTCACACCCTTTGTGGTTTCTTTTTACCACATGTGCCCCCAAACTTATTATTTCACCAACAAGCTTTGGGGTTGCTCCACCGCCCATCATGGATGGGATGGCACGGGGGTTGAAATTTGACCATTCATATTTTAAGCAACTCCCTTTTAAATAAAAAAGAAAGCGTCATGTTTAATTGATACATAATAAATGAAGTGTATCTTGCTTCATCATCAAAGGTTTAATATTCGGTTATTAATCATTGTTTTTTATGGATATAATCAATCTCATAGTTTATTTAAAATATCAAATTAACAAAAAAAAACCCATAAATTCTGTTATTTTTACAATTTTCGGTTATTAAAATCAATAACTAAACCCACAAAAAAAATGTATATTAACCAAATAAAATTAACACCCTTTCAGTTTTTTTTTTTAAATTCTGTTTTCAGACACCCAATACAATTTTCGGTTATTAAAATTAATAACTGAACCCACAAAAAATTTCGGATATTAACCCAATAAAATTAATACCTGTTCATTTTTTTTTTAAAAAAAATTATGTTTTCAAATACCCATTTGGTTAACCAACCATTGTCCAATGTAAGTATTTCTCTCACTTTACCAAGTTGAATTGTAAAAAAAAAGTTTAATTTTTACAATAATGTTTTATATTTTAATTTACATACATAACGGTGCATGACATTGATAGGATATTTATAAATTAATTTTATAGATGTATTAAAATTTGGGTACAACCGCGAAAGCGACACACACACAAGGAAAGAAATTACATGCAAATCATAAGCCCGAGGACTTGACCCCGCAAGCTGCCCCTCACCACCCCCAAGCCCTTACCACCCCACCACCAACAGTGTATTGATTAGTAATTTCGCTCAATGGAGTGAATTTTTTTTTTTGCATGTTTTGGGACCACACCACCCCTAATGGGTAAAGTCGTTTGAGGAGTCGAAACGGATATTAAACTTGGGAAATTAATTTGGGTTGGTTTGATGTCGACATTTTCTTTAACTTTGTTATGTTATTAATATGATTAATGCTATATATTACAATACATTTAATTTTTAAATAAAAAATATTATTATTTTAATTCAAATATCTTGAAAATAAAATTATGTTTATTTATCAACCTAGTTATTCAATTCAGACTATGTTACTAAAGTGCATTATGTATATTAATCAATTCTTAAATTATTATTTATCTTAAATAAAAAAAGCAAAAACGTAAAATTTAATTAGTATTTGAAAAAAACATGTGTTAAATCACAGATATTATTCTCACGTATTTATTAATTTTTATGTTTTTATTTGCTTTATATTCTTTTATTCGGATTTATCGTTAATTTAAGAAGCAATCATTAGTCACTTTTTTTTTCTTTGTGAATTCATTTTTTTTACAAAACTGTGCTAGTTTTACAATGTGTTTTTATCAGATATTTTAAAAAAAACGCCGACGAATGATTGGTTAGTGTTTTTAAAAGGCGTCAATAGAAGTCCTACGGCGTATGCCTTTTATCACTTATATATATATTACTAAATATCATATTCTAATATATGAATCTATTTATATTATATAAATTTAATACATTTACTTAAATATATAATTCCTATAAACTGCCTAATCTCTCTTCTATGTGTGGCTCCCACATCCCCTGTTTTTCAGCCTCTCTTTTCACCTTCCATTTTCTCTCCAATTCATATATGAAAAAATCATTTCATTACAATCTATTCCCACTTGCGTCTCATAACTGGCGAGATTCAACTATCTTTCCTTTATCAACTATTCTCTCATTTGTGGACGTTCCAGATGAAACTTCCCTCTCCTTCCATCGACATGCGATCTTATCGCTAATGATTTGTATTTCAATTGCATGAAGGGTACCCTTAGGTGGGTTTCACTAGACTCTTACGTGTGTCTCAGGAAGTCCCTTGCGTCTTTTTTGTATCTGTTGTCTTATGCTTACGTAGAGGTCCTTTGAACTTTATGCAGCTGAGCCTGCAACCTTACCGTAGTGGTGGGCTGACCCTCACGCAAAGCCTCTCCACCCTTACGAGCCACTATACCCTAACACATCACTATTGCGGAGGTGATGACCCTTACGTGGGAGTTGATTACCCTTATGCATGGGGTGTGGTACCTTTACGCGTTTACCCTTACGCATCGGGGGTCCGACTTTGTTACCTTGATGCGGTGGTCCCTTGTACCTTTGCGCATTGGGTTTTATTACCCCCACACAACATTTTAATTTATCTTCACGCGTGAACTCCAACACACATGTCACTCCCACAACGCCTCCTTCCCCACTACATTTTTCACCCTCTAATTTTAATTTTCTGCCATGATTACCGTATCGCATTCACTCTCCAATCCTTTCTCTACTCCACCCTGCACTTCACACATCCACAAAATCCCTAAACCATCATCCCCATTCTTCCTTCGATCCATATCTAAAAACATCGTCTCTTTCAATAGGTAAATAAACACCTGTGTTTGACTCCCTCAAACCCTAAAACTAACTGTTTCAGATGTCCTTTCATTCCACTACCAATATATAAGTTTCGATCCGCATAAGTGATGTTATGTTTTCCTTAAAGGGAATCTCTCAAGTCCTTGAACAGGTATGTTGATACTTCAACTATTATTTATGTCTCATCTCTACGGTTGACAATTTTTACTAGAGCTATTAAATCAGTTTGCATTCAATATTTATTTTCTTCAAGGTTTAGATCATTCCCGCATTTTCATTTTGTTTAAATCAAATGTTTTAAATTAATAATTTGGTTTCTGTAAAGGGTAGCTCTTAATTCTCTAAACAGGTATGTTGACACCTCAACTACTATTTATGTATATCCTTTACATTTGACAATTTTTACTAGAGCCATTAAATCAATATGCATTTAGTATTTATTTTCTTTGAGGTTTGGACGATTCTTGCATTATCATTTGGTTTAAATCAATTACTTTAAATTAATAATTTGGTTTCTCTGCAGTGTGCTATCGCTTTGTTTTCTACTATTACATCTAACATCCTTGTCACGTGCCAAAGATATTTCCTTCCCATCATTCTGTATACAAGACCTCCATTGATTTGGTTATTTTTACATGGTTTTGAAATGTGATTAACTTTGATTACCCTTTTTAATGTTCTACTATTTTTATTGCATTTTACATTGCCCGCCTTCCATTTGTTGAGTCTCATACTCCGCTGTGCTTTTACCTCTACCATTAATTTTGAAGTTCAATTCATTAAATTAGTTATTTTGATCATTTGAATTTTTTTGCTGCCCTTTTACTCCCTTTTTATGGTGCAACAACAAAATAAAATAAAAAATATATATGTCGTGATTGTCATAAACATGAGCGCTCCTTACCATTTAATTAGACAATATGGAGGACATGTCTTAGAATCGTAACTCTAAGGAAGCGAGGCTACAATGGAAGTTAAGAATCTTAGGGAAAAAACTAGCACATCTTAAGGTTCATCAACATTTCTTTCCTATTATTTCCTACAAATTATTTAATAACATATATGTCATCTATATTTCTTACATTCACCACATATTATGTTGTTATCCTAAAAAATATAGGTTCGTGGATTGCCTCAACTTCTTCAGAAACTAATACACAACGCCACAATGACATGTCTGTGGTTTCCTGCTGTGGCATTACCATAGTAAGTGCAAGTTGCTTCCCATTATCGGACTCACGTATTCATGGTAGTTTTATAATATTGTAAATATTCAAAAAACAAAAAATCTATGCCACTACCATCATATAATCCAAATTCACATCTTCATCACCATACTCTTTCCATAGGTAATTGTGTAAATCCAATTCATAACAACCAAGGTTTTTCTATTTCCCTGTTTAAAATACCAAAAACAAAATTTAGGGGCTCTGCAGAAAATGATCCTCCATATGGTATGTTCATTTCATTTATGATCGGAATTTGTTGAATATTTAGATAAATTAAAATTACATGTGACTAACTTCCTATGCTTCTTTCAGTTCCATCAACGATGGCATCTCTTAATATCAATCCATAATCTTATGCAACTACACCTTCTCTGCTTAGTCTTACACATCAAATATATTTCCTTCCAGCAACTCTCTAACTTCTGGAAGATATATGATATTAAGTAGTCACATCCACATGTCATCAACCTTTCCCAATATGTGTTTTAATCAACAATCGTTGTTTTATATTTTTCTCATAAAATTGGTGTATGAATTATACATGGTTCCTTATTATTGTCTTCTGATGTCATCGGTCCTCAAAATTTAAACACATTCAACAGACCATGAATTATTCCTTGAAGATTATTTAGATATTGGAGACCCCGTCAACTATTTCACATGCTATTGTGCTTCATTCTGGTGTGATGAAAAAATTAAGCGGTATTATAGTGATTGTCATCCAAAATTTTCGTCGTGTTGTTTAGTAGGTAAGATAAAATTGGCAGAACTGCATCAGCCTCCTTAATACTTGGCCTCGCTAATTTTCAATGGACCTTCTAAAATTGCCAAAAAAATTCAACATCATGTCTACATTTATAATGTTGTGATTTATTTCACATAAATGGGATGGAGGATCAATAATTTGATCAACATTGGCGGAGTTCCTCATATTTTTAGGTTAAATGGCCAGAACTAGCACCATATTGGTAGTTTACTACCTATGGATGTACAACTACCAAAATTTTCACATTTGTATGTATACAACACTACTAATGAAGTCAAAAACAAAATTCAATCTATTAGGTAATTTCATCAAATTTTCAATCCTTTACATACTATATATTTGTTTGTTATTTATTGATTGATTTCAAAAAAACTATATTCTCAATCTTTTCTCTTTTAGCTCTGACAAATAAAATGTACCTATTAAAGTTAACCCACTTGTTGTGAAAAATAAACAATGGATGTTAGACAAACACAATCCACTGATTCAACAATTCATAATTATTAGGGATTTATTGCATACTGATAATGCTCTAAATTTTAAGCTAGGCTAATTCAACGACGAGGCATGCATTCACATATTTATAGTCTACCAAATTCAAATAAAATTACTATGCTCATAGTTGGAGATATTAAATAGATTAATAGAGATATAGATATTATCATAAAAACACATGATGGTTAATTGAAATGTATAAGTGAACTTCACCCTCAATATATTTTATTGCAATGCCCTTTAATTTTTTCAACCAGTTAGGAAGGATACACTGATAACATTTTCTATAACATTTCTGCAATGACTGAATGTCACAAACCAGATCTGGTCACCACCAATACCAGCACCAAACCCAGCCCGTGACAAGGCCTGAAGGGTGTTCCCTATCCCCACGGGCTTGCACAAGTGCTTGGGTATCAAAAAATCTGGTTTGGGAATGATTTACCCAAGTATAAAAGCATAAAACATAAAAAAACAATCAATAATAAGAATCTGAAATTTTCATGAAAAAAAATTCTTAACAAAACCAGATCTGAATACATTTGTTTAAAGACACTACAAGTGGTCCAAATACAAATAATTACAACATCAAGACATCCCCAAGGATTCCACATGACAAGGGGGTCATCACCCGCAAGCCGTCTCTACAACTCCGCCCCAGCGATGGGGACTAACACCCTGAACTGCCATCACCCTTAACCTTCCCTTTACCTGAGTCAAGCATAATAAGGTCTACTTACACCCAAGGGGTGTAATTAGGGTGTGAGACTAAGCCCAATAGGACACCACCAGATTATTCCAAAGAGCATGCAATACAATGCGAACAAAACAAGCAATTTTAATACATAAGGTGAAACAATGTTAAAATTCCAAGAAATGCAACTTTCAATTGAAAACAGTTTTCAATCCAAGAATTTCAGAATGTTAACAAATTAAAATAAAAATGTTATCTACTATAATGTACTTCCAAACACACCCTAGTATATGGGTAAATACCACAAATCCAATGAGCAAAAAAATCGGGAACACCCCTTGGCACTAGGTTGTCTCGGGCCCTATGTACCTCGTACATCGGTGTAAAGTAACCATAACAAAATCCGTTCTCATGCACGATCCACTATTAGGGAATATACCCATAACCTAGTGTTCCCAAATCATCATCCACATAGTTTAGTTAGAGTTTTCTTTATCCAAATGCTAGGTGAAACAGGGACAAAACCCATCCGGTCTACTAGCCGTACTAGTACACATCCGCCCCACCTAGGTACCTGGGCTTCCCCTTTTGTGCTCAATCAATTTCATCATGCAACATAAATATATTTTCATATAAAACACCACTATTGGTCACACAAAAATAATACAGTAGATATCACATTTTATACCACTTAAAACACACAACAAAACACTTTGATTTTCCATAAAACAGTTTCTCAAAAACCCGCATTGTTTTGCACCCAACACTCCCTGAAAACACCACTTTGCACACTATATGCAAACCTATAAGTTACCAAAACAGAAAAGGAATCCATATACATTTCAATTAAACCAACAAATCAATTTTAGGGCAGACCCATGTGAACCAAGGAATGTAATCTTTATAAAACTTCCATTTTTAAACAAACATGACATTAAAGTTCACAAGTTCCACAACACCATTAAAACCAACTTTCGCAGCAAAAAACAAAAGGGATAAACATTAAAAACAGTATTTTCATCCCTAATACATCCAAATAAAATAAAATAAGTAGTTATAGGGAATCCCCAAAAGAACCAACAAGAGACTTCCATGAAAAAACCTCCAATTTCACCTAAAATTGGCATTAAAAATTCATTTGCATTACAAAAACCACTAAAACTATTTTTTGTAGAAACCATAAAATTAAATGAACATGAAAATATCATAAAAATATAAAGTCAATTCACAGAGATTGCATACATATGGAATCACCTACCAAATTAGTTAAAACCTTGAATCCTTTGTGCGAAAATCAAATCGCACCACCGCCGCACCAAGAGGGACCTAGATCAAACCTAAAACCACAATAAAAGACCAAGAAAACCCAAGGTTAAACCCTAGGTTCGAAACCCTACCACCTGGTCATTTTTCACTTCAAGGATAATGGAAGAAACCCTAAACAAATAGAATGAAACCCTAAGCAATTTAAAAGGGGAATGAAATGGACTAACATACTTGATAAATATTGAATGAATCTTCCCAAAACACCAGTAGCTAAAATTGAAAATGACCAAAATTCAGGGGTTGTTTGAAAAAGATTTAGGAGGTCATTTAAGAACTGTAATGGAGGGAAAAGAGTAAGAATTTAGAGAGTTAAGAAGGGATGAAGTTACCTCTTCAATTTTGGCTGACTTGAGACACCCTATGAAGTTCTGCCCTAATTAGTGATTTCAAAGAGCTCCAAGGAGGGGGGAAATGAAATGGGAGCGTTCCTGGGATTCTTAGGGTCGAAAGGGAGGTGGAGTCACCGAAAAATTCATTATAATGAATAAGATATTAAAAAATTAAAGAAACAATTTAAAACTGGAAAATGGGCTTTCGGGTTGGCCCAATTATTAAATAAAAACCCAAATACCCCATTGTTATGGATTTCTAAGGGGTCCAAATTGCATTTTTGGTGTTAAAAGGTCAGTGGAGGATATTTTGGAAGTGTAATTGGTGAAAAATATTTAAAAATTAAATAGTTATAAAATAATCAAAATCAGTTTTTAAATCTAGAAATGGGCTCTCGATTTGGCCCAAATCATGAAAACTCACCTTTTCCTCTAAAAATGAATGGGAAACCCCTAAAATAAAGAATTAATGGAAATTAAATGAAATTTACCTTTAAAATAAGTTATGTATGTGACAATTCTCCCCACCATGAAAGACTTTCTACCCCGGAAAGTCAATATGAAGCTTGATTTGAAAACAGGAATGGGTACTCTTCCTCGACCCATGACTTCCGCTCCCATGTCTCATGAGTATCACTACCATGCTTCCAACGAACCCGGACCAGCAGAATGGAATTCCCTCAAAGAACCTTGTCTTGGGAGTCCACTATTTGCACCGACCACTCTACAATAGACAAGTTAGGCTCTATCTCTAGTTCTTCCCAACTCAACACATGGGACGGATCCGGGTTGTATTTCTTCAACTGGGAGACATGGAAGACGTCGTGGATGGATATCAACTGAGAAGGTAAGGCCAAACTGTATGACACCTTTCCAATATGCTCAGTGATCTCAAAGGGCCCGACATACCGCGACATCAACTTACCTTGCTTCCCCAATCGATGATGGCCCAGACGAGGGGCCACTTTCAAGAATACCCTATCACCCATAGAAAAATCTAGGTCTCGATGGCTCCGGTCAG
The DNA here is from genome assembly GCA_963277665.1 of Viscum album. Classification (NCBI taxonomy): domain Eukaryota; kingdom Viridiplantae; phylum Streptophyta; class Magnoliopsida; order Santalales; family Viscaceae; genus Viscum; species Viscum album. The sequence continues at coordinate 989,379,362 of OY728164.1, read as the reverse complement.
CATAAGATTTATGACAACTCTGAGCTATCAATAAATGTTTCCGGATTAATTTTACCTTCTCAGATGTCTCCTACACCAGACTCGGCCCCAATAGTGAGGTCTCACCTACCTCAGCCCAACACAGGGGGGACCGACAAGGCCAACCATAGAGCGCCTCAAAAAGAGCCATTCAAATCAAAGATTGGTAACTGTTATTATAAGAAAACTCAACCAATCCCAAATGGGTATTATAGGAACCTCCAAAGTCTATGACACATGCAAGGATCATGTTCTCCAAAATCTGATTCGCTCGCTCTGTCTGACCATCTGTCTAAGAATGGTATGTTGTGCTCATCTTAATCTGGGACCCCAAGGCCTTCTGAAGGCCTTCTCAAAATCGAGAAGTGAAGCGAGGGTCTCTATCTGAGACAACTGCTGATGGTACGCCATGAAGTCTCACAACTTCCTGAAGATACAAATGCCCCAACTCATCCACTTTAGTTTTATCTTTTATCAGAATGAAGTGGGATGATTTGGTCAGACGATCAATCACCACCCAAATGGAATTATTACCCCGAGGTGTACGAGGTAAGCCAACAATGAAGTCCATGGTGACCTCGTCCCACTTCCAGGTAGGAATGGGTAGTGGTTGGATCAAACCGGAAGGCCTTTGGTGCTCTGATTTCACCTGCTGGCACGTGTAGCATCTCGAAACAAAGTCCGCTATGTCCCGTCTCATACCAAGCCACCAAAACTGCCGATAGACATCATAATACATCTTAGTGGAACCCGGATGGACAACCCACTGAGACTGGTGGCTATCCTGCATCACCACCTTCTGCAGAGACAACGACACTACTGAACGGCCCTTGAAGCACAAGATGCCCTCGGGAGACGATGACCAATCATAGGATGTATCCCCACCATGAAGAAAATGCTTCGACTGCTGACAAAGCTCATCACTGGGCTGTTTCCGCTGAATCAACTCTAATAGAGAAGGAGTCAACTGGATGCTCGCCAAGAATGCCCATCCACTGTGTTCCCTGGCCTCCACATGCATCTGAGAAAAGAGCGCCATCAATGACCAATCATCACTAGAATTCTTCAAAGCTTGCACTGGAACTCTTCTGCTCAAAGCATCGGCCACCACATTACCCTTTCCTGGGGTATAGACAATGTCAAAGTCGAACCCTTACAAGTACTCGATCCAGCGACGTTTCCTCAAGTTTAGGTCCTTCTGTGAGAAGATATAGGCTAAGATTTTGTGATCAGAGTAGACCACAAACTTATCCCCAAAGAGGTAGTGACGCCAAGTCTTCAAAGAATGCATCACCGCTGCCAACTCCAAGTCATGGGTAGGATAGTTCTTTTCGTGTGGTCGGAGTTATTGAGAGACATAAGCCACCACGTGATCATCCTGCATAAGCACGCACCCAAGAACCATACCTGAAGCATCACAATAGACCACATATCCCTTTCCAGCTTCTGAAAAAATCAGCACGGGGGCGGTAATCAACTGCCTCTTCAGCTCCTCGAATAATGCCTGACATTCTAGACCCCATACAAACTTCACCCCTTTCCGGGTGAGCGCTGTCATCGGTGAAGCAAGCCGAGAGAAATCCCGAACGAATCGCCTGTAATAACTAGCCAGGCCAAGGAAACTCCTGATCTCGAACACATTGTTTGGATGCTCCCATGACATAACCGCACTAATCTTCTCGGGGTCCACTAAAACCCCTTGCTCAGAGATCACATGCCCAAGAAATTTAACCTCCCTGATCCAGAAAGTTCACTTTGATAACTTTGCATAGAGGCGGTGATCCCGTAATGTACCCAAAACGATCCTCAAGTGATGTTCGTGTTCCTCCTCAGAGCAAGAGTATACCATAATGTCATCCACGAACACCACAACAAAGGAATCAAGGTACTGATGGAACAACCTATTCATAAGTTCTATAAAGACCACTGAAGCATTGGTCAATCCGAAGGGCATGATCAAATACTCAAAGTGGTTGTACCTGCTTCGGAAGGCTGTCTTTGGGATATCCGACTCCTTCACCCTGAGTTGATGATACCCTAAACACAAGTATATCTTTGAGAACCACTTCCCCCCTTCAACTGATCAAACAAATCATCTATTTTGGGAAAAGGGTATTTTTTTTTAATTGTTACCTTATTCAGCTTCCGGTAGTCAATGCACAACTGGAGGGATCCATCAGCCTTTTTCATGAACAACACAGGAGCGGCCTAAGGAGAGATGCTCGGGCGAATGAATCCTTTGGATTCTAAGTCGTCCAACTGTATCTTTAATTCCCTCAGCTCAGTGGGGTCCATGCGATAAGAGGGAAGAGATATCGACTGTGTTCCCGGTGCTAGATCAATCGAAAACTCCACATCCCGCTCTGGAGGCAAACCTGAAAAATCATCTGGGAATACCTCCAGAAACTCATTCACTACATGAGGTAGTGCAAATTTAGGGGAAAGACCATCCTCTAGCATGAGAGAAGATAATTGGAAGATAACACTTCCCAACTCTGGGAGTGGAGGCCCTGCGTGACCTGACCGAGGATCCCATTCTCCACGAAAAACCTGACGACTCCCATCAGGTGCTGTGAAACTCACACGCCGTCTGTAGCAATAGATGTGTGCCTGGAAGTGTACTAGCCAATCCATGCCAACTATTATGTCAAAAAGTTCCATATCTAGAACCAATAGGTCCCACTCCATCTCAACCCCTAACACGTAAAGCACACACGAGGGGCACCTGAGGCCCTGCTCCTTTTTCTTTCCCAGCGGTGTCACCAACTCCATCGCGAAAGACATCAAATCAGTTGGAAAATTCAGCCTGTCCAAAAAATGGGAAGAAATAAATGAAACAGAGGAGCCAGTATCAAAAAGAGCAGTATCTATAGAAGATGCAATCAGAATGGTACCTCGAACTGTCGATGGTCCCGCCTCTGACCCTGCTGGTGCCTGATCCACTGCATGGAGATGTCCAGTATCTACCTGATGACGACCGCTAGTCTGTGGCTGTGCCCTAAACTGGATCTGCCTAGAAGATGATACAACCCTACCACCACGACCAAAAAATCAAGATCCCCCAGTCCTCAGTGACTCGGACTGTGCTGGCACTCCTCTTGAAGCCACTGACCCTGCCCCACTCGGAAGTGGACGTGACACACTGCAGAAGTGCTGTAAATGACCCATTCCTCCACATTGATAACAAGGCTTTGGAGGAAGTGTGCATGCTGGTCGGATGTGACCTGGCTTCCCACATTGGTGGCACACGAGCAATCTCGCATTATAAGCCGCAGAAGAAAACTGCCTGGAAGAGTGGCCTGAACTGCCACCTCCTTTATTCACATGATCCTCCCGCTTCCTTTTCTTCTCTGAGGAGCTGCCACTGCCCACTGCTAATACTGAACCATATAAACCATCCCTGCCTTTCCTATCAATCTTCACCATGGACTCCCAATCAACGACCTCAGCATAGGTCCTTAACTTAGACAAGAACACCTGGGAGTATATCTCTGGTCGCAAGCCTTTCTCAAACCTCTGGGCCTTCGCCTGCTCATTAGAGACAATTTCTGGAGCATACCGAACCAAATCAGTGAAATGGTTGTCATACTCCATCATAGATAGATTCCCCTGAACAAGTTCCATGAACTCTCTAGACCTAGCATAATCTAACACCTCAGGGCAATACTGTTCATTGAAGAAAAACTTGAAATCTCCCCAGCGCATCTGCTTATTCTTCCCAGCCTGAAGCACTGAATCCCACCACTTATGGCTGGGAACCTCCAACAGAAAGGAGACAAACTTCACCCTGAGCTCCTCGGGTGTTTCCAGGAACTCAAACATACACTCGATCTTCTCGATCCATTCTTCTGCTTCCTGGGGTTCTGAGCCACCTCGGTAGGTAGAAGGCTTGTTTTTCAGAAACTCTTGTGATTTATCTTTTCTAGGACCTGTCTCTTTTACCCTAACAGGAATAGGAGTAGGAGATGGTCCCTGTCCTAAATCTTGGATAGCCTGAACCACAACCTCCACGAGCCACTGATCAATCGGTGTGGGAGAACTCTCTCCAGCTTCCTCTTGTGGGCGCGTGGGAGCTTTCCGGGGAGGCATGTTGCTATAAAATGCAAAAGTCAAAAAACAATAGTCAATAACACAATTCTGAAAATTTTAATAAAATACATCAAATATAAATAAACTAAACACATTTCAGTAATAAAAGAAACAACTACTCCACATCCGCCTAATGTCCACATGTGGTCTGCAGCCCACACGTCTCACCTAGAAGTGAAGTCAATCCGTAAATTCCAATATCCCCTGGTGACTCAAGTTCTTCCATGAGAGGTGTGGTCCAGGAACCCTACTCACAACCAAAACCCTGATCCCCGATAGTCATAGCTCCTGTCTATCCCAACTCATCCCAAAATAGTAATATAACTCAAAAACTTTAACCTCCTCTGATACCATTTTGTCACAAAACGGATCTAGTCACCACCAATACCAGCACCAAAACCAGCCCATGACAAGGCCCAAAAGGAATTTCCTATCCCCACAGGCTGGAACAAGTGCCCGGGTATCAAAAAATCTGATTTGGGAACGATTTACCTGAGTATGAAAGCATAAAACATAAAAAAAAACAATCAATAATAAGAATATGAAATTTTCATGCTAAATAATTATTAAAAAAAACATATCTAAATACATTTGTTTAAATACACTAAAAGTGGTCCAAATACAAATAATTACAATAGAAATACATCCCCAAGTACTCCACATGACAAGGGGGTCATCACCCGCAAGCCGTCTCCACAACTCCGACCTAGCGATGGGGACTAACAACCTGAACTGCCATCACCCTTAGCCTTCCCTTTACCTGAGTCAAGCATAATAAGGTCTACTTACAACCAAGGGGTGTAAGTAGAGTGTGATACTAATCCCAATAGGATACCACCATATGATTCCAAAGATCATACAATACAATGTAAACAAAACAAGCAATTTTAATACACAAGGTGAAACAATGTTAAAATTCCAAGAAATGCAACTTTCAATTGAAAACAGTTTTCAATCCGAGAATTTCAGAATATTAACACATTAAAATAAAAATTTTATCTACTGGAATGTACTTCAAAACACACCCTATTATATGGGTAAATACCACAAATCCAATGATCAACAAAATCAGGAACACCTCTAGGCACTAGGTTGTCTTGGGCCCTATGTACCTCGTACCTCGGTGTAAAGTAACCATAGAAAAATTCATTATCGTGCAAAATACACTAGTAGGGAACATACCCATAACCTAGTGGTCCCCAATAATCATCCAAATAGTTTAGTTAGAGTTGTCGTTATCCAAATTCTAGGTGAAATAGGGACAAAACCCATCCGGTCCACTAGCCGTACTAGTACACATTTGCCCCACCTAGGTACTTGGGATTACCCCTTTGTGATCAATCAATTTCATCATGAAACATAAATATATTTTCATATAAAACAACACTAATGGTCACACAAAAATAATACAGTAGATATCACATTTTATACCACTTAAAACACACAACAAAACACTTTGATTTTCCATAAAACAATTTCTCAAAAACCCGCATTGTTTTTCACCCAACACTCCCTGAAAACACCACTTTGAACACTATATGCACACCTATAAGTTACCAAAACATAAAAGGCATACATATAAATTTCAATTAAACCAACAAATCAATTTTAGGGCTGACCCATGTGAACCAAGGAATGTAATCTGTATAAAACTTCAATTTTTAAACAAACATGACACTTAAAGTTCACAAGTTCCATAACACCATTAAAACCAACTTTCGCAGCAACAGACAAAAGGTATAAACATTAAAAACAGTATTTTCATCCCTAATAAATCCCAATAAAATAAAATAAGTAGTTATAGGGAAGCCCCAAAATAACCAACAAGAGACTTCTATGAAAAACCCCCAATTTCACCTAAAATTGGCATTAAAAATTCATTTGCATTACAAAAACCACTAAAAATATTTTTTGAAGCAACCATAAAATTAAATAAAAATGAAAATATCATAAAAACAGAAAGTCAATTCACAGAGATTACATACATATAGAATCACCTAACAAATTAGTTAAAACCTTGAATCCTTTGTGCGAAAATCAAATCGCACCACCGCTGCACCAAGAGGGACATAGATCAAACCTAAAACCAAAATAAAAGACCAAGAAAACCCAAGGTTAAAACCTAGGTTCTAAACCCTACCCCTTGGTCATTTTTCACTTCAAGGATAATGGAAGAAATCCTAAAAAAATAGAATGAAACCCTAAGCAATTTGAAAGGGGAATGAAATGGACTAACTTACTTGATAAATCTTTAATGAATCTTCCCAAAACACCAGTAGATAAAATTGAAAATGGCCAAAATTTAAGTTTTGTTCGAACAAGATTTATGAGGTCATTTAGGAACTAGAATGGAGGGAAAAGATTAAGAATTGAGAGAGTTAAGAAGGGATGAAGTTACCTCTTCAATTATGGCCGACTTGAGAAACCCTATGAAGTTCTGCCCTAATTTGCGATTTCAAAGAGCTCCAAGGAGGGGAGAAAGTCAATGGGAGCGCTCCTAGGATTCTTAGGGTCGAAAGGGATATGGAATCACTGAAAAATTAATTATAATGAATAAGATATTAAAAAAATAAAGAAACAATTTAAAACTGGAAAATGGGATTTCGGGTTGGCCCAATTCTTAAATAAAAACCCAAATACCCCATTGTTATGGATTCCTAAGGGGTACAAATTGAATTTTTGGTGTTAAAAGGTCAGTGGAGGATATTTTGGAAGTGGAATGGGTGAAAAATATTTAAAAATGAAATAGTTATAAAATAATCGAAATCAGTTTTTAAATCTGGAAATGGGCTCTCGATTTGGCCCAAATCATGAAAACTCACCCTTTCCTCCAGAAATGAATGGGAAACCCCTAAAACAAATAATTAATGGAAATTAAATGAAATTTACCTTTAAAATAAGTTATGTATGTGACACTGAATCATCTAAAATTCATAAATCTAAAATGGGGGAGTACTTTGCAGACCATATTCAATTCTGATCAGATTAGAAATCAATTCTGTTACACTTAAGAAAACCACTCCAACAGTTTATTGTTGATGCATACACCATGGTTTAATCTCAACATTCATCGTTTGTAATATTTAATCAAAAAAGTTGTGAGTTGACTTTTACAATGGATTGAAATATGCTTATCCTAGCAGTGAACATGATGAGTCTTCATGTGAGAAACATATTATTTTTCCATCATCCATCATAGGTGGTCTGAGGTATATGATTCAAAATTATCAGGATGTAATGAATTTTTTTAATTAGTTCAGATACTCATATTTTTTTCTAACTTTTACCTACAACCCCAACTAGCCTGAAATATCCCAGTTTGTTAAAAGTCACAATCTTCATCCTAAAGATTTTCCAAAAATACTCTCTAGAGTTTTCAATATTAAAGTTCATCATTTGATGGAAGACTTAAAAGAATGAAATTTTTTCAAAAATTATTTAGTAAGTCATTAAGAAAAAATATATATTTTCTAAATATAGACATAGATGCACACATATAGACATGTGAATTCTATTTCATATTTAACAAATTTTTGACTCATTGTTTTCATGTATAATGAAGTTGTCCAAACTATTGAGTTCCAATACATGGATTTCCTCACATTTATATACCAGTATTCCTACATCCTCAAAATAAACTTTCAACAATTGCTGATATAGATAAAATTATTTCATCTGAAATACCTGATAAATCTATGCAACCAAAGATTTATGATGATGTAAAAAACTTTATGATTCATGGACATTGTGGGGCCACCAATCCTTGATCACCATGAATCAAAAAATAAGATCTACTCAAAGTTCATTCCCAAAAATGTATATTTTCTACTTTTTTGGATGAGTATGGATATTCTATTTACAAAAGATGGGATATATGTATTACAATATCAAAGAATGGAATTGACCTTGAAAATCTTTATGTTTTACTTTACAACCCATCTTTGTTACTTAAATATCAAGATTATATCAACCTTGAAATTTTCAAGCAGTTACGTTCCATCAAATATTTGTTCAAATACATCAATAAAGTCCATGGTCATGTCACTGATTCTCTTTATGGGTATCATGGAAAACATCAAAACAAAATTGAAAATGATGAGATTAAAATGTATTATGACCATTTATACATCTTCCCATGTGAACTTTCATGGTGAATATTTATATTTTACATCCACTATAGGTTTCCTCCTGTTGAAAGTTTACATTTCCATCTACCAAACCAACAACCTGTTACTTATACTGATCACGATGTCATTGAACATATCTAGAAAAAAAATAATAGTCTCTCAAACCATGTTCTTATCCTAATTTAAAGAAAATGTGACCATTCATGAAGTACCAAATCTCACATATGCAGAACTACCATTAAAATTTATCTTCAATACAAGTGATCATAAATGGTACCCTTGAAAATGAAAATTTTCAATAGGAAGGTTTCACTACATACCTGTTGGAGTTGGTTCCCCAAAACCAACTATTTTTACTTTAGATTAATTGTACATTCAAATAATTAAATATTAATATAAATATATTTTTCATATTTATTGTTCTTCTGCATAACATTGATGTGATAAAGTCCTAGAGTATTCGTCTCATTGATAAGGTCGTAGCAGTTCCCCGCTATGATGAGAGCCTTGATATGGTATGATGATATCTCTTAAATATAGTTCTATAGTTGAATAACATACTATGATAGGAAACAAGGTATGTAAACTATTAGGTGTGAGTACTCAGAAGAAAATGAGGTTTCTTATCATGAAGTTCTCACTTGTAAATATCTAAGAGAGGAGATTATGAGAACAAACTCACCAGTTGGAATTTCACATGTTTTGGTGTCATTGGATATTTCTATCTGTGAGCGTGTGTAACGGTCCTTTAACATTAAAATTATTATTAATTCATGTTATGAATCATGTAATTAGATTCAATTTTTAAACCACGATGATAATAGTTCATGGAAAAGTTGGATACATTGGGTGAATCACAAATGACAGGTTATTAATAAGAAGTTGAGGAATGATTTGTCCCTTCCATCTTCATGGAAGTTGATATCTTGGAATTTTGATTTAAATATGACTATCACAAAATTTCCATGGTCATGGTGTAAAAATTATTATTTTAGATAATCATAAAAAGATATATCAAGAAAATAGGTTGATGAAATGGATGTGCAATCTACTTGATGAGATATTGAGACAAAGAAATTATATTACACAGTGAGAATTCGTATGTGGTTGTTAACGTTGCGACATTAAGTTATTTCTCTTGGGTGTCTTAAACCATTTCTAGATAGTAATCTTAGACTTTAGGCAAGCTCTCCTAATGCCAATAAGAAAGAATCTTAAAGGGTCACACAGAAAGTGTTTCCGTTAATCTCGATTAAATTTTATTTGAATTTAATTAATAGAATAAATATTTTTCTCAAGAATGAAGAATAATTTTATTCAAGTTTTATTGATCACATAAATTAAATAAATATTTATCCACCAGATTGTGAATAAAATATAATTATTTATTTTATTGATTATTTAATAAATATTTTTTGAATTAAATATTTTTTTAAGAGAATAAAATAATTTTATTTGGGTATTCAATAAATACTAAGGAGTTTGAACGAACCAAAACCATGTTTGGTGATAAATAATTATTTATAATCCAATAAATAATATTTATCGTTAGTGCATGTTGGTGTGTGATGCAAAGTAATAATATTAATATTATTATGTGACATGGAGTTTTATTAAAGGTTTTAATATTGTTTAAGGGATGACATGAAATAAAAAATATTTTAACCTAAACCCTACCTCTATAAACAAACTGTTATGTCTATTGTGTAGGAAATAAAAAATAGAGAATTGTTGCACATAACAAATTCTTTTTTGACTCATCCATATCTCTCCCTCTCAAGAATGAGAAATGCTAGAGATATTTATTCAAGATCAAAGAACGAGTGATCAATAATGAGAAACACAAGACATTTGATTCACCATGCTAGAACATAGAGATCATTTGACATTGTTCGGAGATCAAATGTGCATGTGTGGATCGCCACTAAAGAGATTCTATCCTCGGATCCTCATAAGCGCAATGAAGGAAATCCAAAAGAGTCTCATTGGATGATCAACATTGACATTGAAGAAAGAAACCTAAGAAAAGGTAATTATTTTCTTTAGATCTAGATAAATTAATTATAAATTCGACATGCAAGATCCAAGCTCATGGTTTTGGGTATAGAAATATTAAAATAATTTTTAATATATCACCCACCACTACACACTTCCACTACAATTGGAACCTGCAAGTGGTATTAGAGTAGTCACGTTTAAATTTGTAATTATTTATTTTATTGTTGATTCATATGAAATTATGGTTGAATATTCATTCCATGTTGTCTATTATTTAATTTGATTTGAATTAACATGTTATCGACATATTAATTATGTTTGTTCAATGTTTCATTTTCTTAAAGGTCAAAGAAAAGATGAAGAACAACCGAATATTCCATTGGGAACTGCCAAATTTTTTCCACAGGATACAAATCACACCATGCAGTTGTTACAAGTGGTGTACGTCACATGTTGATCGACCAAACTATCACACAATTGTCAGATTACATGGTGTGTATACGGTATACACATCACATAGTCTACACGGGTTAATGGTGTAAATCGCGCAGTCTATGTGGTCATTATACATGGTCAAACTACATGAGACCGACAACTCGGAGAATTCATGATACAAACAACGTGTATACGATGTTCATGACATGAAATCCATCAATTCCCACACCTGAGATACATGATGATTCCTCAGAAAATTATCGGGACACACGACATTAGAGATACACAGTGTGTAACTTTCCCACACACGTCTTGTAGACTCTCTCCTGAGAACACGCTGAGTCTTTCAGCGTGTTGCACATGCACACGACATTTAGACAACATGGGGTGTATTTGGCCTGTACACATCATGTGATCCCACTGATATACACTCCGAAGACCTAGATGAGTATCTTGGGAACATGAAAAGTAGATAACATGGAGTGTAGTTGGCATGTACACACCATGTAGTCTGACCGAGTCAACATGCTGAAGCCCCAAGCATGTAACCCAGATACATGAAAACTGAGGTACACAACATGTAGCCAGTGTACACGTTGTGTAGTATCCCATTAAAGGAAATAATTAAAAATTACATTTAATTAAAAAAATTATAGAATTAAAACCTTATTTTATTGATTGTAACACTTTTGTGTGTTTCAGAATTTAATAATAGTTTTAAATAATTTTAAATTTTCAATTAATTTATTGTAATAAATATTTCATTATTGGTTCTTCCATTTATTCTCTATGAATTTTATAAATGATGGGTATCTCTAATTAAGTTTGGATTATCATTAAGATAAAAGAGAATTAATTAATTAATGCAAGCACATTTATCTTAATAATAAAGAACAAATAAAGAAATGAATGCTAGTCGGTTACTTTTGTGTATTTACTGCATGTATGACTGATCATAAGCTTGACCAAGACCCATGTATGTGTTGAAATTTATTTAGTTTAATTTATTTCATGGGTCTTCAATGATTTATTATTAAATTAAAATAATGTCTTATGAGTCATCCCTCCCTCCATTATTATATAGGACCTATATGTCCATGGTTATTTATATAACCCCCTTAACTAATCCTTTGGTTCCCCTCACCTGCATGCGAGTTATAAATACTTGTAATTAATGTAGCATCCCAAGGAACATGGAGGCAGTTCAAGATGGAACCATAATGATGAAAACTCAGTGATACATAGGTGTACAGGTGGAATGTTGTAACTCATGCCAAGACTGACTAATAGAGTTATTCCCTGAGGTCATAAGTTAATTTATTGTCTTTTAAATAAATCAACCGTTAGATAAGATCATGAACATGTCATTTACTTTATTTATTTATTTATATCTATGCATTATTTATTTTATGTACACAAGACCATAATCACACAAATAAATGAATTAATGTGTAGAGACAAAATTTAAAAAAATGGATTATGCATTAATGTTTTATCCAATATGGTTAAATTAATTAAGTAAAATACACTTAATATTAATAAGACATGTAAAGGATAAAACAAGATAAAATTTATGCATAATTAAATAAAATCCCTCAAACTAATATTAATTCAGACTAATCCTTCCATGAATTTATTAAGAATTAAACCATAGAAATAAGTGTAGTACATGGCCAAAGTCTAGATACTTACTTTTATCAGGGAGTTCTTATGAGTTTTTTGGGTTGAATTAACTGAACTTTATTGAGTTTAATGGCCAAACTATATTCAATGAAAATTTGGAGGTAAGTGTTGAGGAAATCCAAGTCAATATTTTAGGATAGGGGAATTCACTCAACATAACAAGGAGATGTAAGCCTGAAGTTGGCAAGATTGCCCGCCAAATTACTTTCTTATGGATTTCATGGCCTGATGCACACCTGTCTTGGGGTGTGGAAAAAAATTCTATTTACTAATTTAAAATATAATATAGTGGTTAACCTAGGTTGTCTCCCGATGAGGAGTGCACACAAAATAATTTGTCACTTTTTATTTAGAGAAAACGTTGGGTGTTTTTGAATTTTTTTGGTTTTAAAATCAAAGAGAGAAATGAAACAAAAGGAAGAAATTGAGGAAGTGATTTAATACAAATATTTAATTCAAATGATTTAAAAACTATTTTATGAGATGGGTGATCAAGTCAGGGTTGGTTTTATAATTGCAATACTATCCTTGTTCCATTTAATTCAATCCTCTTCTGCTAAGTTGATTTAAGTGAGATTCCATAATTAGTTCAACTCACTTATTTGGTTAAATGGTTTAACAAAATTCTATTTTGTTATAAACTTCTTCCTTTGTGTGATAGATTTGTAGTGAACACCCCCAATTATATAAGGCAATTCCCAATCGGGTATTGTTTATCCTAAATAATCCTGAATATTCACCACCCCTCCCACACGTACTAGCGATCGCTAGGTACTTCACAACTAATCCCTGATATTTATTCTATAAAATATATACCAAAATCTAATTTAGGGATAAAATTATCATTTATCAAAGCAATAATAAAAACAGAATATAAAATCGAATACGATCGCATAAGATAATAAATTCTGTTTTTAGAATTTGAAAACAACTTCACAGAACAGAGAGAGAGAGATTTTATTCCATCAAATGTAAGAACTCAAAGCATTACAAATATAAAACCTTCCCTCCCCCAATCACCTCATATGTTTACCCCACCATGGTAAGGGTAATTGATATGAAAGGGGAAGAAGAAAGCATTATGGAACCTGAAGAAAGAAAGAGAGAAATGAAGAACTCAAAAATAAATCCTCCAAAATCTGTCTACCATAAGTTCGCTTCGGTTCTTCCATCTCCTGGCCGAATGAGTCCAAGTTCCCTTCTTATAGGAGGTTAGTAATGAAGTTGGACATCCACCCACGAAGTTTGAATGCATTTGGAGCCGTGTGGAAGGAGTTATGGCCGATTTAGTAGACTTGACTTATTCTGGCCGCCGATCACTATTCCACCATCCCAACTTTGACCGTTTAATTTGAGGCATTAATGAATGAATTTATTTCTGATATTTTTAGATAATCTGACCCTTATAGTAGGCTTTCTAACCCAGCTCGAACCAATGAATTTGGAGGCCGGTGGTCCAAGATATGGTTCATTGAATGTGGTGTGGTCCATTCTGCCGGCCAGAAGAAGTGTTCACATTGACCGAAATGTTTGGGCATGTTGGAGTTCGAATTATCTTTTGTTCCTGAAGACTTATATGTATCCCACGAATCATGAAATCATAAAAAAAAAAATGAATCAGGTGAATTGGATACAAAATGTATGAGTTATGTTCTAAATACAGAGGCAATATAAATCTGTTTAATGTCCAGAATTAACCACTTTTCACATTTAAGCTCGAAACTCACCAACAATCATAAAATGATGCAAATAAAATCAAATTGATTAATGTGAAGTGATTAAATCAATTAAAAACATATGTATAAATATGAAAATATTATCTCTGTCAATTCCCCCACACTTAGCACTTGGACTCCTGGACAAGTAAACATCGACATCAAATCATAGTAAATTTAAAACACATATTCATGAGATCCACTAATTTAATACCAATAAACAAAAGATATCATGCCTCATAAAACAATATTATTTCAAGTTCATAATTTTATATTATTAAATATATTTACTCTTAATTTATCCTCCCATGCACACAAAACACTTACCTAACATACATTTTTTTTCTCATCACACAAATATCAATTTTCAACAATGTCTTTCTCATCCAATACTCATGCAAGGGTCACCATAGGCTTGATAAATTCCTACATCTTCACCCGATGTGAGTCAAGAACATATGTATATCATGAGGACTTTATAAAGGTTGTTCTGTGGATTTAGGTTGGTAGGATTTAGATGTGAAAAATTCTGTGGCTGAATAAGGAGTGCTTGGCTCTTTTTGAAGTAAAATTGCATTATTCTAATTTAAACTTAAATATGGTATCCTCATCACTCCCCTTTGAAGTAAATAAGCTCCACTAGAATGAAAAATCAGTGAAATTTTACACCATTCATAATTTCAGCAACAATATTTTCAATTATCTCAAACATGATTTTTCTTGAAAGCTCCAGATTGGCACGACTTTTTTTCTCCGTTGGAAGCTCTAGAAAGGCACAACTTCTCATACATGAAAGCTCCAAAAAAGGAACAACTTTCAACTGAATGATTTTTTTTAGTAATAAGAACATCTCTTCAACATTTTAGTTTCCACCCAAATTATCTCCAAATGATGTAGTACAACACAAGACAGCTTCCCCCACACTTAAGTTCAACTAGATTATGCAATTTCACTTCTAGAGCAGGTTGGATAGGGAAAATTGGCTTGTATTGTGGCTAACCTAACAGGATGTTCATGGCTTCTATGGGCTACAAGGATTAAATGTACAAGGTGGGACATTATAAAAAGGATTATTTATAAAAGGGGGATTTAAAATCAAAGAAATTCCCCAATCATTTAAAACACATGTACCTCAAACCCTCAAGTTTTGATAGGAATAAATCAAATTCTGGTTAAATCAAGCACGGTATGGTTCTATCAAGAAGCGAGGAAAAAGAAAAGAGTATGAAAAATAGGTTTATAAGCCTCACAGGAAAGTGATTTCAAATATAAGGACAGTGAGATGTGGTATGAGATTCAAAATTCTGAGTACTTTTCATGAAATTCATAAATAATTGAACTTGAAACAAAGTCATTTTCATCATTCATTTAAGCTCAGTTTCATGGAATAAATTGTCTCACTCAAGGAAATGGGTTTTAAAAATATCAATGAGATTCATTTTATCTCAAAAGTTTCAAAAACACACAAAATTTTGAAAAAGAAACAAACATATTGACTAAAAAAGTTTTTTTAAATAAGAAAACAGACAACAAATGGAAATCCTAACTATAAAGGTTCCCTCCCCCACACTTAAATGATGAAATGTCCTTAATGAATTAAATTGAATTAAACATGTAATATGATTTTAAATTGAATCACTACAAGAAAGAAAGTGTTAAGGAGAGGTACAACCTGATGGATTTATTGATAAACGGGTTGGAGGAGTGTTATCTCCTCCATTGGATCTGATGGAATGGTCCCAAGGAATTTCTTCAACCAATGACCATTAACAGTGAATGGATTATTCTCTTGATCCTTCATAATCTGCACCACACCAAAAGGATATACATGAGTAACTATAAATGGACCTTCCCATCTAGAACGAAGTTTACCTGGCATAAGCTTGAGTCTTGAGTTGAATAACAACACTGTGTCTCCAGGATGGAAGTTTTTTGGTTGGATCAGTTTGTCATGAGCCACTCTTGTTCTCTCTTTGTAAATCCTGGAGTTTTCAAAAGCTTCCCTTCGAATCTCTTCCAGCTCCTGTAACTGTAATCTTCTCTCCTTCCCAGCGCTTTCAAGATCCAAATTTATCTTCCTCACAGCCCAGTATGCCTTATGTTCCAATTCCATAGGTAGGTGGAATCTTTTCCCATAAATCAACCTATATGGACTCATTCCAATTGGGGTTTTGTAGGATGTCCTATAAGCCCATAATGTGTCTTCCAACCTTTGGCACCAATCCTTCCTATTTGGATTAACAGTCTTTTCTAAAATTCCTTTAATTTCCCTATTGGACACTTCAGCTTGTCCATTCGTCTGTGGATGATAGAGAGTTGATGTTTTATGATGCACCCCATATTTCTTCAGCAAAGCCTCCATTATCCTATTACAAAAGTGAGTCCCTTAATCACTAATGATTTCTCTAGGAACTCCAAACCTACAAAATATGTTAGTCCTGACAAAATCACAAACCACTTTAGCATCGTCAGTCCTGGTGGCTTTTGCTTCCACCCTTTTGGAAACATAATCAACAGCAAGAAAGATATAATAATTTCCAAATGACATTGGGAAAGGCCCTATAAAATATATTCCCCAAACTTCAAATATTTCACAAAAATTAAGTGGTTGTTGGGGCATTTCTTTTCTCTTAGAAATATTTCCATAAAACTGACATTTTTCACACCTTTTACAAAATTCATGAGCATCTTTAAAAAGGGTGGGCCAATAAAGTCCAGATTCTAAAACCTTCCTTGCTATCCTTTGAGGTCCAAAGTGGCCTCCACAAGCTAATGTGTGGAAAAACTCAAAGACAGAATTAATTTCACTTTCAGGCATACATCTTCTTATTACTTGGTCATTGAAAATATTCCAAAGAAATGGATCATCCCAGATATAATATCTAGATTCAGATTTCATCTTTAGAATTTGGTGGGAATTTAAATGAGATGGGACTTGAGATGTTACCAGATAATTGACCATATTGGCATACCATGGAACTTCACTGTTGATGGCGTAGAGTTGTTCTCCAGGAATCTCATCATTAAGTGGGTTTTGGTTTGGTATTTCGCCTTCAGCGGTGTGGGGTAGTCGACTTAGATGGCCAGCCACCTGATTTTCACTTCCCTTTTTATATTTAATTTCCAAATTGAACTCTTGTAAAATTAGAATACATCTTACTAGACTTGGCTTTGCATCTTCCTTCTTCATTAAATACATGAGAGCTGCATGATCAGAAAAAACAACAAATTTAGTACCAAGAAGATATGATCGAAATTTATCTAGTGCAAAGACAAATGCAAGGAACTCCTTCTCGGTGGCTGTGTAATGTATTTGTGTAGCATCTAAGGTCCTTGATTCATATGATATTACTTGAGGATTTTTTTTCAATTCTTTGTGATAGAGCTGCTCCCACTGCTTGGTTGGATGCATCACAAAGCAACTCAAAAGGATAATCCCAGTTGGGTGGTTGCATTATTGGAGGTGTGATCAACCTTTGCTTCAGTTCATCAAATGAATTCTTGAATGAATAATCAATATTAAAGTAAGATTCCTTAAGTAGTAATCTTGAGAGAGGGAGAGAAATCTTACTAAAATCTTTGATGAATCTTCTGTAAAATCCTGCATCTCCTAAAAATGATCTAACATGTTTTAAATAGGTTGGATAGGGTAAGGAATTTATTACTTCAACTTTTGATTTATCAACCTCAATCCCTTTTTGTGAAATTATGTGTCCCAAAACTATTCCCTTTTCAACCATGAAATGACATTTTTCAAAATTTAAGACAAGATTCTTTTGAATGCATGTTTTCAAAACTTTTTCCAAATTTCTTAAGCAATGATCAAATGAATTACCAAAAACTGTGAAATCATCAAGAAATACCTCCAAGCATTCCTCAATATGATCTGAGAAAATACTTACCATACACTGTTGAAATGTACCTGGGGCATTGCATAGCCCGAAAGGAATCCTTTTCCAGCTAACCTTTCTAGCATTTGATCGATGAACGGAATAGGGAAGTGGTCTTTTCGGGTAACTTGATTAAGCTTCCTATAATCTATACACACTCCCCAACTATTTTTTACTCTCATGGGGATCAATTCATTTCTTTCATTTTTGACAGTTGTTAGGCCGGTTTTCTTTGGGACTACATGAATGGGGCTAATCCACTAAGAATCAGAGATTGGGTAAATGATGTCAGCTTCTAGCAATTTCTCTATCTCTTTCTTTACAACCTCCATGATTGTGGGATTGAGTCTTCTCTGAGGTTTTCTAACTGTTCGGGAATCATTTTCTAAAAATATTCTATGAGAACAGACCTTGGGATTGATTCCAGGTATATCACCTAAACTCCATCCTACAGCTTGGACATTTCTTTTGAGTAGGTCAATTAGAGTTTCCTCTTGTGAATGGGATAGGTTATTGGAAATTATTACTGGAAATTTTTCTCTCTCCATTAGGTAAGCATACTTCAAATCACTTGGCAATGGCTTAAGTTCAAGACATGGGGGTTGTTCAAGGGATTCTATTGAATTAAGGTTTCTTGTTCCTAAGGCTGGAATCTCTAGTATAATCTCATTTTTATTTAAAAAATCATCAAAAAATCAGATTTTACCTCATACTTTAATATGAGATTAGGATTTTTAGGTTCTTGGGAATTGGAATTTTCAAATGAAGAATGTTATCCTAATGATAAGAAGTCAATAAGCATACCTGAATCTTCAATTGGTTCTATACCTTCTTCATGGGAGATCTCATAAAGTGAGTGATTACTGGAAGGATGCTTTATTGCATCAAGAATGTTGAAGTGTACTGTACTATCTCCAAGTTCCATTTTGAGTGTTCTTTCATGGACATTGATGATAGTCCTTGCTGTTTTAAGGAAGGGTCTCCCTAGGATGATGGGAGAGGGGCCTGAAGCTCTATCTTCTTCCATGGTAAGTACATAAAAGTCTGCTGGAAAGATCAATCCACTTACTCCAACGAGTACATCTTCTATAACTCCAGCTGGGAAAAAGGTGGATCTGTTTGCTAATTGGACCACCATTCAAGTTGGTTTTAGTTCTCTGATCTGCAAGGATGAAAATATTGAGTGAGGCATAACATTTATTGAAGCTCCTAGATCACATAATGCATCAGTAAAATTTAAAGAACCAATAGTGCAGGGAATAGAGAATGTCCCTAGATCTTGACATTTTTGTGGTATCATTGGTGTGATTAGTGCTGAGACACTTCTTCCTAAGCTGATTCTCTCATTTCCATCCAACCGCCTTCTTTTTGTGCGTAACTCCTTCAAAAATTTTGCATACTTAGGGATTTGTTTGATTACATCTAGTAGTGGGATATTGATCTCAAATTTTTGAAAAGTTTCCTGGATTTCTTTTTGAAGTCTCCCTTCTTCAACCTTATTTGACTCAACTAATGCATATGGGAATGGTGCTTGGATATCCTTTCTCTCCCTTTGTTGTTTTTGCAACGGTGTTTCTGGCCTTTCCTTTCTAAACCTGATTCTTTCTCCTTTGTTTTCTTGGTCTACTTCTTTTGGATGGATGTGTTGTTCTTCATTAGGTTTCTTAGAATCATCATCCTCACTTTGTTCAGGTAACATTATCTCTTTTCCACTTTATGTTGTAATGACGCTCACGCTTTCTTTGGGATTTGGAACTGTTTGTGCTGGGAGTTTTCCTTGATTTTTGGTTAGAATATCCATAAGGTTGTCAAATTTATTATCTAAATTTTTCACTGTCTTCTTTAGATCTTCAATATGCATTTCTTGGTTGTACTTATGAGAACTTGTTGAAGGTTTTTCATATGTTTTTTGCTGGTATGACTGTTTATAGGGTTGTTGGAATGGGGGTGGATTCTGGTATTGCTGCTGCTGGAATGGAGGTTGATTTTGGTATTGATTTTGAAATGGAGGCCTATCCTGGTTGTATTGAAATCCATATCCTTGTTAGGGTTGACGTGGTTGATTTGACTGGATTTGCCTTTCTTGATAGGCATCTGCACAATTTTCAGTCCCCTGCACTTCTGGACATTGATCAGTGTAATGATAACTAGAAGAGCATAAACCACATACCTGATTCGGGCCTTGTTGTTCCTTCACTTTGTTCACAACAAGTTATCTCATCACACTAGTCATTTCCTTAAGTGTTGCTTTAAGTAAGGGTGAGGATGAATCAGAAGTTCTTACCTCATGGATGCCTCTAGTGCTCGTACCTCTAGTTCCGAATTGCTGTGAGTTTTTCTCAATCTTCTCAATCAGGCCTCAGACATCTGCTGGTGACTTTTCGATCAAGGCTCCTACATATGAGGCGTCTAGTAAATTGCGATCATTGTCGAGCAATCCTTGGTAGAAGAACACAAGAAATTGGTTCTCTTCCATTTCTTGGTGTGGGCATCTTACACAAAGTTTCTTGAAACGTTCCCAGTATTCGTAGAGAGTCTCTCCAGTCGATTGATGCATGACATAAATTTCTTTTTTTATTGCTGTACTCCTTGATGTAGGGAAGAATCTATGCAAGAAGATCATTTTGAGATCTTCCCAATCATTTATCTCCCCTGTTTGGAGATTTTAAATCCATTCTTTTGCTGCTCCCTCAAGTGAGAAAGGGAATGCCCTCCACTTTACTTGCTCTTCTGCGACTCCTCAGGGTTTGAAGCTGGAGCAGACATAAGTGAACTCTTGGATGTGTCGATTTGTGTCTTCACCTGCAAGACCATGAAATTTTGGTAGAACTTGAATCATATTAATGCGTAGTTCAAAATCATTTTCAATGTCAGGGATAGTGAGTTGGTTATTTTGATTAGCAAATTGAGGTGTGCAAAGATCATGCGGAGTTTGATTGGGATTATCAGCCATTATTGTAGCTTCAGAGTGATCACTTGAAGTATCACTTGAATCCGTGAGGTTTATTTCTTCAAACTCTCTTTGAAAATTTTGTTTTCTCAATTGGGTTATTGTACGATCAATTTTGGGATCAAATTCAATTAAAGGGTTATTTGAACTACAGGTCATTCAAGAAAGTTTTTTGTTTGTTTTTTATGTTTTGAGGCACTTCCTCCCCAGAAACGGTGCCAAGTTTGACTCACACCTGTCATGGGGTGTGGAAAAAACTTCTATTTACTAATTTAAAATATAATATAGTGGTTAACCTAGGTTGTCTCCCGATGAGGAGTGCACACAAAATAATTTGTCACTTTTTATTTAGAGAAAACGTTGGGTGTTTTTGAAATTGTTTGGTTTTAAAATCAAAGAGAGAAATGAAACAAAAGGAAGAAATTGAGGAAGTTATTTAATACAAATATTTAATTCAAATGATTTAAAAACTATTTTATGAGATGGGTGATCAAGTCAGGGTTGGTTTTATAATTGCAATACTATCCTTGTTCCATTTAATTCAATCCTCTTCTGCTAAGTTGATTTAAGTGAGATTCCATAATTACTTCAACTCACTTCTTTGGTTAAATGGTTTAACAAAATTCTATTTTGTAATACACTTCTTCCGTTGTGTGATAGATTTGTAGTGAACACCCCCAATTATATGAGGCAATTCTCAATCAGGTATTTTTTATCCTAAATAATCCTGAATATTCACCACCCCTCCCACACGTACTAGCGATCGCTAGGTACTTCACAACTAAGCCCTGATATTTATTCTATCGAATATATACCAAAACCTAATTGAGGGATAAAATGATCATTTATCAAAGCAATAATAACAACAGAATAGAAAATCAAATATGATCGCATAAGATAATAAATTCTGTTTTTAGAATTTGAAAACAACTTCGCAGAAGAGAGAGAGAGATTTTATTCCATCAAATGTAAGAACTAAAAGCATTAAAAATATAAAACCTTCCATCCCCAAATCACCTAATATTTTTACCCCACCATGGTAAGGGTAATTGATATGAAAGTGGAAGAAGAAATCATTATGGAACTTGAAGAAAGAGAGAGAGAAATGAAGAACTCAAAAATAAATCCTCCAGAATATGTCTGCCAGAAGTTTGCTTCAGTTCTTCCCTCTCCTGGCCGAATGATGCCGAGGTCCCTTCTTATAGGAGGTGAGTAATGAAGTTGGCCATCCACCCACGAAGTTTTAATGCATTTGGAGCCGTGTGGAAGGAGTTATGACCTATTTAGTAGACTTGACTTATTCTGGCCGCCGATCACTATTCCACCATCCCAACTTTGACCGTTTAATTGGCGGCCTTAATGAATGAATTTATTTCTGATATTTTTAGATAATCTGACCCTTATAGTAGGATTTTTAACCCATCTATAACCAATGAATTTGGAGGCCGGTGGTCCAAGATATGGTTCATTGAATGTGGTGTGGTCCATTCTGCCGGCCAGAAGAAGTGTTCACATTGACCGAAATGTTTGGGCATGTTGGAGTTCGAATTGTCTTTTGTTCCTGAATACTTATATGTATCCCACGAATCATGAAATCCTACAAAAAAGGAATCAGGTGAAATGGATACAAAATGTAGGAGTTATGTTCGATATACAGAGGAAATATAAATCTGTTTAATGTCCAGAATTAACCACTTTTCACATTTAAGCTCGAAACTCACCAAAAATCATGAAATGATGCAAATAAAATCAAATTGATTAATGTGAAGTGATTAAATCAATTAAAAAAATATGTATAAAGATGAAAATATTATCTCTGTCATGGCCAAAGGCTAGATCATTAAGAAAATTAATGGGGATCCTTGCCACTAGAATGTCCAAGCAACTAAACATTCTAAGTTTAATGGAGAGGGCTGTTGAGACTTGATAAAATAGTGGGAGAATTAATAAAATTAAATTATTATTATTTCTCACATAATTTTTAATCAAGTAAAGTACTAATAATCTATTTTAATTATTGTTGAGAAATAGAAAACACAACTACGAAAGCAGTGAAATCATTCCTTAACTCTGGGTATGTCCTTAAAAATAAACATTTTAAGATGTGGTACAATCATTTATGAGATTAACTATTATAAAAAAAATTGTATTATGTGTTGGAATCCCCTATTCATGTTCTTCCACCCTAGTAGGTGAGAAAAAGTGAAATGGAAACCTACCAGGGATACATTGAGGATGATTATTATGTAATTTGTATTATATTATCAACTATGACTAGAGAGTTGATGATACAACATAAATAAATGAATGCTTACACCATAATAACACATATCCATTCTCTTGAGAAATATAAGGAAAGTCTTGAAACAAAACTAGAAAATGAACCTATAACCATACTTTTATTTTCACAGTTTGGAAAACCATGACCGTAGGCATCCTATAGCCACAGTAACATGAAACCATGGTAGTAGGTTTCACTAGAACACAAAAAATACCTAGGAAATTTGTGGGAAAGGGATACTCCCATGGTTTAGTAAACTATGGCCATAGCCACCTATGGCCACGGTTTAAACCATGGTCATAGCCACCTATCGCCACAATTTAAACCATGGTCATAGTCACCTATCACCAAAATTTAAACCATGGTGATTTCCACCTATTACCATAATTTAAACCATATATGTATCCACCAATTTCCATGATTTAAACCATGGTCATAGCCACATATTTCCACAGTTTAAACTATGTCCATAGCCACCTAAGACCACAATTTGAAACCGCAACGATAACCACATATTTCCACATTTTCAATCCATGGCAATAAGTATTTTATTTTTTAAATGATTAATAATTATAATTATATATATATTTTTATATGTATATATATAAATATAAAAATATAAAAATATAAATATAGTCAAGTTAAATGTAGTGGTAAAGTGTTGGAAGAATATAGACGAGGTCAGAGGACCAAACCTCACTGGAAACATTTTTTTAAGGCTACATACATGGTTTCAAACCTTGGAAGTAGCCTCCTAAGGCCACAGTTTGAAACCATGGCCATATCCACCTAAGGACATGGTTTGAAACCATGGAAAAATCCACCTAGAACCACAATTTAAACCGTGGCCATAGACACCTATTTCCACAGTTTAAACTATGGATATATACACCTATTTCCATGGTTTAAACCCTCGCTATAGCCACCTATTTACATTTTTTAAACCCTAGCTATAGCCATCTATTTACACAGTTTAAACTGTGTCTATACCCACCTATTACTATGGTTTAAACCATGGCTATAGGTCAGACCCTATTGTAATGACTATAGAGTCCACAAATCAAGTAAACAGTGTCCTTAGGACATTACCATGGTTTTTTAGACTATTTCCATGGTTTCAAAACATAGAAATAGGCTGATTTTTTAGTTGTAAAGTAAATAAGATTGTTAATGAACTATATTAATGAAAAATGGAAGAAGGAAATATTGCTACTAATCATGCTTATAAAATGATGGGGTATATTGATCGATTAGTGAAATTGGGCTTCTACTTGGATAATAAATTATCCATTAATATTATTTTATTATCCTTAACACCAAGATTATCCTTATTTTTCCAATCTTAGATAAACAAAATGGATAAGTTTCTTAGAAAACTTTTGTCCATACTTCTCCAATAAGACAAGGATTGGTTGAAATCTATTTCTCTACCCCTTATGGTGAAAGTTTTGGAAGAAAAGGACGAAGATCCTATGGATAATACACAACCAAAAGACCCTTCATAACATCCTTAAAATAGAAAAAGGATTTTAGGGTAGAATAATGAACAAGAGGATATTTTCTTCTCATGTGTAAAGCTTGGACATTGGAAAATAAATTCAAATGAATTGAAGAAGCAAGAAGTTGCATCCAATTCAGGTATATTAATTAAGTTTCTATTCATCACTTGTATATTAAATGAAATATTCTTATAACATACATGTATTTAAATACAGGAAATGAGAAATAATATATGGGTTATAGAGTGAACTCAAAAGGAGATGAGAAATAGTGATTCCTATGTCATCCAAGGGGAGCTTGATACTTCTCATCGCTAAATAGATTGATTAAATTTTTTAGTAAGTGTTACAAAAACATTTATCTCGATGTCTAGATAGACATAATGAGACATTATTTCACATTTGTAATAAATGTTTTTATGGTACTTTAAATTATAAACTATTAGTTCAGTAACTCTTGAATAACATATATCAGTTGCAAGGAATGATGAATATAAAATATAATACTATACATAAAGGTACATCACAAAGATTTTAAAATTGGTTCAACATGTCCATGTGGACTATTCTAATGTTGAAGGTAACTTTATATACTACATGATATTATTTAAGAAATTTTAGAAATGATCACTGAAGTAAATGAGCGCAATTAGTAAAGATAAAGGAATCTTTGAGCTCTCTTATCAAAGAACATCTTATCCAAGTAATAATTGACCATAAATGTGGAGTAAAGGTTATACCAAACTCACATTTCCTTATATACATCAATGAATTGATTATAATAAAAGAAAGATTAATGATGAGTCTTATATATATAGAAAATATTCCATTATACCATCAAAGACATATTTTGAAAATATAAGTGAAACAAGTAACTATATAACAACTATATTGTCTAATGGATATCATATCAATTACAATATTATAAGAATATATTAGGAAACTAACATAAGTGTTTGTTAAAGGAACATTTTTTAAAAACTGTTCTTAGATACAGATGAATATTAAAACATTAATGTGCATATATTTTAATGATCTAATAGCCACTAAGGATATTAACATCTAGTCAAGATCGACTATATTTCTATAAAGTAATACTATCTCTTTGAAGATAATGGAAGCAAACTTAAATCCTATGGGTTAAGGCTTTAGATTCACATAAGTTGACATAGGAATATTGGACTCCACTAGGCTTAGTAGGAGGAGTAGTTCCAGAGACACATACTACATTAGAATTCATAACCAAAGAGGTTGTTTATCTTCACCGTTGTGGGTGATACATGTATTATTATTTTATAATAATTATTCTTATAAATAAGCAGTAAATGGTAATATGCTAAGATTTACAAGTATATATAAATTCAAGTAATGGACTCTATGTATCAAGATTCAGGATTCTGTATTTTGAATTAATTCTAAGACTTAATACTTCTGGTGAGTATTTAATAAAAACTGGGTATGGATGGTATATGATAGTACCAATAAAACATGATTTATTATTGAATGTTTAGTTTATGACAAAACTTATTCACCTATCATCATGAATAAACACAATTTTGAATTATAATTTTCAAATCCTACTTCTATGATCATCATATTGGGATATTTATTTTCAACACCACATCATTTAGATAAATCCTTATGGAATATGTCTATATGATGCGATCAAAATAATACCCTATGGTATATGTATACTAGGAATAACTAAAAGGGTCGGTGACATCAATAAATTTCAATAATATGTATATATTACATAAATTAATTTATGAATAAATCATGTAGAGTGATCATAAGATATTCATTTGGAAATGAATGAGTGACATGTATCTTAGACTGGTTAGTGGGAGTGCTATAAGTATTTAAAATAAATATGTTAATAAAATATGAAAACATTTGTTATGTCTATAAGTTTGTTAAAACTAAGAAATGGAATTTCTCTAAGTTTTAATTAATGTAACATCAATGTTTAGGGGAATAAGATCTATAAAAATTGGATCTATGTATTTTATTAATATAGTCATAGTATATATATTAATAAAGTTTTGAAAAATAAAAGTTGAAAAAATTAAAGATTTAATTGTTATTGGCATATAATCCTTCAATCAGAACATACATAGGAATTGGAAGTGATTATGAAGATTAAAATATTTTCACAAGATTAAGTGCTAGGAATTAATCTCATGTGTCATGATATGTACTGAAATTTGATATTACTGATGCATAAAACATAATAGTTTAATATAAAAATAATACGACATAATTTCATAAACTTACAGTTATAACTATCTGACAGTACTTTGAAAAGTAAAATTTGACGAGTTCCTAGTTTTTGGTGAAGTGAGAATACTAGTGATCAATGGAATTGAAAAATTATATTTATTTAGTTCAATTTGATCTAGTATCACTGATAAAGCTATAGTAATATGAAATAAAAATTTATTACATCCATTGGTTTCCATATTTATAATATTCGAGTATTTTTCAGTTTCTAATACAACTTAAGAAACTATTTAACGACATCTGTTATGATTTTGGGTTATACCAAAAGAATGAGGTTTATCATTTTATGATAAACTATGACTATGGATTTAGTTGGGATATCCGGGTTCTAACATGGGAACAAGAGGTGGATACTTGGTTAAATTAATACTTGAGGTAATTTCTCAATATTGTTATGTTACAGCAAACAGATATTCCTCAGAGACATGTGTCTTAACCAACCCAAGACACAAAAACATGTTAGGCCTAGAATCTATAGCCATACTTAGTAGAATCATGTTCAACATGTGAGTAATAACCTATCATTATTATTTAATCTAGTGAAAGTGGGAGTTTTTTGGAGTTGATACCCTAGAACAAAATAATTTGTACTTTAGGTTACTTATATATTCAAAGAAGTGAATATTAATATAAATATCTTATCACATATTGATTTTCCTTTATCATAACATTGATGTGATAATGTCTTAGATTATATCTCGCATTGATAAGGTTTTATCGGTTCCCTCTATGATGATAACATTGAGATGGTGATATCTCTTAAATGTATTTTTTTAGTTGGATAACGTACTATGATAAGACACATGGTATATAGACCATCAAGTGTGAGTAATCATAAGAAAATGAAGCTTCTTATCATGAAGTTCGCACATGGTAATCTCCAAGATAGGAGATTATGAGAAGAGATTCATCAATATGAATTTTGTATGTTTTGGTGTCATCGGGTATTCCTATCTACGATCATGTATAATAGTCCTTAGACTTTAAGATTATTATTAATGCATGATATGAATCATGAACTTAGATGTATTTTATAAACCATGATGAGAATAATTCATTGTGAAGTCATATATATTGGGTGCATCATGAATGACATTTTATTAATATTAAGTTGATGAAGGAATTTCCCATTACATATTCATGGAAGTTGATATCTCTTACATTTGATTGAAATATGATTGTCACATAAATTCCATGTCCATGGTGTAATGATGTTTATTTCAGATAGTCAAAGAAAGACGTATTGAGAAAATAGGATTATGGAAAGGATATGAAACTTTATTGATGAGATATTGAGACAAAGGGATTATATTACATAGTGAGAATTCAAATATGGTTATCGATGTTACAATATTAAGTTATTTCTCTTGGGTTCCTTGATCTGTTTCTAGATAGTAATCTTGAAATTTAGGCAAGCCCGCCTAATGCCAACGAGAAAGAATCTTATAGGGTCACACTGTAATGTCCCAATTCTGGAAGCCACCCAGAGGCGCCCCATACCTGGTTGGTCACATGGCCTCAAGCACATTTCCCCGAATTCCAGAGGCTTCCGACTAGTAGCAAGAGCCTTGGGTGTGATAGTGGGGAAACTATGCCCTCATTGGTAGAGTAACACATTGGAAGAAAGAAATAACAGTAGCATAAATAGTGACAAACCATGAAAAAGTGAACAACGAAAGACTGGAAAATAATAAACTAGAGAACAGATATATATATATATATATTAATTATGCATGATTCATATGTCTAGGAAAGTAGCCAAAAAAATCACAATAATGGAATACAAAAATACTAAACCAAAGTACAAAAGAAAAATAGTAAACAGCTCCACAGCATCGCAAGCTACAGCTTGGTCCCATGCTCTCCAGCTCCACAGTCAATCAAGAACCTGAAGTAAAAGGGTGATTGCCCTTATCTATATCTGCAACAATATAATCTGTTTGGGCCCAAAAGCATGGCCCAAACAGGGTGTGAGACTAAATCCCAATAGGCAACCACCACGATATCTGTGCCTAACAGTCAGTGAATATATGGAAGGTAAGTATAGAAAGTAGTAAACAAGGAAGTACTCAACAGTAAATAATCCACAATTTCAAAGAATTCAAACCACCACATAACATGAAACAACTAAACAAAGTAGATAACCCCAACAGGTAACCCTCTGGAAAGTACCCACATCCTATCCCCTCTGGTCCTACCTAGCAACACAAACATGAAACTAAAGAACAAAGGTAACCCTCTGGGAAGTACTCACAGCCTATCCCCTATGGTCCTACCCAACAAGTACAAGCAACCCTATGGGCAGTACACTCAGTCTAACCCCTCTGGTTTAGCTTAAGCATAGACTCTCTGAGGAAGCACTCACCATCAATTCCTCCTATAGTATTGTATTGGTAACTAAAGGAACTCTAGGGAAGAACTTACATCACATTCCCTCTATGGTCCGCGTAGTGGAACTACAAACACTCTGAGGAAGCAATCAACGTTAATTCCCCCTGTGGTCTCACATCGTAAGTAAAACAAACACTCTGGAGAATCCCTCAATGTCCATTCTCCCTATGGTCTATACACCAGGTTCTCACGGCCCTGTGTAAGTCAAGCAAGTATAGTAGCGCGTATTGGCCAAGTTAAACCTCAAGAAATACTTGTCTAGAAGTCTAAAATATAACAGTATAACAGAACAACAGTCACACCATCCTACAATACCAGGCATGGGAAAGTAAACAACAGCCTAACAGGCAAACTAGACCCAATGGTCAAAACAAGAAAAAAAATCATGGAAAACACACCCAAAGAACAATAATTCCCCCTATTCACAATCAATTAACCTCTACTCAAGCATACAAGCATAGTAGGAAAACAATAGGGCTAAAACGGTAAACACGTAATACCCCGTTCATGGGTATTGGGAAAATTTGCACATATAACTCAAATAAATTCAACAGAAAGGCACAAACCACCTACCTCGGCATTAGGAGATCACTATATGTGAACCTCAAGGCTTTAATAACCTTAGAACGCCATATATCTACAAAAACGTCTAAAACATTCAACATAGGATAACTTGATAAAGAAGGGAAAACATGAAACAAGGCTCAAGAAGAAGAGAGAGCTTACCGAGGTGATCCCAACACAATTGACAATAATCAAATTGGAGTTCGGATGCTCAGTCAGGGGCTCGGAG
Organism: Viscum album; assembly: GCA_963277665.1. Lineage (NCBI taxonomy): Eukaryota > Viridiplantae > Streptophyta > Magnoliopsida > Santalales > Viscaceae > Viscum > Viscum album. The sequence continues at coordinate 989,349,213 of OY728164.1, read as the reverse complement.
GAAGATCACGACCATCTGGGAGCAACACAACCCTAGATCTACATGCAACCCTTGTAGATCTAGGAAACTAAGAGAGAGAGAGAGAGATGTATATCTAGAGGAAAACACAAAGAAACCAGGAGGAGAGACTTAGTTTGGAGAAACCACCTTCAAACCACCTTGAAATCCATTTGATTTTCTTCCAAAAAGTGTGGGAGAGTCCCTCCAACCCTTGAGGACCGAAAATACTGAGTGAGCTTCGAGTGGGAGGAAGAATGAGAGAAAGATGGGAAATCCTGAGTGGCCCAAGACTTAAAAACCCAAACTTTAATTAGCCGCACGGTTACCCTGCACGGTTTGGAAAACCGTGCGCTAACCATGCGGTTGGCACTGTCTCACCTAGGGACTTCGCACGACTTGCCCGCACGGTCTGAAAAACCATGCGCCACCCGTGCGGAGCCCACTATCAAAGGTGCATGGTTTCCTGGGCTGGCCACATGATTTGTTCAGACTGTGCTCCCCTACACGACCTCCACAACTTTAAAAGTTTTTCCTAGAATTTTCCAAACTTCAACCAACCAGAAAAGGAAAACATACCTGAAAAGAAGGTACGGGTACTTACAAACTTCCCCCATTAAATAAATTCATCCCTGAATATCCCTAGCACGGTGTAGAAGAAGAAACCCCGAATAGCTCCGGACACTGTGCTCGTACATCAGCCTCCCTCTCCCAAGTCTTGTCCTATACTCGTCCGTGCTGCTATAGCACTCATACCAGAGGAACAGACTGGCCATGGAGAACCTTTGTACTGCGATCTACAATCCGGATAGGATGCTCCTTGAACAACACATTCACTTCAAGATCAACCTCCTTGGGTTGGAAAACATGATACAAGTCTGAGAAGTAATGTCGAAGCTGAAAAACGTGGAAGACATCATGCATAGCCTTGTACCTCTGAGGTAACTGCAACCGATAGGCAACCGGCCCAAATCTCTCCAACACCTCAAACGGCCCGACGTACCTCAGTGAAAGCTTACCCTGTCTCATAATCCTCTTGTGTCCCAACCTTGGTGTGACACGCAGGAAAACCTGATCCGTGACCTCGAACTCCAGAGGTTATCTTCGCTGACTAGCATAAGACTTCTGTCGAGACTGTGCAATATCCATCCACTTTCGAATCAACTCTATCTGCTCTGTGGTCTCCTGAACAAGACGAGGTCCCAACAACACTACCTCTCCTACCTCTAGCCAACATAAGGGTGATCAGCATGACCTACCATAAAAAGCCTCATAAGGTGCCATCTGAATAGTTTCTTGAAAACTATTGTTGTAGGAAAACTCCACAAGAGGTATGTGCTTCTCCCACGAACCTCCAAAATTCAGAATGCATGCTCGAAGAATGTCCTCAAGCACTTGAATCGTATGCTTGGACTGACCATCTGTCTGGGGATGGTAACCTGTACTCAGAAGTACCTGTGTACCCAACATATTCTGAATCCCCTACCAGACCTGAGAAGTAAAATGAGCATCCCTGTCTAAAACAATGGAGTGTGGAACTCCATGAAGACGTACAATCTCATGGATGTACAACTTTCCCAGCTCATCAACACTAAAAGTCTCCTTGATCGACAGGAAGTGAGAAACCTTTGTGAGTTTGTCAATGACAACCAAAACTACATCATTCCCTCGAGGTGACCTCGACAACCCTGTCATGAAATCTATCGCGACATCATTCCACTTCCACTCAGGAATGGTTAACTACTGAAAAATACCTGCTGGACGCTGATACTCCGTCTTCACCAGCTGATAGGTGGAACACCTCATGAAAAAACCAGCAAAATCTCTCATCATACCTGGCTGCCAATACTGATAGTGTAGATCACGATATATCTTGGTGATGTTAGGATGAACTTCCCAAACCGATGAATGAAAGTACCGCATCATCTCCTCGCGTATGTCTGCTAGCACCCATACACGCCCCTGAAAACGCAAGATCTCATCCTCACCTATGGTCCATCCAGGAATAGGGTCCTCTCCTGACACGCTTTCCCGTAGGACTAGGACTTCTAAATCTGATAGCTGCCTCATTTGAAATCGATCAAGAAGAGTATAGGTAACAACTAAAAAAGATAGAAACTTCTGTCCCTGTCTGTCGTGCACCTCCAAATGCATCTCAGAGAACAAAACCATAAGCTTCCACTCACTGCTGGCCTCATGAATTGCCTATAACTGGGTCCTCCTACTAGCGCATCAGCCACTACGTTGCCTTTCCCAGGTGTATAGGCAAGATCAAAGTCAAAATACTGAAGGTACTCAACCCACCTTTTCTGTCTCAAATTTAGATCACACTGAGTGAAGATATACTTGGGACTCTTGTGGTCGGTGAAAACCACAAAATTATCTCCCAGCAGATAATGTCTCCAACAGCGTAAAGCATGAACAATTGCAGCCAACTCGAGATCATGTGTCAGGTAATTCTTCTCATGTGGCCTCACCTGTCAAGACCTGTACGCAACGACTCCTCCCCCCTGTATAAGCATAGCTCCTAGATAGATACCTTATGAATCACGGTACATAGTATAGATCTTTCCCAGCTCTGGAAAGAATAGTATCGGCATTGAGGTCAGTCTCCCTTTTAGCTCCTGAAAGGCTGACTCATAAGAGTCTGAACGCAAGAACTTTGTACCCTTCTTAGTTAGACCCATCAGTGGTGCTGCTAAGCATGAGAAGTCCTGTATGAAATGTCTGTAGTATCCAGCCAGCCCCAGAAAACTTCATACCTCAAAGACGTTCTTCGAATGCTCCCAAGAAACTACTGATCTCACTTTTTCTAGGTCTACTGATACTCCTATCTCTGAGATAACATGACCCAAGAAGTGAATCTGATCCATCCAAAAATGGCATTTTGAGAGCTTAGAATATAACTGATGCTCTCTCAGTATACTCAAAATGATCTCAAGATGGGTAGCATGGTCATGTCGAGTGTGAGAGTACACCAAGGTATCGTTCACAAAGACCACCAAGAAGGAATCCAAGTATGCATGGAATACTCGGTTCATCAGTGCCATGAAAACTGCAGGCGCGTTCGTGAGACCGAACGACATAACCATATACTCGTATAGACCATACCTACTCCAGAAGGATGTGAGAGGTATATCATATGGTCTAATGTGTAACTTATGATAACCGGACCTTAAGTTAATCTTTGAGAACACCCGGGCTCCTTGAATCTAATCAAAGAGATCTTCAATTCTTAGTAAGGGATATCTATTCTTGATCGTCAACTGGTTCATCTTCCGGTAATCCACAGAAATCCTAAGGGTACCATCCGCCTTCTTCAAAAATAGGACAGGCGAAACCCAAGGAGAAGTACTGGGTTGGATGAAACCCTTTTCCTGCAACTCCTCCAACTACTTCTTGAGCTCCTGCAAATCTGGTGTAGCCATCCTATAAGGAGGAATGGACACCAGTGCTACTCCTACTATGAGCTCAATAGAAAATTAACCTCTCAATCTAGAGGCAAACTTGAAAAGTCCTCTATAAATACATCCCTGAAATGATCGACCACTGGGAGAAAGTCTAACTATGAAGTCCCCTGGTCATATAGATATAGACTAGCAATTTGGGCTGTAACTCCTCCCAACCCATGATGCTTGGGTCCCGCTCTACTCGCCTGGACATCCCATTCGCCCTTATGAAAAAAGGATATGCCCTCTGGTGATGTAAAACTCACCCTGAGATGATAACAGTCGACGACTGCCTGGAAAGGAACTAACCAGTCCATTCATAGAATGAAATCATAGCCTGTCATCTCTAGGACATAGAGGTCCCATAGAAAGTGACACCCACCAACCTCTAAAGGGCACTCCCTGCACTGACGTACACTAGCTATTCTAGTCCCCAATGGAGTGTCTAGCATCAAGATATTAACATAAGAAAAGATATAGAGACCAAGGCTCTCCACAACAGTAATAGATATAAAGCTATGGGAAGCCTCTATATTGAAAAGAGCAGAAGATAAAACTGAGGCTACTAAGATCATACCTTGAACGGTAGAGGGTCCAGGATCCTGATCCTGTTGGGTTTTCTCCACTAAAAAAGTTTGGCCTGCACCGCGGCCCTGTGACCCTGCCTGACCGCTCTGAGATGATAGACCGGTGAATGAACACCACGGCCACGAACTCCACCTCGGCCTGAATGACTGAAAGAACTCCAGTTCCCAGAATGGTGAGAAACTAGTGGTGATGCTCCTAAATGAGGAGTCATAGAAGAACCCCTATCACCAGTTGCTGGTGAAAAGATATGATAGAAGCGCTGGAGATGAACCATCTTGCCACAAGATTGGAACTCTACAGGGTCTCTCAAGCAATGTGGCCTCATATGCCCACTCTTCCTGCACTGGTAGCACACCACCTGGCTACCAGAATAAGTGTCTTGCCTCCTTGGATCACTACACGAAGACTCCCTGCGGAACTTCCTACTATCAGTAGGAGGGATACTAACTCTAGATGTTGATCCACCCTGACTCACAAATCCATAATCCCTCAAATTTCACTATGTGATCAGCGCCTAGTTGACTATATAAGTGATAGAAGTCAACCAGAAGATGTTCACATGCGATCGGATGTCGTGCCTTAGACCATCCTCAAACTTCCTCACCAGGAATAAATGATCACCTCCTGGAATAGGCGTGAAGTGCTACAGCTCGGTAAAATGAGAGGAATACTCCATGAAAAAAAGAGTTCACTACTCCAGAATCATGAACTCTCGGGCTCTATCGACCCTCAAGGTCTCTGGATAGAAGTATTCAAAGAAGATGCACTGAAACTCATCCCAGTCCATGAATTTCTTGCATCCCACTTGTGAGATCACATCCCACCATCTCTTGGAGGAATCCCCAAGAATATATGTAGAGAGATTGACCCTCCTCTCTAGAGGTGTCTCCAGATTCTTGAAGATCATCATCATGGATTCTATCCATGACTCTGTAGCCTGGGGTCCTCTATCCCTTGAGAAAGTGGGAGGATGATGCTACTGAAAGACCTGTGTCAAATCTGCCATCAACAGGGCCGAAGGTGGTGCTCCCTGAAAGGTCTACATCATCCTCATGAAACCCTATCTAAACTGTGCATCAGTACCTATGTCAGGTATAATAGCTGGTGCCAAGGCTGGCACAACCGGAGGATCCGCTGGAAGTCCCTAATCTACCATATCTGGTGTCTGATCACCGCCTGGAAACTGGTGAACAACCGGAGGAAGTCTCAGTGGCATGACTGTGCAAGGTCAAGTGCACACCTTAGATCAAGATTATCAAGTATTGAAAAACTATAAGTGCAAAAAGGTAACAAGAGGAAGAAAAGAATTCAATTTTTACAAAACATGACTACACGACGTGTATAATTCCTACACGGCGTGTTCTCTTAATCCATTAAATGGGCGTGTACTTCTGCCAAAACTGGTCGTGTAACACCCAAAACACATGGCGTGTTTCCCTCACACACGAAGTGTACTTAAATCCTCTTCCCCTTCCTGAATCCTTCTACATGACTAAACAACACGTCTCTCCTGAGATAAGACTACACGGCGTGTTCAATCTAGACACGGCGTGTATAGATTAAGTTACTATCCATCCATGTCGTTAGTCACATGGGTGGACACAAGGTCGACACTTCACAACGTGTATGGACTGTACATGGCGTGTTTACTCCAGGTTTTCCCTATCCCGTGTCTCTTCCCACATAGCCTATGAAACGGCTAGAGACTACACGACATGTACATATGGTACACAGTGTGTACTTAAGAAAAATAGTTTCTTCCCAAACAGAAAAATACATGCCGTGTATTCAAAACTACACGACATGTATTCTGGGTTTTTCTAGACAGTAAGCCTTTGAAACTACTCCGGAGTCCAGAAAAACACTAAAACAAACATTGAAGTGCCAAATTCTGATCTGTAAGGGCCCATACTCCCCGCGAATCAAATCTTGGCATCTTATATATGTTATAAACAAGGTAAACTAGGCAATGATCCACCAATTTTCGGTCCATGAGGGCCCATAACACCTCAAAAACCAAAATTTAGCATTCATTAAAACAAAACCTTATACAAATGATACCTTATCAAACAACAGGTATTTATCAAGGCAACTATCACAACAACATTCATATTCTACACAACATCTATCACAACAACATGCAATTTCTAATGCACCCTAAATGGAATGACAAGAATGCATGACATGTGATTTCTAACAAGTGTCTATATGATGCATGAGATGGAATACCCTCATCTAATCGGGTTGTGACAGAAATAAAACCTCAATAACATTAAAAAAAATAGCACAAAACATATGAGTCACCCAACTGTGAAAATCAAATCAACCGTAAACTTGAAAAACCAGAAAAATTTCAATAAACGAGGTAGGTTGGATTTTCCCTGTACACGGGTTAGCTACTCCTAGGCACAACTTATTACCAAGTATCTATTCCTTCCTATCCTTGGCTAAAGGCTCCAAATAGTAAGTCAAGAGAAAAGAATCCCTTTGATACCACTTTGTAACATCCTGGTTCTGAAAGCCACCCAGAGGCGCCCTGTACCCGATTGGTCACATGGCATCAAGAGAATTTTCCGAAATGCCAGAGGCTGCCGACTAGCAGCAAGGGCCTTGGGTGTGATAGTGGGGAAACTATGCCCTCATTGGTAAAGTAACACAATAGAAGAAAGCAATAGCAGTAGCGTAAATAGTGACAAACCATGAAAAAGTGAACAACAGAAGACTGTAAAATAATAAACTGGAACACACACACATATATATGAATGATTCATGATACATATGTCTAGGAAAGAATCCAAACAAATCAAAATGCTGAAATACAACAGTACTAAACCAAAGTACAAAATATAAACAATAAATATCTTTATAACATCACAAGCCATAGCTTGGTCCCATGCTCTACAGCTCTATAGTCGATCAAGAACCTAAAGTATAAGGATGCTTTCCCTTATCTATACCTGCAATAATATAATATGTTTGGGTCCAAAAGCATGGCCCAAACAGGATGTGAGACTAAATCCTAGTAGGAAACCACCACAAGATCTGTGCCTAACAGTCAGTGAATATATGGAAGGTAAGTACAGAAAGCAGTAAATAAGGAAGTACTTAGTAGTAAACAATCCACAGTTTCAAAGTATTCAAACCACCACATAACATGCAACTGCTAACAAAGAAGATAACCACAACAGGTAACCCTCTGAAAAGTACCCACAACCTATCCCCTCTGGTCCTACCTAGAAACACAACCAAGAAGCTAAAACACAAAGGTAACCCTCTGGGAAGTACTCACAACCTATCTCCTATGGTCCTACCTAACAAGTACAAGAAACCCTCTGGTCAGTACACTCAGTCTAACCCCTCTGGTTCAACTTAAGCATAGACTCTCTGAGGAATCACTCGCCGTCAATTTCTCCTATAGTCTCATATCGGTAACTAAAGGCGCTTTAGGGAAGCACTTACGTCACATTCCCTCTATGGCCCGCGTCGAGGAACTATAGAAACTTTGAGGAAACACTCAACGTAAATTCCCCCTGTGGTATCACATCATAAGTAAAACATACACTCTGGAGAATCCCTCAATGTCCATTCTCTCTATGGTCTATACATCAGGTTCTCATGGCCCTGTGTAAGTCAAGAAAGTATAGCAGCGCGTATCGGCCAAGGTAAACCTCAAGAACTACTTGGCTAGAAGTCTATAGCATAATATCATAATAGAACAACAATCACACCATCCTACAATACTAGTCATGGGAAAGTAAACAGCAGCCTAACAGAAAAACTAGACCCAACGGTCAAAACAGGCAAAACATGCATGGGAAAACACATCCAAAGTACAATAATTCACCATATTTCTAATCAATTAACCTCTACTTAAGCATACAAGCATAGCAGGAAAACAATAGGGCTAAAATAGTAAACGCGCAATACCCCATTCATGGGTATTGAGAAAATTTGCACATATAACTCAAAGACATTCAATAGAATGGAACAAACCACCTACCTCGGTATTAGGAGATTGCTATATGTTAACCTTGAGGCTTGAGTCACCTTAGAACACCATAGATCTATAAAATTGTCTAAAACTCTCAACAGACGATAACTTGAGAAAGAAGTGAAAATATGAAACAAGGCTCAAGAAAAAGAGAGAGCTTACCGAGGTGATCCCAATGCAATTAACAATAGTAGAATTGGAGTTCAGATGCTTGGTCGGGGGCTCAGAGGAAGATCGAAGACGTACGAGAGAAACACAACCCTAGATCTACATGAAACCCTTGTAGATCTAGGAAAATAAGAGAGAGAGAGAGAGATGTATATCTAGAAGAAAACACAAAGAAAAAAATAGGAGAGACTTACCTAGGAGAAACCACCTTCAAACCACCTTGAAACCCCTTTGATTTGCTTCCAAAAAGTGTGAGAGAGTCCCTCCAACCCTTGAGAACCAAAAATCCAGAGTGAGCTTCGAGTGGGAGGAATAATGAGGGAAAGATGGGAAATCCCGAGTGGATTGGGACTTAAAAACCCAAACTTTAAGTGGCCGCATGGTTACCCCGCACGGTTTGGAAAACTGTGCGCCAACCATGCGATTTCCACTGTCTCACCCAAGGACTTCACACGGCTTTCCCACACGGTCTGACAAGCTGTGTGCCACCCTTGCGGAGCCCACTATCAAGGGTGCACAGTTTCCTGGGCTGGCCGCATGGTTTGTTCAGACCGTGCGCTAACCGTGCACCCCTGCACAACCTCCACAACTTTAAAAGTTTTTCCTAGAATTTTCCAAACTTCAACCAACCAGAAAAGGAAAACATACCTGAAAAGAAGGTCCATGTTTTTACACACACATTAATTATTTTTATTGATATCGATTAAATTATATTTTGATTTAATTAATGTAATAAATATTATTCTCAATACTGGGGGATAATTTTATTCAAGTTTTATTTATCTCATAAAATAGATAAATATTTATTCACCAAATTGTGAATAAAATATAATTATTTCTTTTAGTGAATATTTAATAAATATTTATTTACTTGTTTGTTAACTAAATATTTATTTAAGAGAATAAAATAATTTTATTTAGTTATTCAATAAATATCAAAGAGTTCGAATGGAACATGACTGTGTCTGGTGATAAATAATTATTTACAAGCTGGTAAATAATATTTATCATTAGAGCATGTTGGTGCGCACCAAAATGTAATAATATTAATATTATTATGTGAAATGGGTTTTATTAAAGATTATAATATTTTTTATGGTTTGACATTCAATAAAAAAATATTCTAACATAAACCCTACCTCTATAAATAGCCCGGTATAGATATTGTGTAGGATATAGAAAATAAAGAATTTTTGCGCACAACAAATTCTCTTTTGACTCCTCTATCTCTCTCCCTCTAAAAAATGAAAAAGTATAGAGATATTTATTCAAGACCGAATAATGAGAAATAAAGAATGAATAATATAATAAATTCAATTCCCCATGATAGCACACAAATATTGTTTATCATTGCTCAGAGATCAAAGAAGTACGTGTGGATCACCACTAGAGAAATTCTATCCTTGGATCCTCACAAGTTAAATAAAGGAAATCCAAAAGAGTCTTTTCAGATGATTAACATCGACATCAAAGAAAGAAACCTAATACAATGTAATTTCTTTCTTATGATCTAAAAAAATTAATTATAATTATTATGTACAAGATCATCGATCATGGTTTTTGGTATAGAAATATTAAAATAAATTTTAATATATCACCCATCACCACATGCTTTCTCTATACCAAGAACTTTCAGTACCCCCCATAAATGAAGAAATTTATTTTATATGAATGTTTATCACTAAGGTAAGAGGTAAAACCTCTCATCATGACATCTTGATTGTCAATGATACATGTCATGAAACATTTAGATAAACATGTTATTTCTTAGGATTACTTAAAGATGACTTTGAGTTTATTGAAGATATAAAAGAATCATCTGTTTGGGAAAAATGAGATTCGCCACACAAGTTGTTTTCTCACATGCTACTATCAAACACAATTTCCCAACCTCCATATTTATGAAATGAAACACAAAATATTCTTTAAGAAGAGATGTTATATGTACAATGAAGAAGGTTACAAATAGAAGGTACATGTTTGTTTAAAAATATAATGTTCATGTATGATTACACTAGAATATTCTATCTCTTTTTAGTATTTTTTCACCATTGCTTATTTTTTGGGATATATTCATTCATTTTTACATCTATAATAATGTTTCTCTTTCCAAATTATATGGTAATTAATTATTGAAATATATTATTATTCCTAATAATATCTCATTGAAATGGTTCTAAAGTATGTATTAATTTCTTTTTTATTATCTATTTTTATAATAATAGTCTGTATAAATTTATACCTGATTATTACTCTTCAACACAATCTATTTAAAAATAATGTATAAATTTTTAACAGCTAATTTTTTATTGATTATTCCACACATTTTACTATAGTATCTTTACCGGGTCTTAAATCCTCTTTCATTATCTCTCTATTCAATAACTCTTCCTTACGAATTTTAGAATATTTCTCTAAATTTTTCTAAATAATTTTTAAATAAAAAAACCTGTATAGAATTAAAATTTACCAACACATATTTACATACATTATAATCACTATAGTTGACAGAGTTTTTTTAAAAAAATGTGTAAAAATTTCTATTACCCCTTCTTTATAGATTATTCAAATATTATTACTTTAGTTGTATTTTATTTTTTTTGCACTCCAGAATATTATAACTATATAGGCTCTAATTTTCACTTCTATATGAGGAGAAATTGTTGGTTGAATTTGGAATGAATTCATACTTTATTTTATTTTGTACTAATTATTCTTCCAACATTCAATTATACAGTTTGAAATGTTTATATTAAAATTATTTTCTTTAAATGTTTTTTACCCTCCTTCAACCATTATGTTTTTAGTACTTAAATTCCACTAAAATAAATTTTTTTCCTTTCAATAGACCTCATATCAAATAACCATCAACTACAAAAATATTCCTTATTTGACAATGATACCGTGATTTAAAAAAATAGAGTATTATTAACATGTTTTACATCCATATTTGTTCTCTACTTATAGTAGTAATCGGTTAATTACATTGGATCTTAATTACAACCTGGAACTTCTTTAAGAAGAATTTATTTATTTAAAAAAAAACTTATAGTGGAAAAACAAGATGTATTATCAATTATTATATCTATATCATATACTATAGGAGGTGTGTTTTTTTCATTAGTGGCTATGGATATAGTGGTAAAACATTTCTATGGAGAGATTTATGTGTCATAATTTACTTTGATAGTTATATATTACTTTCTGTTAATTCAACTGGTATATCATCACTACTTATTCCTAGTGGTATAACTACACACTCCAAGTTTTATATTATGATATCTATTTTTGAAACTTCTACATGCAATATTCAATGAGTAAGTGAACAAGCTAAAATTTTATGATCTATTAAACTAATCATATGGGATGAGGCACCAATGGTCTATAAAAATTTCTTTGTGGATATTGATTAAGAATTTATAGAAATAATGTTAGTAGATGTTCAGAACGTATGTCAAATAGATTTTTTTGGTAAAATAGTTGTTCTTACAGGGGATTTCATGAAAATATTACCAGTAGAACCTGGAGGGAGTAGAAGTGATTTTGTGTTTGCAACTATAAATCCTTATTATTTGTGGTAGTATTTTCACATTTTTATACTGACATTAAACATGATATTGCAATCTTCTCATCCTTATTTAGCTTTTTACAAATTGAATGAATTTAAAAATTGGATTTTGAAAGTTGGCGATATAAGACTTGGAGAACTACATGATGGTGAAGAAAATATAGACATTCCATGAGACTTCCTGATAAATTCATATGATGATCCACTTGATACAATTACTCAACACACATATCCAAGTTTTTCAACCAAATACAATGAAAAATATTAATTTATAGATTGGGAAATATTAGTACCTACATTTTATTTCATATAACAACTCAATGAATACATGATGTCTTTCATTGTTGAAGAATAAAGGTTGTATCTAAGTTCTGATAGTGTTTGAAATTCAAGTTTTGATTTAGAAATGATAGAAAATATTTACACACCAGATATTCTAAATGGAATTAACATTTTTGGATTTTTGTCTTATGAAATAACCTTGAAAAATGGGGTTACAAAAATGTTGTTGAGAAATATTGATCATTCATTTGGTATTTGTAATGTTACTCATTTGACCATTAAAGATTTAGGAGAAAATTTGATTAGTGTAGAAATATTAACTAGAACTCATTCAGGACAAAATAAATTCATATCGAGGATTAACATGACACATTTAGATACAAAATGGACTTTCAAGATTCAAATAAGAGAGCATCCTATGACTATTTTTTATGAAATAAATATTAACAAAATCCAAGGAAAATCTCTCTCTTACATTGGAATATATCTTTGCCAACCTGTTTTCTATCATGGTTAACTTATGTAGATGTTTATAGAGTTACAAAAAAGAAAGATTTAAAATTTCTGATACATGACCTTGAAAAGTAACCAATAACCTGTATAACTGAAATTGTTTACAAAGATTTTTTTAAAAAAATTTTCAGTAGGTATATTATATTTTCCCACAATTATTATGATTCATTTCCAACCACGTTCTATATGGGATTATATTTTAAAATCAATTAAATTATATTACATAGCTATACAATTTACTTCATTTATTCATTTTATGGAACAATTTCATATAAATGGATTATCCTTTTACCCACCTTCATGAATTTTAATTGAAGATGATGAAACAATAAATATTGAAGTATGAATTATTTATACATGGTTTAAAAAATATTCAAAATTCTCAAATTATGTCATTGTGATTTACCTTATTATGCTTGATGAAAATGTAAGTTATAAATTTTTAAAGTTATAATTATAAAAAAATAATTAACTCTACCATCAACTTCAAAATAAAAAAGTTTGTATTAAATATTTACATTAAAATTAATTTTGTGATAGCCAATAACCCTCTAATTGATGAGTACCACATTATAAAAATAGGTTACTATTTATATTTGAGTTTAGTTATATAGTATATAGACCCTTATATATTAAAATAAAACTCATATTATGTGGGTTCATATGAGTATTCAATATTTTCAATTATTAAAATGTAGTTAAGTTTTTATCTATAGTTTAACAATTGAAATTATTGTTATAATAAAGCACAATTAAAGCGATAATTTATGGTTTTCAACAACTAGTGAAGTAAAAAAAAAAATTCTTTATAAAGTTCTTTTTTATATAATATAAAATTTATAGATTATTATAAATAAAGGAGAATTTTTAGCATCCCTATATAAGTATAAAATTTTATTTAATTGGAGAATTACTATGAGTCCATGTGATGATCCTTTGGCAAAATTTGGTTTCTAATTTGTATCTTTCCATGAGATCAAACATAGAATGGTTCCCAAGGAATACCTCATAGGTAAATTTTTATTGATGTTTTGAATTTAAAAATGATTTTTTAATAAAAAAATTCATGCATCATTTTTTAATAACACATTTGAAACATTTAAGCATCTTTTCCTTCATAATTTCCATTCCAGTCATACAAATCCCATAACAACTTTACATGTCCCAATGCTATTATTACTTTCTTTTATAGATATAAAAAACACCATTCACTAAGTTTGTCCAACTAACTATGTTTGACTTATATTGAAATGAAGTTCCCTATACAGTGAAATGTTTATCCCACTTATTTCAATCAGTTACTAAATGCAGTTTTCAAATTATTAAGAATCAAACATGAACATCATATTTTTGTTGTTTTTGAGTTCCACCTACTGCTATTAAATTTACATAGTTTTTAAAATTTGGAAACATTTAAACCTTTTTATTTATGATGTATTAAAATTAGGTTTTTTAGGATATAAATCTACATGTTAATGATTATTATAATGCACTATTGGATTCACTATTATATATTATCTGTTTGATTTAAACATTATAGTATTGGAAATTTAATATCAATATGTATCAGTTCACCTAATGCATTCAATATATAGATGAAATCATCTAGATTTATCACCATGAAGCAATTAAAATATAGGGAAATTATAACAAGGGGATGTAGATTATGTTAATGGATGGAAGATAAGATATCTCACAAAATTTCGTACATTGGATGGTATAATACTTATATTAAATTTATTTTTTATGTAACAAAAAAATTACAGTGGTGTTACCATTAATTTCACTTTGTCAGACAAATATTATGACAAATTGATTAAATTATTGAAAATTAATCACACAATATCATTATTTTGGCGATGAAACTTTTCTGGTCTAAGAAACTCATGAGTGAGTTATATGGAAAAAATTATTGCATTTGGTATAAATTCTTACTATAAATCCAAAATCACTAACAAGTAAATTTTATTCAATATAGATACCATTATTGTTAACATGAGTGTGAATTCCAAAAATCTAATTGTAAATATCAATATTCTAATTGTAAATAGTTTCAAATGTAGGTTTTCTAACTTTATTTTTCTTTATAAACTCCATTACTAAGTGTTTCTTTTCATGTCATTCTATGTGAATTATATTCATCGCTAACTTTTGTTGTGCAAAACTTTAAGGTTCACTCCATATAATTCACCTCAAACTATCATTCAATCTATAATTTATGAAATCTAAATTACTTCACCATTTCTTCTCATTAATAACAAGAAAAACTTACTTCAAATCAATTCATGTACTGTAATGATCCAAAATTTTATAAATGTAATTTCTCTTATTATGTCATAAAACACATACATAACATAGAGAAACCAATAAAAAACAATATTATCATAAGTTAAGAATGACACTTTAGTCATAAAATAAACCAATAAGACTTTCAAATATTATTGCGAGACAATAAATATAAAATAAGATAATAAGAATGGGAAAATTTGGATCTGCTCAATTCACTAGAATGACTGCACTCATGAACAAGCTGTAGAAATAAAAAATAATGTTAATAATAAAATATTAATTTTAATATGAAATTACATATATAACCATAATAGAAAATATAAATTAATGATGAATGAATAAAAAAAGGTATTTATAGAAATTAAGGAACCTATACCATTGGAACAGTAACTTGATCGTTGGAATAGTAACATGACCATTAAGAATAGTAATATGACTTTTACAATATTAACCTTACCTATAAAAGTATAAATAAAATTTAGGCATCCTATAAATGAAAATATGATATATTTATATCATGGTATAAGTAAATAAATGTTTTTAAAATGATAAATTAAGTGTTGGCATTTTTGCAAAAGATAAATTTTTATTTATAATTTTATTATTAATATAATAATTTAAAAGAAAATTAATTTTCATAAAATAGATTTATAAATTAATATTATGTTTTATTAAAATTATAATCTAATTTTATGAGGCCTTAATTAATTTTTCAAAGGGGCATAAAATTGATTATAATATTAAAATAAATATTTTTTGAATAAATGATGATTTTATTTAAAAATTAATTTTCTCATATTTATAAATTTATTTTCATAAAATGGATTTCATTTTTGAAATCTACGTGTTAAAAAATGGTTAATGTGAATTTTTTGTATTTTTCTAAAGTAGTTGAATTTTTGGTGAATACTGAATAGAGTAATTTACGGTTTTTAACATTATAAGATAAATACATGATTTTTTTAAGTTATGGATGATGTATGAATGATTTAAGAAACCATTATCTCAAACTCTATTGAACTATTTACTGTATTTAGTCATAGTAATCAACACCATTGATAGTCTTGAGCTGAAATAATAAACTAATGAATATAATAATAAAAAACACCCCTATCTCCCTATAAATACCACCCATCACCACCCCTTATACTCACAAATTATAATAATTATAGATTATCAATATTCTGACCAATTCCCTACCCCATTTAAAAGGTCTATTGGTCTCAATAAAATACCAAACCCATATTTATTAATGAGATTCTCAAGGAGACAACACTCAAGAGGTAAAATCCTCAATCCTTATCTTTTAATTTGTTTTCTTTTCTTATCCTCTACTAACCTAACCTATCCAAATCAAAATTATAAATATAGTATCATATATATACTATAATTTTATTATGTTAATGGGATATACATCATCAGATCTCTTCTCTTATCATTTTATTCTAAAACTAAAGACATTGTCCGCTATATGTTAGTTCACCATCTTTGTGGATGATGAGTTTTCGTTTTCCATTACCACCTTAAAATCTGGTGATAAAACCATTATTATAGTTAAAAAATATTTTAATATGTATATTATAATTTTTTTTATGTTTTGGAACTAATATATAGACATAATATCAAATAAAATGAAACTAGTTCTTGATGATTGAAACAACGCCAAAATAAACTAAACATTTATCATAAATTTTTTATCAAATGAATCATCCTCATACTAGAAAAAAATGATATGTGGGAACATTTAATTTTTTTTAAGTTCATTAATACCATATAATTTTACTTCTACAAAATTATTCCCATTTGAAAACAACTTATATAATTTTACACATGTGAACCGACCATGAAATCATGAAAACAAACGCTCCCAGAATGAAAAAAATAAACTTTATAACTCATAAAAATGTCCATAAATGAACTTAATAAAATTATAATAAATAAAATATATGTATAAGAGGTTATTAATTAAGTAATTAATTAATTTAATTTTATTATCTAGGATATTAAGTACAAGAGAAGAACACATTCGAACATAAGGTAAGAGATCTCTACGAACCTCCACTTTTCCTTTAGGTTACACTTTATCTCTCTTGACTCCAATGTATTTTTTAATTATTATTATATAATTATTCCAAATTATGTGTATTTGTTTGACACATATGTATCTAGTTAAATTTACCCTTATTTTATGGGGAAATACAAGTTTTAAAAGGTTCTCTTCTCAATTGATCTCCATAAGCAAGCCCGATTAAAGGGAACTTCTCTATTCATTACACATTTTCAAGTATACTCCATAAAGTATTTTAATCCACCAATTTTTTTATAAAATATCTCATTTTATCATGAAAAACATTTTAGTTCATTTTTTGTATTATATAAACAAATATACCTTTGTCCTCTTTAATGACTCTCTAATATCTTCCCTTAAACCACACTAAAATGGATCATATCTAAAGTTTCTTAAACACCATTTTTCATGTATTCACTTTAGTTGGAGATAATTATTCATGATATATTCTTATTTTTATTTTATGATTTTCTAGTAATTATTTAAATCCCTTCTTTCATAGATACCATTTTTATATTCCCTTTGGTTATGCCTTATGACATGATTACAATAACCATTTATTTCTATGGGAAACCCTTATGTTTATTCATTATGTTTGATTATTTATGTGGCACACATATGCATGAACATGTTATGATGGGTGCACCCAGATAGCGCTATAATTTATTTGGTAATGTTTAGTCTCATGAGGCATTATGCATGAGATTATGTAGTAAACCTAATCCATTATGGGACTTTGTCCACTATGTGATATAGTCTTGATAGTTAGTCTTGAATCATGTTTATGTCATGTTATATGTTGCTGATAAATTCCAATATTTTCATGATCATATTATTCCATGTTCTATATGTTATGCTTCTATATGTTTATTCATGATCCATTCTTTTTATGTTATCATGTTATGACTTCCAACTCATGTGATATGATTTATTCCCATATTTATTCCTTTACTGAGATTTTTATCTCATCCCTTTTGTTCATGTATTACCCAAGTTATCCTATGTAGTTATAGGAGCTCAAAGGGAGTTTGGAGCTCATTATGGAGATTAAATAAAAGAAATATTATTTTTTGTTTCATGTTTTCTAATCATGTACTAGGTCTTTCAAATACACTAGACTATTTGATCCTTGGTTTGCATTATGCTTAAAATCATGTAATATTATGTGTAAAAGGATATGGTTACTATAGTTGATATTAGGGAACAATCTATTTATTTTTTGGGATTAGGACTAGAAAAATTTAGTTATAACCATAGGGATAATTATATCACCATGGATAACCTATATTTAATCTTATGTTATCACAAGTTAGGATATACTTTTCATTTATAAGTTTATCCTTATATGTTTGAAGTTACATTTTTATATGATTATTAGATGAGTATTCAAGCCCCCCCAATTGTATTTTATTTATTTCTATTAGTTAATAGTGGGAAATAGGAGAACCCATTATAACAATAAATGTGATAGTCAATGTGAAAATTTCCATAATGAGATGCTAAACCTAATGGGAACAAGAGCTTAGAACTTCATGACAATATTGGATCAACTAGCTCAAGTTATGAATAATAACTTGAATTGCAAGGAACTCTTTCCTTATCCTAAGTAAGAGAAATTTGCAGTTGAATCCTTTACATGATACAGAACTCCTATCTTTAGTGTATTTTTTGATCCCATTATTAGGGAACAATGGATTAACTCCATTGAGAAGATATTTTTTATCCTTTAATGCTCAGAAGAAGATAATTTTTTACCAGCATCCTATCATTTTGATAGGGAAGTTGATCAATGGTGGAAACTAATAAACAACCCAAAGTATAAGGAGGAAATTGATTCCATGGATTTGGAAGGATTCAAGAAAATATTTTTCAATAAATTTTTTCCCCGAGCTCTCCATATTAAGATAGAGATGGAGTTCCTTAGACTGAAGCAAAAGGAATATGAATTTATCAAGGTGTATAAGGAAAAATTTAAAAGGATTTCATGATATGAATTTGGATTTTTCATTAATATTGATATCAAGTTGAATCAATTATTTAGTGAATTAAATCCGAGTATACAAGAATCCTTGGCATTTTTAGACTTTGAATGTTATAAGGAGATTCTCTGATGTACCCTAAAGGTTTAGATGGATATTGGTGAATCTCAATGGTATCATGGGCTCATAGATAAAAAGATGAAAATTGAGTTTAATATAGGAGTATCAATAGATAAATCCCTCGAATTAAATAAAACCCAACATCCCACATGTCAAAAGTGTGGGAAGAAGATTCCTGGGAACTGTCTAAAGGGAAAAAAGAAATGATTCAAATGTGAAAAAGAAAGGAATCAAGATAATTATTACTGAATGGACTTGAAGAAGCCCACTAATGTTGAAAAATAAAGGAAGGTTTAGATCAACACTCAACCTACAGTGTAGTGTTTCAACTACAAGGAACATGAGAATTATACGAGCCAATGCCCTAAGCCAAGGGTTGTCAAAGACAATTAGCAACAACAACCTCTAAGGCAGTAAGGAAGGGAATATTCTATCACTACTACTGAGGTAGATTCTAAAAATGATATGGTAATGGATACACTGGTTATTAATTCAAGATAAAAAAAAGTACTATTTGATTTTTGATCTACAAATTTTTTCATATCTTGTAAGTTTAATAGAACTATTAAAAAACTGCCTCAAAATATAAAGATTGAGTTATCTAGAAGAGTAAAAAATGGGGAAATCACTACCACAAAAATAGTTTTTCCCAGCGCCACCCCTTTATTAGCGCTAACGAAAAAGCACTGATAAAGGGGGGTTCCTTTATCAGCGCTAAAAAAAGCACTGATAAAAGTACCCCTTTATCAGCTCTTTTTTAGCGCTGATAAAGGGGGGTTCCTTTATCAGCGCTAAAAAAAGCGCTGATAAAAGTACCCCTTTATCAGCTCTTTTTTAGTGCTGATAAAGGCACCCCCTTTGAGAGTGCTTTTTTTAGTGCTGTTAAAGGTACCCCCCTTTATCAGCGCTTTTTCGTTAGCATAGATAATGGGGGGTCTTTATCAGCGCTTTTTTTTAAAAGCGCAGATAAAGAGTTTACTTCCAAAAAAAAAATCATTAAAAAAAATATATTAATATTTAAATATATAGATATAGTTATATTGATATAAATATAATATATTTTTTAAATATAATTTTAAATATATTTTAGATAAGTATAAATATACAGTTACACTTAATATATAAGATATTTAGTGAAAATGGCTTATAAAAAAATTTTAAAAATATTTTTAATTAATAATTTGCTAATTATTATGGAGTAATAGTCATTTAATAACAATTTAAAGGCTAAAAAAATAAAAAAAATAAAAAAAGAGCCAAAATATGTTAAAAATGCAACTCGAACTTCAAACAGCCATACCTTTTGATATGAGTGTCTGTTTGAGCTCTACCATATATCAAATCGAAGCCTGTGATGAGATCTACGTTGATATGACCGGGGGTACCTCGGTCAAGGTTTTTTCAAGGCCAAAAAAGGCCCAGAAGGACTCCAAAACTGAGTTTTTAGTCGGGGTACCCCGATTTTTTAACATTTTGTGGATTTTCAGCCTCGTTTAAGGGGGTATTATTGGCTTTTTTTGGTGGGGACTGAATTTATTCCAAGGTATTACATTCATATTGATATTATGTCTTTGAAATTTTATCATTTTTTATAATTCACTTCTATTTATAATCAAATATATAACAATATATACATATTTTTTATATATTCACAAATAAAAATTTAATTATAAATATAAATAATAAAATATATTTACATATAAAATATATTAACTTTATCTAAATAATAACTAATATCCATTTTATTTAAAATACAAATATATGAATATTTATATACCTATATATTAATCTAACTATATATATATATTAATATAACTACATATATATATTTATT
This sequence comes from Viscum album, assembly GCA_963277665.1. NCBI lineage: Eukaryota > Viridiplantae > Streptophyta > Magnoliopsida > Santalales > Viscaceae > Viscum > Viscum album. The sequence continues at coordinate 989,328,367 of OY728164.1, read as the reverse complement.
AATATTACTATAAATATATATATTAATATCACTATAAATATATATATTAATATCACTATAAATATATATATTAATATAACTATATATATATATATTAATATAAATATATATTACTATACGAATAAATATAACTAAATATATATATAAATATAAATAGAGATATATATTAATATAACTATATATATATTAATATAACTATATATATATATATATATTAATATAAATTTATATTACTATACGAATAAATATAACTATATATATATATCCTAAAATGTAAAACAAATCAAAATAGAGGAGTGGTAAGGGCTTAGGCGCGCGGGGGGGGGGGGGGGTCTCGAGTTCAAAACCTGGTGGAGGCAGGGGTGCGCACGTATGGAGGAATATGGGAGCTAGCACTGATAAAATGGTGGAGGGGATGCATGGGGGCGCTGGAGGGGGGGGGGTGGGGGTGGAAAAGCGCTGTAAAAGGGGGGGCTCAAGCACTATAAAAGCCCCCCCGATTTGCTGGATTTTTTCATTTTTTTTCAATTTTTTTAAATTTTTTTAATTTTTTAATTTTTTTTAACTTTTATCTGCGCTTTTAAAAAAGAGCTGATAAAAGGGGTTCGTTATCAGCGCTAAAAAGATAGCGCTGATAAAGGAAGCGCTGATAAAGGACTCTTTTATCAGCGCTAAAACAAAGCGCTAATAAAGGACCCTTTTATTAGAGCATTGTTTTAGCGCTGATAAAAGACCCCTTTTATCAGCGCTTTTTTTTAGCGCTGATAAAAGGGTCCTTTATCAGCGCTGATAAAGGGGACCCCCCCTTTATCTTTGCCGACTTTAACCGCGATTTTCTAGCGCTGATAAAAGGGGGTTTTTAGCGCTGATAAAGGGGGTATTTGTAGTAGTGAATTATTGCATCTAAAGTATATAACTCCTCCCTAATTTAAGTTTGTGAAATAAATCTCCCATAAAATCCTATCTTAATTTCTTTGGTTGAGTTTGATGTTATATTGGGAATGGATTTACTATCTTTATACAAAGCCAACATCCACTGTCAGTAAAGGGAGATCACTCTTCACATCCTGAGGCATCCCCCAATTCTATACAAGTGTAAGTAAGAGGATGAAACTCCTTAAAAATCATTGTTTCAATTGTGGATATTATTTCCTTATGAGAAATAATATCTAGATCAAATGATTGAGATAATGGAGAGGATCATGCTCGAAGACATGCCCATTGTGAGGGAATTCATTGATGTGTTTCTTGAAGAATTTCCTAGTATTCCTCCTGATTGAGAGGTTTAGTTATCAATTGATCTTATACCTAGATATCTTCCCATTTTAAATACTCTTTATAGGATGACCACCATTGAGTTGGAAGAACTAAAGAAGCAGTTACAAGAGAATATAGACATGGGTTTTATATGCTCAAGTGCTTCACCATGGGGTGCACCAGTCCTCTTTGTAAAGAAGAATGATGGATCAATTTTCCTCTAAACTGATTATCGTAATCTCAAAAAAATCATGATAAAGAAATAGTATCCCCTACCTTGGATAAATGAAATATTCGATCAACTATATGGGGCCAAGTATTTCTATAAGGTGGACCTTTAGCCAGGATATCACCAATTAAAGGTGATGGAGAGATATATTCCTAAGACCACCTTTTGAATGAGGCATGGGCACTATGATTTCATAGTGATTCCCTTTAGACTCACTAATTATCCAACAATATTCATGGACTTAGTGAATAAAGTCTTTAGTGATTATCTCAACAAATTTGTGGTAGTCTTTATAGATTATATTATGAAATACTCTGAGAGAAAGGAGGAACACAATGAATATTTAAATACCATGCTAAAGACTTTATGTAGGGAGAAAATATATGAAAATTACAATAAATGTTAGTTATGGATGAAGGAAATATCATTATTAGGGCATGTTATCACCATAAAAGGAATATCTATGGACGTTCTAAAATAAAGGCAATTGAGGAGTGGCCCAAACCAAAATCTATAAAAGACATCCATAGTTTCCTTGGTCTATTTAGGTATTACTGACAATTTTTGAGGAACTTTTAATGATTTTAAAATCCACTAACCAAGATTAATTAGAAGGGAGTAAGGTTTTTCTGAACTAGTGAATGTGAAGACTGATTTAAAGAGTTGAAAAAGAGGCTTATAATTGCACTAGTACTTACACTTCCAAAAAATGGGGAACTCTTTGTGGTATAAAATGATTCTTAAAATAAGGGATTTTTTTTTATTTACTAATGAAAAATGACAAAGTGATATCCTAAACCTCAAGTTAGTTGAAAGTTCATAAAAAAAAACAATCCCACACATAATCTAGAGTTGGCGGTTGTGATCTTGATGTTGAAAATTTGGAGGCATTATCTCTATAGGGAGAAGTGTGAGATATATACTGATCATAAGATCCTAAAATATATATTCACATAGAAGAAGCTTAATATGTGCTAGTAAATATGGTTATAGCTCATCAAAGATTATGACTACTCAATCTACCACCATCTTGGTAAAGTAGATAAAGTGGCAGATGCTCTAAGTATAAAGGATCCTGTAACTTTATCAATGATGAGAATTGAGAAAGGATCTAATATTCTTATACTTTCAAAGGATGGACATGGTAATCATAAATTAAGGTACATAATCATGAATTTCTCAAATGATTGCTCAACCATCCCTTATGGAGAAGATAAAGGATGCTCAAAGAAATGATGTGGAAATTAAGAAAAAGGTGGAAGCTATAAGAAAGGGAAATCCTCATAGTTCAAGATTTATGAGGAAGGAGTTGTAAAATTTGGGTCATGACTATGTGTACCATTCAATCTAGAGATAAATAAAGAGATTATGAATAATGAAAATATATTAACCTTATCCGTTCACCTAGAGAGAACAACGATGTATCCAGATCTCCAAGAGTATTATTGGTGGGACAATATGAAGAAGTAGATTGCTGAATACACATCAAGGTTCTTGGTATATCACCAGGTGAAGGATAAAAGGAAAAAGTTTAAGGGAATAATGCAAAAATTACCCATACCTACATTGAAATGGAATAACATCACTATGGACTTTGTCATTGGACCTCTAAAGACATCTAGAGGAAATAATGTTATATGGGTCATTGTGGATCAATTTATAAAGAATACTCATTTTATTGCGTTTGAAGAGGACTTATCACTCGACCAACTTGCACGAACATACATTAGAGAAGTGGTAAGGTTTCATGGAGTACCATTATCGATTATATCCAATTGTGATATGAGATTTACCACCAAGTTATGGAAAAGTATCCAACATGATCTAAATACCATGTTGAACTTCAGTATAGATTATCACCCCAAAACTAATGGGAAATCTAAGAAAACTATTTAGATACTGGGAAAAATATTGAGAGAATAATCAATAGACTTGAAAGGAGGATGGGATCAACATGTTCAACTGTTTGAGTTCTCTAACAATAATAGTTTTCACTCAAGCATCCAAATGGATCCATATAAAGCCCTTTATGTGAAAATATGTATAACACATGCATTATGGGATAAAGTTGGTGAACGTAAGATATTGGGACTTGAAATGGTTGAGGAAGTAGAATAAAAGGTGAAGACCATCCAGTAAAATATCTAGGTTGACTAAAGTTAACATAAGAGCTATGTAGATAATAATCGATGGTATTTAGAGTTTGATGTTGGTGAAAAATTATTCCTTTGTATATCTCCAAGGAAGAGGATCATGAGATTTGGGAAGAAAGTAAAGACAAGACCCAGGTACATCAACACCTTAGAGATTCTTGATTGTGTTAGAATAGTGTCCTATTGACTAGCACTCCCACCAACCATGTCTCAAGTATATGGTGTATTCCACATATCCCTATTGAGAAAGTACATACTAGATACCACACACGTACTAAACTTAGAGGTGGTATAGTTAGGAAATGATCTCTCTTATGAGGAGCAACCAATGAAGATTTTGGACTGTAGATACATGGTTATATGTAAAAAGGAAACTCACCAGGTCAAGGTACTATGAAGAAACTATACGTATAAAGAGGAAAAATGTGAATCATAGGAAGAGATGAAGGATAAGTTCCATCACTTGTTTACACCTTAGTATGTAAAATGAAATTTTGAGGGTGAAATTTAATAAGGGGGGAAGATTGTAACGACCCAGAATTTTATCAGTGGAATTTCCATTCTAATGTCATAAAATGCATAAAACACATAGAGAACCCCATAACAAAAATTATTCTCATAAATTAAGAATTATTATTTATTTATCTAATAAACTAATAATAATTCCAAATATTATAGTGAGATAATAAATAGAAAATAAGATAATAAGAATTTGAACATTTGGATATGCTTGATTCACTAAAATGACCACACTCACGAACAAGATGAAGAAATAAAATATAATGTTATTAATAAAATATCCATTTTAAGATGAAAGTATATATATAACCTTAATAGAAAATAAAAGTGAATGAATAATGAATGAAAAAAAGTATTTATAGAAATTAAGGAACCTATACCATTAGAATAGAAACCTAACTATTAATAATAATAATATGACCGTTATAACAGAAACCTCACCTATGAAATTATAATTAAAATTTAGTTATTTTATAAATTAAAATATGATATATTTATATCATGGTATAAGTAAATAAATGTTTTAAAAATGGTAAATTAAGTGTTGGTATTTTTGTAAAACTGAAATGTTTATTTACAATTTTATAATTAATATAATGATTTAAAATAAAATTCATTTTCATAAAATATATTCATAAATTAATATTATATTGTATTATAATTATAATATAATTTTATGAGACATTAATTAATTTTTCAAAGGGTCATAAAATTGATTATAATATTAAAATCAATATTTTTTGAATAAATGATGATTTTATTTTAAAATTAGATTTATCATATTTAGAAATTTATTTTAATAAAATGGATTACATTTTTTAAATATGCGCATAAAAAAATGGTTCGGGTGAATTTTTTGGATATTTCTAAAACAGTTGATTTTTTGGGGAATAGTGAAATATGGTAATTTACGGTATTTAACATTATAAGATAAACAAATGAATTTTTGAGTCATGGATGATGTAGACACAATGTAATCGCCCATTTGTTTGAAATATTATGAACTATTTACTATATTGATTTATACAAATCAAAATTATTGATAGTCATGATCCGAAGTAATAAACTAATGAATATAATAATAAAAACACCCCTCTCCTCCCCTGATAAATACCACCCCTCACAACCCCTTCTTATTAGACCTTTTAAGACTTGTATATTTACAATATTATTCCCAATTCCATTTACTACATCTAATATCTTCTATTCTTAACAAAATATCAAACCTAAGTGCCTTAAGGAGGTTCTTAAGGAGACAACATTCAAGAGGTAAAATCCTCAATCCTTCTCTTTTGATTTCTTTTCTTTTCTTATCCTATCCTAACCTCCCCATTACAAAGTAGAATGATAAATCCAATATCATATATAATGGAATGTTGTTATATTAATGTAATATACATCATAAAATCTATTCTCTTCTCCTTTAATTCTAAAAATGAAAACTTCATTCGTGATATGCCGGTTCACCACCTTCATGGATGATAAGTTTTTGTCTTCCATTATTACCTTCAAGGCTAGTCATAAAAACGTTATTATGGTTAAAAAATATTTTAATATGTATATTATAATTTTTTTTCATATTCTATAATTAATATATATACATAATATTAAATAAAAAAAACTTGTTTGTGATGGTCGAAAAAGTTCCAAAATAGACTAAACATTTATCATAAACGTTTTATCAAATGAATCATCCTCATAACAGAAAACACAGTGATATATAGGAAAATTTAAACTTATGGAAGTTTATTAATACCATATAATTTCACTTTTGTATAATTATTCCCATTTTATAATAACTTCCATAATTTTACATAAGCGAACCGAACATGAAATCATGAAAACGAATACTCCCAGAACGACAAAATTGAACTTTATAACTCATAGAAATAACCATAAATGGGCTTAATAAAATTATAATAAATCAAATACATGTATAATAGGTTTTTAATTAATTAATTAATTAATCAATCTAATTTTATTATCAAGGATATTAAGATAAAGTGTAGAACGATTCAGACATAAGGTAAGGGATCTCTCTGAGCCTTTATTCTTTCCTTTGGGTTTCAGTTTCTCTCTCTTTATCCCAATGTATTTCTTCATAATTATTATATAATTATTATATATTCTATGTATTTGTTACTAACATATGTATCTATTTCAATTAATTCTTCTTTTATGGGTAAATACATGTTTTAAAAGGTTCCATTTTCAATTCCTCTCGACAAGTAAGCCCGATTAAAGGGAACTTCTCCACTTCTCACCCATTTTAAAGGACACTCCATAAACTATTGTATGCCACTGATATTTTTCTAAAATATATCATTTTTTCATGAAATTCTATTTTAGTTCATTTTTTATTGTATACAATCAATTATTACTTTATCCTCTTTAAAGGCCCTTTAATATTTTCCCTTAAACCGCACTAAAGTGTCTCATTTCTAAAGTTTCTTAAAAAATATTTTTCATTTATTCACTTAAGTTGGAAATTATTATTCATGATCTATTTTTTTTATTTTATGATTGTCTAGGAATGATTTAAATCCCTTATTTCATGGATACCATTGTTATATACCCTTTGGTTATTCCTTATGACATGATTAAGATACCCATTTATTTCCATGGGTAACCCTTATGTTTATTCCTTATGTTTGATTATTTATGTGGAACATATATGCATGAAAATGTTATGATGGATAAAACCAGATAACACTCCAATGTATTGGGTAATGTTTAGCCTCATGAGACATCATGTATGAGATTATGGAGTAAACCTAATCCATTACGGCACTTTGGAAACCATGTGATATAGTCTTATCAGTTAGCCTTGACTCATGTTTATGTCTTTTTATATGTTTCTTCTACATTCCAATATTTCCATGATCATATTATTTCATGTTTTATATGTTATGATTCTATATTTTTATTTACGATTCTTGCATTTTATGTTATCATGTTATGCCTTCTAACTCATGTGCTATACTTTATTCCCATATTTATTCCTTGGGTTTTTTAGATCATCCCTTTTGTTTATGTATTCCCCAGGTTATCATATTCAGTTATAGGAGCTCAAAGGGAGTTAGGAGATCACTACAAAGATTAAATATAATTTTTTTTTTATTTTTAGTTTTATTTTTTTTAATGATGTACCGAGTCTTCCAAAGACACTAGACTATTCGATCCTTAGTTTGTATTAAGCTTAAAATCATGTAATATTATGTGTAAAAGAATAGAATCGTTTTATGTACTGATGAAACCCATCATTTCATACTCTAATTATTCATATTTAGAGATTTATATACTAATGTATTATTTTTATTGATTACTTGAAAATATTTACATCAATTTTTATCATAGGATACAAAGTGCATGAGATTAGTGAAAAACTTATTCAGGTAATTATTCAACATCATTCTGTTTTATATATTTTGATATGACTTATAAGATTAAATTGAACTAAATTTATTACTTGTAGAATAATGATCCCTTTAGTTTCCCTCCATATTTAAATATTTTGAAATCCAAACATGTTCTACTCACTGTGGAAATACCTGAATTTAACATTCATAATCATCTTCATTCATGTGATAATAATATATTTAGAGTCTTATTCAATACTGATAACTAACCAAAAATTTCATTATTTTAGAATATTGTTCAACATTCAGAGGTAAAAACATCTAATGTATCTCCATTTATTATTCACATTGTAATTTTAATTTAATTAATTTTCAACTTTTGTCTTTTATTATTAAAACAATTAATCTTTCTCATTAAATTTTCAACCCTCTCTTATCTGTAGGATGTTTTCAATCATGTAAAATATGAAAATGTAATTGAGTTAAGTGACATGGAATCTTCATAACTACCTCTTATAGTATATAAAATTATAGTTATCTCTATTATCTAGGATTAAAAAATTATTCTCACGTTTTAATTCAAATAAAATACACTATCACATTGATATATCAAAAACCATATATCAATTTTACATACATTTTTTTTATAAAGAAAAAATTACTTCACCATTTTAATTTAGACGATGATGATGACTGAAAAAAATAGTTCGAGTTTCCATCAATTCCATTCCAATTTACCAAATGTTTTATATATAAAATCATTATCTTGAGAAGAAAATTAAGTCTGAGAAAATAGATTAATAATATTACATCATAATCTTTCCAATATTTCTGATGATATATGTTTTGAACTTATGTATATTCAGTGTGAAGCTACTTATTTTTAATATCTTCCACTTTCTATTTTCCTAAAATTAAATATTTTTTATATTTTTTCATCTATTTCAGTGATTTTATCATTATATAATCAAATTTAGTGGGTGTTTAGTGTCCTCTATGGCTAGGATATATTTTTAGTTACATTTGTGGTGGTTATCTTAAATATAATGTTTTATTGGAGTAAAAAAATTACTTCTATAATGAAAACCTAAAGTTTTATGACTATATATTTTCATGATGGATATTCTTTGATAACTTTCGTTAATTAATTTTTTTGGGCGTGTAACCTCCAATTCGATTACATATCTTTGGGGATCCTTGAAAGAGATATGATTTTATCTAATAAGTTTTATTAGATTTGTATGAAACCAAATAGTGGTATCAAAGGGATCCATGCATATGTTTTATGAAACTTTCAATGAAATGAAGAAGAAAAAAAAATAAAGAGTCGCATTTTCATTTTATAGAAATTTAGTTTTTCAAAATGGATTACCATTACACATATGGGCTATGTAAATGTAACCAATTCATTACCATTACGTAGATCAATTTCATATGGGTATAAAGGTGTTATGTAAAGGCAAATGAGGGGTTACCATTATCCAGATGGGTTGCGTAAAGTTAATCAGCTCATTACCCTTACACATATCAATTGCATTAGGGTAACTGGGAATTAATTAAAGGTAACTAGTTCATTTCCCTTACATGTATAAATTGCATAAGGGTAATAGGTCATTACATAATGGTAACTAAGGGGTTACCTTTACACGAATGGGCTGTATAAAGGTAATCATATCATTACCCTTACACAGATCAATTGCATATGGGTAACATGTTATTACCTTTACATGAAGGGTTTCACATAAGGGTCATCTTTCCTTACCCTTACATAGATCGGTCAATGTATGGGTCACCATAGTATACCATTACATGTATAGTTATCTACAACCCACATTTACATAGATATGATTTTCATAAAGGTCACACAAAGTTAACCTGATGAAATGCAGCCTGTGTAAGAGTTATGTTGTCTTTATTCATGGTATACTTAAGGTTTATGTGATAATTACCCTTACATATAGTGGTTAGATAAATTTAATGATTGTGTTTTAAAATATTTATGTAAAGGTAGATTTCTACTTACCCTTACATGAAAAATTCACATAAAGGTAACACCTTTTATACCCTTACACAACCTATTCTACGTAAGGGTCATGGACATATACCCTTATATAAGGGCTATATAACTAAATTACCCTTACATAGTGTGTCAAGTAAGGGTAAAGGGAGGATACCCTTATGCGGGAATGAGATCCTATATAAGGGAAAATAATAAATATTTTAAAAATTGTTTTTAAAATTTTAAATGGTTTTAATGGCCTATAAAATGTTTATAAATAATTATAAAAGGTATTTTTGGAATTTTTAATTTATAAATGGTTTATTTATTAAATAATTAATTTTAAATGGTTTATCATTAATTAAATAAATATTTATGAACCTTTTTTTTCTCAAGTATTAAAAGTTAATATTTAAAATTCATTTTAACCAAATTATATGGCACAAATTATGATCCAAAAATAAAATTATTAAATGGTTTTAACAGTTTATAAAATGTTTATAAATAATTGTAGAATATATTTTGTGAATATTTAATTTATAAAGTGTTTATTAATTAAATAATTAATTATAAATGGTTTATAATTAATTAAATAAATGTTTATGAAACTTTTATTTTTCCCAACTAATAAATGTTAATATTTGAAATATGTTTTAACCAAATTATATGGCATAACTTATGATCTAGAAATGAAAGTGTTTATTTAGAAATCATAAGTAATAATTTATAAAGGGTTATAAATTATGAAATAAGGATAAAATATAAAATTTTTATATTTAAATTATGAATTATTCATAATTTCTATTAAAAAAAAGTAAAGGTATCACTTTTTAACATCGAATTATATCATCCAAATTTGTATTGTAAAATCATAATTTCTATTATATTTTGTTTTTGTTTAATATAGAGTGTTCCAATTTTTTGGGTTCTTACAATATTATATTTTTTTCACTTCTTGGTAGATGGGATTCATTAATTATAATATATTTATGCTATGGATGTGAGGTGATAAGTGTAGTGGTTGTTCAGTGTCCTCTATTGCTATAATTTTCATTTTGGTTTAATTTGTGGTGGTTCTCCTCAATATAATGCATAAGTTGAGTAGTGAAACGACAAAAATGATCAAAACCTAATGTTTGATGAATACATATTTTCATGATATATATTCTTTGAAAAATTTCATAAATTAAGAACATTGGGGTGTGTGACTTAAATTTGATTGCATGTTTTATTTTTTGTGTGGTTTTTGTGTTTTTTGGTGTTTGTTCATTATATTAGTTCATTGTAAGTCCAAAAAAAGGTGTGTGAATGTATATTCACACAAGAGGAATACTAGTGATTTATATACTACCAAATATGAATTTACATTTATATATAATATATTCATTAAGTCTTATATATAAAATAATTAGTTACCAAAATTATTTTAAAAACACTAATTATTATTGAGTAATACATATTTTATAAAAATTTGGTAATAAAAAAATAATAAATTAATTAAGACTCTATTAGAAGTTGTAAATATGACTTGAATTTAAAACGGTCATAACTTTTGATCTAGATATTCGTTTGAGCCACTCAATCTATCAAATCGAACCTTATGATAAGCTCTATGATGTCTAAAATAGGGGGGAATACCTAGTTTTTTCTTAATCAAAATAGGATTTAAAGTACTCCAAAATTGAGTTTTAAGTTAGGTAAACCCCAATTTTTTGAAGATCTGAGATAATTTATACTTAATTTAAGAGAAATTTATTATTATTTTTGAGTGAAGTATATATTTATTTCTATGGATAACATTCAATTTATATAAATTTTCATTGTAAATTTTATATAAATTTTATCACATAATATTTTCATGATTTTTTTCATCACTAATGTACCCATTAAATTAAAAAAGGACTTGATGTCATTACACCACATAAGCCACTATAAATAATTAAATAATTAATATCACAACTAAAATTATGATATTATTTATAGTAATTTTATTTTCAAAAAGTTCATTTTTTAAAACAAAACATGTTTCTTATATTTTTATTACCTATTTTATATAAATTTAAATACATGACATAAATATATAAACATAGTAACACATACATATATTAATGAAACACACACCCCTAGGTCAACAAGTACAGATCACACCCCCTTCAAGGGTTCACCCACCCCATAGACATCTTATTACAATTTATATCCCGATGTCCCTTTAGATTGAAATTCACTAAATGACTTAAAGCCCCATCATCTCATATCAAAGGCCCCCAACATGTACTTGGGTCGATGCCTCTCTCTACATTATTGTCTGCATCATTGTCTGCATCATTAGTCATAAATGGCCCAGAAATCTCCCTCAATGGAGGATTTTTAGGTTTGAACTTTAGTCATATATAAAACAATAGGGTGAATTTATCACTCAAGAAATCCTTGAACTGTGCTTAAAACAAACAGCACAATACATGTTATGTACTATTAATTGGGTTTTTAGTGTATTTGAATTTGATTTAAAAATCCTATTTATTTTTAATGATGAAACACATGTTATATTATAATTTTAATTATTTTTTTACAAAAAATAATATTTTTAATTACTTATTAAAACTTTCTATAATGTTAATCACATAAATTTGTATTTTTTTTAAAAAAAGATAAAAACCAACTATTAAAAATGAATCATTGATGAATATTTAAATATTTATTGTTATTAATTATTTTTTCATAATTTTTATGTATCACATCCATCATTATGATTTTTCCCATTGTCACAATCACTCTGTACTTGTAACTGAAAGTTTTGGCAGGTATTCCTACTATGTAGAGAAATATTTTTTTGAAATGATTATATAGTAACAATGATAAGGGTTTTAAGTCAAAGATGCTCTATTTTATAGAGATAAAAGTTACTCCTTTTTAACATTGATAAGGGATTTGTAAGTATTTAAAAAAAACTAAGGAATAAAAGTGCCTCTTGTGTCTACTTGGAGCGACCATATATTTCCATTTAAGTAAGCCAAACCACACCACACTTATTTTTATTTAATTTGAACAAGGTGATATTTGAACCACCACCCATCACATTATTAATAATCACTCTTAATAATAGTCTAAATCATTTTTTCTATTATATAATGGTATATTTATATATTTATATATGTGTGTATATTAATATATATTTATTTTAATATATGTATATTTATTTATTTATGTTTATTTATTTTACATATATTATTATAAATATACTTCAATACATATATCTTTATTTATATATTTAAATATAAATATTTTTATATATATTTAAGTACATTTATATATGTATATTTATTTACATTTTTATAATGTGTGGGTGTCTACATATATATAATTATTTGAATAAATTTATAATATATTATATTTACATATACATTTTTTAAATGAATTTAAATATATTTAAAATATATACTTATTTCTTATTAAAAATTTAATAATATTTTTTTTATTGAAAATTATGTAAATAAAATTGATGAAATATTTTTATTTTAATATGATTTATATTTTTAAATATAAATTTTATATGTAAAATTATTTTAATATATTAATGTATTTACCTATATATATATATTAAATATTTATATTATTTTTACTATAGATATATAATTATAAATATATATAAACAAACATGTTCATAATTATTAATATATATGTATATTATAAATAATATAATATGAAAATAAATATTTCTATCATGGAAGAGCTTGGAGGTTAAACGAAAAGGAAACAACACACACACCCATGGTCCTACAAGGATAGACCACACCCTACTCTAAGGGTAGAAAACTCATTATATTGATTGTCTTGAAGGCCCAGTTACCCAAAAACCATTTATATGGGTCTGCACCCCTACCCGTGTCACTTTTGTGTCATATCCTTACGTCACTGCCCGTGTCACTCATGTATTTGTAAATATGTTTATATACTTCTTATTTATATACATATAAACATATATTATAATATCCATATATAATTATAATTATTTATAAATTTATAAATAGTTATATATATATATTGAAGGATACCCTATTAGTGTTAAAAAAAGCATTGATAAAGGTCACTCTATCACTACTAAAAAAAGCACTGATAAAAATTATCTTTTATCCGCTCTTAAAAAAATAATGATAGAGGATACCCTTTATCCATGTTTTTAGTGCCGATAAAGGGTGATATTTATCAACATTTTGTAAAAACAACCAACCTTTTCATGATTTTATAGTATTTAAATAACCAATGTATCTATTAAATGTGTTGTAGTTTTTTTGACGACTTGCATAATCATCACGAAAAATTAACACAAGTATTTGATTTTATTTTGAGTTTTTACCAATAATAAAATGACAGTGAAAATTATTTTTTCTAAAATGTTCATGGTGAAACAAAAAATGAATTATTTAATTACCCCAATGTCAAAAATAAGACCACAAATAATAATTATTTTGATATTTTTTACAATGACTGCTGTTAAGTTGCATCATTTTTTTATCATGAATACAACCATTAAATATACTTTCGAGATTTTGTATCACAACACATGACACCAAAAAAAACTATCATAAAAAATTAAGGTATTTTAGACTACTACTTAATGTGTTTAGAAAGTATGTAAAAAAATATAAGGTAATGAAATGATATCTGATACGTGATAATGGGACTACCTATCATCGACTCACGATATCACTCTTTAGAAATCTCTTTTCATGAACAATATAAAGAATAGATAGGGAATATATGGCATCATAATGATTTTATTTTCAAGTTCATCACTCTAAATAAAAGGAAAAAGGTCCCCTTATATAGGCCTCTAGGTACACCTTTCCTAATAAATTGACTATGAATTACCATGTAAACTTGACATAAAGTAGAATCTCACAACCCACACTTATAAAAAAGCAAAATAAAAAGAAGAAAATATAAAGTTGGAGTGAACTAAAGTGAATCTTTCACCGAACACCGGGCACACAAATTAAAACCAAGATAATTAACATGTCTGATTTGATCCAATCATCCATGCAAGATACGACACATGTCTGGATCAGTGCCCAACATCCCTATAAGTTGTATGTAACATTTATCATCTTGCTGAATGAGGCCTCATTATACGAATCCTTTATCTTCATCAATTAATTTATAGAAATCTAGATTTTCTTTTTGAAAATATAAATTTATTCTCTATGTACTTTCCATATCTTGAGATCTTCAAGGACTGTGTTTTCTTCCATTGAGAAGTCTGTCACATATGTCATCTATCCTTCCTGGATTTATTTCTTATTGGCAAATAATAACACATTTTTACTTAAAAATAATATAAAATCTTTACTTGTTAGTTTATATTCAACCAAATAAACACTCCATGCTATCTAGATTCATTCATAATTTCTCATGTTCAAAATAAACTATATCCAATCATCATCATTAAATGGAGATTCTTAAAATTCTTTTAGGACATGCTTTTTAGTCCAGTGCCCTGTGTATATATTCCATAAATCACTAATTTATCAAACAATATGATAGGCTCAATGTGTGCACACCACCAAAGAAAACTTAGATATTCATTATCCAATTTTTTTTTCACCATTTGTGGTACCCAATAAAAAGTGAAATTTATCTTCTTAAATCCCAAAACGTAAAATGATTCTATTCTAAAATATTTCTAGAACTCTATGAACTCTTTTGGTTATAAGTCCATTTATGGTATATAGAGTTTTATAATCCTTGTTACCAATATTCACCAAAACCTATTCAAGACTGAGAATTATTCAATGCTAATTTAATTTATCTTTTAAAATTCTTCAAGAAGGCCAAGAGTTTAAACTTTAAACCTGATTTATTTGGTGATGATAAAACTAATAATATCATGATCTATCTTATAATATTCAATGAGATATTTAGATTCCTCAAAAATTTCTAAAATATGGTTCAAACTACTTTTGAATAATTGACCACCCTTCTCTTTCTAGATAAGATTTTAAACAGTTGAGGATTATCTTCTATAAATATTTAGAATCATTTGAAAATATTTACATATTTATTTCACTAGATTTTAATCCTCATCTAGACCATCATCCATGTTTTCACATTATTTATGAACTTGTTGATGATTAATTTCATCATGAACTTTCTAGTGCATAAGTTCTTCAACTTGATTTATCCAACTTTTATAAATGGTTTTCTCTTTTCCTTTAAAAACTTACCTTGTTTTACCATGGCCATGTATTTAGTGAAGGAACTACCATACTGGTAAACTAGGCCTAAGATATCTCTTCCTTTTAGAAGAGATAAATATTTTCTTGACCATTCAATCAATTTCATACCACTAATGATACACTTAACACAAGCTACCTCACCATAACATAAATTTCATGGTTTTTGTCTAGAATCAAAGTTTAATTACCGATAAACATGATAAAAGATGAGAATAACCAATAAAACCTATAACATGTTGTGTTATTATTGAAAATACATTCCTCATGATCTCATATACTTGAGATCACCAAGAAAAAACTTCATATGATAAATTCTCAATGCTTATGATCCTCTAACACTTGATATTCAAATTTCATATATGACTTGTCAGCATGGTGTATCTAGATCACATGAAATATGTTTAAGACTATTATAATAGTATCTTTAAGTTCTTATTATAGCTTATATCTGCAATAAATTTTTGATAAAACATATAATCTAAGTACATTACCAATTATATAATACACACATAAGTAATTTTACAATTATGGTAAGAGAAAAAAAAATGCAAATATCAAAAATGTATACATGTTAAGTACACATAGGATATGTTTTTAGGGAACCCACTCATAAGAACCCCACTTGAACTAGATCCAACTACTAACAACTCTCAACCTGCTTGCTCTAACATGAGAATCATGATTCTCTTGAGATATGAAATTAGTTAGGGTGTTTTCCATATGATCCTCTATGTAAACTCTACTAACTAAAACTTTTCCTCTCTGAGTTAAATCCTTCAAGGGATAAAACTTATAAAGAATTTTTTTCCTTTTATGTGATCTGGGATTCTTGGAAAGTACCACTACTATAGTATTATCATAATAAACTATAACTTGATTTTCACTTCTAGGAACAACACCAATATATGAAACAAAACTATGTATACATATTACTTCCTTAGCTACATTAAGAACTACTATATACTCAGATTTTTCTATAGAATCAGTGAATAAGGGTTTATTTGATCTTATACAGCTTGATACACCACCATCAAGGAAAAAGGAATAGCCTAAATATAATTTTATATCATAATGATCTATCTGGAAACTAGAATTAGTGTATCCCCTCACTATTATCTCCTTATCCCCTCCATACACTAGGAACATATCATCTACATGTCTCAAGTATTTCAAGATATTTTTTTAGCTACCCAATGCAACTCTCCTAGATTATCTTGATATATGGATCATCAACTTCATCAAAGTCAATCTTTCTTCCACTATTTCTATTTGAAATGTGTTCCCTCCCTAGAAATATGGAATTTCTCAACATAATAAATTTTCTTTCTAAAGGGTTATATAATAATATCCTTTTTTTCATTAGGATATCTTATAAAGATTCAATTTGTAATTTGGGATTCTATCTTGTTATTTAGTATTGTCTTGAAACATTCCTCACATACCCAAGCATGTATATGATACAAAGTGGTTTTCTTTCCATACTACAACTCATATATAATCCAATATTATACCTTAGTTGATACTCAGTTTAGAGAATAATTTTTCTATAGTTCATATCTCTAAAAGGATAATGGTATAATTTCATGATTCATCATCAATCTTACCATGTCATGTATGGTATAAATCCTCCTTTAACTAACACCATTCCACTGAGGTGTACAAAGAGGAGTGAGTTGGTATATTATCTGATACTCATTCAAGTGATCAATTAAGGCTTGGTTTAGATATTCACAATGATGGCCT
The DNA here is from genome assembly GCA_963277665.1 of Viscum album. Taxonomy (NCBI): domain Eukaryota; kingdom Viridiplantae; phylum Streptophyta; class Magnoliopsida; order Santalales; family Viscaceae; genus Viscum; species Viscum album. The sequence goes on along the minus strand of OY728164.1, from coordinate 989,310,875 downwards.
GAGCATAGTTTATTTATATTATCACCAAGATTGTTTTATAGTTCATTCCAGTATTCCTTAAACATGTGAAAGGAATATTACTTAAAACTCATTAAATAAATATATCCATACCTACTATATTAATAGGTAAATGTTACGAAGTAATAAATACACACCTTTCCTTTATTGGAAATGGATAACATACATATGTATGAATAAATTACAATAGTTTTGTGGTCCTTACTCCTTTCCTAGTGAAGGAAACTTCGGTTATTTTTCTCTTATAAATAACCTTGATATACATCCAAGGGTTTTAAATTTGTAGTGTCTAAAAACCCTTCTTGATGTAACTTATATAAATTATTCTCATATACATGACTAAGCTTGAAGTTCCATAAGAAGGTATAAAATGAGTAATCCATACTATTTTTTTAATTGATTTCCAATATAGGTTTTTCAAGTTCAAGTATATAAAATCCATTATTAGAATGCACCTACTATAACATATTTTATCCTTATAAAAGAGGCAATATTTATTTCTATACTTGAAATAAAACTATATAGTGTCCAATATAAACATATAGATTATGTTTCTAGAAATTGAATGCATATAATAATAGTTTCTCAATACAAAAACTAAACCACTAGTCAAAGTTAGATGATAATCTCCCACTACCAAGGTAGCTAGTCTTTCACCATTTGTGGCCTGAAGATCAACCTCACCCTTTACACTCTTATAAAATCTACTTGGTTCTTTTATGTGAATAAAAATGTGTGAACCACATGTTGTATCAAATAAATAAATTATAGATAATTTAAATTTTTATTCAATGACAAATATACCTATGGAAGAAGCATCGATTTTCTTCTTTTTCCCAACCATGATATTATTTTTCTATTATACCTTCTCACCAGAAGAAAGGAAAACAACCTCCCACTTGTTTTCCTCAATCTACATATTTATATTCTTGGAGGGGTTTGGTTTCCTTGGCTTAGACTTAGCCTTTCAATTCCTACTTTTGTTCACAATAAGTACTAAAATGTTGGTATTGTTAATAAATTTATCATATTGGCATACTAAATCCAATATATATGGGAGATACCTTTTCATGTTATTCATGTTATAATTAACAATAAAAATCATGAAGATTGGTGGTAAAGAGGCAAGAATGTGATTAGTCTATAGTAATTGATTTTTATTTAACCCAAGGGATTCAAGTATCTCAATGTAACCAGTCATGTTGAGTACATAATGGATTTACTGACTCCCTTATCTTAGCTTGCACCTATACAGTGCACTATATATCTCATATCTTTCTTACCAGACTCTCTCATATTACATCTCTTAGAGAATAGAAAACATTTTATAGTTATCTCTGTCCTCATGCATTTTTTGAATCTCAATGTACATAGATGAAGAACATGACACACTATAAATCTAGTGCATCATCTAAATGCTTCTTATACTTTTATTTATATACATTTCTTTCTATTGTAGGGGGCGTAGAAGGAAGTTTTAATTCTAGTACAAAAATCTTCCTCTCTTGGTGTAGTACAATGTGAAATAAATTTTACCACTCCTTGAAGTTATAGTTAGTCAAGATATTATATTTATATCGTGTTGATCATAGTGATATTGAAATTATGGTGGTTTTTATCTATAACACCGTGAAATTATAAATCACAACTTTGTATTCGATAATCTGTATGACATGCATCACCAAGAGAGTAAGAGAATATAATATCTTAAGACTCTACTATATATTTAATATTTTAAATAAATTCAATACATGATATACCTTGTAATGAGTGAAACACCAAATTATCTTCTATTACATACAAAAGAGACCTTCCTTGATAGCTTGCGTTACACACAAGACCTAGTTTCACCAAATAACAATGTATTATTAAAATATTATTATTAAATATAATATGATATAAACTATACATGGTGTTAGCGGTTATGAATAGTATTTAATAACTTAAAAAAATTTATGGTTTATATAAATATAAATATAAAATGAATTCATTGGTTACCAATTACTTAGAAGCAAAGATAAGAACCAATTAGATATAGAAAGAAAAATTATTATTTTTATGCTTCCAAAGGAGTTTTGTATTAATAAAAATAATTAATAAAAATAATTTAATTATTTTAATGAAATATATATGTTATATATTCAATTAAATACTTTTTATATTAACCCATTATGTTTTATATGCATAATATAAGAACAAACTCTACTTTACACATAAAAATCTATATTTTTATGAAGGTAATTTTATCACCTTTTAATGGAGAACCTATTTTTGACACTTTAATTGATTTAATATGTAAAAATAAACTTTATCATTGAAATATAAACATTAGAATTAGTTTAGGGTAATTTTTTTTATTTTCCTGAAACATTTCATTTTTTAACGAATAGTTAAAATACTGAATTTTAGTTCAAAAATGCTTTTTCATATAATTTATTTATAAGGTTCAATTATAATTATAATTGTTTTTAAAGTTTAATTAGATAATATTTTTATAAATTAAAACAATTTATGTCATTTGAATCAATTTCACTTTTAAATTTATTATAAAAACATAGCAAACTTTCAGATATTTTTACTTTAAAAACCCACATTATCGTCCCGCCTACAGGATGAATTTTAAATTAATTTATGCCACTTCTATGATTTTAATTTGAAAAAATGGATTCCATATTTAGAATTATAATAATTTATAATGTATAATAATACCATTTTTTTGATAAAAAATATTAGTGAAAGTGATTAAAATTAATTACAATTATTAAGGTAAAATTAAGCTTAATAAAGGATTAACCTTTAACTTAGGGGCCGAAATAACCTATGCACTTATAAAACACCCATTATATGACCATAATTAGTCAATAAAACTTCCATTCTCGAGTTTAGTTATTTTTTAATACTTTTTTAGGTAAAAATGTGGGTACACCTAACTTCTTTTAAAAAATACCAAGTGAGTCCTTTTCCTCCCTTATAAGAGGCCACCACCTCTCCCCATTCCTCACACCTCTCAAACCACTTAGGTTTGGAAAATATATACCCATATAGATTCAAAAATTTACTCCCCTTTAAATTTAATCCTTATTTTTAGCATAAATCCTTCCAAGGAATCCATTTGGTTCAAACCAAAAGTAGTTACCCAATTAATAGGTAACATCTTCTCTCAATATTTTTAATTTTATTTCCATTCTCCAGCCCCTCATATCTTATTATTATATTATTATATAAATTTTTTTTATCATAAATATACTATGATTTTTATGCTATTTTTTAACCTAAAATTACACACACTTCCATCTAATGGGTAAGAAACATATTGTTTCTGTGTATGGTGAGATACTACCTCACGAAATGATAATTGTTCATTTTTCCTTTACCAAATTTCATGGTTGAACATTATGATGGAATATATATTTTTATATTATATATATGATATTTATTATGTATTTATACTTATGTAATAATTTTATAACACATACCTTTAATAATTTCCATTTTTTGTTAATACAATAACATCGTTTGAGGAAGTGTGGACTACCGCCCCTTAAAGTAATGTGATTCGTTCACATGATCCATAAAATGTATAAAGAATGATTATAATTAAACATATGTAAAATAAACATCCTATATATATTATATGAATGAAATAATTACCTTTCTATAAATATATAATATATAATATATAATATATAATATATAATATATAATATATATATATACACACACACCATTTTAATTATTACCCTTTTACACACACTTAAAAAGTGACAACGTCATTCGCGGACATGTGGACTATTGCCTCCTCGACATGATGTGATTCATTTTACATCATGAGAATTATATATATATATGTATATATGGTATTTATTATATAATTATCATTACATAAATATATAGTGTTACTTACATTCTTTCCATAACAATCATTGAGAAATGATGACATTACTCATACGTACGTACGACCTACCATCTCCATGATTGTAATATTGGTTCATTTTTCATAACCATATTTAATGATTGATTTTAAAATTATAATTAATGTAAAAATATGATAATTATTTCATGATTATTATTATTTAGATGTTATATAATGACCCCTTAGACTATAGTTGACCTATCAAATTCATTTTTGACACATAAACCGAATTTGGTCAAAACACCTGACATAAACACAATTGTTTAAGTAGTTATATACAACATAGAAAAAAGTGAAATAAAATTAATGATAAACATGAAAAAATTTCTCAAGAAAGTAGAGAATTAACATAAGTTTATTATACAATAAGTTAAAGGATGTTCACCCGAAAGGAAACTCAAGGTAAGAGATTTTGTCTCAATTTAAATTTTATTGAGACTTATTTATTTTCATGAACCTAGTTTATTTTATATGGTGTATATAATACCATTTTAAATGATATATCATGAATATAATTACTCTCAGAATATTATAACTTTCATATAATTTTATTCCTTCACGAGGTTTATGATTTAAAATATTTCAAAGTGGCATGAGACACTTTGGCATATTTAAAGATTATTTTCCTCAATATTAACTTTAATGATATTTCAATGATATTTAAATTTGAGGAAATTAAATGAACATTTTTCAATAAAACATTTCATTTTATTATCCTTTGGTTATTCATGACCATTTTCATGTATTAGTACCATTTTTCCAGTCATGGGTACTTAATGTGTTTTAGAAAATATTTTTTTATAAAACTTGACTCTTTTTATATCAATAGTTAGAGAACCTATTTTCTTCTAAAAACCATGTTTTATTAAAATTTTTTCAACAATGATTTAGTAAATACATTTTACCCGTTTTTTCTTTTACCAATGTTTTCGAAGGAATCATATTTCTGCTTTCCAAACAAGGCATTTTTATAACCTTTTTACCACGCAAAAGGAATTTTCTTTTTACCTTGTAAGTAATGTATGAATTTACCCACCTTAATTCAAAAAAAAAAATCATTTTCATGTTTAAAATGTTAATTTTTAAATAATTTTATTTTTTTTTTCAAAAATTTTTTCAAAGAAAAGGGATATTTTCCTCAAGAATGTTTTTAAAATATCTTTTATATTATCTCTATTAATCAATGACAGTGTAACTTTATTTTTACTCCACTTGGGATATGTTGTATTGATACTATACTTATTATTATTTTGGATGATTTATGATTTATTTGACCAAGTATAACATTCAAATTCACTTCCTTGATTCATTTGTTAGTCCCTTTGAAATGTTCAATCTCTTATTATCATTAAATATTGAATTTCCCCTAAATTATCTATTTCATTTATCATGGATATTACTATTTCCTAAACCATATACCTATTTAAATACGACGTCTAGTTTGATAGTTGTTTTATTATTTGGGGAATTATTAATAAATCCGTATTCATTATTCATTACAAATATTTGTTAAGGCATATTATTTTTAATTAAATAGAATTACTCGATAGGAAGAATGCTTTGGACTTGAAATGATGGGTAGAACCCAAAAATTATATAACTCATTGATGCATAAATAGGCTCTCATGAGAAAAATAAGTTTCATAAATTAAGTAGGTTTCTATCAGTAGTTTTAAACTATTCGGAGTATGCATCTTGATAGTATAGGTTTTTATGTGCCTAAAACATGACATCCAATAATTAAGAATTGCCTTCATTTTTATTCATTATTTATTATACATGATATTTTCACATGATAAAATCCATGGATGCATTTAATTTTCATTTTATTGATTAAATGACATGAGTTTTCAGTTTCTTACCTTGCCATATTTATTTTTCCTTATCTAATTATTTGAATGGTATGTGTTTCTAGTTATTACCCTACTATATTGTTTACGCACTTCCATTCAGATTATTGATTACATGGAATATGTGTTAAGTTATTCACATTTCCATATTGACTATTCTCATTGATTCATTATTACTTTTGCTACACTTTACCCTTACTGATCATTTGAGCTCACCCTTGTTAGGTTTCTTTTCCCAGGAATCTAAGAAGCGTACTATGGAAGATATGTTGGGATTTAATTGATGGATTAGAGTTATCCTCAAAGTTATTTATTTATAAAGAAAAAAAAATATTGTAATTAGTGTATTCATTTATAATAAAAGTTGTATTTATGTATCTAGTTTACCAAGACTACTAAACTCTTAGTTCCTTCGGGATTCGATTCATTGTAATCGTACTAATATAATAGTAGTAGACTCCGACTCTGGGCTATTTGGGGTTAGGTTTCTAAAGTTGGTTTTAAAGGAAGTTTAGTAGCAACCTTGGGAACTAGATTTAGGAAAACATATATTATAAAACAAAACCCTAAGGTATAATTCTAGGATAAGTATATAAGAACATCCTATAATTTTTTTAAGGTAAATATTATGTGGGTATTACTAGTAATACAACCCTGTCAGGATACTATAAGTGGACGTGGTTCTGGCACAGATGTACCTAGGAGTAACAACTCTAACAAGGTGTTTCGAGCCTAACTCGGGGTAACCTAGTACATGACAATGGGACTTACTACGCACCTAGTTTGACATTCTTGATGGATATTCTTAGGATAATTCACATTTTCTTTACAAATCACTATAAAGAATTTTGATAATGAATAATCTAGGTTAAACCTAAGGGTTTTTAGATTAAAGATAAGGTTTCATGATTTAGAAATAATATAAATTATATTATGGGTAAACCCTAGAACAATTAAGGGCCTATGTGGAAAATAAATGGATGAATTATTTAAGTATTGAGGTTGTATTGAAAACCATAGTTAAAAAGAAATTTAGGGATTAAACTTATTTAAATATGTTAACCATATTTATTTTGGAAATTATATTAATTTGGTTTTAGAAAAGGGCAACCCATAAGTCAGGTGACTACCAATCAAGTCTTGAAAGGATGAGGGTCTTGAACTCATGACCAAAGGATGATAAGGGTTTCATGCCAACCATTAACCTACGTAATGTTCTGGTTAATATGTCATTGTTTTTAGTTAAAAAATTTGATGAATAAATATTAATGATAAAATTTTAGTATTAATTTTTGGTTTAGAGATTAATGTCTTAACAATATTGGTTTTGGAAGATAGTTAAAGATAAATAGTTATACCTGTCACTCTTCTATAGGCCTTTTGATCTTTTAAAAGTGTATTTTTGCGCCTCATGCAAAAAAAACATCATTATTGGTAATTAATTTCTAGTAATAAAGGTTTGAATTAGAATTTGATCAAAGAAAAACCAAAAGTTAATACTGTTGATATAAAATTGAAACCTATCGAGTAATAATATTTACTTATACTCTTGGTTAGTAAAAGAATTACCGAACACTAAGGAAATTAATTCTAAACTTAATACTTTAATTTATGTTGAAATGATGGTATTCTAAATCATTAAAAATTTATATATTTAAGGCCCTAAACTTTCTATTTACAGATCACTTGTTTGTGATTTATGACCTCAATAACTCCCTATAAATATTTATGATTTTCCTCCAAGTACTTATCTCTACTTTCCACTAATGTTATCATACTTAGAGACCTATTTATATCTTATTCCATGTGACCTATGTACTTACCATTCTCTCTTTTCTAGAGGATTTTTTATGAAACCTTCTCACAATTTTATATTTCAATATAAGAAACATCAAACAATCTATTAACAAGATCGAGTTTAAATTAGTAGGACATAATTTAATTAAGGTGGGGAGAATGTAACACCCCTAAATTCTAAAGTACAACTTTTTATTTGATATCTTGTATAACATGCATCACCAAGCCCATAAGAGAATATAATATCCCAAGACTCTATTATATATTTACAATTTTAAATAAATTAATTCAATGATATAGATTGTAATGAATGCAACAATGGGTTATCTTGCATTACATGCAAGAGTGACCTTCCTCGATAGCTTACATTACACACAAGACTGAGTTTTACCAAATAACAATGTTTTATTAAAATATTATTATTTAATATAACATGATATAAAATAGATATTATGTTAGTGATTATGAATAGTATTAACTAAATTATGAAAATTTATGGTTTATATAAATATAAAACGAATCTATTTGTCACCAATTACTGAGAAACGAAAATAAGAACCAATTGGATATAAAAGGAAATATTATTATTTTTATTATTCCAAAGGAGTTTTGTCTTAATAAACATAATTAATTAAAATTAGTGAATTATTTTAATGAAATATACATGTTATATATTCAATAAAATATTTTTTATATTAATCCCTTATATTTTATATGCATAAGATAAGAACAAACCCTACTTTACATATAAAAACCTATATTTTTATAAAGGCAATTTTACCGCCTTTAAATAGAGAACCCATTTCAAATATGAATTTTGAAACATTAATTGATTTAATATGCAAAAATAAACATCATATTTGAAATAAAAATACAATAATTAGGTTATAGTGAATTTTTGATATTTTTCTGAAACATTTCATTTTTTAACGAATAGTTAAAGTACTGAATTTTAGTTCAAAACCGCTTTTTTTATCTAATTTATTTATAATGTTAAATTATAATTATATTTTTTTTTAAAATTTAATTAGATCATATTTATATCAATTAATACAATTTATGTTATTTTAATCAATTTCAATTTGAAATTGATTATAAAAACATAGAAAACATTTAGACATTTTTAATTTAAAAAACCACCTTGTCGTCCCACCTACGGGATGAATTTTAAATTAATTCATGACACTTATATGATTGAAACTTGTAAAAATGGATTCAATATTTGGAATAATAATAATTTATAATTTATAATAAGACAAAATTTGTTTTTGAACAAAAATATTAGTGAAAGTGATAAAAATTTATTATAATTATGAAGGTAAAATTAAGCTTAATAAAGGACTAAACCTTTAACTTTGGGACACAAATGACCTATACACTTTTAAAACACCAATTTCATGGACATAATTTGGCCATGAACCTTCAATTATAGAGTTTGGTTGGTTTTTTAATACTTTTTTAGGTAAAAACACAGGTACACCTAACTTCTTTTAAAAAATACAAAGTGAGTCCTTTTCCTCCCTTATAAAAGACCACCACCTCTCCCCATTCCTCACACCTCTCAAAAAACTTACTTTCAGCCAATATATGACCATATAGATTCAAAAAATTACTATAATAAACCTTGAATCCCCTATTTTTGTATAAATACTTCCAAGGAATCCATTTGGTACAAACCAAATATAGTTACCCGATTAAGAGGTAACGCCTTCTCTCAATTTTTTTAATTTTGTTTCCATTCTAAAATCACTAATATATTATTATTATATTATCGTATAAAAAAAATTATCCTAAATATAATAGGATGTTTTTATACTATTTTTACTCCTACAATCATACAAACTTCTATCTAATGGGTAACAAACATTCTGTTTTTGTGTACAACGAATTACTACCTTACAAAACAATGATTGTTCATTTTTCCTTTACCAACATTCATGGTTGTCCATTATTATGGAAAGTATATTTATATATGATATTTATTATGTATTTATACTTATTTAATAATTTTATAATACATACCATTAATACTCTATATTTTTCATTAATATGATAACATCGTTTGAGGAAGTGTGGACTGCCACCACCTCAATTGATGTGATTCATTCACACGATCCATGGAATGTTTACAAGATGATTATAATTAAAAATATGTACATAAAAAAACTATATATTATATTAATTACATAATCATATTTCTGTAAATAATATATATATATATATATATACCATTTTAATTATTACCCTTTCACACACACTTAAAAAGTGATAATGTCATTCGTGGACGTGTGAACTAACACTTACTCAACACGATGTGATTACTTTTACATCCCAATAATTATATATATAATTATATATGGTATTTATTATATAATTACCATTATGTAAAGATCTGGTGTTACATTCTTTAGATAACGATCATTGAAAAATGAGAACATTACTCACCCGTACGTATGACCTACCATCTCCCTGATTGTAACGTTGGTTCATTTTTCCTAACTATATTTAATGATTGATTTTAAAATTATAATTAATGTAAAAATATGATAATTATGACATTATTATTATTCTTTATACATTATACAATGACCCCTTTGACCATAATTGACCTACTAAAGTCTTTTCTGACACATAAACTGAATTTGGTCAAAACACCTGATGTAAACATAATTATTTAAGTAGTTATATAAAAAATAGTAAAAATTGAAATAAAAGTAATTATAAACATGAAAAAGGTTATTAGAAAATTAGAAAATGAACATTATTTTATTATAAAAAAAGTTAAAGGATGTTAATTTGAAAGGGAACTCTAGGTAAGGGAATTAGTCTCAATTTACATTCTATTGAGACTTATTTGTTGTTATAATCCCAGTTTATTTTATAAATTGTATATAATTCCCTTTTACATGATATATAATGAATATAATTACTCTAATTATATTATAACTTTTATATAATTTTATTCCTTTATGAAGTTTATGATTTAAAATGTTTCAAAGTGGTATGGGACACTTTGGAATATTTAATGATTATTTTCTTCAATAATAACTTTAATGATCTTTCAATAGTATTTACATTAGGGAAAATTATATGAAAATTATTCAATAAAACCTTTAAATTTATTTTCCACTTGTTATTCATGACCTTTTTCAAGTAGTATTACCATTTTCCCACTCTTTGATACTCAAGGTGTTTTAGAAAATGTTTTTTTAGAAAACCTGACTTTGTTTCTCTCTTTAGATGGAGAAACTATTTTCTTCTAAAAAACATGTTTTATTAAAATGTATTTAAAAATTATTTGAAAATTATTTGTTATAGTCATTTTACCCTTTTTTTCTTTTACCCATGTTTTCGAAGGAATCTTCTTGTCACTTTCTAAACAAGGTATTTTTATAACCTTTTTACCGTGTAAAAGGGATGTTCTTTTTACCTTGTACAACATGCATGTATTTACCAACCATAATTCCTATCAAGAATCCTTTTCATGTTTAAAAGGTTAATTTTTAAATAAAATATTTTTTAAAATTGATTTTCAAAGAAAAGTTTTTTCAAAACAAAAGGATATTTTCTCAAGAATGTTTTTAAAAGATATGTTTATAGTATTTATATTCATCAACGACAACAAACCTTTATTTTTTATTCACATGGGATATATTGTATTGATACCATAATTATTCTTATCCTAGATGATTTATGATTTATTTGACCAAGTATAGTATTCACATTCACTTCCTTGATTCATTTGTTAGTCCCATTGAAATATTCAATCTCTTATGATCATTGAACATTGAATTTCCCTTAAATTATTCAATTAATTTATCAGGGATATTACTATTTACTAAACCGTATACCTAATTACATATGGTCTCTACTTTGATAGTTGTTTGATTATTTGGGAAAATATTGATAAACCCTTATTCATTATTCAATACAGATATTTGTTAAGGATTGATTTTTATTAATTAAATCGAATTACTTGATATGAAGAATGATTTGGAAATGAAATGATGGGTGGAGCCTGAAATTTATATAGGTCCTCGATTAATTGATAGGTTTTCATGAGACAAATAAGTTATGAAAATTAAACGAGTTTCTATTCATTGTTTTAAACTGTTCGTAGGATGGATCTTGATAGTATAGGTTTTCATGTGCCTAAGACATGACATCCAATAGTTAAGAATTACCTTCATTTTGATTCATTATTTATTATCCATGATATTTTCACCTAATAAAATCTATAAATGCATTTCATTCTCAATTTATTTATTAAATGACATGTGTTTTAAGTTTCTTACCTTTCCATATTTATTTTCCCTTATCTAGTTATTTGAATGACATGTGTTTCTAGTTATTACCTTTCCATGTTTCTTATGCACTTCCATTCAGTTTATTGATTACATGGAAAGTGTGTTTTTTTATTTAACTTTCTATATCAATTATTCTCATTGACTCATTATTGATTCCACTATACTTTACCCTTACTAAGCATTTGATCTCACCCTTATTTTGTTTCTTTACCCACGAATCCAAGAAGCATACTATGAAAGATATAAAGGGATTTACTATATGGATTAAAGTTATCCTAGAAGTTATTTATTCAGAAATAAAAATATATGTTGTAATTAGTGTATTTATTTGTAATAAAAGTCTCATTTATATATCTGGTTTACCAAGACTACTAAAATATCCAGTCCTTTGGGATTATATTCCTTATAATTGTATCAATGTAATATTAGCAGACACCAAATCTAGTCTATCTGGGGTTGGGTCGTTACATTTTCATTTTATCTACAAAAAATAAATTTAGTAGATTAGTACTTTATATTTATTACCAATAGACATTACCAATTAATTTAATCTTTAAATGTCTCCCTCTATTTTATCGAATCCTATTAGTCCTCAACTACTAGATTCATAATACCCAGTCGCGTAAGTATTTTAGGGGAAGGTGTCCTTGAAACCCTTTCCTTATAGTAAAAGATATGGGTATTACACTTCTTATAGAGTTTGAGGGTAGGCTTTGGGATGTACATCCACATTTATATGCGGCTTCTTGAACCGTTGAGTGAAGTCCTACCTTCTAGAAATAATAACTATAATTTACTCAACACTTTAACTCTAAAGTTTTAGAAAGATATCTATGAATTGTTCTTTTATACCAACTTTAGTTAATTGAACCCACCACTTTTATAATAACTTTACAATAGTAAGAGGCATATTGAACTAAGGATTAAGAACCTCATACATATGATTTTTTCCAAATTTAAGTGATGAAATGCATTAATAATTTAATATATAGCTGTGAGGGATTTTAATTATTCTTTGTGAATGTAATAATTTTAAATTTTACATTATTATTGTCTGTGGTAGTAATCACATCTTACCATGCATAATAGAAAAATATTCATGACATATTATTTCATTTTTCTATGCATCCTTATTTATTATTCTATGTGTTAGTGTAAAAATAGAATGCATAGAATAATAATAGTCAATGCATAAATAAATTAATGAAATGGATGATAATGAGCATCAAATATTGGTTGATCCAATGATTAGATAATGTATCAATTGTTACCCTGGGGTTAACTATCAGAGTCATGACTAACTTGAGTTACAATGCTCACCCTCGACCAATGTATCCACATATTGTTTGGTACTTCACCAAGTCTTGACATGGTCTGTGTCTTATTTCAAAATTTTCATTATACATAAATTCTCAGGAATTCTAAATATACATGAAAAAATCAACCATTGACACATAGAACCTTATACATATAATAAGGGAGAGATATGGTTCACAAAATGTCATTTTAAATTAATTTTTACAAACACCACTTGCATTGAAATTGTTAAATAAAACAAATAAAATATAGACATAAACTAGTTTTTTACTACTCATGATCATTTGAAATACAATATAAATTCATAATAAAATTATATTTTCAATAAAATTTACTTGAGTCCATTTAATATGGATTAAAATATCTTAATCTAATTTTAATTCATAAAAAATATCAAACAGTCCCATATTTTTTTAAAACATTCCAAAAATTATAATTTAAATTTTGATTTTTTTAAATATTCTTAGGGATTATGGAGGCTTGAAAACCCCCCTTTAGGGTGTTGAACCCTATTTTGGGCCTGAATGGACTCGAGTGGGAAGAACAGGGTCCGACCGAACCCCGACCGAGTCAGTTGGGTGGTGGTTGTAATGACCAGAGTTTTTCCTCCGTAAAGAAATATAGTGTTCAATTTGTTTCTCCACAAGTAATACCAAAAATAAATAAATATAGACCATTGTAAGGTAGTTGTAGAATTAGTATGTATAAACAATGGTAACAAAATTATGATATATATATATATAAAGTAAAAAAATAAAATAAAATTTACATTAAATATCTACTCAATTTGTACAATTATGCCAAAATCAATTATACTTAAAATGTATTTATTAAAATTAATATTTTTAATGTTTGATATATTTATTATTATAACTAATTTTTAATGAATAATTAAGATACCAAAAAATAATTTCTTATACAAAACAATTTTTCACAATATTTTATGATTTTAAATTTAAATCTATAAACTTTAGGATGTGAATTTCAAAAAATTAACATCATTTTTTGGATTCTACATGGTCATATTATCTTAAGATTAATTTTTTTAACTTTTCTAAAAAGATTTATTTTTATGTGAAAAGTGAAAAATACCGTTTTTAAAAATAACATAACTTTTATGAAATTATTTGTATATAAGTATGCATTGGAAATTTAGTAAATATTTTTATAATACCAAATATATATTTTAGAATTTAATTTATAATTTTAAATATAAATATTTTAATTTATCAACCCATATTTGACATTTTATAATTTAAGTTATATTTTTAAAAAAATATTGTTTTTAATACATTATGCATTTATTATTTTAAAATAAATTTTTATCACTTTTAAAAATTTAATAAAAAAAATGGATTTAAAATTTATAATCATTATTTAGAATTTTATCATATGAATTATTTTATTTTTGGGCATAAAGTATAAATTAACTAGGTAAAAATTAGTTACTATGATGAAAACTAAAATGGTAAAAATGAGTGACCATAGAGGTAAAGGGTGTAAATTTTTTATAATTGAGTGGAGGAGATGTTTATAAACCTTATATCTTCTCTACTATATTATTTATCAATTTTAGATACATTTTATTTAAAGTTTGACCTCCCTTTATTGAAAAGTTTTAGGTATTTATGAAAATGCCACTCCTTTTCACTTATAAAAGGGTCACTCCTCTACTCACTTCTTATCATATCAAAAACTTATTAATTTTGTCCCAAAACTCTAATACACACTCTTATAAACATTAAGGATGTTTTATAATTCTCATAATATCACCCCTCAAATGTTTAGTCTGCTTCACAAAGGAGATAATCCAAGAAGTGAGGAATAAGTTCCCAACCTCTCTGTCCTTTTTTCTATTTCTTTATACGCTTTCCTTATTCCTAAAATTTAATTTAACAATCCTAAAATAATAACATCAGTATAATTATTACACTTTTATGTTATTATAATTGTGGTATAATCATTAACCACCCTCCCCATTTTCATTAAAAAAATATGTGAATCATACACTATGCAAACCACCACCTTCATGAATTAACATGTTTTGTTTTCCTTTACTTCCAATCAAGGATGGTTTTATTTTATATTTCATTGGTATATATGATATATATAAGTAATATATATCATTAATATGGTTATTTTTTTATAAAACAAAAATTAATGATCATTATAAGGTAATCCATCGATATTAGTAAGCAACCCAAAACTAGTTCATCATCATTTTCATAATCATGAAACATGACTAAAAACCCTATGTAATGAAATTATAAAATTTTAAGTCTATAAAAAATAAATTACAGAACCTTTAATTGTTTTTAAATGATTATATTTTTGAGAAAAATGTAGATCAACACCAATTTTACAAACCTAGTTCAAAATGGTCAAGATTATTAACACCCAATGTTGAAACAAGACTACAAAAATTAATACATGACTAGAATAGTTATTAATAAAAGTATAAATGGAAATGTATATGAATAAGGTTATAAAATAGTTAATTAAGATGTTTATATTTATGATGTAGTATATTAAATCACTTCCATGAATATTAAGGGTAAAGGTAAGATTTTTGGTAACCCAAACATATTACTTTGAGTTATATGTATTCTTCTTAATTTTATGTATCTTATGTTCACTAAATTTTCAATTTTAAATGATTTTATCTATTTATTTCTAGGGAAAAGTGTTTTTTATACAAATCCATTTCAATTAAAGGTTTTCTTTTTTACTTTTTCTTAAAAACAAAGGATTATTTTTGAAAATATACTCATAACTTAGAATTTTATAATGATAAATAAAAAATGTTTTAAAAAATTTCCTTTCATGATTTGGTTGTCATTATCTTCAAATGATCTATCCCCAATAGAGTTATGTTTAATGTTTCACCCAATATTTTCTATTATTTTGTGATTATTTTGGGTGATTAAATTTATAGTATCAAATGATTTAATTCATGCTGTTATCTTATACCATTTTTATGTTTAATGAAACACTATTTATTTATATGGGTTATTTATGAAAAGTAAATGATTTCCATTTCTATGTTTAAGAAACCAAATATTTTTCCATAGTTTCTTTATGATATAATGATGATTGATTTTAAGTGGGAAACATATGTATGAATGATGATATATGGGGTCATATATTATCCTCCAAATCATTGGTTTAAGCTTATATTTCATGAGATAGTTCGACATTAACATAATGAATTTATTCACATAAGCGTGGGTATGATGGGTTTTCTCACATTTCTTAACATGGAAACAATGAGTTTTTTCACATAGGAATGGGTATAATGGGTTTTATCATATTGGTTTTCATATTCTTATGATTGTACCACAATCCAAAGCTATTTATGAAGTTATTAAAAATTCTTTATATGCATTTAATTTCCTTAAAATTCCATGTTTTCATGATTACACCTTACTTTTAAATCATCCTGCACTTTTATGTCATGCTCACATGCTATATGATTATTGAGATGTATTTTGAGCCATGTAATAACTTTTTAACCTCTAAATACATTTTTATGATCTTATGTTACTATTGAAACTCATGGGGGATATTTTCTTTCATAAACACATTATCTTTACAAACCATTATGATGAATTTGAATATATGTAAGTTTTTTAGTTATAAATCCAACCATGGATAACCTAGATTAAAACCTAGATATTTATAGGTTAATGTATGAATTTTATTTATTAAATCACCTTTCCAACCTAATAGTTTTATTTTATGTAAATTCATTAATTTCAGTACACTCATTCGTAGTTTTCTTTTAGTCAAGGTAATGGTGGGAACCTAAAAGAACCAAGTTAAAAATGGGATCAATGGACAATGTGGATATTTTCCCAATGTGTAACCTAATGAGATTGAGTGTAGAATAAAAAAATATGTGGAGATGATCACCCAAATTTCTTAAGCTATGTGAAACTACCCAAATTGTGTTGAACTCACAAATACCCTAAGGAGGGAGTAACTAACTATTAAGTTATTTATGAGAAAACATCCACTCAGTTTTAATAGGTATTTTAATATACTGGTAGCTGAGTAGTGTTCCATTTCAATGGAAGATGTATTTTCCCTTATCCAGTGCTTGGATCATGTAAAGGTTGTTTTGGTAGTCAATCATTTAGAAGGTGATGTTGACTAGTAATAGAGTTACATTAAGAATACCACAGGAAAGGAGGATGTAGAATCCATTGAATGGGAAGATTTAAAGAAGTTATTTTTCACTAAGTATTTACATAGAATATTTTCACAAAAATGTAGTGGGAATTATTGGAATTGAATAAAAAAGTGGATGATCTATTGGATCATATGAAGAAAATTTCACAAGAATCGTGAGGTATTCCTCTAGTTGTTTCTCTAATATTGAGAAAAAATCAATTGCTTCTTTACTGGATTAAATCCTAGTCTTCATAGGGAATTAACTATAATAGTCCTTGATAACTATGAAGATATTGTTCAATATACTCTTAAGGTAGATATAGAAACTAGAACCTCTCAATATTTTGTAGAAAATAAAATGAAATAGGAGTTTCATGAAATCATTAATGAAAATACACATGGTTGGAAGAAATCCCAATTTCCTACATGCAATAAATATGGGATAAATCACCTGGGTAATTGTATCAAGGGATTAGGGAAGTTTTTTAAGTGTTTTAAAATAGGACACCATGCCTACAACCGTTTAACTAAGGTTAAGAGGTCGATTAACCTAATATAAAAGAATAAGGCCCCATCTAATGATCCACCCACACTATAATTGTTAAATTGTAATGAGTTGATATATTATGTGAATAAATGACCCAAACCTCAATAAAATAAAGAAAATAGGCCCTAGAAATATCATAAATTGAGGTAATAAGGAAGGTAATTAATGATAACTACCACTGAGGTAGATCATAATAATGAAGTGATACAAGGTACACTTGATATATTTTCTAGATCTACTAATACCATATTTTATTTTGGTTCGTAATATTATTTCATATCACACAAGTTTTCTAAGAATGTGGAATCGCCACCCTAAATAATGGATGCTGAACTATTAGTAAAAACCCATAGTGGCACAATGATCACATCTAAGATTGATAAATTTATACTAATATAGATTTGTGGGAGGACACTTCCTATAGATCTAATTATTATTCCTTTAGTTTAATTTGACATAATATTGGGTATGGATTGGATTTCACTATATAAATCACATGTTAAATATTAGGATAAGTAAGTCTCATCTTATATCCCAAATCATCCTATTATCAAGTATCAATGAAAGGATGATTATGAACTACCTATGGAAGAAAATTCTATAATATGCGTTATGATGCCAAATAATAACAGAATATTGGCTCAAATGATCAAGGATGATGTTAACATTGACCATATTCATATTGTATGGGAATATACTAATGAATTTATGGATGAACTTCCCGATCTTCCCCCAGAGAATGAGGTTGAGTTCTCAATTTAACTTATACATGGATCTATTACTATATCAAAGAGTTCATATAGAATATATCCCATTTAATTGGAGGAGTTAGAAAAGTTATTTCAAGACAATTTAGATAAGGGTTTTATATGCCTCAATGCTTCACCATGGGGTGTAGTTGTCCTATTTTTCAAAAATAAGGATTGGTAAATGTTCCTTTATATTAATTATAACGAGATTAATAAAATAATTATCAAGAAAAATTATCCTATACCTATTATTAATGATCTATTTGATCAACTTAGAGGATCTTGATACATGTCAAAGATTTATCTTCAATCTAGATATCATTAGTTAAGGGATAAAAGGTAGGATATTTCCAAGAAAACTTTTTGTATAAGTTATGGATATTATGAATTTATAGTGATATCTTTTTTACTTATGAATTCTCCTAATATATTTATATATCTAATGAATTGAGACTTTAGATACTTCATCAATTAATTTGGGGTTATATTTATTGATGATATTCTTTTATATTCAAAGAGAAATGAAGGGAATTAAGATTATTTTGGATTACATTAAATACCTTGATAAAGTAGAAAATATATTCCAAATTTATAAAATGTGAATTATGGATATATAAATTATTATTCTTGGGTCATGTAATCACAATAATGTGTATATCAATAGATTCATCAAAGAAGGTTGTTATCAAGTAATGACCTAGACTGACCGCTATAACCAAGATCAATAGTTTTCTTGAGTTAACAGGATATTACTAACACTTATCGAGAAATTAATCATGGACATCAAAACCAATAACCAAGTTAACATGAAATATAGTAACATTCCTTTGGAAAAATTAATGTGAAGAAAGTTTCAAGTAACTAAAGAAGATGTTTTTCATTACTCCAATTCTTAAATTACCCTACAAAAGGAAGGGTTTTTAATATATAATGATGATTAGAAAAATGGTTTGTGTTGAATCTACATATAAAATAATAAGGTAATATCTTATTCTTAACACCGGTTAAAGAATTATGATCAAAATTACCTGACCCATGATTTAGAACTAGCAACAGTGATATTTACATTGGATACTTGAACCATTATCTCTACATAGAAAAGTGTGATATATATAATGATCATAAGAGCTTGAAATAAATATTGAAATAGAAGAAACTGAATATTTTTAAAATGATATGGTTGTAATTGATAAAATATTATTACTTCTTAATACATTACCACTAAAGGAAGGAAAATATGGTGGTTGATGCTATGAACAAGAAGATTTGCAGATGATGAATCTTGAATTAATAATGGGAGAAGATAAATCCTATATTTACTAACTAACTATTAAAACTTACATCTACAAGAAGATTAAATAATCCCATAAATATTATGTAGAGATATATAAAATGGTATTGAATATTATGAAGTTAAACTTTGATAAAGATAGAGTTATAAGATTTGGAACCCAGATATGTGTCCTGTCAAATCCAGAATTAAAGAATGATGTTATGGATGATGCAAATAAATCATCTTTCTATATAAATCCAAGAAGTATTATGATGTATAGAGATCTAAAAAAACTTATGGTGGGATAGTATGAAAATATAAATTGAAGAATACATATCTCAATTCTTGGTATGCTAGTAAGTTAAGGTTGAATGCTAAAATTATAAGGGTATATTGTAACTATTATCCATAACATTATGGAAATGAGAAAACATCACTATGGACTTAATCAAAATACACCCCAAAAATATATATAGGATATAATGTTTTTTGGGTTATAGTCTATCACCTTACAAATTCAGCGCATTTTATTTCCATTAAATAAGATTTTTCCCTTGACCAACTTTCCAAGATATACATAAGGGAAGTGGTGAGGTTGTATGGAGTACTACTATCCATTGTATTTGATTGGGATATAAGGTTTACCTTGATGTTCTAGAGAAGTATTCACAAATTATTAAAGACAAATCTAAGATTTATAATTGCATATCATCCTCAGACAGATGGTTAGTCTGAGGGGACAATTCAAAATCTAGAGGACATGTTGAGATCTTTCTTGATGAATTTCCAAGGATTTTGAGATCAACACCTCCCCCTAGTAGAGTACTCATATAACATAATTTTACATTATATCATTAATATGGAACCATATAAGGCTCTATATGGGAATAGAATAAGGAATCCAACATACTGGGAAGAAGTTGGAGCGAGGAAGCTGATAGGTCCTGACCTTGTCCAAGAAATGACGGAGAAGGTTCAAACCACTTAGCATCATATAAAAGTGTCACAAATATGAAAAAATAATTATATATATAATATTCAATGAGATATATAGTTTAAATTTTGTGAAAAGGTGTTCCTTTAAGTATCTCTGTGGAAGTGAATTATGAGATTTTGGAGGAAATGGATGATAATCCCTAGATACATCAGTCTATTCAACATATTTGATTATGTTAGGGTCATAGCCTAATGCTTACTACTCCATCTAAATCTCTCTCAAGTGCATTATTTTTTCTATGTATCACTTTTTAGAAATTACATATTGAATCATTCACATGTGCTAAGCTTGGAAGCCATGCTATTAGAGTAAGATCTCTTATATAAGGAACAAATAGTGGAAATTATGGATTAGAGAGATAAGGTGTTGTGGGATAAGACCACTTATCTTGAAAAAGTAACCTCACTCATTTTCTTCCATGTAATGAAATTTTAAGGGAAAAAAATATTTTTAAGGGGGGTATAATTTAATGACCTGAGTTTTTCCCCTTAAATAAATATTGTGTTCAATTATTATCTCCACAAATAACACCAAAAATAAAAAATATTGACCATTTTAATGTAGTTATATAATTATCATGTATAAATAGCTGTAATAAAATTATAATATATATATATATATAAGAACAAAAAAAAATGAAATTAACATTAAATATAGACTTAATTATTATGGTTAAGAAACTAATATATTTTTTTTCTTCTTAAAATGTATTTTATAAAATAGATATTTTTCAAGTTTGATATATTTATTATTATCCCTAATTTTAGACGAAGAGTTAATATACCAAAAAATATTTTCTTTCAAAAAACTATTTTCAAAATATTTTATAATTTTATTTTATAGTTAAATTTATAGAATTTAGGAGCTAAATTTGAAAAAATTAATATAATATTTGGATTTATCATGGTAATATTAGATTAATATTTTTTTTAGAATTTTTCTAGAAAGTCTGATTTAGGTGAACAATGAAAAATATAATTTTTATAAATAACATGAATTTTATGACATTATTAATGTATAAGTATGAATTGTAAATTTATGAAATATATTTTTAAGACTAGATATTTATTTTATAAGTGAATTTATAATTTTAAAAATCTAGTTTTTAATTTTTAAACCCCTATTTGACAATTTATAATTTAATTTATATTTTTAAAAAATAATCTAATACATAATACATTAAGTTTTTTAAAAATTAATTATTATTAATTTTAAAAATTTAATAAAAAAATTTATTTCAAAATTTGAATTATTAGGTCAAAATTATATAATATGTACCATTTTATTTTTAGGCATAAAGGATAAATTAACTAGGTAAAAACTAGTTATCGTGGTGAAAACTAAAATGGTAAAAATGAATGACCTTTGAGGTAAAGGGCATAAAATGTTTAAAAAATGTTTCTAATTGAGTGTTGGGGGTTTAGATAAACCTTATATATTCTACACTCCATTATTTCACAAATTTTAAACCACTTTTCTTGAGAGTGACTTCCCATTTTTGAAAAGTTTTGGGTGACAAAAATGGTACTCTTTTTCACTTATAAAAGGTTCACTTATATCATCACTTCCCATCCCACCAAAAATCTATTAATTGCAGCCCAAAATCCAACCAACCCTCTCCTCTACATTTATAGAAACTTTAATTAGGTTATGGTCTTCTCAAAATACCATCCCTCAAAGGTTTAATTCCTTTCCCGAAGTAGTTAATCCAATAAGTGTGGTATAAGTTCATAACATCTCTTTCCTTTATTCTATTTCCTTATGAGATTTTATTCCTCATAAAATTTCATTTCACCATATTAAAATGATAACATAGGTATCATTATTATAATATTATTCTATTATAATGATGGTATAATCATCAACCACCCTCCCCTTTTCCATTAAGAAAAATGAAAATGTGAATCATGCATTGTACGGGCTACCGCCTCTATGAATAAACTTGTTTCATTTTACTTCACATAAAATCATGGATATTTTTAGTTTATATTTTATTGGTATATATGATATATATATAATTAATATATATCATTAATGTGGTTCTTTTTTGTATAACAAAAAAGCAATGATCGTTATAATGTTATCTATTGATATCTGTAAATAACCCAAAACATTTTTATCATTATTTTCATATCCATGAAACAAAACTAAAACCCAATATAATGGAATTATAAAATTATAATTATTTATAAAAACATAAATTCTAGAACCTTTAATGGTTTTTAAATGATGTTTTTTGGATAAAAAGTAAGATTGATGATGATTTGATAAACCTTGTTCAAAATAGTCAAGATTATTAACACCTGGTGTTGAAAAGAGATTAAAAAAATACAATATATGAAAATAATTATTATTAATGAAGATTATAAATGGAAATTTATATGAATAATTTATGAAATAGGTAATTAATATTTTTATATTTATGATATAGGAGGTTAAAATCAAACTTCTTCCTTTGAGTTATATGTTTTCTTCTTGATTTTTTACCCTATATTCACTAAATTTACAATTTTAAATGATGTTATATATTTATTTATTTGGAAAAAGAGTTTTTTATCCAAATAAATTTCCTTTAAAATTGTTATTTTCACTTTTTTTAAAGGATAATTTTTAAAAAGATACTCATAACTAATACTTTTATAATGAAAATACAAAATGTTTTCAAAAAGATATTTTCATGATTTGGTTTTCATTATCTTGATATGATCTATATCCAATGGAGTTATGTTTCTTGTTTCACCCTATATTTTTTTATTATGTGATTATTTTGGGTGATTAAATTTTCGATATCAAATGATTTAATTCATGATGTTATTTTATACCATTTGGATATTTTATGAAACCCACTTTATTTCCATGGGTTCTTTACGAAAAGTGAATGATTTAAATTTGAATGTTCAAGAAACTCATTCTTTTTCCATGGGTTATTTAATGTATGATAATGATTGATTTTAAGTGGAAAACATATGTGTGGATAATGACAGTTGGGGTCATTTATCCACCTAAAATTCATTGGTTTAAGATTATATCTAATGAGATAGTTTGGCATGAAAATAATGAGTTTGTTCATAAAAACATAGATAGGGCGGGTTTACTCACATTTTTAAGTATGAAAACTATGAGTTAATTCACACAAGAATGGTCATAATGGGTTTTATCAAATAGGTTTTACTTTTATTATGGTTTTACCACTTTTAAAAGTTGTTTATCTAGTTATTCCAAATTCTAAAAATGCATTTAATTTCCTTGAAATTCCATGTTTTAATGATTACACCTTATTTTTAAAGTATTTCCTACTTTTATGTCATTTTCACATGTTATATGATTATTGAAATCTATTTTGAGCCATTTAATAAATTTTTTTCATCCTTAATGATAATTTTATGATATTATATTTCTCTCAAAAATTTATGATTATCATCTAGGGTATTTTGATATTTTAATAAGATATTTATCCTCTTTATCATGCTCTCCTCTATATTTATGACCTGATACATTATGATATGTTTTCCTTTATTGAGTTTTGGATACCACCCCTTTATTATGTTTCCAATCCTCATATTATGAATAAGATGTTTGTATCATGTGAGATATCTAGAAAAGGGTCTAGAGGAGCATGATTATTGAGAAATTTTTTCATGTTATGTAAAATGATATGTTTACATGGATAATCTCCAAGGCACTAAACCTTTTATTATTTTAGTAGTGAGACTATTTGTGATATGTATTATTTAAATCATGATATTAATGTAATACTTATATCATGTTTATCTTGGGTTTCTTTAGTGACACCCTGTACATGCATGCAATGAAGGATAAGGGGGAGACATTAAAAAGGGAATCAATAAATATGAATAAGAAAAAATTATATAAACACTAGTACTACCTTTTTGAAAGTGTTTTCTTCCCATGAACTAAAGTCAAAGGGGATGTGGAATTTAGGATATCAACTAATCGACCAGCCTCATGTATAATTTCTTTAAAGAAAATTATAGCTCTTTACCTTCTAGCCTATAATGTAGGCATTTGAATTGTTTTTGTGTGTGTTTATGGTGTGGAAAATAACACCATATACTGCTTCCCTATTATGATAATGAATAAATAAATAAATAAAAAATATATAATTTAAAAATTTTATAAAGTCCATCGATTATCCTTTATAATTTTTTATAAAGGTCACATTGACTTAGAGTTTCTTGATACTATAGCTTGTCAAGAAAAATCCTGCATTGGAACTGTTCTAGCATCCACATCTAACCTAATATAACTATTAATCGATGAAATAATCCTGTACTAGCCAATACAAACACACACACAATACATATTAATTGTTAAATTTTTCAATCCCATAAACACTTGTTTTGATCTGATTTAAAACTTCGGATGACCATAACTGGGTTTTCCATGCTTGTATCTAAGAATTGTTTATTACTATGGGACTCTTATGATTCTGAATCATTCAATTATTGCAAATTTAATTGAAATAGAGATTAAATGATCATGTGGTAATTTTTATACCAATTGTTGGTATTGAGGACACATTAAATATGGAAATATCCATGATTTTAAATTTTTTACCACCATGTTGATGTCATAAAATTATCTCAAATGATAAGATTCCCAGTAAAAAACCATTAGATCCTACATGGAAGTATTTAAGCACATAAATTAAATCTAACTATTAACTTATTCTATTAAAATATTTAGGCATACTCTACTCATTATCGGTGATCATTTCTCGAAGGAACTAAAATTGAATACCTCTAGATCATCCTCATGTTCTTAAAGAGTCTTTCAAAGCATAAAATATCATATTATAGGTTTTAAGAAATATTTTCAATGAACCTATCAACCTATCAATGATCAGCTCTACATTGTTTCTTTGATCCATGAAGGAGAACTTTTATCAGATGCTTGGAATATGTTCCTTTTCTCACTAGAATACAAGAGGAATAAGATAAGATCTCTCAAATTAATAGGATAAATAGTCTTGATATTTCTTTATCATAAATAGGTATCTTTAATATTTTTTGAAAATTTCACTATGGACCCAAATATATATTACCTACTAAATAATCCATAAATGAAATCTTATGACCTTTTAAATGTGTCATAAATTTAATTTATATTTTTACCACTTATTTATAATATAATAAATATATTACATGATAAAATATGAATATTTAACTTGAAGCATTGCTCCCATAAATATTAATTAAACCTTGGATATAATAATATTCATTCATTAAATATTTTTCCACATATTAACTAAATAATTTGCAAATAATGTTCATAAATAAATTTAATACCAATTAATCAAAACTTTAATAATATTAATTTATTTCTTTATTAGTGATCATTCATACTTGGACAAAACTAGAATCCCATGGTGGGGTCCACCATGTCCAAAACTTCTATTCATAAGAATAATCCATACTTTTGAATATTCAAAATGTGTAACCTTATAGGACCTTATCTTGATAGCAGTGAGTATTATTCAAATACCAAGTGTAGAGTATAACAACACATCAAGGCAATTAAGAAGATAAGGTATAATGATGACAATAAAAACCTCCCCTAAAAACACACACATTTTAATATAATCTCTTTGTATCATGATATATCATTAAGCTAGATGCACAACTTGTGTTCCCATCGCTACTTAATTTATTTTTTATTTACCATACCAGATAAACTTACCTTCTTTTACCATAAGCATGGATTTAGTGAAGGTACTACCATCTTGGTCGACTAGGATTGAGATATCTATTCCTTTAGGAAGTGGAGAATTTTATCTTGATCATTCAATCAATTTCATACCACTAATGATACACCCAATACAAGCTACCATGCCACAATATAAATATCATGGTTTTTTTCTAGCATAAAAGTATATAATCAAATGGTAAGAATTGATACTTTTCTCAATTATAGAGATCAATACATACGATCACAGATAAGAACAACCAATGACACCTATAATATATGGTCTTCCTATTGGAAGGTCATTCCTCATGATCTCTTATGCTCAAGATCACTAAGTGTGAAATTCATGAGATAAAGTCTCAATTCTTATGATCCCCTAACACTTGATAGTAAAACATAATTTTTGTCCTTCCTATATGATATATCAAGAAAACAGGACATATGTTTAAGACTATTATCATAGTATCTACAAGGTCTCATTATAGTTGGGAATTACTATAAATTTTTGATAAAAAATTAATCTAAGGATATTACCATTTATATTGTACATTCAGAAGTAATGTTACTATCATGGTAAGAGAAAAATCATGTATATATCAAACTACATACATTTGATAGTAATCAAAGTAAATAGTGTATTTGGGTCCCATGAACCCACTGAAGATAATATTTTCTTAAGAAAACATCTTTAGTCCGAATTCATTTAAGGACTGCAAGCAGTTCTTGTTCATGGATAGGACAATTCTTCTAATTCCCATTAAAATAACCACTCAAGTATCTAATAATAGTTTCATCATGGTTCTTTATTATATCTAGGATACATCCTTGTGTTAAATAAGATGCATCTATTTCTATGATAAGCTAATATTCACTTTCGTCTAGACACTCCAATTTTGGGAGGTTATGACCTTTTTTCTTTAGAATTATTATCACTTTAGATTATTTTTCTCTCTAATTAAAATATGTATTACAAGATACGTTTTTCTGTATTGGATTTGATATATTTTCTAGAACATTGATGTATGCTCTTTTATAACTTAATATGTAAAGAAACACTTGTATCCTCTTGAGATTTGTAATCTTATCGAGGAATGTTTCTAGATTATTTGAAAAATGTGATTGAAGTTTCTATTTAATTCCTTGGATCTACAATAATAACAATTATATATCATATTTCATACAAATGATTTTTATTTCTGAAAATTACATCCTATATTTTTTCAACACTTCATTTACCTACTATAAGTTATGAATTCACTCTATTATATTCTTACTGAATATGAGAACATCAACAATGTACACTGCCACTATAATAATCTATTAAATTACTTACCTATCCTCCTATGGGATATTCATGGGGAATTATTATGACAAAATGGAATAACTAACCCTTAAAACAGAAAAATTGTAATTTTAAATGTTTTAAATTGTATTAATCCTTCTTTGATCATAATCTATCAATATCTTGAATTCAGATCAAACTTAGAATTTACCATTGTACTGTCATTATTAATCTAGATTCGTAGAGTTTACTAATTAATAATATTTCAATTATCAACCTTTATAACACTTAATATCATGGTAATCTATAACTATTATGTATTTACCATGTTATTTATCAGTATGATCAATTAACATGAATGAAGTACTCATGTGAGGAATTTTAATATGTCTAATCAGCTTAAAATTGATTGATTCTACAATTTTTTTCTCAAACTCCTTAATCATTACATCTAGATAGGCAATTACATTTCTTTAGATCACCATACTAGGATCCTTAAGGGTAATTTTGTATTCTAGAATTTCATTATTTTGTAATTTAATATGGTTTTTTGACTAATTATCTGATAAGTAATATCTCATTTTGTCCAATTCCACTTATTTATTTATCCTCAGTGAATTTACTCCAAACAATTATTTCCACTACTCAATATTTTTATTGTACACTTTGTCCTCATTTGGATAATTCTCCATTTGGAGAATAGGTACATACTTTTTTAGAAACATTTTTTTTTCAAAAAGCAGTTGGAATCAAGTAATTATCAAGGGCAATTCCTTCAAAAATATCATTACTGGCTTATATCATCTAAGAAATAGATTTCGAATCATGAAGAAATATAGAAATTGAGGAATAAAAACAATAATATTCTCTATAAATATTCTCCTATTTAGTTTAATCTGAACATCCCTTTCCACTTCTTTAATCAAAACTATTGAATTGTTACCTATTTTAATTTTAAACAATATGGATTCCCAGGTTACTCATGAAAACTAAATTCATTTACAATATAAGGTACATCTAGTATCAAGTAGTGAAGTACATGTATTTCCAAAAATGATTAGATTTACTAATGTATCCCACTCCTCTATCTTTACATTGAGTAATGAATATACTATATAACCTAAATGAGATTATTCATCCTCATTTATGGGTATTTGAATAGTCCTTTATTCAACTATCATTCTATAAATTGATGTTATAGGTTCTTCTGTAGAAGTAACTTCATCTATTCATATTGAGATCCTAGTTTTTTAAAGGGATCTTAAGTATATCTGATTTGAGATCTTATATATTTAGATCCAATATTTGTGATCTTGAGTCTTCCAACCTTATACCATCATCTTCTCCAATATTATAAATGAAAAGTCTATTCCTGAATTATTTGATCACATATAGAAGAAGTTTCTCATTCCTTTATTCTTACTTTAGATATAGTAAAACCCATTATCTATTCTATGTTATACTATTACGGTTTACCACTTTTTTGAGTTATTAATCTAATTGATATTATTTTTCACAAGAATAGATGTGTAAAGTATTATATAAATTTACATAAATATGAGTAATTAGTCTGACACATCTTCTTTCAGGTGTACATCCCAATACCTTACTTCATTTCCTCATGTTGATCTTTACTCCAATATTTATATTAATACTTCTTCCATAATCACTACATGTAAATATAGGATTAATTTCACCCATACCACTCTTATATGTAAATTTTCTCATGATCCGCCTAAAAATAGATTAAAGAAACTGGATAAACGACCATAAAATACGACAATCAAGACTCAAAATTCATTTCCCTTTCTAGAAAAAAGATATACACATATCTATATTATTCCAAAATTCATATACATGTAATTATTTTGGATATACTTACTAAACCTTTCTATATTTTTCAATGTAATTATAAATAATACTTTATCTATTTTATAGAATTTAGTCTCCATTTCATCCTTAAAAACCTTGTTCATTTATCGATATAATAACCTAATGATTTTCATATACCTCATACCAATCAACTTTTGGAATCTTACATTTTTTACAATATCTTCCTAATAAATAGATTTTATCCTCTCAAGAATTCCATAGATCACCTTTCATCTCTTCTATCATTACTGGATCTGGATAGCCTTCTAGTGTGCTATCCCATACTCAAAAAATTTTTATTTTAAGATGGATACAAATTTTATTGGCATTATTATATTACTTATTTGAGATTTATTCCTCCTCCTTTGAGTATACTAAATATAAAGAATATAAACTCTCATCATCTTAGCCTATATCTTCTCACTAAATAGTCTAAAACAATATATCCAAAGTATTTTCTATAAGTATTTCTTTGAGACTTCCTCTTCTTCTATCTACATATAGACACATGTCAACTCTGTGTCCCTTCTTGTCATAGAACTAAAAAAAACTATAATGGGATGAATTCTTTCCATTAGGATATTTGAGATACTCCCTATATTTTTCTTAAAGTTTTATCTCACATCCTTCTAGATTTTTTATTATAAGATATCACTTTGATTTTTATGTCTTCCTACTAAAAAATATACTTTATGAAATTTTCTTACCAAATCCTTTATAAAAATTCTTGTGTAATTTATTTAATTCACACTTTTATCCTAACACTGTGTTATAAATGATTTTTCTAGAATTTTCCAAGATTATACTTGGTTGGACCACACCCATATATTTCGAAAACAACCTGAACCTTTGATAAAAAGAATGAAATCATATATAGAATATTTCTTACATCCTAAACGATATTCCTCTGAATACAATATAGACTTATCACCTACCTTATTATTTATACTATAACTCCCAAAGTATCTTGAAAATCCTTACTTCCAAAAATATGAGTCTTCAAGGATTACTGAATTACTTTAGAGTAACTGCCTAAAAGATTTTTGATAAATATATCTAAAACATATTCTTAATATATTGGTATAGGAAGATAATAAGAATTATGAAACTCACAAATATATTATTAAAAATAGAGAATGTCAAATATCTAGATCTTAGTTAAAAGTTATTTTAGTTTTTTTCTACTAATTAATCATCCTGATAGACCAATGAATTTCCAGCAAACTCTTATTTGAAGAAATTTTCTACTATTGGTATAATCTGGATTGATATAGTGACATGATCCTAGATATACATTCTAAATTCTTAGTGTATTAACTATATATCCCAAAATCAACCCAAATTTCCCCTCAAGGTAGATCCTATAAAATTGAGTGCATTATATATGGTCTATAGTGATAAATCAATTGATACCATATATTATAAATAGTCTAAAGACTATTCATCTATGGCTGCTCTAAGATCCATTTCTAAATATATATTAAATATTATACCATGTCTTAGATCCCCTTCTGGATTTGTTTTCCTTTGTGTATATTCTTTATGAATATAGTATGTGTGGGATTTTATTCCCAATTAATCTTATTAAAAAAATAATTGAATGATATTTTCTATTATTCCCAAGGAAGTGGTTTCTATGAGATAACTTTCCATAGTGGATTGGATTCCCAAGGTTTTATACCAATTCCTTCAGTGGGAGATGAACATTTTGGAGTTAATTTCCTATAACCAATTACTATTCACATTAAATTACCAAAATATTCATGGTTTTTAATATTAATTAATATCTTATCACATGGTGATCATTATTCTATGTGGAATATATGTGATAATGTCATAAGTGTACCTATCACATTGAAAGGTCATAGTAGTTCCCCTCTATGATGAGAACCTAAAAGTTCTGAGACACTATCTCATGGTATACGCCCATGGTAATCTAAAGAATTAAAGTTATGGGAACATGTATCACTAGTAATAAATCCAAATTCATATTTTTCAATGGATGTTCCTATATACTAACAAGTGTATTGGTCCTTTTACTTTAATATTATTATTCATTCATATCATGATTCACGTACTTTGATTTAAAAAAAACCATGATTACATATTCCTGTGGTGAGTTAGGATACATTTGGTGTTTCATGAATGATATTTCTTCAAAGAATAATATAATAAATGATTTTTATATTTTATTATTTAACAAGAGTTGATATATTGGCCCCTTTGATTGGAATAGAATTTTCTGATTCAGTCTATATCTATGGCACACCATCGACAAGTTCATTTATAGAAATTCAAAGAAAGTGACATCAATCACATTGGTTGACGACGCTGGCATGAAAACTTATTGATTAGAGATATCATGATAAAGAGATTATATTATCCAGTGAGTATATTTATGAGGTTATATGTCATTGAGATATTAACTCCTTTCTCTATAGGTTTCTTAGCATGTCGTTATTTTCTAATCCTCGACTTTAGGCGGTGTTTCCTAATGTCATTGAGAAAGGGGCCTAGAGGGTCACACACTAATTGTATATATAACCTCAGTTAAACCCCAGATAAATTTAACATATTGAATAAATTTTATTCTTACATGTGGTTTAATGATTATTCATGGTTGGATTGATCACAAATATCTAGTCACCAGTTATTCGAGAGAATAAACATGGGTTCAATACTTAAAAATTATTTATTCATTATTTTAGTTGATATAATATTTATTTTTTTTATTAAATAATAAATAGTGGTATGTATTTTTTTAAATAAATATTCGTTATTCAAGTTTTGATAAATATTGAGGAGGATTAATAGGTTGAGTTAAATGATCTGGTTAGAAATAATATCTTAAACATTATTTGAATAAATATTTATTTATTTATTCTATAAATAATATTTATTTATTTATGAGTATTGTGCATATTAAGAAAATAATAATAATATTATTATTATTTATACATGGGGTTCACTGAGGAATAAGAAGATAATAAGGGTCCATGTTCAATTATTATTTTCTATCTCCAACTCTATTTAAACCAGATTATAACATTCCCAATTATAATATTCGTTGCATACAATGAAAATCTAAAGAAAATTATCCAAATCCCTAGTGATATATTCTCCTATAATTCTCTTAATAATGGATAGAGATCTTCCCCCTCCACCCTCTCGACTATAGATAGAACAAGAATAATCCTTCAACCCTCGAAGAGAATATTGTAGTGATCATCAATGAATGATGCAAGCATCAAAATCTACCATGTTTGGAACTTAGGATTTTTATAGTGGTGTTTAGAGGTTCATGGTACAAGTGTGGATCACTACTAAAGGGATTATACACTTGAATCCTCTCAATCAAATAATGCTATGATAAGAAGTGGTCAGCTAAATCTTTAATAAAGAAAGAATTCTAACATGAGGTGATTTTTAATTTGTATAAATTAATTATAAATTATATGTCTTGATATTGTCTTCTTGGTACTGGTGTTTATGTAAATTAATATTTGAATTTATTTTTTTTCTCATAAAAATATTCTTCATGAACACTTCATATTATTTGTTGATTACGAAAAAAATATGAATTGGCTACTACCCAAAAGGTGATTCCATTATGTATGAAACCTTCAAATGGTTTAAAATCAGTCACATAATAATTTGTAATTATTTATTTAGCATTTATTGATTTATGATTTTTTTATTAGTTTTCATTTACATTATACTCATTCTTTAAGTTTGAATGTCAAAGAAACCACACAGAGGGGTAGAGGATTCTGACTAAATAACACAACAGTACGCTATATGTAACTCAAATGTACACACATTGTACTTGTGTTCAATGAATTAGGAAAAGACATAATAAATTTGGGTAATTGTGTAGTTATTAACACATATAGAGTAATAAATACACACAATGTGTTGACCAATACATCCTGGAACATGGTTTTCTGTACTCCAGGTCATGTAACTGGCTTACACACTATACCAACCAACAAATATTTTTTATTATTTCTGAAATGCCTGGATCAGTTGTGATCACTGAGAGGGGAGGGTTGAATCAGTGATAACTTTTTCTTTTTAATAATTGTTCCCTTTGAATGATCAATTAAACCTATGTGGTTGGTTAAGGCCTAGATATACTCTTTTGGTGGTGCAGTGATAATGAAAGCACAGAACACAAAGATTTACAAGGTTCGGTACAAAGACCTACTCCTTGCCATGTTGGTTACACTCCCCAACACGGATTCTTCACTATTCCAAAAGATGTTTACATGGTAATTGGTTATACCCCCCAATTACAAGTTGGTTAAACCCCCCAACTTCACAGCATCTTCTTCTTCATAGCTTCACTTCTCTCCTTCAAATGTGTTGTTCAATTCTTCAAGTAGCTTCAACTGAATTCAGGAGAACTTATTGGTCTTTCTCACCAATACTAATCACTCAGAATGATTAGTTATTTTGCATACACACAATTAAATGTGTTCTCTTCTTCTTCTTAAAGTGTGCACACCTTTTATTCAACATGCATGCATGTACATACATGCAATCCTTCCCTCTCCACTTGTGCACACACTAAATATTTGCCTTCTTCACTTGTTAAGAACACACACAAACTATTTAAATTTCACTCATATATGTGAAAGACTCGACCTTATTCTTTGCACACACCCTCACAACCCAAATGGTTGGGTGTGGCCTTTACTTCACCCAAACTCACTTCAAAGGAGGGAGCGCAAGTGTGTGGCCTTCTCCTGTCTTCTTCCGTGTAAGATCTTGGGTGCAACAGCCACATAGGGTTCGGGAGCAGTGGGTACACAAGTGGAAGAAACTCCTTTTACCGCACAAGTGGTGTGGTAGATTCCTCCTGCCGCGCAAGTGTGCAGGTAGAGAGGGTGCGCAGGTGTGTGCGACTCAACCTCTTCCTGCCGCACAAAGGGAGCGCAGGGTGTCCCTGTACTCCTTCATTCTCATATGGGTTGCGCGAAAAATTCCCTCAGAGCCTTGGGTGGCTCCGGAATACACTATCGCACTCTGGCGCTAGAGTTCTTTCTTTACATTGCACGGAGCTTTGCGGGATTTCTTCTCAGGCGATCAACAACCTCTTCACGATTTGGGTTGCTCCTTTTAAAAGATGTGGAATGCATTCAAAATCCATCCATGAATCATCTGAGATTCATTCCTTTGAATAATTGAGATATTTGGTTCTTTAAAAACATTCAACCCGTGTTTAAGATATGCTACGTATCTCAGGTGTTTCTTTTTTTCCAAATGTGGGATCCTATCTTTGTGTATGGATTCAAGATCGTATGCCCGATTCTCGAGCATGAATCTCGCATGGATCCACATGGCCTCAACAACTCAGTTTTCCTCGTCCGAACCTTCTTCCTCGAGATATCTCATGCATGCAATATGTAGATTGTATGCATGGTCTTGGTTCGATCAGATGATCACCATGCAGTTGATTTTGAGCTTCAACGGTGGTCAGAAATTCGACCACGGTGGATCGGCAGTGGCGACGATGAACTGGTTCATGTCGGGTGGAGCACGGGTGTCCAAAGGTTGAAGACAACCTTGGTTCCTCTCATCAGCATTTGGATCTGCGTTTAATGATCGTGGATATCTGAGATTATAATGAGGGTTGCAGGATGGATCGTGCGGCTTAGATCAGACGCGGGATCAGATGGATGGCAAAGATTAAATCCGCGACTTTAAAATGCCATCCCACATAGAAACGAGTCGCAGTTTTCTCGTGGTTTAACAAACATCTCCTACCGAACACAGCTCATAAATATCCTCTCCCCCCTCTGGTGCCGCCTCGCACCAGTTCTCCTGGGGGTGTGCTTCTGCATCCACCTATGCCTCTTGCGGGCGCGCTCTTAGCACCCATGCTGCGCGGGCTTCAACACTGCATGGCTCGGGCTTATACACGGCCCGACCTCTTTGGGCTGGCCCATGAGGTTTCCCCATGGGCGTGGTGACCTCGGTCCCACATGTGCCTTGGGTTGAGGCCTTAAGGCCGGCCCTTTGGTTGGCCTTCTTTTTATTTTTTGTATACTTGTTTATAAGAAAAAGTAATATAACCAACCAATATTCCTCTCCTATTCAACTTCTTAGGAACTCCATATCTCTTCTTCAACATTTCTTATTCTTCTTCAAATAAAAGATTGAATCCCCAAGGATCTTCATAAACCATCAATCCGAAATCACTGAATCTTCAATGTAGGCTCATCTTTCAATTCCTCATGAATACTAGCAAAGCATGGACGTCATTAAATGTTGTGACATCATATCTTATTGATACAAGGTCTTTTAACTTAAGATCAGTTCTCCAATAGTCTGATTTTATGATGCTTCTTCAATCATCATTCTTAAAGCTGTACTTCATCAGTTGGTACACATTGATAGGTTATTGACAAAAAATGCAATCACTTGGGCACAACAATTTCAGAAAGAACTTTTAAGGAAAAAGTGGGAAACCAAAATGTTCAAAATACAAGAAAAGTCAAACCTCATAAGAAATATTCAGGTCATTCCCGAACAAATTAAAGCGATTATAATCCTTTACCTTGACTAGATGACATTTGATGGAGGTGGCCTCCATATCTGGGTTGTCCTTAATGAGATACTTGAAGTGGGATGCCATCCTGTCCCAGGTTTTCACATGCTTACACACTATACTGTTCATGCATTTTTGTGATGGAAAACACATAGTCAAATATGTGGAGTGTATTGATTACACAATGCATATGACCAAAAAATGTGTAACTTGGAGGTAACATGAAATATAAATCATATACACATTTTATAATTTATAAATACATATGGTTGACATACATTCACAATCCCTAGGCATCTGTTGAAAATAAAGGATGATAGATTATGGGCAACGTGTAGATGGCCTATGCACATGGTGTACCCTATCTATTTATGTAGAAAGTAAAATTAAATAATTATTCCATTTAAACCTAATAAAACCATGTCTATGTAATTTATTGAAAGTCCACACCATGTGATATTTTTTATATATTTTAAATGGTTAATAAATTTCTGTATAATATTAGGAACCATATACCATGCATAGTCATAATAAAACAACTTATTAATACACATTAAATACATTGCACACAATGTAAATAACATGTTTCTATGTGTCATTTATTGAAATTACATTCCATATAATCACTTGATAAGATTTTTATGCGATAAGAAGTATAATTAGATAACCTATAACTGCAATACATTTCAGGTATTGTAGACATATGATCGCAGGGTTTCCTCTAAGTGAATACTTTATATTTAGTTAATTTTAAATAAAATTAATTAATTTAATTTTTTTAAAATTATAATGGATGGGAATATCAAGGACAGTTTGGTCTGAAATTAAGATAAATTAATTGATTAATTAATAATGATAATTAATTGATACAAGTGTGTTTTATATTAATTAATAATGATTAAAATGAATTCTATATTATTAAATTCATAGTCATTGTATATGTGTGGATGGTTATGATATTGGACCAATTTTGGTATGTGATTGATTTCTTTTAATTTATGATTATTTCATATTTTTTTAATAATTTAATAAATTAAATTTATGGCTTACGTTTCATCCTGTCTTCTCATTATGCAAGGTCTTACATGCTTGTGTTTTCTTTTATATAAGACCCCTAAATAATCCTTTGGTTACCCTTACTTTCATAAGAGTAGTGATTATATAATGGATGGATCACTTAGATGAGTGGTGGTAATTGAAGTTTATAACTGAGGTGAAAATGATCCAATAGATACATAAAACCATAGGTGTAATGATGCAGCTCAAACTAGGCATGGTTACAAAAGTTTATCCCCTAAGTTAAAAAGGTTGGTTTATCATCTGCTAGATAAAACAACCATTAAAAAAGCATATGGTCATACCACATTATTATTTTATTTCTATTAGTTTATTTGTTAATTGTTTATAGATTCTTCATTTTGATTACTTAATAAATGAATTAACAAGAATGAAATATTGAATTAAAATAAATTGGATTATGTGTAAATTTTCTCTAAACATGGTTAATCACTTAAGTAAAAAATAAACTTAATATTAACTAGAATGTAATAACATAAGATGAAATATTTATACATAAATATGAAAATAACTCAAATACAAATATTAAGTCATTAAAACCATCCACTACCTAGGTTGAAATTGAACCATAGTTCAAAGTTCTTGAATAACCTCTATTGGGGTTATTTCAATTATCAATAAATTTCTATATTGGGTTTTGGGTTGACTTAACCTAGTTCACATTAAGGGTTTATAACCTCTATGAAACTTAGTGAAACTAGTAGGCAAGTGTTTAAAAAATACAAGACCAAGATTTTGGGATTGTAGAGTCTACTTAATGGATCAAGGTTTCACAACCCATCCTCGGGGCCCGTGTCGTGACTACCCCAAGCCCGCCTTCCATAGGCCAGGGGCTGGCGACTAGCACCAAAGGCGTAAATCCCGATAAAAGGGAAGGCATTGCCTTTATATAAGAAAACAAACACCACAGAGTATGTAAGATGAAGTAAACACTAAGTAAACTGAGTACAAAAGTAAGTGCTGAAAAGTAAATGGGCCAGAATACAAACCCAACTGAAAGTACAGTACTATTGAAAAGAAAGTACAGTAGAAGTAAAGTAAATCAGCAACCACCGAATCATCCTCCGGCTATCCCACCTAAAGAGTGGGTTCAGATGGTCTCCTCAGCTCCTCGGGTCCGGCCATCTGCTTCGTGTACGTCCCGCCTGATAGTCCACCTTCGGGTACCGTCACGCTCTACAAGCCTCAACCACGATCAGCGCTATCCATCATCTACAACCAACATAATGTAGTTCAGGCATAGCCCATTTAGGGGTGAGTATATGATACTCAGTAGGGACCCCGTTACCTCTGAAGGTCTCCCAGAATCCACAAAGGATAAACCACAAAGGAAGGTTACAATCACGAAATATCAACCAACTCTACTTAGGTATATGCCCATACATATACCTAAGTCATCATTTCCACTTCGTCTCCAACTCACGAGCCCAAGTACAACTCAGTCCACATAGGAAAACACAAACCAATCCACATAGTAAAGCAATTCAATCATATCGATGATAAAGATTGAAAGTCAAGACTCAGCTCACACATGTATACTACTCACGAAGAGGGGTGGAGATAATTAGATGTAGCCTATGAATCATCTTCTCTGCCGAACCCATATAGGATCCAAGTACAGAAGTCATCGCTGCCAAACCCACATAGGATCCAAGTATAGTCATCCTCACGGCTGAACCCACATAGGATCCAAGTACAGTCGCCATCGTCGTCGCAGTCACAGTCAGCTCTAGGGTTCCCGCACACAGCATGCTCGATTCCAGGAGGGTCCGCTCCACGAGCCAAAGGGGTCGATGAATCAACTATCATAAAGTCTAGAGTTGATGTATCACAAAGTTCTGTATCATCAATAGGCACTCAATGTGACAGACGACACGTCAATTGGACGCCCGGTCTGAGAGTTATTGGATTTTTCGTCCTAGGGGTCCAATTGGTTTCTAAGCTGAAACCAACCCGACCGTACTCCAGATGCATCCAAACCTCAAGCGGAGTAAGTGAAAAGAACCATCTCACTAAAAGGAATTCAACTTAACTGATGGAACGTCATTCGAACATCCGGTTGTTAAGTTATAAGCATTTCCGCTCCAAGGGCCCGGTAGGTTTTGGGTTCAAACCAACCCATCCGTATCCAAACTTTACTAAAAGCTTGATTATAATATACCGAAATGACCATCTCGATACAAGGATCCAAACGCAACTAATAGTGCGTTGATCGAAGGTCCATAGACCAAAATATGGGCGTTTGAACGAATCTGTCCGAAAATAGGGGGTTTGGGCCCGGTCCGACCCGACCCAATACCCCCTGGGTCTTTCAGAATAGGGTCGGGCCGAACCGGGGTGACCTGACCTGGGTCCGGGTCAACCTGAACCGGGTCAGGGTTCGGCCCACTTGGGCGTGGCCCGACTCGGCTGTCACGGCCCAGCCCGACGGAGCGCGGGCCGGCTGGCGCGGCCCGGCCTGCGGCTGGGCGTGGCCTGCGGCGCGGCTCGGAAGCCGAACGCGGCTCGGCTCACTGCCAAACGGGGTGTGAAGGGGGTGTTGCCCCCTGTTTCCAAAATGGTTGGCTGTAATGGCCGACCTTGGTGAACCGCGGGACCCCTTTGGGTCCCGCCTGCAGGTGGCGTCGGCGGCCTGCTCCACCGGCCACCCCTTTGAAGACCGCCGCGGCCTTAGGCCGCGGCTCCCATCCGACTGGCGCGATGCGACGGCACCGCGCCCCTCCGCCGCGGCCCGCTCCTGGCAGCATCCTCCTTCGGCCACACCGGCATGGCGCGACGGCGCCACGCACCATCTCCACGGCCCACTCCGGCCGTGGTCCTCTTCGTACCCGCGCGGTGCAACGACACCGCGCCGCCTTCGCCACAAACATCATCGATGATCAACAATAAAAAGGGGAGGAGGATTGACCGTGTTTTCATGGTCCGATCTCCTCCCGTTATGATGATAACAAGCGGAAAAAGTTTATGAGATACCCAATGAAAAAACAAATCACAATTTTAATTCATTAAAATTGAACTTAACCCCTACCTCAACAAAAGTTTTTGAACGACGGGCGTCGCAGAAAATGACGTCGCGGATGATGGTGTCTTTCCTGTCGTCATCGATGTGCACCCGAGGAAACGTCGTCTTCTATTTTATCACAGAGAGAAGATGATGATTGCGCGTCAGTCGCCGAGTCGTTCTTCTCTTGAAGAGATGACGTTCTTCGCGGGAGGATTGAAGTT
This sequence comes from Viscum album, assembly GCA_963277665.1. Classification (NCBI taxonomy): domain Eukaryota; kingdom Viridiplantae; phylum Streptophyta; class Magnoliopsida; order Santalales; family Viscaceae; genus Viscum; species Viscum album. The sequence goes on along the minus strand of OY728164.1, from coordinate 989,270,219 downwards.
CTTCGCAAGAGGATGAAGTTCTTCCAATGAGAAAAGTGCTCTCTCCCCAAATTCCTCACACAACAACTGACCCACCAAAATAAAATAAGACCTTTCTTATTTTATTACTTCAATCCATGCATTTCAATTTTAAAATTCAAACACATAAATAAAATTAATTTATTAAGTGTGTTGGCATGATTAAAGAGGAGAGAGGGGAGAGTTACACAATTAAAGGATACCAATATTTAATGGGGAGTTTCCATGTATTAATCATGGGAGTTCAAAGGGGTTAAGGGTTTTGGAATGTGAAAAGATGGGTGGTTGTGTGGGCCCCACTTCCCTCATAACCACTCATGGGAAGTTGGGTGGTTGTGGGACCCACCAACAACTTACCATGAGAGATTTTAACTTCCAAGGATAATAAAATAAAATTGTACACAATTTTATTTACTTCTCACTTATACCCCAAAATTTAACTTCTTCTCCCGAGCAAACACCTCAACAGTAAAAGTCATCTTAAGAAAATACCGGTGCTACGAGTTCATCTGTGCCCTCAGATTTCATTTTGGAGCACCGGTTCAAAAGATAGAAAAACCCGCTCGTTCGTTCACTGAACGTACCCGAGCTAAACTTCAGAAATTGATTCCGGGCACTCTGGGCCTCAGAATCAGGTTCCGTTAGAAACCGCATACTCGTAAAATCCCAAAGAATTTAAGAAAAAAATTTTCCTTGAAATTTACGGGTCTTTAAATTACTCCCACCTCAGGGATTTACGTCCCCGTAAAGATATATCACAAACTAGGGTAAAAAATGAGGGTACTGAGAACGTATCTGAGCCTCCCGCTCCCATGTTCTCTCCTGGAGGTTCCCATGCTGCCACCTGATGCACACTAGGGGAATCGACCATCCATGTAGGACCTTCTCCTGTCGATCCCCGATCTCCACCGGGACCTCCGAAAAATTCACCCCATCATCGATGTCCAACTCTACGTGATCAATGATATGAATCAGGTCGTGCACATATCTCCTCAGCTGAGATATGAGGAAAAATTTGTTCACCCAGTGCAAATGAGGTGGAAGAGCCAGGCGATAAGCCACCTCGCCTATCCTGCTGAGAACCTGGAATGGTCCGATGAAGCGCGAAGATAACTTTCCGCCCTGGCCAAATCTCCTTAATCCACGTCGAGGTGAGACCTATAAGAAAACATGGTCGCAATCTTCAAACTCTAGTGGTCTCCGCCTCCTGTTAGTATAGGACTTATGTCGGCTCTGAGTAGTCCTCATCCACTCCTGGATAATCTGTACCTTCTCCGTCGTGGCCTGGACCATCTCTGGTCCTACAAGTGCTGATTCCCCAGGGTCTGTGCAACACAGAGGTGATCTGCAAGGTCAGCCGTACAATGCCTCGTATGGTGCCATCCCGATGGTGGAGTGGTAGGTGTTGTTGTACACAAAATCCACCAAGGGTAGGTGATCCTCCCAGCTGTGACCAAAGTCAAGGACACATGCACGGAGCATGTCCTCGAGAGTCAGAATGGTCCTCTCCGTCTGGCCATCTGTTTAAGGGTGAAAGGCGTTGCTCAGGCGTAGCTGCGTCCCAAATGCCTCCTGAAACCCCTTCCAAAGCCAGAAAGTAAAGCGAGCATCTCGATCGGAGACGATAGTCGATGGCACACCATGAAGACGTACGATATTCTGAACGTAGAGGCGTCCCAGTCTCTCCACTGAGCCCTGCTCTATGATAGGTAGGAAGTGGGCCGACTTGGTGAGTCGGTAGACAATCACCCAAATAGAGTCGTGACCTCTGGAATTACGTGGAAGACCTGTCAAAAAATCCATAGATATTCTATCCCACTTCCACTTTAGTACCTCCAAGGGCTGTACCAAGCCTGCTGGTACCTGGTGCTCTGCCTTCACCTGCTAGCAGGTGAGGCATCATGAAACGAACTCTGCCACAACCGTCTTCATACCTGGCCACCAGTGCTGTCATCTGAGATACTGGTACTTCTTCGCTAATCCTGGATGTACCGCCAATGGGGAAGTGTGAAACTCTCTCATCACCTCCTCCTATAATGCAACTGGTACCGTGGTACGTCCTCCAAAAAGGATGTCGTGCTCTCCTCCTACAGAAAATCCATTAGGTGCCTGTCCTGTGGATATCTGTGCACGTTGCGTCTCACAGTCAACGTCCTCACTCTGTGCCTCTCTAACCTGCTGAAGTAATGGTGGAGTGACTTTGAGCGATTGTAGAAAGGCTGCCCCATCTCTATCCACGAAGGATATCTGCAATGCGGCTAGCTGCACCGTCGCCTCTCCAAGTAGCTGGATGCCCGACCTCCTGCTGAGAGCATCAAATACTACATTCCCCTTACCAGGAGTATAGACTATCTCAAAGTCATAGTCCAGGAGGAACTCGAGCCATCGCCGCTGTCTCAAGTTCAGGTCCTTATGCGAGAAGATGTACCTGAGACTCTGGTGGTCAGAGTAGACTGTAAAACACTCGCCCATCAGATAGTGCCACCACATCTTCAAGGCGAAGACCACTGCTACTAAATCCAGGTCATGGGTAGCGTAGTTCTGCTCGTGCTGCCTCAACTATCGTGATCCATAGGCAATCACTGCCTGCTCTTGCATCAGAACACACCCGAGTCTGGTCCCTGATGCATCGCAGTAAACTACGTACCCTATGCCCTTCTCCGGTAGCCTCAAGATGGGTGCAATGGTCAATCTCTGTCTCAGCTCTTGGAAGCTATGCTAACATTTATCTGACCACACGAATGGTTTCCCCTTCTTCATCAAAGATGAAAGTGGTGTTGCAACTCTGGAGAAGTCTGGCACAAATCTCCAATAGTACCCAGCCAGACCTAGGAAACTCCGCACCTCCGTCACGCTCCTGGGTGGCTCCCAAGATAGCACTGCCTCCATCTTCACAGGATCCACCACAACTCCCGCCTCAGAGATGACGTGTCCCAAGAAGTGGACCTCGCGAATCCAGAACTGACACTTCGATAGCTTACCATAAAGATGGTTCTCTCAGAGTGTATCCAGTACAACCCGCAAGTAGTAGGCGTGCTCCTCCTCAGTAGTCGAGTAAATCAATATGTCGTCGATGAAGACTATGAAAAATCGATCGAGTTAAGGCTATAAGATCCTGTTCATGAGACTCACGAACACTGCTCGAGTGTTGGTTATGCTGAAAGGCATGACCAAGAACTCATAGTGGCCATACTGACACCTGAAAGCCGTCTTCTGCACATCCTCGTCTCAAACTCTGAGCTGATGATAGCCTTAATTGTGATCTATCTTCAAGAACCATCGTTCTCCCTTGGGCTGATCAAAGAGGTCGTCAATCCTCGGAAGCAGATACTTTTTATTTACGGTCACCTGATTCAGGCGACAGTAGTCGACACATAGTCTCAAGCTCCCGTCCACCTTCTTGGAGAACAAAATCGGGGAAGCCTAGGGTGAAACATTAGGTAGAATGAATCCCTTTCCCTGCAAGTCCTCCAGCTGTACCCGTATCTCTCGAAGCTCAACAGGAGCCATCTGATATGAAGGAGTAGATATCGAGGCTGTACCGGGGTATAGGTCAATATAGAAGTCTACCTCTCTGTGAGGAGGTATTCCTGGAACATCGTCAGGAAAAACGTCCGCATACTGATCCACCACAACAGGAAAACTCGGACTCCGCACATAAACTGCTCCTAGGATGAGACTAGCCAACTGATGAGTAATCGGCTGTCCTCTCCTATGTGTGAGTCCATCCTGCGCTGCAAAGGCTTCCTTCTCACCGGTGAAGGTGAACCTGCTCCCATCAGTGTGAACACATCGCACCTTGCACCTAATACAGTCAATCTGAGCATGGACTGTAGATAACCAATCCATTCCCAATATGACGTCGTAAGGCCTCGACACCGCTACAAAAAGATCCCAGCCAAAGCTCTCGCCACCTAGAGTAAGATCACACTACCAACACCAGTGCATAATCATCGAGTCTTCTACCGTAGGAGTCTCTAGCCATAAGGATCGAGCTAACGGCTCCGTCGGAATCTTCAAGCTCCGAACAAGGGCAGCGACAATGAAAGAATAAATCGCTACTTTGTCTATAAGAACTACAACAAGGGTGGAGTAGACACAGATAATACCTCAAATCATCTCAGGTGCATCGTGGTCATAGGCCTCCACTGCCTGAAGCTGAGTCTACTTCTACACGCCAGCTCCCTGTGGTCGGGGTGGACCTCCTGGGGGTGGTGGTGGTAGAGCCCCGAAGCGTCGTCCACCACCTGCTGCTCGGCCAGCTCCTCTACCACGTCCTCCTTCTCCTTGCGTACCACCATGGTTGAACCTCTAACTCTGCCTAGGTGGTCCCTCAACCGTCTGCTGCTCCTCTGCATGGCGGGTCGGGTAGTCACGAGCCATGTGTCCCTTCCCACCGCATGCATAGCACTGTCTGCCTCTCGAATAACTGGCTCTGTTGCATGTTCCCCGCACCTACGAACTAGTATCCTAAGGTCATCCACTTGATGGTCTGGTCCGCTTGGAACTCTATGACGTTTATCTACTTCGGGCTGCAGAAGACTCCGCTACGTGCCGCCCTGCGGTAGGTCTCACTGCTGGTGTAGGCTCAACAAGAAAGCTCTCCACAAGAAGGGATCTCTCCAGTACTCCTGCCTGCGTCGGAATGCTGAGGGAGATCATCGATGCCCTGATCTCATGCCTCAGTCCCTTCTTGAAGGTCCGGGCCCAGAAGAATGGGTCCCGTACCATGTCTGTGGAGTAGCGCGAGAGATCGGTAAACCTCGTCGAGTACTGGACTACTGTCATGCTGCCCTACCGCAGTTGTAGTAACTCCTGAATGTGCACCGCACGGAGGGTGGATGGAACGAACTCCGAGTGGAAGAGGCTCTCTAAGTCTGACCAAAGTAATGATGCCTCGTCGTGCACTTGGAGCATGAGACTCCACCATCTACCTGCTGCTGTGTGCAGGAGACTCGCCGTAAGGATCACCATGAGGTTAGCTGGTGTCCCTACTAATATGAAGACTCGAACAACAGCCTCCATCCAATCCTCGGCTGCCTGAGGGTCCATCTCCCCATGGAACCTGGGCGGTCTCTGACACTGAAACTCGTGCAGTGCACTCAGGCGACGTGCACTCTTAGCTGCTGGGGCTGGTGGCATCAGTGGCTCAGTGGGTAGAGGTACCGCATGTGCCTCTGCTGTAATGGATCCCTGCACCGAGGCCTCGTCGCTCGGTGGGATGCCATCTCGCACAAATCTCGGAACCCTAGATGGCTGCCATCATGGGTCCATCCTGAAAAGAAACAGGTGCGCCATGGTTAATACAGTATACCTGGTGAGATGACAAAAAGTAATCATAAAGAAAATGTTTGAAACACACATGCAATCAATGTTTTCGTGCACTGAATCGGAAATCAGAAGTTAGGGTCCTGGTGTATGGATGCGTCGGCCGCCTCACCAACACTGGACTCCTTGGAATGATAACCACACTCAATACCCTTAACACTATTGCTTCACATAGAAGAAATTATCAGAGTCCTGAGTTCTGCGGTAGAACCGACTCCTGATACCAATTTGTCACGACCCGTCCTTGGGTCCTGTTCCGTGACTACCCCAAGCCCGCCTTCCATAGGCCAGGGGTTGGCGACTAGCACCAAAGGCGTAAATCCTGATAAAGGGAAGAAATTTCATTTATATAAGAAAAAAAACACCACAGAGTACGCAAGTTGAAGTAAACAATAAGTAAACTGAGTACAAAAGTAAGTGCTGAAAAGTAAATGGGCCAGAATACAAACCCAACTGAAAGTACAGTAAAAATGAAAAGAAAGTACAACAGAAGTAAAGTAAATCAGAAAACACCGAGTCTTCCTCCGGATATCCCACCTGAAGGGTGGGATCAAATTGTCTCCTCAGCTCCTCAGGCCCGGCCATACGCTCCGTATACGTCCCACCTGATAGTGCACCTCCAGCTACCGTCACGCTCTGTAAGCCTCAACCACGATCAGCGCTGTCCGTCGTCTACAACCAACACAACGTATTGCGGGCATAGCCCGTGCAGGGGTGAGTATACGATACTCAGTAGGGACCCTGTGACCTCCAAAGGTCTCCCAGAATCCACAAAGGATAAACCAAAAAGGAAGGTTACAATCACGAAGTATCAACCAACTCAACTTAGGTATATTCACATACATATACCCAAGTCATCATTTCCAGTTCAGCTCCAACTCACGAGCCCAAGTACAACTCAGTCCACAGAGAAAAACACAACCCAATCCACACAAGAAAGAAAGTCAATCATATCGATGATAATGATTGAAAGTCAAGACTCATCTCACACAAGTATACTACTCACAAAGAGGGGTGGATATGATTATATGTAACCTCTGAATCATCTCCTCTGCCGAACCCAAGTAGGATCCAAGTATAGAAGTTGTCACTGCCGAACCCACGTAGGATCCAAGTACAGTAACCATCGTTGCCGAACCCACGTAGGATCCAAGTACAGTCATCATCGCTGCTGAACCCACATAGGATCCAAGTCCAGTCATCCTCGCTGCCGAACCCACGTCGGATCCAAGTACAGTCGTCATCATCGTTGCAGTCGCATCCAGCTCTAGGGTTCCCGCACACAGCATGCTCGATTCCGGGAGGGTCCGCTCCACGAGCCAAGGGGTTCGATGCATCAACTGTCACGAAGTCTAGATTTGATGTATCACAAAGTTCTGTCTCATTAATAGGAACTCAACGTGACAGATGGCGCGTCAATTGGACGCCCGGTTTGAGAGTTATTGGCTTTTTCGTCCCAGGGTCCTGGTTGGTTTCTGAGCTGAAACCAACCCGACCGTACTCCATCTGCATCCAAACCTCAATCAGAGTAAGCCAAAAGAACCGTCTCACTAGTATTAATTCAACATAACTGACAGCACGTCATTCGGACATCCGGTCGTTAAGTTATAAGTGTTTCCGCTCCAAGGGCCCGGTTGGTTTCTGGTTCGAACCAACCCATCTGTATCCAAACTTTACCGAAATCTTGATTGTAATATACCGAAATGACCGTCTCAATCCAAGTATCCCAACTCAACTGACGATTCATCGATTGGAGGTCTGTATCCAAAGATATGAGCATTTGAAAGAATCTGTACGAAAATAGGGGGGTTGGGCCCGGTCCGACCTGACCCAATACCCCCTGGGTCGTCCCGAACCGGGTCGACCCAACCCGGGTCCAGGTCCGGCCCACTTGGGCACGGTCCGACCCGGCCCGGCTGGCACGGCGCGACCCGCTGCGGGGCGCGACCTCTGGCCCGGCTCGGAAGCCGACCGCGGCTCGGCTCGCTGCCAAGCGGGGTGCGAAGGCGAGGGGGGGGGGGCTGTTTCCGAAATGGCCGGCCGTAATGGCCGGCCTTGGTGAACCGCGGGACCCCTTTGGGTCCCACCTCCAGGTGGCGCCGGCGGCTGGATCTGCCGGCCGCCCCTTTGAAAACCGCTGCGGCTTAGGCCACCACTCTTGTCCGACTGGCGCGGTGCGACGACGCCACGCCCCTCCGCTACGGCCCGCTCCTGGCGGCGGCCTCCTTCGGCCTCACCGGCGTGGCGCGACGGCACCGCGTACCATCGCCGTAGCCTACTCCGGCTGCGGTCCTCTTCGTACCCGTGCGGTGCAATGACACCGCGCCACCTTCGCCACAAACATCATCGATGATCAACAATAAAAAGGGGAGGAGGATCGGCCCTGTTTGCGCGGTCCGATCTCCTCCCGTTATGATGATAACAAGCGGAAAAAGTTTACGAGACACCCAATGACAAAACAAAGAACAATTTTAATTCATTAAAATTGAACTTAACCCCTACCTCAACAAAAGTTGTCGAACGACGGGCATCGTGGAAAACAGCGTCGCGGATGATGGCATCGTTCCTGTCATCGTCGGTGTGCACCTGAGGAAACGTCGTCTTATCTTTTATCACGGAGATAAGATGATGATTGCACGTTAGTCGCCGAGTCATTCTTCGGTTGAAGAGATGACGTTCTTCGCGGGAGGATTTAATTTCTTCGCGAGAGGATAAAGTTCTTCCAAAGAGAAAAGAGCTCTCTCCCCAAATTTCTCACACAACAACTAACCCCCCAAAATAAAATAAGACTTATCTTATTTTATTACATCAAGCCATGCATTTCAATTTTAAAATTCAAACATATAACTCACATTAATTGATTAAGTGTGTTGGCATGATTAAAGAGGAGAGAGTGGAGAGTTACACAATTAAAGGATACCAATATTTAATGGGGAGTTTCCATGTATTAATCATGGGATTTCAAAAGGGTTAAGGATTTTGGAATATGAAAAGATGGGTTCTCGTGTGGGCCCCACTTCCCTGATAACCACTCATGGGAAGTTGGGTGGTTGTGGTCCCCACAAACAACTTCCCATGAGATAGTTTAACTTCCAAGGATAATAAAATAAAATTGTACACAATTTTATTTACTTCTCACTTAAACCCCAAAATTTAACTTCTTCTCCCGAGAAAACGCATCAACGGTAAAAGTCATCCTAAGAAAATACCGATGCTACGAGTTCATCGGTGCCCTCAGATTTCATTTCCGAGCGCAGGTTCAAAAGATAGAAAAACCCGCTCATTCGTTCACTGAACGTACCCGAGCTAAACTTAGGAAATTTATTCCAGGAAGTCCGAGCCTCAGAATCAGGTGCTATTAGAAACTCCGTACTCTTAAAATCCCAAAGAATTTAAGAAAAAAATTTTCTTTTAAATTTAAGGGTCTTTACAATGGAGTTGTGAGTTAATGTAGTTGGAATTTTTCACCTACCTAAATACCTTCTAATAGATTTTCAATCCCCCATATAAATTATAAGAAGAAGAATATTGATCTTTACCACTCTAATATCCATGTGATATGTTATTTAAAAAACAAATGGTGTGGGATATTGGATTATATATTAAATAATAGAAGGCTAATAAATAAAATTTATTACATCATATCATTTTTTAATCAAGAAAAAACTAAATTTTACTTTTAATTATTATAAAATATGATAAGAGTAATCATCATAACATGGTGTTCATTTCTGAAAAAATACATTGTCTTATCTAGTTCCAAATTCCAATAATGATACATTTTTTATATATTGTTTTTATACTATAATGTTTGGATCGTGTGTTAGAATCCTCTATACCCGATTTTCCACCTCAGCGAGCGAGCAAGGGTGAAATTGATTTCTACAAGAGCTTCATGGAGGATGAATATTATGTTGGATGTATCATGTTATGATCTATTTATATAGAAATAATTATGTAGAATAAATACAAGGATTATTATACCATGAAAACTCACCACTTATCCCTTGAATTAGAGAAAGATAAGCTTAAGATAAATGGGATTTTCGTCACACTATACCAGTGTAAAATGTAATAAGAGATACTAGATATTTATTATGAATTCAATATACCAGAGTACATTGATAAATTAGAAGATTTGGGATTCCATTTGGATAATAAATTATACATTAATATAATATTATCATCCATTCCACCATGATTCTCTAAGTACATGATGAATAGTCCATTACTCATAAATATTTTGTCTATGATTCTTCAAGCAGAAAAGGAATGGAAGAAATATTGTTTTTCATATCTTATGGTGAAAAAAATTATAAAAATGGTTGAAAATACCCATAATAGTTACATGTTTATGGTTTTTTTATAATATCCTTCAAAAAGGAAAAATATTATAAGAAATAAGTGTAATAAAAAGGCTATTTGTTTTCATACATCAAGAAAGTTCATTGGAAGATAGACTATAATGAATTGAAGGAGAAGCTAGTAAAAACTTCTACTTATGGTAAATTCATCATTATATATAGTATTTATTTTATAATTATGGGGTATTAAATACAATATGACTATTACATATGTGTATTAAAAATATTGGAACCAATAAAACATAGAAACATTACTAGAAGCAAGGTGTGTTCTCAAGTTAATCGAAGAAGGGTGATTCCTATATCCATAAGAGTAGTGCATGAATTCATTTAAAAAAGGAATGGTTCAAGTTAAACTATTGTTTTTGTATTATGATTTTTCAGAAAAATTATCTCAGTGCCTTATTGGAGACAATGAAACATTATTTCATTTTTGGAATAATTATTGTTATGGTTCTTCATATTAATAATTTATTAATTATTGAATCACAAATATCCAACTAGGAAATAAATTATGAAATATAAATTATTAGACTCAGAACCAGTTATATCAAGATAATTATTTATCAAGTGTAATAGATAATAGTTGGAAAGTTTATTCCCTAAAGAGTGTTTACTATTTCAATAAAATACATCAGGTATACTGACAAATTTACTTATCAAGTTTTAGAAAAGGAAACCTTTAGAAACAAAGGTATGATACAAATATTTTGAAGTTAGTTCTGCTACATAACATGAAATATTAAAAGTTCAAGCTAAATGTTAATTCATATAATTTTCATTAAATTACTTAAATAACTTTTAGGAATGATAAATGAAAGAAATGAATCAGTAAAGGATATGGGATCCTCTGGTTTTGTGTGTCAAAGTATATCTTAACCAAGTATTCATCGATCATTAAATATAGAGTGAAGTTTTTACTAAATTCACACCACCTCGTTCACATCATAGAGATGAAAATAGTACAAGGTAGATCAATGAAGTGTCTTATAAATATTTAAAGTATTCCACGATTCCTTTAAAAACATGTTTCACAATGTATCAGTGTAAAAAATAACCATATTACAATTAAATAGACTAATGGATATCATTTAAGTTATAATATATTTGGATTCCATTAAGTAGTAGCCTAAGGCATTTTGATTTGAATAATTCATTAAGTTGGCCTTATCTTCAAATGTATGTCAAATAAAACAAAAAATAAATCTTATTTAATTATCCTTCAACTATTTAGGATAATAATATCCTTAAGATAACAAGGAATTAATCTTACCAACTTAATTTTTATTAGGTAAGTATATCACTTTTTAGATAGTGGGAGAAATAAAGGATTCAATTGAATCTTGGCTCCAGATACACATTTTTTAATGAGAATACATTTTTTAGTGGGAGGAATTATTCTAGAGACATATATTTCATAGTAAAGTAAAAAATATAGAATTTGTTTTATATATTCACTATGGTTAGTGATATATATTATTTGGTAAGAAAAATAAATCCTACCAGAAGAAGCGATTAGAAACCTAACTATGATTGATAAGTTCATTTGAAATTAAAGATGGATTCCATGTACTAAAATCAAATTACACATATGGCTAAGTTTCTCTTACTTATATAGATTCATTGACAGGTATTCAAGAGAAACCACACATGGATGGTCATGTTTGGACCAATAATTCATAAATGATTAATGGATATTTTACAATATCTATACATAGTCTATGTTCACTATAGTGGATGGTAGTACCTTTTCACTAATAATCATGTGAAATTCCATTCAAATTTTACTTATCATGAATTTTATATGATCATTTTATTGAGCACTGGATGTCAATATCATTATCATTAAGGGAAACCATATTAGAAATGTCTATATGACACGACTAGAAAGTTTAGCGACCTCATTAAATACCAATTTGATATAAAAGATTCAAGGATTAATTTATGAATTAAAATGAGAATAATGATCATAGGACATTCATTTGGAGATAATGTGTTCCCAAGTGTCAATAAGTGGTTAGTGGGATCACTGTAGTTTTTATGATTGATATGTTTGAAAATATATATAAAAAAGTGATTTGTCTTATGGTTAATTTAGACTAAAGGAAATGTCTCCAATATAACTAAAGAAGAAACTTAAGTTCTTGGAAACAAAATCTAATAGATTAAATAAAAGGGTTTCTTAATCCAAGTCATAATATATTGTTGTCATGGTATTGGGAAATATAATATGGAACAACACACCCAAATTATTCTAGCTTCACATGGTATTTTTGTGATGTATAAACTATATATGGCTCAGAGTGCATTGAAAATCTATCTCAATTTCCATGAAATGTACACAAGTTTTATATTTATTATGCATAAATTATGGAATGAAAATATCAAACGAGACCTGGTGAACCACATAGGTCAATGGTCAGAACTATCTAACAATACGTGAGGAAGAAAAATTAGATAAGTTCTTGGTAATTGGTGATATGAGAGTAATAGTTTTATAGGGATATTAAAGTACTCTTATTTAGTTCACTTTGATCTAAAATAATATTAAGGATAAGAAAATATGTAAGTTTAAATATTTTTATATCTACTAGTTTTCATATCTACATTCAACTGAGTATATTGCAGTTTCTAATGCATCTTAGGAAGAAAGTTTAGTAGTGGTTTGTTCAAAATTTTCTAGTGTTACCCTAATAGTAAAATTCAATTGCATTATGATGAATTTTAACTAAGTTATTATCCAATATATCAATAATTATAGAGGAAAAATAGGATTATACTCTGTTATATCATCTTGTGGGGGATTTTTTTAGAGAGACCAGGTCACAGTAAGTAGATCAACCATTGGTAGCATGTTGGTCTCAATAGAAATATCCATATCTAAACATAAGCATGTTTATAATGTGATTATAACTATTTTATTTATTAATAGTTGGTTCTAGTTCAAGTAGGGGTCCTTTAAATTTAGTTCCCTAGAACCAACTACTGTGTACATTGGATTTCTAAAACACTCATGATGTTGAATATTAATTAATACCGTGTCATATGATGATCATTATTATTTCTAAAATCTATGTGGTAAGTCCTAATGAAAATTTCATACTAAAAGGTCATAAAAATTTCCCACTATGATGAGGACCTATAAGTTCTTTGACAACATTATTAAATATAATTTATATTACCATGTGATATAATTTGATGAGACAAAAATGATACAATCTATCAGGTATGGATACTCATGATAATTTGAGACATCATCACATAATGTATGCCCTTGGTAATCTCAATAAAATAGATTATGAGAACATGTACCACAAATAAGAAATACAAATTTATATGTGTCATTGGATGTTTCTATCTGTAGAAATTTTTAATGATCCTTAGAATTTAATATTATCATGAATGCATATCACGATTCATGTACTTCAATGTATTAATGAAAGCTATGATGAAATATTATAACTACTAGGTATGATACATTGGGTGTGTCACAAGTAATATTGCATTAATGAATAATGCAGGAAATGATTTTTTTCTATTCTTTAATGGGAGTTAATATCTTAATCGATTTGATGGGAATATAACTACTTGATTATTCTATGGCCATAATGCAATGTCATAGAGTTTATTTATAGAAAGTAAAATAAAGATACATCGACCACATAGGTTGATGATACCGATATGAAACCTTCTTGATTAGAGATATCATGATAAAGAGATTATATTACACAAGGAATGTCTATATGAGGTTTCGTATCATTATAACATTACATTATTTCTCTATGGTTGGCTTGGCATGTTTCTAGATGCTAACCTTGTACTTTAGATGGTGTTTCCTATTTCTCCTAATAATTAGACCTAGGGGTTACACACTAAGTATATCCAAAACCTTAGTTAAATTCTATATGAATTTAATATATTAAATAAATAATATTTTTGTATGTTTTTTAATGATTATTCATTGTTGGATTGATCATAAATATCCAATCACCAGTTATTCGAGAGAATAAATGTGAGTTTAATATTTAATAATCATTTATTCACTATTTTAGTGAATGTAATATTTATTTATTTATTGATGAGTAATGTATACATATTTATTGATTTAAATAAATAGTCATGATTAAATTCCTAATAAATATTGAGGATGATTAATGGATAGAGTTAAATGGCCCGATGAGAAATAATTTATGAAATATCATTTGAATAAATGTTTATTTATTTATTTTAGTATTAATATTTATAATCCATGAGTCTAGTTCATGTTAAGTAATTATTATTATTATTATTATTTGTACATGGGATTTTTTGGGGATTAAGAAAATAATAAGGGCCCATGTGCAATAATTATTTTCTAACCTTATTTCTATTTAAACTAGATTATAAAATTCTTTACTATAATCACAATTGGGCATAATGAAAGTCTATAAAGAATTATCCCAAGCCTTTGATAGATATTCTCATAGAATAATCTCAAGAATGGAGATTTATCCTCATCCTCTACTCTCTTAAATGTAGAGAGAATAAGAAGAATCCTTCCGATACATATTTATTGATTTAAATAAATAGTAATTTCCTTGTATTTATATTTAATTAAAGAGTTATATTAATACTTGTGTACATAAAATCCACATGAAAATCTAGGATAAATTTTTCCCATGATGATCCTGTTTGTAAATTTTCTCATGATCCTCCTTATAATGCATTAGAGAAATTGACTAAACTGTCATCCACTATTGAAATTAGGACTGGTATATTCTATCCCTTATAGAAAAGAGGATCTAAATTAGTCTGGATTATTATAAAATTCATATACTTAGAATTATTTTGGATATCCTTAACCGTTTTTAGATTTCTCAAAGGCACTGTAAATAATCCTTTATCTGTATTATAGAATTAAATAATCTCTTTATCCTTGAAGATCATGGTCATTTCTTAATATATTACCTAATACTTTTGGAAGAACTTGGACTAATAAACTATAGGAATATTTCATTCTTAACAATATCTTTATTCTTAAGGGATTTTATTCCATGAATAATGCATTATATCACCTTACATCTTTTCTAGACTTACTAGCTATTGAGATTCTTCAGGTGTACTAGCCCCTTATTGAATCATTATTATTTAAAGCTGGATCAAAACTATATTGGGTTCCTCTCATCCAAATTTGAGAAGGATTACTCCTCCTATGTGTACTCTGATAATAAATAATATAAACTCTCATCATTTGAGTTTATATGTTCTCCCCTAATAGACTCAAATAATATCTCTGAGGTATCTTCCATTAGTATTGCTTTAAGACTACCTCTTATTCTATCTGCATCTGGACATGTGTTAGTTATGCGAACCTTCATTTCAAAAATCAAAAAATAGTCACAATTGGATAAATAAATTCCTTTATGGAATATGGGATACTTCCCATATTTTTACATAACTGTTTTCCCTCACATCCTTCCAGATTCTATTTGGTAGAAGACATCACTTTGATTTTTTGATTCCTACCAGAATATCTACTTGATGATCTTCTCTTACCAAATCCTTTCCAAAAAAATCTTTTATGATTTATTTCATAAAAAATTTCAATCTTGGAACTATGTTCTGAATGATTTTTATTGGTTTTTGTTGAGCAAGTGTTGTTTTCAAAAACACTATATTTTATTAAGGGGAGATTGTTGAGAATAATACTCTATCTCTTTATGATGATTTTAATGTTCACAAATACACTTATTTTTACTATAATGATTTTACTTTGAGTATATTTCTGGAAATTAATATTCTTTATTTCTCTATTTTGGAATAATATTAAAGCATTTAATCCACATTTAATATTTGAAAATGTGTTTGGAAATTGTTTTAGCGTATTAGAATCTTCTGAAAATAATTTTTATGCTCTATGTGTTCAGAAATCACTTTCGTGTGTTCTAGAAACACTGTTCATACCCTACGTTGAGGAGTGTAGCGTAAGTATGGAATCTGTCATTTACTTTACGACATATCAAAAAAGTATGGTTAAGAAACCATACATTATAGACAAAAGTATAAGAACCCTAAGTTTTTAAGGAACCATACGTTCGGGATATCTGAAAAGTATAGAAGAAGAACCCTATGTTAGTACAGAATGTTATGTTGGTTTCTCAAAAGTATGGTTCGTCAACCTTACTTTTGAAAACAACCTTACATTTTATCAAATATTATGGATCATGTACCTTACATTTAGAATTTGATAAAAGTATGGATCATTACCCTTACTTTTATAATGAACCTTATGTATCATGTATTTAATGATTTTCTAAAAAGGAATGTATAGATATTATACCGTATGTTTGAGAGTTGAATAGAAAAGTATGGTTGATCAACCTTACATTGTGAACCTTAGGTTTTAAACCTTACATTGTGAACCTTACGTTTAGAGAAACAATGCTATGAAGTTCAAACCTACGTTTGGCATCAGAGATTTAACTTGCGACTTTATTGAGGAACAGTCTTTTTTCAGATTATTGGGCTGATTTAAAGCCAGATTCAAAGCCCGATTTTAAGGAACTTCTTTGAATGATTCAAAGATGTTTATTTGTGATTCAAAGGATCGATTTAAGAGGATCTTTTCATGGTGAATATTAAGGGGAGCTACTACTTCTATGGTATTCAAACATTTGAATATCGTGATTCTAAAGGTGACTTTTGAGGATCTAAATTTTTAAGTAAAAAACTCATCTTTATTATATATATATCTGTGTTATTTTTAATTAAAAAAAGGGTGTGTATGATGGATCATTGTGAAAAATATTAGAAGAACAAGCTATTGAGTTTTTTGACTACATCTTATAGAGACATTCAAGATTTAAAGATCTGTTGTTATAATAAATGACCTTCTCTAAAGATCATCTTTTCTGAAGATGACGAGCTATCAACTTTTAGTTGCATACTGCTGAAACTGTGAAGAACATCAGGAAAGTATTTCAAAAAAAAATACACTTTTTATTTTGAGTAACCATCTTCTCATACTAAACTGTCTATTCAGTTCTGTGTATGAACCAGAAGACTCTTTTTTTATCCTTAAATTGTAAAGGTGTCAACTGTCTACACTCAGTTGTGGATGGTCTATTGATAAGAGGACCAAATAGTGAAAATCACCAAGCTCATGGAGTAGAGAGTTTGTGAAGTAAACTAGGGGCCTTATGTTCCCCGAACCACTATACATCCTTGCATGCTTTAACTTTTTATTTTATTCTTCATAAACAACCTGATAAAGATAAAAGGATAGAATCTTCCATCATCACAATTCATGAAGAATTTGTAAAAGACACAATTCAACACCCTATTTTGTGTATTTGGTATAACCCGATCTAACAATTGGTATCGGAGGAGGATGTTTTGTCAAATCTATAACAAGATGAAAGTTTTTGGATTATACATCGCCCAATGGATAATATATGAGATGGTATGTCAATGGTTAGAGCTCCCTAATTCAACGGTAAAAATTATGGATGTTGGAAATCAAGGATGATCATTTAATTAAAGAACCTTGGATACAAAGTCTACTAAAAAATTCCAACTCCCTATGTGATTCCAGAGAAACCTGAAACCTGGAGTGCTGATACAGAAGAAGAGTACGACATAAACTTGAAATCTATGAATGCTATCATCTATGGTATTGGACCAGATGAATTCAATAGAGTATCTTAGTGCCCGACTGCTTATGAAATGTGGCAGATAATTGCAATTGCTTCTGAAGGAACCGACAATGTTAGACAGATGAGGTGTGACACTACTAAATTGAAATTTGACACATTCAGAATGTTTAAAGGAGAAAGAATCACCCAGATGAATGAAAGACTTACAAAAATTGTTAATATTCTCACTTCCTTGGGAGATCCTATCAAACAGGTAGATCAAGCCCTAAAAGTACTAAGAGTACTACCACCTAGATGGAATGTGACATCAGGGGCTATTAGAAAATCATTATCAGTCAAAGATATAACTATGAGAGAATTAATTGGAACTCTGATAATGTATGAATCCGAGATTCAAGATGAAGAAAATGAATATAAAGTCTTGATCAAGAGAGAAAATACTGCTTTGAAAGTAACATCCCAAAAGAAGAGCAGAAAGATGAAGAATAAAATCAAAGTGAAATTAGAGAATTTTGATTCATCTAATTTAAATGTAGAATTGACTCAGCTATCCAAAAAGTTCCATAAATTCTACATAAAGAAGAATGGATTCATAAAATCCTTCAAAAATGATGAAAAATAACCAAGGGAAGTTAGATTCTATGAATGTAAAAAGATGGGTCACATTAGACCCGACTGTACTCAATTAAAAGGAGAAAAGAAAAATAAATTTTTCAAAAACAATGATTATGAGTAGAAAGAAAAAACAACAATGAAAGCTACTTGGAGTGTTTATGAAGACTCCATCATCTTATTAAAGTCTGAATCAGAAAAAGAATAATCAAATCTAAAAGAAAATATGTGCTTTAGGGCAGAAGCTAATGAGGTACAATCTTATTAATCATTTGATTCTGATTCTAGTTCAAGTTGTTCAAATAATAAACTTGCACTATACTACAACATTCTGGAATAAAAATATGATTCCTTATTTAGGAAACATAAATCACTGAAGAATATTCACACTGCTGTTTTAGGAGAAAGTGACACTCTGCTAAAACAACATCAAGAGTTAATTGAAAAACATAACTCATCAAACACAAACTATTCATATAATGAAACTAAAATAAAAACACTACAAATAGAAGTAGAAACATACAAATGTGCAACTCTTGTTTTTACAAAAGGAGAAAATACACTAAATGAAATTCTTGGAAAGAATGTAATTAAAAAGGAAAGATATAGAATAAGCAGTAAAGGTGAGAATCCCAAACTCTATAAGAACTATTTTTTCCAAGTACAAAAGGTAAAATTTGAAACTACTATGGAACACAAGGTCATATATCTAAAAACTTTTATTTTAGGAAACTGAAAATAAGTGGGATTAAGAAAGCCTTTGTTGAAAATAGTTTATATGATTTTATTGATTATAGAAAAAAAAGAAAGTCTGGATTTCCAAGTCTTTTTTGGATAACACTGCTGGACCCAACAAAATATGGGTTCCAAAACAAACATTTGTTTAAATTCCATTATAGGAAGCAGACCACAGAAGCCAAACTGAAATATGGTATATGAAAAATTGCTGCTCCAAGCATATGAGTGATAATTCATCAAACTTTAAAACATTAACTCCAAAGGACGGAGGATTAGTCACATTTGGTGACAATTCCAAAGGTAAATTTATTGACATTGGAACTGTGGGAGATCTAGAAGCTGTCTCAATTAATAAAGTACTCTATGTACAAGTATTGAAACAAAACTTGATAAATATATCTCAACTCTATGAGAATGGATATTGTGTTGATTTTTCTAACAGCTTTTGTTCTATTTTTAAAGATAAATTTTTTAAATTTAGAGCACCCAAAACTGATATTGTTTATTCCCTAGACTTAAATTCCTTTTGTAAACAAAAAGTAAACCGCTTAACTGATAAGATAAATGAATCATGGATCTAGAATAGAAGACTTCGACATTGCAATATATATGTTTTAAAAAAGTTATATAAGAAACAATTGGTTTCTAATTTACCTAATCTCAAATTTGAAAGTGATAGATTCTATGATGCATGTCAACTTGACAAGCATCACAAATCATCCTTCAAATTTGTTAACAAAATTTCCACATCTAAACCTCTAAAATTTATCCATATGGATTTTTTGGACCTATAATAATAGCAATCTTGGATGGTAAGTTATATGTATATGTTTTTTTGATGACTCTTCTAGATTTACTTGGATTTATTTTCTAAAATTTAAAAATGAAGCTTTTAATATATTTTAAAGTTTTTGCAAAGCTGTCCAAAATGAAAAAGGTTCTAAAATAATTTCATTAAGAAGTGATCATGGTGGAGAATTTGAGAATATTGAATTTAATTCCTTTTTCTCAAATATGGGTATTAAACACACCTTTTCTGCACCAAGAACACCTCAACAAAATGGAATTGTTGAAAGAAGAAATAGGACTATTCAAGAAATGGCTAGGACTATACTAAATATATACTGTCTTCCTACTTATTTCTTGGCAGAAGCTATAAGAACAGCCTATTATATAATGAATAGAGTTTTAATCCGGAAATTTTTTTAAAATACACCCTATGAACTCTGGAATAATATAAAACATAAAGTAAATTACCTTAAAGTTTTTGGATGCAAGGTTTACTCCTTAAAAACCAAGGAAAATCTTTGTAAGTTTGATCCAAAATCTGATGGAGGCATTTTCTTAGGATATTCAGCTACTTTCAAAGCTTATATATTTTCTAATAAAAAGTAAAGGATTTTTGAAAAATCAGTTCATGTGAAATTTGATGAATCTGATCCCTTTTAGAAAAGGAAATACTAAATTGATGAATCTGACTCTAATGATAACTTGAGACTTGAGAACTTAAAAGATGATTTTGAAAAATATTTAAATGAAATTCAATCTAGTTTAGAAGAACATGGAATTGAAGAAACCAACAGTGTACTACCTAGATAGTATAGAACCCTAAAGTATCACCCTTTAGAAACTATTATAGGAGGCCTAGACACTGGAATAAAAACTAGAAGAAATGTAGAAAATCTTGTTGAATTCTCTGCCTTTCTATCCCAATTAGAACCTAAGACATTTTAAGAAGCCTTAGTTGATAAAAGTAGGATGATAAAAATTCAAGAAGAACTAAACCAGTTCAAGAGAAATGAATTTTGGAATTTATTTGAATTACCTTAGAACTATCCAGTTATAGGAACTAAATGGGTATTTAGAAATAAACAAGATGATCAAGGAATAATAACTATAGATAATGTAAGACTAGTAGCTAAAGGATATAATCAGGAAGAAGGTATAGATTATGATGTGACCTTGGTACCTATAGCTGGATTAGAAGATATTAGAATCATTTTAGCCTATACATATCATATGAACTTTAAATTATTTCATATTGATGTTAAGTCTACCTTTTTAAATGGTTACTTTTTGGAGGAAGTTTATATTGAGAAACCTCCTGGTTTTGAAAATTCACAAAAATCAGATTTTGTTTTTAAACTTACTAAATCTCTTTATAGCCTTAAACAAGCACCTAGAGATTGGTATGAAAGATTAAGTTCTTTTCTTTTGAAAAATGATTTTACTGTTGGGATGGTAGATCCAACATTGTTTAAGGAAACTGTTAACTCTAATATTTTATTGGTTCAAATTTATGTTGATGATGTAATTTCTGGTTCAACAAACAAAAACATTTGTCATGAGTTTTCAAATTTAATGCAAAAAGAATTTGAAATGACTATGATGGGGGAATTAAATTTCTTTTTAGGACATCAAATTTATCAAAAGGATTTTGGAAATGTTTTAAATCAAATAAAATACATTACTAATTTACTAATGAAATTTGGACTTGAAAACAGAAAGACATATAAAACTCATATGTGTACTAATATAAAACTAGATTTAGATGAAACTGGAAAATCAGTTGACAATAAGTTATATAGAGGTATGATTGGTAGTTTATTATATCTTACTACTAGCAGGACAAATATAATGTATTTAGTATGTATTTGTGCTAGATTTCAATATGATCCTAAAGAAACTCACTTAAGTGCCATCAAAATATTTTTTAGATATTTAAAAGGAACTGTTTTTCAATCTATTCTCTATCCAAAAGCTTCAGATTTTAATTTAATTTCATATTTAGATGATGAATTTGGAAGTTGTATATTAGATAGAAAAATCACCTTAGGGACTTTCCACTTTTTAGGAAAATCTTTAGTGTCATGGTCTAGTAAGAAAAAACACTCACTTGCCCTGTCAATAGCTGATACAAAATATATATTTGCAGGCAGTTGTTGTGCACAAGTTTTATAGATGAAAAACACTCTTACAGACTTTAGACTAAATTTTAATAACGCACCTATTTTATGTGATAATAAAAGTTCTATAAATATTTCAAAAAACCCTATTAATCATTCTAGAACTAAGTATATTGATATCAAACATAATTTTCTAAGATATCATGTTCTTAAAAAGGATATATTCTTATAATTTGTAAGTATTGAAATTCAATTAGCTGATATTTTTACTAAACCACTTTCTACTATGAAGTTGGATTTTATTAAGCGGGATTTATGTTTATTCAATGTTAAATGAATTTTTAATTTTAATTTTTATGCGTTTATATTTTTTTTATCTTCACTGTTTTAAATAATCTAATTATTTTTTTCATTTGTATTATTATTTTTCCACGTATGTTTTATTTTATTTAAATAATGTAATGATTAAAATGTAAGTAAATGACATAGGAATCAAGGTGGTCAGAAACTGTTTCAAATTCCATAATCTTTCATTTTCTCAAAACCTTTCGAAACAACAAAAATCCTTACCTCCTTCGTTTACCTTTGACCAAACCTTCGAAACCCTTAACCTTCAATCTTTCAGAACATTGAAATAGAAATGTACAAGACATAGATAATCGAGGAAGAAGAAGCTAGTAATTCCAAGCATCAGTACAAAGTAGGAAGAAAGATTATACAGGGAAAAGTAATCGACCTGGAATGGTTATATCAAATGGATCTCATGATACGTAAAGCCCTCACTTTTCAGAATCTTGAGAAAACTTTCAGTGGAGAAAATATAGAGTTTCTATATGAGGTAGATCTTTGTCACTTTTTTAAATCCGTTCAGTTTAGTCTTGGAGATACATAGGACTTACAGTGTAATAGTGATCCATTATCTGTTCTGCTGGATAATCAAAAGCATCTTGTTGACCAGCTTACATTAGATAAACCAAGGGTTAGAATTTTTTTGAACAAATTCACAGAGAAGATAAATTAGTTTATAAATAAGGATATAATTTAAATGAGTTTTTAGATTCAATTTGATTGAAGATATACATATGACTCAAGAAGGAAGGTATATCATAGTCCTGTTAGGCGGCAGACTAATGAAAAGGTTGCGACTATAGATGTCAGAGCTCAAGGAATTCATTCAGAGGCACTGAAACTGGTTTCCTAAACCTTTTTAGACCAAACTTGATTCCTATTCTCATTTCTATACATATATATATATTTTCTATAAAATATACTTACATCTCATTTTCATATGTTTTGATTTATTTTACTGTACTATCTATATTAGATGCAAGTAATCCAGTTTAAAATATTGATAAATTATTTATTATAACATTTACTTAAGTTCAGTGCTACATTAAAATGTGTTATATTCCTTATTCTATCATTATTTTTGATATAAAAAGGGGGATAAATATGGATAAACACAACATTTTTTTATATAAATCTTTTTCTTAGAGGGAAAAAAGAAAACTTGTCATTTTATGGGGAGAAATTTATAAAAGTTTTTTTAAGGAGAAATTTTTGGATAAACACAAAATTTTATTTTCTTTATTTATAAAGGAGGAGATATTATTTTACTTTATAAAGGGGAGAAAATGTAAAAATTAAGAAATAATTTTTCTAAAATATAATATTGTTTTTATATTTGAAAAATTATAAACTATATGCAATTAATTTTGTAAGACAATTTCATTTGTTATTTCTTGGGTTTTGTGATCATCAAAAAGGGGGAGATTGTTGTGCAAGTGTTGTTTTAAAAAAAACTCTATTTTGTTAAGGGGAGATTTTTGAGAACAATACTCTATCTCTTTATGATGATTTTTATGTTCACAAATACCCTTATTTGTTATTCTAATGATTTTACTTTGAGTATATTTCAGGAAATTAATATTCCTTATTTCTATATTTTGGAATAATATTAAAACATTTAATTAGCGTAGAATATTTGAAAAAGTGTTCAGAAATATTTTTAGCATAGTAGCATGTTCTGGAAACACTATCCATGATCTATGTGTTCAGAAATAACTTTTGCATGTTCTGGAAACACTGTTCATACCCTATGATGAGAAGTGTAGCATAATGATGGAATCCGTAATTTAATTTATGACATATCAAAAAAGTATGGTTAAAAAACCATAATTTATAGACAAAAGTATAAGAACCCTAAGTTTGGAAGGAAACTTACATTCAGGATATTAGAAAAGTATGGAAGGAGAACCCTACCTTAGTATGGAACGTAACACTTGTTTCTCAAAAGTATGGTTCATCAACCTTACTTTTGAAAACAACTTTACATTTTATCAAAAAGTATGGATCATTTACCTTATGTTTAGAAGCTGAAAAAAGTATGGATCATCAACCTTACTTTTATAATGAACCTTACAGATCATTTATCTAATGTTTTGCTAAAAAGGAAAGTATGGATATTATACTGTACGTTTGAGAGTTAAAGAGAAAAGTATAGTTGATCAACCTTACGTTGTGAACCTTACATTTTGAACCTTACATTCAGAAAAATAATGCTATGTAGTTCAACCCTACATTTGGTGTTAGAGATTTAAATTAAAAATTTATTGAGCAACGGTCTTTATATAGATTATTAGGCTGATTTCAAGCCATATTAAAAGCCCGATTTTAAAGCACGTCTTTGACTGATTCAAAGATGTTTATT
Source organism: Viscum album (assembly GCA_963277665.1). Classification (NCBI taxonomy): domain Eukaryota; kingdom Viridiplantae; phylum Streptophyta; class Magnoliopsida; order Santalales; family Viscaceae; genus Viscum; species Viscum album. Next base: position 989,245,909 of record OY728164.1, on the reverse strand, counting down.
TGTGATTCAAAGGATCTATTTAAGAGAAGATTTTCTTGCCAAATATTAAGGGGATTTACGACTTCTATGTTATTAAAAAATTTGAATATCGTGATTCTAAAGGATACTTTTGTGGATTTAATTTTTTAAGGAAAATGCTCGTCGTTATTCTATATATATCTGTATTATTTTGAATTAAAAAAGGGTGTGTATGATGGATCATTGTGAAAAATATTAGAAGAACAAGATCTCAAGCTTTTAGACTAAAATTTACAAATACATTCGAGATTTACAGATATGATATTACAAGAACTGCCCTTAGCGAAAGAACATTATTTTTGAATATGAAGATCTATCTACTGTCAGTTGCGTGCTGCTGCAACTGTGAAGAACAACTGGAAAGTATTTCAAGACAAATACTCTTTTTATTTTGAGTAACCAGATTCTCATACTAAGCTATGTATTTGGTTTTGTGTATGAAACAGAAAGCTCTGTTTTTAGCATTAACTTTTAAAGGTGTCAACTCACTACACTCAGTTGTGGATGGTCTGTTGATAAGAGGACCAGATAGTGAAAATCACCAAGCTTGTGGAGTAGAGCATTGGTGGAGTGGACTATGGGCCTTCTGTTCCCCGAAGCACTATACATCCTTGTGTTCTTTAACAATTTAGTTTCCTCTATATAAACATCCTGATAAATATAAAAGGACAGACTCAGCCATCATCACGATTCATGAAAAATTTGTAAAAGACACAATTCATCCCCCTCTTGTGTATATTTGGTATAACCAGATCTAATAGTTTTTACCAAGATCCTGCCTAGTTAGACCACACCCATATATTTTGAAAATATCCACAACCATCATGTTACAGGATGAACTCATATATGGAATATTTTATACACAAAAAAATACATACCGATACATAGAAAATAGTCTTATCACCTGCCTTATTGTTTTTTCTTGAAATTACAAATATATTGTAAATTTATACTTCTAGAAAGAATATTCATCAAGGATTGTTGAACAAATTATGGTAAACTGCTTGAAAGCTTCTAGGTAAAGGCATCTAAAGGATATTCTTGATCACTTGGTCAAAGAATATAATACCAATGCTGAAACTTACAAATATTTTCTTCAAAATAACATGTTTAATAGATTTATACCTTGGTTAAATTTGTACTAGATTTTTCTACCAACTCTCCATCCCAATCAACCAATGAATTTTCAGTAAACTATTGTTTGAGGAAATCACTACTACTTGTATAAACTTGATTAGAAAAGTGATATAATCTTGGATAGTCATTATACCTTCTAAGTATCTTAATAACATATCTAAAAATCAACCTGAATTACCCCCCATGGTAGCTTTTGTGAAATAGAGTGCACTATTTATGGTCCATGACTGTAAACCAACTAATAACATATTGTATCGAAGGCCTAGAGACCATTAATTTATGGATTATATGGGATACATTTAAAAATATTTCTTAAGGATCATAGTATTTTGTGGTACCCCTTCTGAATGTGTTTTCGTTTTTCTATATTCCTCTAAAATATATATAGAATATGTGGTATTTTCTTCCCGATTGATCTTAAAAAAAATCACTGAAAAATTCTTTCTATCATCCTCAGGGAGTTGGTTTCTAGGAGATTTCATGTCATATTGTATTCTCTTACAAATGTTTTACACTAATTCTTTTAGTGGGAGATGAAATTTCCTCTCTTATTCTTTTATTTGAGTTCAACTTATAATTCTTCTACCATCTTGAAATTTTCATTCAAATCTAAGGATACATGATCTTTATCTCTAATTTTATATTTCTCTCAAGTAATAATATCATTTATATATTACTAGTACTCCTAGATACTTTGAGGAATACTTGAAACCTATTCCTGATACTCTTATGATTTTTTCTGCTAAATGATAGACATAATATTATTCAGTATATAGTTCTAATATAATTTCTCTCTCTATATCCCTAATTATCTATGGTTTTTTATCGATGATAATATCTCTTGGCTAATTAGAGGCTTCATCTAAAACTCCCCATTAAATCCACTTCTGAATGTGTTTAATATTTTTTCAAACTCTAGATCATATTCTAGACCAGAATTTTAATTACCAAAGACAAATACATAAAGTCATCTAACTATAACTCCAAAATTCATATCTATATTTTCAACTAAAAACCTATATTATTTCTATTGAGATTCAGTTTTCTTAATTTATTCCTTTAGAGCATTGGTATTCTCACTCATGTTCTGGGCTTTATTCCCAAACTCAATTAATTTGGGTTCATTTTTATAATCTAATATAGAAAATTGAATTTGATGATACTTTATAAGATAAATATAATTGGATTCATCCTTGTAATACCTTATACAATCTTCTAAACATTTATTCTCATAGTAGAGATCCTTAACCATGTAATATGTTGTTGTGTTTTCCAATATTCCTCCTTGTGCTCTGATACCACTATTAGAGAGTCCTTAATGATGTATTTAGGACTAATACTAAAGGTATCCATAAAGGATTAAAAAAAGGTAGAAATGTGATATACACGATATTATAAAGGGACTACCTTTCATAAACTTTCCAGATAACTATTTGTAAATCACTTTGCATGATGAACATGAATGTAACACCCTAATATTTTAAAAAGGAACATCATATTAGATAGCATATATGACATGAAACACCAAGATTATAAAATCATGTAACAACCTGATACTTTAGCATATATTTATTTTTTAAATAAATTCAATCTCCTCGATATCTTGAAATGAAGACAACACTGGGTTTGGATGAAACACAACACTATATTAAAATATTATTATTTTTACATGACTATTATAAACTAGTCATTATGTTGGATGATATAAATAATAATAAATAAATTATGAAAATTATATAGTTTACACATTTATAAAATAAATTCAATAGATATATATTTATTATAAATAAAATAATAATCATTTTAAAGAAAAATAACGTTTTATGAAAAACTATATTTTTTAAAAAGGTGGTTTAGTTGTGCTTTGCCCACATAATTTAAAATTGATTTTTAAATTTTTAATAAAATTTATTTTAAAAAATAAACTTCATTTTTTAAGTCTAAATGTTAAAATTATATTTGGGTTAATTTTTGAGAATTTTATGAAAAGATTAATTTTTTTATGAATAATGAAAAATATTCATTTTTTATTGAAAATTTTCTTTTCGTTTAAATTATTTAAAAAGTTAAATTATATTATAAAATGGTTTTAAAGTAAAGTTAATTCAATTATATTGAAATTTAACTAATTTATGCCATTGGAATTAATTTTATATTTAATTATTATGTAAAATCATTTTAATATTTTGAAAGTTTTTATACAGAAAAACCGTTTTTTCGACACGCCTACGAGTTTAATTTTAAATTAAATTCTAATGGTTATATGAATAAAATATTTAAATATGTATTAAATATTTATAATCATAAAAATTTATATTATTTAATAATTTTAACTTAATTTTTGACAATAATGAATTGTGAAAAGAATAAAAATTAATTACCACGATTAAGGTAAAAATGGGTTTACCAGAGAGTTAAAATAATAAGATAAGGGTTGAAAATAACCTAAAACTTTTCCAAACTCTATTTTATGTACAAATTTCTAACTTATCTCCTATATTTTTTGATAATTACTCATTTTAGAGGTTTTTTTCTGGAGAAAAATGTGGGTATCACCTTTTCCAAAATACCAAGTCTATCTTCTCCCCCACTTATAAAATGCCACCCACTCTCCTTTCCACTTCACACTTAATTTTTTTTTCTCAGCCAGTAAATACCCAAATACCTTAATTAATAATCTAGAAATATACTATAGGCCTTTTTTTGATCATAAATCCAAGCTAGGAAGTCTTTCGGTATAAACCTAAAAGTGTTCTCCGAAGAAGAGGTAAAATTCTTAACATGCATATTATTTTTATTTATTCTTAAAACTCCTAAAAATATTATTCAATCATGATAATAAAGTAAAACCATTTCATTAAATATAATTATATTATATTATATTAATTTAATAACCTATATCCATCTCTACTTCCATCAAATGGAAAACAAAACCATTGATCATGTGTGTGGTGGACTACCGGCTCACGAACCAATGTAATAATTTTCTATCACCACCTTTAAAGGATAGATATAATAATGAATTTAACATATTTATATGATAATTATATAATTATTATATTATATACACCTAATTACATTCTATTATTTTGGGGGATACAATAACATTGCTCGTGTGTACGGTGAGTTACTGGGCCGTGAAGCGATGTGATTCATTTTTAAATTATTCTTCACATGGAAGTTATTAAGGATAAATTTAGTGAAATATATTTGATATTTATGACCCAATTATACTTATAGAAATATAATATCACATATAAATTCTTACCTTTCAATCTGTTAGAAAACAATAATGTCGCTTGTGCGTGCACGTGGACTACCGCCTCCACATAGCATTGTGAAATATTTTTCATTTTATTTTTACGTGGATGGTAATAAGAATGGATTTGATTAAAATAAATAATTTATATAATATAATAATGATTCTATAAATATGAATTAATATTTATTTTCCTTTCATTCTATCTTTTGAGAAAAAATGGGAACAACGTTCATGCATACATACGGCCTACCGTCTCTATAAACGGTATAATCCATTTTCTATCTAAAAATTTGATAGATAAATATAAATATATATTTATAATGAATATATATGATATTTATAACATGTTTAAAATTATTTATATCATGTAATTAGGATAAATTCAAAATTACCAAAATTCTAAAAGCAAAATATACATGAAAAATGAAGCAATTATCACCCAAAATAGTGATTTTAAAAAATGATAATTATTAAATAGGTGATTTAATACTAGAAGTAAATAATATATGGTATGAGATATAAGATTATGGTTCTATAATAGATTTATAATAAACCTATATTTATTATTCATGAGGTTCATACACATACAAAGGAAGCTGAACTTGAGGTCATGGTTTCCATCTCACTTTTACTTCCGTGATACATACACTATATTCACAACTTATTCCTTTATGTGGTGTATGTACTACCTCTTTTGATATGTTATATAATTAATTTTTTCTATTAATGTTATTTAAAGTTTCATTTTTAGTTATTTTTTTCATGGTTCTTATAATTCAAAAGTTACCAAAGTGGTTAGAGTTTATTTCGTAATCTCACCATTATTCAGGATTGTTTTGGTTTAAGTCTCCCTTGGGAAAATTGTTTGATATTTATATATTAAAATAAATATATTTTATAAATATTTGGTTATTAATCAAATTTTCAAATAATAGTACCATTTTCCCTATCTTTGGTACTTAAAAATGATTGACAAAATGTTTTCTAGAAAATATGACTTTATTTCTCTGTTTAGTCGAAAATCATTTATTCATCAAAATCCATGTTTTCTAAAAATGTTTTCAAAACTGTTCTTAACCTTTTTTAAATAATTTATTAAAGAAATTTTTACCCATTTTTATTTTCTTTATTTTTTTGAAAGTAATCTTCATGTCATTTTCAATACAATCCCCAATTGTATTTTATCAAAAATGTGAAAGGAATATTTGTTTTAACATTTACAGCATGAACATAGTTTCCTGCCACCACAACCCCTCAATGTTTTAAAAATGAATTTATAAGTTTGAAAAGTAATTTTCAAATAAAATAAATTTGAAAATATTTTTTGAACTTTTATTTTTGAAAATTTTTTCAAATTGAAAATGTTATTTTTCTCAAAAATGTTTTTAATAACATTTTTTTGGTATTTCTATTTATCAACAACATCAACCATTTATTGCACCTATTCTACATTGGGTATATGTTGTATTGATACTATAATTAATATTATCTGAATATTTTATGATCATTTTTACTGGATATGTCTAATTTTATTAGAATACACAATATTATTTCAGATGGTTTATGATTATGTTTATTGACTAGGGTAAGTATTAACATTTCATATGTTAGTTTTTCAATATAAATATTTATGTTTATTATGTTTCACCCCTATCATATAATAAATGTGTTAGACTTTTTATTTTATGGGTGGGGCCTAAGATTATCGATTCATTGGTAAGAATTATGGGACAAATCAGTTGGAAAAATTAAATAGTTTTTACCCGTAGATTTAAACTATCTTGTGAAAGGTCTTGATCGTTTGTTTCAGATATCCATAATTTTGAATTCTCTTATTATGAGATTAGTTATTGATCTCCATGTGATTATTTGATTCGTTAGAATATCCATGGATAAGTTTTAAGCTCATGTGATTATTTATATGGATTTATTTGATCATCCTTTATTCCTTCCATATTATTCTCATGTTATTTTTAAATGTATTGTGTTTCAGTTATTTACCTTTCCATATTAATTATGCTTATTTATTCAAAATAGCTTCTATTGTATTCTTACACTTACTGATTATTTGATCTCATACCTTTATTATGTTTTATTTTCCCCAAGATACCAATTTTTTTTGTTACTGATATGCCATGATATGCTAAGGGTAATAATAACATTCTTAATGAAAATGCTTTCTTATATTTTATGTTTTCAAATGTATGTGAAATTAAAGTATATATATAGTTTACCAATAGTACTAAACTATTACATCATTCAGGATTCGATTCCTTGTATTTAGGTCCAATGTAATAAATTAGACATCATATCTAAGCTATTAGGGTCAGGGTCATTACAATTGGTATTGTAGGAAGTTTTATAAAAACATTGGGAACTAAATTAAGGAAGTCATAGATTATAGAATATAACCCTATGAATTAATTTAAAGATAAGTATATGTAGAGGTTAATATCCTAAAGTTTTATTAAGGTAAATATTAATAGGATTTACTACTAATACTTACATGTCTTGATACTACAAGTGGATGTGGTTCTGGAACAGATGTACCTGGGGGAAATAACTTTGGAAAAGGTGTGTCAGACTTGACTCGACCATTAGCTGGTACATGAAAATGGGCCTTACTATGCACCTAGTATGAAACTCCCAAGGGATATTATTTATTTAATTAATATTTTCTTTACAAATAGTTATGAAGTAATTGAAAATAATTTTTATGATTTGAAAACTTTCCCAGAGAAACCATGTTTATGATTATGAGATTAACCATGCATAAAATTTTCAATTTATGTTAAGTGTTTCACTAGTTTTGGAATTATAAATTACGATAAATAATGTTGTCATATAATATAGTGTATTACATTGTTTATAAATGACACCTAGTGGAAGGAATGATAATTTTGTCAATACAAGTAACCCAAAGAGTAAGAATGATCATTTCCCTGATGGACTTAAGTGAATATTTTGAAGGGAACTAGTCTCCTAAACATTATCATCATATGAGAACATAATATCATATACTATCAATACAGATAATGATTCTACAAATATTATGTATTTTAAGGGAAGAAAGATAACAATAGGATGGAAGAGAGAAAGTTATATAAAGATAAGTAGGGAAAGAAGGATTTCTCTATGTGATAATTGTGGAAAGAAACACCCTGGTACTTTCTTGAATGGAATGAGATTTTTATTTAAGCATGGAAAAAAATTACACCCTAATCTTGATTCAATGGGTAAAAAAGAAATATTTTATGTTTAGTGTTTCAACTTTAAGGAGATGAGGCACTCCACAAATGAATTCCCCAAGCATCAAGGGAATATACCTTAGAAGAAGCTAAGGGATCAAGTTCAAGCTTATGCTATTTATATGTATGGAGTTAAATGATTAAAGTGATTATGTATTTGGATTCAATAATTTTTTTATAGGAGTATTTTATTAATTCTATTCTATTTATAAGAATTTTTAAATATATAAGGATTGTATTTCAGTACTTTTTCTTCAAGGATTTGAGAGAATATGTTAAATGGAACCGATAACCAAGAAAAGTGATTCTATAGAAAATTGAACTTCTTGGAAAATACATGATTGGTGGGAGATAACCCTTAATATGTACTTTATTTTTATATAATAATGATAAAGTTATGTTTATGGTATAGTATTGGTTACCTTGAAATTGGTTAATGATTTGATGGTTTATGTCATCTTTGTTGAATTTTACTGCATGTTTGGATTAATGGAATATATTTGACACCCTAAGATTTTATTTTTGGAAGAATGAATGTTTTAATTAAGGTTTTATCCCAATAAAGGTATTAAAATATTTGGAATGTAACATTTAAAGCTGATTTATTTTTTTAAGGAATATAATGTTGATTTGGTGACATTACTTCTAAATTTTTTGACATTGAATTTGGTCAGACATATTTTTGAAGATTCTTAAGGTTAAAAATTTATGAAATGGATTAATATGAATTTTGGGAGTTATTATTGAGGTGTTAGAGATTAATTTATTATATTAGATAACTTATGCTATCCATTTTTATTTTGTAAAATATCTAGAGACAGGAGGAATGAATTTCCATTATTTTATTGATCTAATGATATATTAAATGTTAATTCTAGTGCTTCAGGCATAAAAATTCCTATTCTATATTCCTTTGCTAGAGTAAGATAGAAAGTTTTAATTTACTTAAGCACAACCAATGTATGAAATTGTTCCTATAAAATATAAATATATCAAGTAAGTATACTTTATTTTTTTCATAGTCAAGATGGTATAATAATCCATTAACTCCGTGAAAAATATCTTGAAATTAAAATATTATCCTAGAATCGTTACTTTCGATGGATCAAATAGTCCATTTAATCATCATATATTTATGGTTTTTAGCTTCTTTAATTTCCATTAATAATTCAAAATCTTGTTATCAATGATTTATATCTCTCTCTATTAATCCTTGGTCATTATTATTATCTTCCATGTCTGTGTCTTCATTTCCCACCAATTTTCTCCTACTTGGAAACCTAGTAATGTGCTATTCAGGATAACTATTATACTTTAATTTTTATCTTATAAATATGAATTTTTATTAACAATTTTAATGTTGTGGGTTTCAAGAAGGTTAGATTAATATTTCAAACTCTTGATTACCTAGATCAAGATTAAATTTCAAGGACACAATTTTTTTAAGGGGGATTGAGTGTAACACCCTGATATTTTGAAAGATACATGTCATATTAAACCACATATATGACATGAAACAATGATATTAGAAGATAATGCAATAACACAAGTCTTTATGATATATTAATTTTTAATATAAATTCAATATATTAGATAGCTTGCAATGCACACATCATCAAGTTTGAACATAACACGATACTCTTTTAAAATATTATTATTTTAACATGACCATTATAACCTAGCCATTAAGTTGGTGACTATGAATATTAATAACAAAATTATTAAAATTAGATGGTTTACACATGTATAAAATAAATTTAATGGATATCTATTGATTATAAATAAAATAAGAATCATTTTAAATAAAAAGAAATGTTTTTCTAAAAAACTGTATTTTTTAAAAAGGTCGGTTAGTCGTGCTTTGCACACATAAATTAGAATTAGTTTTTACTAATTTTATAATGTTTATTTTACTAATTAAAATTTATTTTTTAATTATACATTTCAAAATTATATTTGGGTTAATTTTTGAGAATTTTCTATTTTTGATGAATAGTGAAAAATATTATTATTTTATTTAAAAATACATTTTTGTTTAAATTATTTACAAATTCAAATTATATTTTAAATAGTTTTAAAGAAAAATTATTTAAATTATATTAAAATTTATCTAATTTCAGTCATTGGAATCAATTTAAAATTTAATTATGATATAAAAACATTTTATACTTTTGAAAGTTTTTCTTCAGAAAAACCATTTTTTTGACACGCCTGCAGGTTAAATTTTAAATTAAAACTATCCACTTATGTGAATTGAATTTGAAAATATAGATTCCATATATTTAAAAAAAATAATTTCTATTATTTATTAAGATAAACTTAATTTTTGACCATAATAAATAGCGAAAATAATAAAAATTAATTACCACAGTTAAGGTAAAAATCAGTTTACAGGGGGTTAAACTGAGAGGATAAGGGTTATAAATGACCTAAAACATTTAAAAAACCCATTATATGGACATATATATACCTTATAACCTATAAGGTTAGATAATAAACCATTTTGGAGGCTTTTGGAATGAGAATAATGTGGGTATCACTTTTTCTTTTAAAAACAATTCCAAGTGTGTCCTCTTCCCTACTTATTAAAGGACACCCCTCTTCTATCCTCTTCCCACTTCCAAAACCATTTGTTTCATAAAATAAATAACCAAATACCTTAATTATTCTTATACCAAAAATCCACAGGCCTTGGTTTGATCATAAATCCTTGCTAGTTAGAATTTAGTTATAAACCTAAAAGATTTCTCTTAATAAGTGGTAAAATTCTTAACATGAATATTTGTTTTATTTCTTATTCCACCACATTATAATCTTATTAAATCATGATAATATAATACATACTTTATATCTCATATAATTATATTTTATTATATTAATTTCATAACCTATATCCATATCCACTTCCATCAAATGGAAAATTTAAACCGTTGATCAGATGTATGGAGGAATACCGCCTCGCGAACCGATCTGATTAATTTTCTATCAACACATTTAAAGGATGGATATAATGATGAATTTAACATATTTATATGATAATTATGACATTATTAAACTTATTTAATTATTATATCACATATACACTTTCTAATTTCTATCCCATGATAGGATACTATAACCTAGCCTATGTGTACGATGAACTACCGCCTCATGAAGTGTTGTGATTCATTTTTCACTTATTAATTAAAAGGAAGTTAGTGATGATAAATTTAATATAATATATGTGATATTTATGACCTAATAATACTTTAGTGAATATAATATCATATCTAACTTATGATAACCTTTCTCTTTATTATACATTAATTCATGATTTATTACATAATATTACACATAATACAACCTGGAAGATCAAGAAGTATAGTGTATTTTAAAATTTGGTAAATCACACAAAAAATTAAAATAAGGAATATATAATCTTTATTGACAACTTCCTTAACATTCTCATATTATTCCTTCATACTTAAAACTACATGCGATAACCTGGGAACAACATAAGAAAGAGGTGAGATATAAAGTCTAGTAAGGAAATAAACATGTCATAACAAGAATAAAGTAATAATTGTAAGAAAATAGGCACATAAATTGGGAATAAAATGATTGAGAATCATAAAAATGAACAATGAGGCATGAAATAATATGATAACATAAAGGAAACATGGGAAATGTGGAAAAAACATAAAACACTTCATCATAAACATAGGTTAATTCTAACTGCCAATATGTCATGATGGAAGAAGTGCCATTGTGTATTAGGTTCACTACATTTATATCTTGAATAATATATCATGAGAATAAAACATTACCAATGCATTGGAGTGCTATATAATTCTGGGTGCACACACTGCTTTAGTTTCATTCTCATGCTTAAGTGTGCCACATAGATCATAAAACAAATAATCATTTATCATCACATTTTATTCCATGCTCAAGGAGTGTGGAATAGATACATGTAATTCCTCAATAAAATAAGTATAATTTAATGAAGTTTAACAAACTTAATAGAAAATTGGTACGAGTATTCACTATATAATTTTTTGGTATGGAAAAATCATGGAGAAATTTTGGTAGCATAACGGGGGTGTATAAATGTTAAAAGAAGGGCTTAATGAGAGTGAAATGTGTATCTCATTATTTATAAATAATATGGATAATAATGGGGATATGTAATAATATATCCCATAATTAGGTATTGGTGATAAAAGATATAAGATAATAAGGAAACTTGAATAATTATGACAAGGATATGATCCCTTACCAAATTTTGGTATGGTAATAGGTGTACACAAAGGTTCATGGGAGGGCTTAATGAGAGTAAAAGGGGTATCTCATAACATGGTAATAAAAATAAAATTACTCATATTTTCTGAAAAAATAACCAAACAACCACAAATTTAACCAATGATACATAACATAAAATTGGTTCCTTGAATAAAAAAACAAGAGAGAAATCGCTTACAAATTTTTTTCATGGTAACATGTGTATTTTAAAGTTCATGGGAGGAAATAATGAGAGTTAAAGGGGTATATAATAATTTATAAATCATATGTTCAGTAAGAGGGATATGTAAGAACATATTCCAATATTAGTAATTGGAAACAAAAGGCATAAAATAAAGAAGACACTTGAATTGAAATGAGGATAGAGAGGTCCCTTTCCTTGAGAGAGTGACTCCAAAAGCATGAGAGGAGATTATTGAGATCTTGGGGGAACCTTGGGAGGGATATAGAGAGAGGATTTTAGAGTAATTATGTGCTATATGGTATTTTAGTGAAGAAAAATGGGAGCTTGAGTGTGTTTATATAAGAGATGTGAGAGGAGTTATTTATTATTTCCCAAACATAGGTTTTGGACTCTATAGAATAAAATAATCAAAACCACAATAATTACCATGGGATTTTACCAAGGTTTTTTACCATGGTTTATTCCAAATGGGATTGGTTTTAAATATTTTATTCATTCAAGGTCATAAACTATTAAAATATTACCCATGGTTAGGTTGAAGTGAGTCATGTTCTTAAATAATGATTTTAAAACCTTAAAATATATTATAGGTTTTGGAGGATTCCTAAATGCTTTATAAAATTAATAAAATAAATATAAAATCAAAATTATTTTAATTTTTAAATATATATTTGTTCATTTATCCATTTTATAATATTTATTACATCATTTTTGGTCACTATGATGTCATAATACATACCGTATATTTATACCGTATTTAATTTTTACCCGAAAATTTGACTGTCTCAGAAAATTATGAAAAATTCACCATTGGATACTTTAAAAATTATGATTCCAAAAATAATATTTATTTTATCAAAATAAATTTCTAGATATATTAATTCTTACTTTTAAAATAGAATTGTACTTTAGTGAGAAATATTGGGTTTTTGACAATAACAGTTTTCGAAACCTTATAAAAATTATATTTGACTTCATAAAAATTATATAATCAGTTATATTTAATAAAAATTATTTAATAATAATATTTTATTATATTAATATTTATTTAAAATATAAATTAATTCATAAAAATGAATGTCTAAATTGAAATTGCATATTACTAAAAAATACAATATGTGTTTTATCGTATCAATATATAATTTTTATCAAACTTATTACTTAATAATTTATAAAGTAAAATAAATAAATATATTAATAATTTAAATTAAAATAAAATTTAAATATTCATAATGTTAGGGTTACTTTGTTTTTAGTATTTATTAAATTACTTTTACCCTCAATTAACCAATTTTCTTTTTACTGTGGTAATTAATATTTACTATATTTACTATTCATATTGTTCAATAATTAAGTTGAAGTTATTGAATAATATTAATTATGATGATTCTAAATATGGAATAAATTTTATCAAAATAAATTATTATAGGTGGAATAATTTAATATTATATAAAACCTACAAGCATGATGGAAAGCAGTTTTCCAAAAAATACATTTTTAAAGAAAAGATGATTTTACTTTAACTCTACAACAAGTAATATTCATTATATGAATTTAAATTAATAAATATATATATAATATAAAAATTACATTGAGTTCATTTCTCAATTGGGGTTATGTTAATTAATTAAAATGGAGAAACATTATGCATTTTAAAACAGTTTTCAGAAAAATGTGTTTTTAATCCTAAAAATAAACTTATACTAAAATTCATTATAACGATGATTAAATGTAATTAATTTAATTAAATATAAATAAATAATACTTATGTTACCATTAAATCAAATTAAAATAATATTGGTACTTTTATATTACTTAATTTAATAAAAGAAATGAGAATTTTACTTAAAAAAAATATTTTCACTATTCACTAAAAAATCTATATTTTCGAAAAATACCAAATTTTTAACCTAAGTTAATTTTTAAATGATGATATAAAATATGGAGTTAATTTTATCAAATAAATTTTCTTAATGTTCTAAAAAATACTTATTATATTTTTTTCATAAAAAGAAATAAAATCATTTTTGAAGAAAATATATTTTAAAGAAAAAAGTCATTACCAAAAATTGATTGATTATTTACTAAGAATTTATCAATATATTTAGGAAGTATATATATTTTATAAATTAGTTAATCATACTCATATCCTTGAATTTAATGAAAGGTTAAAATAGTTATATTTAAATAATTATTGTTTTTTTGGGTTTGGTGTTGTCTTTCACGTGCTCTATCGAACATAGTTTTCAATTTTAAAAAACACAGGGCATTACATTCTTCTTCTTTTATTAAATTTCATCCCCAAAATTCAAACTTGTAATCAGTAGGAAATATTTTTACACCTGAAAATATCTTCATTGAAATCCCACATTTTAAAAAGGATTAATAAAACATCATCTTGAAAAGAGAGAAAGGGAAGTGTAAATGTCATCGCATAACTAGTTTTCCATGTGGGAGACCATTAGTGGGAAGTGAAAACATATACATAGAAGAGAAAACTAAAAAAAGATCTAATATAGTGTGATATAGGAAATGGTTAGGATAATGTTAATGACCACAAAACCATAAATTCATGATGAATAAAATGAACATCAATTCATAGAAAATGATCATAATATGGAAACATTTTTTAAGATTATCTTCCTAGAGTTAAGTAATTGATTTAAAATCCAGACAAGGGATATAAAGATATATTATTTCTTGAGATGTATAATTTCATCCTTTAATGAATTTATACTATAATCTCATCTTTTCTTCAAATGATGAGTACTCGAGAGGAAATTTTTTTATGCCTGAAGTGCTAGAATAAGCTTATAACGGATCACATAATCCACCAAATAATAAAAAATTATTCCTTCTATTTGAATCCATAGATAGGAATAAATGTAAATTAGGTATGGTTAATTTTAAACTATTAAACACATAAATGGGAATCAAATAACATTAAATAGAAAACTTATAAATGACATTTATTTTCTTAACTTAAGATTTTATAGGCTTCAATTTAAGTTATCTGTTATCTATTTCCTAACATAGAATATTATAGGACTTATTATTCCCTTAATATTTTTTCATAATGATCTTGTGAATTTACCAAAGAATATCTCTTAGGAGTGTCAAACTAGATGTGAAGCAAGACCTTTTTTTCATGCACCAGTTCTTGGTTGAGTCTTGTTCAGTGCAGTTATTTTGGGGTTTTCCCAATGTAAATCTGTTCTAGAGCCACATCCTATCCCAACCCATCCCCTGGGGCCTATGCCGTGACTACCCCAATCCTTCCTTCCACAGGCTAGGGGTTGGTGACTATCACCGAAAAGGCATATCCCTAAAACGGGAAGGCATTAGATTTTAACTTGTACACACATAGACTAGGTACACAATAAAAGTAAACCACGTAGTAAAACTATTGAAGTAAAAGTGTGAACTGAAAGTAATGTGCTAGTATACAAGCCCAACTAAAAGAGACAATACAACAGAAAATAGTAAATAGATCCTAAGATCGTCCTCCAAGGATCATACCTGAAGGGTAGGTACATCTCATCACTGCGGTTCTCCATGCCAATCGGTCACCTATGTGTACTATATAGTCCTAGCCCCCCAAACCTCAATCAAGCTGTCCATCGTCTACAGAAAACAAAACAAGGTGCGGGAAAATCCCGTGCAGGGGTGAGTATAATAATACCAAGTAGGGACCCCGAGACCCTTGAAGGTCTCTCCGAATTCTGTAAAGGAAAATCCACAAATCTTGATCTCAATCCCAAAGCACAAGGAAATAATTAGCTCAAACCATGTATATAACTTAAGTACAGAAGTACATATGATTATTAGTAGATCTAGATAATCTTATTCTACCGAGATGCTATATTTTTGACCCACACAAGATCAATATATGATGACCCACAAAGGATCGCTAGGCACTGACCCAAACATGATTGATAGATTCTGACCCACACAGGATAACTAGGTGCTGACCCATATTGGATCGATAGATGCTGACCCACACAGGATTGTTAAGCGCTGACCCAAATAGGATCGATAGATGTTGACCCCCACAGGATCGCTAGGTGCTGACCCCCACATGATCGATATTCTTTCTTCACGTCACAACCAACCACTGGATCACCGCACTAAGAACACTTGATTCTTGGAGGATTCGGTACTCAATCCATTATTCATACCTCAATCTCCACGAAGTCCCAATAAGTATTAACCCGATGAACCAACATTTCATAAGGGTCGTAACGCAACTAACAGTGTTTCAATCAGACGCTCGGTCTGTAAGTTGTAGGCATTTTAGTGCCAAGGCCCCGGTTGGATTCATGTTCGATCCACCATGACCATAATACAAATTTATACAAAACTCAAGTGAAGTATCTCAAAATGACTGTATCTTCATAAGGGTTCTAGTGTTGTAGATGGTTCATTAAATAGACGTCCGGTTTAGAAGATATTCCCATTTAAGTGAAACTCGGTCGTAAGTGGGTTGGGGTCCGGTCCAACCCGACCCGGTCCACTAGGCCACGGGCTCAGCCCGCTGGCATGGGGGCTCGGCCCATTGCCCGCAGGTGCGGCTCGGCCCACCCAGCTGAGTGCGACCTGCAGGGCCACAGAACCACCCGACCCGACGGGCCGCAGAACCGTCTGGCCCATTGGGCCGCGGAACTGCCCGGCCCGCTGGCTGGCACAGGATTCTGCTCCCCTCTCAAATAGCTCACCCATTCGGGTCTTCAAAGTAGTGGTGCCAGTTGGCACCGCTCTAGCTGGTCGGTCTACTTGGACCGGTCACTGGCGAGACCCATGAGGTGCGGGTCCGCCCTCTACCGCGGATCGAAGTCGCAACCTTCCTGTGCGGCGTACTACCATGGTGCGCCTCCTAGCATCTATGTGGCCGATAATTGAAAAATTTCCCCCTTCGTCAGCTGCGACACAAAGCCGCGACCCTCCCCCACTGCGCGCCACCGTCGTCAATGCGGCCAGCGATGGCCGACCACCCCCTTCATCTTCCGTGTTGCCTTCTGGTACCACCACCTTCTCTTGGATGGTGAGAGCTGGCCTCCGCATCCAGTTGTCGCTGTGTTGGTCGATCACCCATGAAGAGCGCAATCAAAGCAATGTTGGCAGAGGGTCCATGCCTTGTTCGGTTTGGCCCGTTCCCTCTGTGTTAGTGTTATAACACGGGAAGGTTTTCAACATAATCAAGGTAGAAAAATCATAAAAAATTATAGAAAAATCCCCTTACGTTGAATTTGTTGGAATGAACTACAGATGAGGAAGAAGGGCCTGTGTCCAAAGGTATTCGTCAGCGTTTGCAGTCACCCATCGATTCCTCCAATGACCATCGCTCGATGTCTGTTCTTTGTTGGAGAGGAAATTCACTGGAATTTCGTTATAGATTCATTTTGAATCTCTCACAAAACCTATGCCCAAGAATTGATTAAATTGCGATAAAGGTGAGTTTAACTAGTCACAAAATTAATGTGGTTCATTAATGAGTTTAATTAATTAACCCATTAATCTCCTGATGGTGGGGTTACACAAGCAAGTGTAACCAGCTATTAAATGATCTGACAACCCAACGACCTCGCCATCGTCACTCATCAGCTGTAAAGAAAGAAATAAAATAACTCGTTGAGTTATTTTGTTATTTTTTTGTGAAGTTAAAAAATTAACATTTTTGTCTGACTTTTTCTAAACAAAGATAAGCTTTCCTTAAGAAAATCCTGGTGCTGCGAATTCAACAGTGCCCTCATATTTTTAATCCGAGCACTGGTTCAAAAGTTAGAAATCACATCTTGCATATTTACTGAACCTACTTTAAAAAAAGTTTAGAAATATGTTCTAGGATCTTCGGGCCTCGGAATCACGTGCTGTCAATTTTCACAGACTCCTAATAATTCCATTTAATTAAAAAAAAATTTACATGGAATTTATGGGTCTTTAAATTATCCCCAACTTAGGGATTTTCATCCTCGAAAGCTACAATAAAAGATAGGGAAACAAATGTGGGTATTGAGCACATATCTAAGCCTCCCTCTTCCATGTGCTCTCCTAGAGGTTTCTGTGCTACCACCGATGTCACACCAGAGGGATCGACCGTCCATGAAGGACCCACTCCTATTGATCCTCTATCTCCACCAGGAAATATGCAAACTTCTCCCCACCATCAATGTATAGATCACCCCAGTCGATAACATGAAATGGATCATGCACATACCTACTCAGCTAAAATACATAGAAAACATTATGCACTCGATGAATCTGCTGGGGAAGAGCTAGGTGATACGCCACTTCGCCTACTCTGTTGAGGATCTGGAAAGGTCCAATGAACCTTGGATATAACGACCCACACTTTACATACATTGTTAATACTTCAAAATTGAATCACACTTATTACAACATATGACAAAACCACAAAGGACCGTATAGGTATAGTGTCTTTAGAAACTGGGAAACATAAACAACTGGTTCATAAATCTTATACAGTGTCTCCCATTTATTTTATCATATCTAGGGTCCCTTTTAGCATATTCTACTTAATATCCATCTTCCTGGCCTGGGGAAAAGAAAACATAAAAGGGTGAGCTCAAATGCTCAGCAAGGGCAAATAAAGGAAATAAAAATCATATCATATCTTTTTGAAAATTAAAACCTGCAAAAGAGATCATAATATCTTAACATGGAATAAATCATAGAAGTGAAAATGAGATCCCCATAATCATAACATAAAACTTGAATCTTTGTGGCATGCACACATAATCATGGAAAATCATTTCTTGTTAGTCATGACTCATTGCCAAGACTATCTTAGTGGACAAAGTCCCTTTCTGAACCGAGTTAACTCCTCGTTTCAGTCCTGTATCACTGAACCGAAATAACCTTCCGTTCCATCCATGTCTATCTCATGAGATATAAAATCTTTACCCAATGCATTGGAGGGAGATATAGGTCCCACCCATCTTATAATGAATCCTTTCTTATGTGTGCCACATAATCATAAAACATACATCATCGCATAACACATGTAACAAAAATGGGATTCTTGAAACATCATGACATCATAAATCAATTCATATAAGATAAAGGAATTCATAAAAATAATTCCATCACAACATGAACAAATCAATTTAATAATAGGGATAAAAACAGAACCCTTTATTATCTTAGATGGAAAATAATTTTGATAAAACACTTGAACTCCATTCTTGAGGAAAATATCCTTTCTTCTTCAAAAACATTTTTCCTTTCATAACATGTCATACAACTTTAAAATAAAAGAAGTTGATTAAAAATAAACTTGAAAACTTGTAAAGGAAGATTCTTGGAAACAATGTTTTAAAAATCCATTCATGCCGTATAAGTTAAAAAAAACATTCTTCTCGTACTTTTGTCGGAAAAGTCAAAAAAGTACCTCGTACGAAAAACGACCAAAGATTCCTTTCATATCCTTTACTAAAAATTTACCGAAGGGTAAAATTTGATATAAACTATTGTATAAGGATGGAAATAATGTTACATATTGAGGGAACATGGATGTGGATGATAAAATACACCCCAGTAAATACTTACGAATAAACAATCTCGGATAAAAATGAGATTGTGATATTTTCCCTTACCTTAGGTCCGATTTGCTTTGTTCGTGTCCGAAGCTCCTGTATAATGGTTTAAATAATGTTATTGACTTATTCCAGAATCATACATATTGATATGAGATCATATATGGTCATATTATTAGCTTCTTGTTAGTAATATTTCATTGTTACTTGTTACTCGGGTCTTTATAACTTTTTGTTCTTATGCGTGTTTTGTCGAATAAATTCTTATTCTTATCTTTAGGTTATAGATAATTCATTTCCAGAATGGTATTAGTGTAGTATATACCATATTCATTCATTCAATTCATTTATACAATCATTATGAAATGAAGATCATGTAGAACGAGTCGCATCACATCGTGGAGACGGTATTCCGTACGTACGCACGAGTGATGATATCGTTCCTATGATCGTGGAATTGTATTGGAGTATATATATATATTATTTCAGTATCAATATTACTTAATAATAATCATATATAGTTACTCATTACACCATTATACCCATCCTTGTAAGGTGATGGTGGAAAATAGATTACACCACGGCGTGAAGACGGTATTCCGTACGTACGCACGCGCGGTGATTTCATTTTTCCATAGGATGGATAGAAGGTGAATTAGGGTTGTTTCATATTTATAATAAAATATCAGTATGTAAGTAATACTGATGTTATTACTTTATCATGAAACAACTAAAGAAGAAGAAGTTGAAGAAGAAAGAAATTGAAAAGATCGGTAATGGATATTACCTCTTCTTTGGAACGCCTTTTTGAATCCTCCACTTAAGGAACTAAGATTGGTCTTTGGAGAAGACCAGGACCTCTAGGATTATTCTAGGGAAGTGGAGAAGGGAAAATGGCAGGGGTTGGCCGAGCTTGAGTGCTCAAATTGGTGTGAGGAGGAGGGGGAGGAGGTGCCCTTTTATAAGGGAGGAGAGGGACACCTTAGGAATATCTCAAAATATTATTTTATATTAAAGTCAAAATCGGTTTATAATGGTTCCAAAGGGTCTTATTTCGATGCTAAAGTGGGGATGGGTCAAAATCCTATCAACCAATAGAATTTAGACAAGTTTAGGATATTATTTTAACCTTATCAATTAAATTTAACTCTAAGTTAAATAATTTAACTTTTACCATGTCTTTTTGTTTTCTTTCACTATATGGTTAATACACTTACTATAACATGCCAAACGAACCCCAAATTGTTTATTATTAATATATATATCCTTATCTAAGTCATTTGGCCGAACCTTATATTTTTAGGAATAAAATAACAATTAATAATATAATATTTGATTTAAAAACTATTTTGTGTCAATTTTGACACTATTTGATATATGATTTTTGTGAAAGTCATAACAGAATTATATGTTCGAACCAAGTTGATTAAATCAATACTAATATATCATAGTAACCTAGAAAATTAGTGGAATTCATAAAAAGTCTCAAATTACATTTATTTTGGTATTTATATTATCAATTTTGTCAATATTTCATTAATAAGATAATTACTGCATCATCTTTGTGTCATAAATAAATTAAATTATTTGATGTCTAAAAATTACAAATAAAATACCATCATGTAGGAAATCTTTTTAGCTTTCTAATGAAGATTTAAAATCGAATTTATCTTATGTATAACCCTATATTAAAAATGATTTACTTATTAAACTTTGATTTTAACTATTTTAACCCTTCTTTAAATAAATTAATAATAAATGTCCTAATCTAATCCAAGTGGGCCTAAATGGTCATATTTTATTCCTAAGTTTGTTTTTGGTCGAATTACACTTGTCCAATAGAATTAGGACATGTGTTAGGGTAATATTAATATCATATTTACCCTTAGTTACCCTATTTACTATTAACCGCGGTAAAAATAGTAAAAAGTTACTATTCACCAAAAAATTATTTTCATCTCATTGAACCACATTTTAGTCCTTGATATTAACCGTGTCTCTCGGATTTTTGAAATTCCATTCACAGAAGCGGTAAAATTAAGTTTTATGCAAAATTCAGTTTTTAACCTACCACTTAGTGGTTTCACTATTCATCAAAAATTGAAAGTTTTCAGAAAAATACCAAAATTTCACCCTAGGCTAATTTCGATATTCTGAGTCCAAAAATGAAGTCCATTTTGAAAAATAAATTTTATAAAATTTCAAAAAGTGGTTATTACTATTCATAACGGCTAGTTTTAATAGCATATTGTTGTTTAGTGAAACTCGGTATTGCGTACGACGCAAGCTATCGAGGAAGGTCGCGATTGCGTGTAAAGCAAGCCAAGAAAGTGTTGTGTAGAAAAAGATTCCTTTGATGATTTATATAACATAAAAGTCTCGGGTGTTACATTGGAGATAGCTTTCCGCCCTGTCCAAATATTCGTAATCCTAATTGGGGTGAGACCCATAAGAAGACATGGTCTCCTTACTAGAACTCCAAGGGTCTCCGTCTCCTATCTAAATAAGACTTTTTCCTGCTCTGTGCAGTCATCATCTACTCCGAGATGATTTGAACCTTCACAGTGGTAGCCCGTACTAACTCTGGACCCATAAGTGATGACTCCCCTAGGTCTGTCCAGTATAGTGGTGATCTACATGATCACGCATACAAGGACCCAAACGACGCCATGCCAATGGTAGAGTAATAAATATTGTTGTATGCGAACTCCACCAGTGGAAGGTGGTCCTCCCAATTGTGTCCAAAATCAAGGACATAAGCATGAATCATGTCCTCAAGTGCCTGTATGTTCCACTCCGTCTGACTATCTCTCTGAGGGTTAAAGGCAGTGCTCAAGCATAGTTGAGTCCTGAACACCTCCTACAATACCATCCACAACTGATATGTAAAAAGATCATCATGATTTGAAATGATCATTGATGGAACCCCATGATGTTATACAATCTCCTATATATAGAGGCATCCCAAGCCCTCTATTGATCCCTGATCTCGGATGGGTAGGAAGTCTACCGACTTAGTGAGTCCGTCAATGATCACCTATATAGAATCATGACCCTTGGACGTAAGTGGTATCCCTATCATGAAGTCCATGGAGATGTCATTCCACTTCCACCATGGCACCTCAAGTGGCTAAGCCAAGTCTGCTGGAACCTGGTGTCCAACATTCACTTGCTGACAAGTGATGCATCTTGAAACAAACTCCGCCACTGCTTTCTTCAACCCTGGCCACTTGCAATGACACCATAGGTCCTAATAAATATTTTCCACACCAGGATGTACTACCAAATGGGATGTGTGGAACTCCCTCAACACCTCATCCCGTATCATCACTAGTACCATGGTGCATCCTCTAAAAAGGATGAAATGCTCCCCAACTTCAGAAAATCCTTCAGGAGCATGTCCTGAGAATATCTGTGCACATCAGGCCTCAAAGTTAATATCCCATAGCTGTGCCTCCCTGACTCTATAAAAAAGTAGAGGAGTAACTATCATAGATTATAGGTAAGCTTCTCCATCACCATCCATGAAGGATAACTGCAATGCAGTTAGCTTCTATGTAACCTCACTCAGTAACTGTAGACCAGACCTCCTACTGAGTGCATCTGCCACCACATTCCCTTTCCCAAGAGTGTATACAATCTCAAAGTCATAGTCCTAGAGGAACTCCAGCCATCACCGCTTTCTCTGATTCAGGTCCTTCTTTGAGAAGATATACTTGAGACTCTTATGATTAGAGAAGAGAGTAAACTGTTCTCCCATCAAGTAGTGCTGCCAAATATTAAATGAAAATACCACTGCTGCTAACTCTAGGTCATTGGTCGCATAGTTTTTCACATGCTGCATCAACTTTCATGAGCCATATAAAATCAATACTCGCTCCTGCATCAGGACACACCCCAGTTCGGTCCCTGATGCATCTCAATAGACTACATACCCAATGCCCTCTTCTAGTAGCCTCAAGATGGGGGAACTCGTCAATCTCCACCTCAGCTCCTGGAAGCTCTGATGACATCTCTCTGTCCACAATAAAGGATGTCCCTTCTTTTTCAAAGCTGAAAAGTGTGCTGCTACTCTGGAAAAGTCAAGTACAATCACTGGTAGTACCCATCCAATCCTAGGAAACTCCACACCTTGGTCACACTCCTGGGTGGATTCCAAGAAATTACCGCCTATATCTTTTCTGGATCCACTGAAACTCTAGCCTCTAAGATTATGTGCCCCAGGAAGTGGACTTCCCATATCCAGAACTGGCACTTCAAGAGCTTACCATATATTTGGTGCTCTCGAAGTGTATCCAGAACTATCTGCATATGCGTAGCGTGCTCCTCCTCCGATGCCGATTAAATCAAATGTCTTCAATGAAGACCACAATGAAGTGATCAAGTTAAGGATGGAAGATACTGTTCATGAGACCCATGAACATTGTTGGAGTTTTGGTCATGCCTAAAGGCATCTCCAAGAACTTGTAGTGGCCATACCATCATCTGAAGGCCGTCTTTGGTACATCCTCATCCTATACCATGAGCTGATGATAGCCTGATCTGAGGTCTATCTTCAAAAAACACAGAGCTCCCTTCATCCAATCGAAGAGATCATCGACCCTCGAAAGTGGATACTTTTTCTTCAAGGTTACCTAGTTTTGGCACCGATATTCCACACAATGACTCAAACTCCCGTCTTCCGTCTTGGCGAACAAAATCGGGGCTACCCACAGAGGAACACTGGTCCTTATAAAACCCTTACCCTACAAGTCCTCCAGCTATAACCTCAACTCACGAAGTTCCACAGGAGCCATCTGATATGATGGTGTAGATATTAGTGTCATCCCGGTGTACATATCGATATAAAACTCCACCTCTCTACAAGGAGGTAGTCCTGGAACATCATCAGGAAATACATCCGCATACTATTCCACCACAACAGGATAGCTAGGACTCCTCTCGTCCACTACACCAAGGGTGTGGCTATCCAACTAATGTGTGATCATCTACACCCTCCTACAGGAAAGTCTATCCTGTGATGCAAAGGTTTCCTTCTCACTGGTGAAGGAAAACCTAATCCCATCCTTGTAGACACACCACAATTTGCGCCTAAAATAGTCGACCTGAGCATGGATTATGGATAGCCAATCCATACCCAAGATGACATCGTAAAGCCACGACGTTGCTACTAGGATATCCCAGTCGAAGATATCTCCTCCTAGAGCAAGATCACACTACAGACACCAGTGTGTAATCATCTAATCCTCTCCCGTATGAGTCTCTAAATGTAAGGATTGAGCCAACGACTTCATTGGAATATCCGAGATCCGAACGAGAGCCAAGGTAATGAAAGAGTGACTGACACCTGTGTCTATAAGTACTGAATCTAGGGTAGAGTAGACCCATATTGTACCTCGAATCATCTATGGAGCATCGTGATCATAGGACTCAGCTTCTTGAATCCGAGATCATCATTATCCACCTGCTCCTTAAGGTTGGGGTGGACCTCCTGGAAGTGGTGGCAGTAGAACCTCAAATCGATGCCCACTGCCTACTGCTCGGCCAGGTCCTCTGCCAAGTTCTCTGCCCTAAAAACCTCCTCACTTGAATCTCTATATCTGCCTTAGTGGTCCCTTGACTGTCTTCTGATCATTAGTGTAGAAGGTCTAGAAGTCATGAGCCATGTGACCCTGCCCGCCGCACATTTAGAACAACTTGCTTCTCTTCTGACCTCCTTTGTCCCGTGAGCTCTACATCTCTGACACTACTTCATGGGGTCATCCACCAGAAGGTCTAGATTAGTTGGTCCCCTACGTCATCCGCCTACTGCATACTACAAATGATTCAGCCATGTGTCATCTGGTTGTGGATCTCACTATTGGTGCCTACTCAGCTATGAAGCTCTCCACCAATTGCGCTCGCTCAAGCACTCCAGCCTGTGTCAGAATATTGAGCGATATCATTGATAATATGATCTCCCATCAGAGACCTTTCTCAAAGGTCTAAGACCTAAATAAAGGGTCCCTTACCATGTTAGTGGAGTAGTGGGAGAGGTCAGTGAATCTCACCGAGTACTGGGCCACTGTTAGGCTGCCCTGCTGTAAGTGCACTAGCTCCTGAATACACACAGAGTGTAGTGTCGCTAGTATGAAATCCGCCCTTAAGAGTCTATAAAAGTACAAACAGGTGAAGGTCTCCTCCTCTTGTGTCTATAGCATCATGCTCCACCATCAACCTTTTGTTCCCGAAAAGAGGATAGAAACTAAGATCACTCTCTGGTCTACTATTGTATCGACTAAACAAAAAATTCATGCCACAACCTCCAGCCAGTCCTCAGCTACCTTGGGATCTCTCTCACCTCAAAACCTTATATGTCTCTATCTCTGGAACTCATGAAATGCTCTCAATCAGCGTGCATGGTCCGCTAGTGGGAATGGTGGCATCTGCTTCCCTACAAGTAGTGGTGCTATTGGTATACCACCTGAAGGTACCATCTCCGTAAGAGGGCCCTGCACTGAAGACTCGTCGCTTAGTAGGCTGTCATCGTGTAATATCTCTGTAATCCCGGATGGCTATCTATGCGGTGAAATCCTATAAAGAAATAGGTGCGACACAGTTAATAAGTTATACCTAATGAGTTGACTCAAAAGAGATTAAAGAAAAACATTTCAAAAACACACGCAATCACTGTTTTCGTGTATCGAGTCAGAAATCAGAACTCAGGGTCCTGGTGTATGGATACATAGGCCGCTGCACCAACACTAGACTCCCCAAACTGAAAACCATACTCAAAACACTTAACAATATTTCCCCATTGAAAAGATCAGAGTCATATTTCTTTAGTAGAACCAGCCCCTCTGATACCACTTTGTCACGAATCGTCCCCCGGGGCCCGTGCTGTGACTACCCCAATCCCACCTTCCATAGGCCATGGGTTGGAGACTATCATCGGAAAGGTGTATCCCTAAAATGGTAAGCAATTTCCTTTGAACCTGTTCACACATAGACTATGTACACAACAAAAGTAAACCACTTAGTAAAACTATGGAAGTAAAAGTGTGAACTGAATGTAAGGGGACAATATACAAGACCAACCGAAAGAGACAATACAACAGAAAATAGAAAACAACTCTTGACCGCAAAGGATCCCACCTAAAGGGTAGGTACAACTCATCACCATATCTCTCCACGTCAACTGGTCACCTCTATGCACGATCTAGTCCTAGCTCCCCAAACCTCGGTCAAGATGTCTGTCGTTTTCACAAAACACAACATAGTTTGGGCGAATCCCACACAGGGGCGAGAATAACAATAACTAGTATGGACCTTGAGACCCCCAAAGGTCTCTCAGAATTAAACAAAGGAAAAACCACAAATCATGATCTCAATCACAAATCACAAGGAAAGAATCAAATCAAACTAGGTATAAAACTTAAGTACAGAAGTACAAATGATTAGTCATAGAGCTAGATCATCTTATTCTGTCGAGAGGCTTTGCTACTACCCACACAAGATCCATAGATGCTGACCCACACAAGATCACTGGGTGCTGACCTACACATGATCGATAGATGCTGACCCAAAAAGGATCGATAGGTGCTAACCCACACATAATCGATAGATGCTGACCCACATAGGATTTATAAGCACTGACCCACACAGTATTGATAGATGCAAACCCAAACATGATATCTAGGTGCTAACCCACATAGGATCGATATTCTTTCTTCACATTACAACCATCCATTGGATTCCCGCACTAAGCACGCTTGATTCCGGGAGGATCCACTCCTCAAGCCATTGGTCTTACCTCAACTTCCATAAAGTCCCTCAAAGTAGTAACCCGATAAACCACCATGTCATAAGGGTTCCAACATAACTAATGGAACATCAATTGGATCCCCGATCTATAAGTTAGAGGCATTTTAGGGCCAAAGGCCCGATTTGATTCAGGTTCGATCCAACCCATTTGTACTCCAACTTTCTACAAAACTCAAGTAAAGTACCTAAAACGGAACGTCTCATCCTAAGGGTTCCAGTCCCATAGACAGTTCATCAAAAAAAAATCTAGTTTAGGAGATATGCACATTTAAGAGAAAATGGGTCATAAGTGGGTCTGGGTTCGGTCCAAACAGGTCGTACAGACCCGAACCAGCCCGCTAGGCCCAGACCAAAGGGGCTGGGATCGGACCGATTCGGATGGGCCCGATACTAACCACTGGCTGGCATGGGGGTTCGATCTCTCCCGAATGGCTCAGTCGTTCAGGTATTCAAAGCAGCAGTAGTAGTTGGAACCACTCCAACTAGCCGGTCTGCTCAGACCTTTCACTTGCAAGACCCGCGGGGCGCGGGTCCACCCTCTACCAAAGCTCGAAGCCGTAGCATTCCTCTGTGGCACACTATGGTGGCGCACCACCCAGCTTCAACATGGCTAGTGATGGCTAGACACCCCCCTTTGTACTCTGCTACCCTCCTCTGCGTCATGCTGCCATTGTCAATGCAGCCCGTGATGGCCGACCGCCCCCTTCATCCACCACGACGCCTTTTAGAATCACCACCTTCTCATAGCTGGTGAGAGCCGGATGTGGGTACTGGTTTCCACCGTGTTGGTTGGTCTCCCATGAAGAATGAAATCAAAGTAATGTTGGCTGAGGGTTTGGGCCTTGTTTGGTTCAGCCCTCGCCATCCGCATTAGCATTATAACCTGGTAAGGTTTTCAACATCATCAAGGTAGAAGAATCGTAAAAAATATTAAAAAAATCCCCCGACCTTGAATTAGTTGGAAGGCGCTACATATGAGGAAGAAGGGTTTGCATCAAAAGTTGTTCGTCAGCATTCGTTGTTGCTCATTTATTCCTCCAATGACTGTCACTCGATCTCAATTCTTTGTTGGAGTGGAAAGTCACCGACATTTCATCAGAGCCTCCTTTTGTATCTCTTCCAAAACCTATGCCCAATATTTGATTAAATAGAGAGGAAGAAGATTTTAAATTGTCTCAAAATTAATGTGGTTCATTAAGGAGTTTAATTAATGAACCCATTAATCTCCTAATGGTGTGGTTACACAAGAAAGTGTAACCATCCATTAAATGGTCTAACAACCCAGGGGCCCTGTGTCACACTCGGTTTTTTTCTTTTCATGTCATGGTTTTGATCCGGTTCATTGAAAATCATGATCCTTTTATTGGGTGTTGGGTGAGATTAATTTTGAGTTTTGAAATACCATATATGTTTAATCACCCTAATTTGGGTTCTCTATTTCTTGTTTAGGAGTTTTTGGTGAAAGGGTGGTTTCTTCATGATTTGGACCAACCATGAGACCATTTTTAGATTTTAAAAAATAATTTTTTTATTTTATATCTAATTAAAATTTTAATATTTTTCAGTTATTTCAACTTCTACTAGAAGAAAATACCCCTATCCTAACCCTCATTATCGATTTTACCTCTTTGGAACTCATATGAGTTGCGGATTAGGGAAAACTTCTCAATGTATCTCAAATCGTCTAGAATCATGAAGGTAAATTCTTTCATCCAAAAATAATTCCATTCATACTATTTTTCCCAATATTTCCCTAGTAATTCCACCCCTTATGAGACTCTCCAAGAAGTATCAATCCATTAACTTTTCTCTAAGGGTGCAGATTTAATGGAAGATGAAGAGTTTTCTAGTTTAAAAGGTGAGATTCCTTCTCCTTTCTCCTCCCTCTTCTTCCTCTCATTATTTATTGGTTTTATAATCTCTACTAGACATTATCGACCTAGGTTTATGATATAATATGATTTTTATGGGGTTTTTGTTTTTTTGGGTCTGGTCGTTATAGGTTTAGGGTTTGTAATCATGTGGATGGTGATATTGGGTGTGCGTTTCCATTACGCCAAGGATTTGAGGTAGGATATCCCTTAAACATGCCTTTATATTTTAAGATTAATAATTTTATTGTTTTTTTAATCTGATATATAGTTTTATTATTATTTTTCAGCATTTTTATAATTTTCTTGGTGTGAAAAATGGTTGTTTAATCCTTGTTTTGTGAAAGGTAGTGTTGTTTTGTCATAAAAGTGCATACCAAGTGTTTGTTTAAATGTTCAACTATCTTTCAAAACTATTTTGTGAAGTTTAGAACCTAGTTTATGGTATTTTGAATATGTTACAGTATCTTTTATAATATATGGCATGAAATTGGTGTTTTATTCATTGTCAAGTGCTTAAAATAAATTGTTTTGTTTAAAAGGGCATGTCATGTGTTCGGTAAATTGCCTGGTCAGATTTTATGTGTTATTTTTGATTTAAAAATTATTTTTTTGAATTTATAAATGAATTTTAAGAATGATAAATGGTATTTTTGGGTCTTCATATAGATTTCCAATTTGGATTTGGTTTTAAAAACAAATGGGTTTTGGTTTACAACATGTTTTGGCCCGGGTTGTCAGAAAATGGCCCGTTTCACATTCTTATGAAAATGGTTGTGTTTTGAATATGTAACATGAATGTTTTAATGGATTTATGAATGTTTTTTCTGATGTAAATGGTGTGTATGCACCTACTTAATAAAATTGAAATTCACACGTTGTTCAAAAGATAGTTTTGAGAAAGGCTTAAAGGCCTGTTTGGCATTTGTTTTTTTTGTAAAAATGGTTTCCAAGTATATTTCATGTTCTATATTTTCGGGAAATTTTATGGTCCATAAAAATGATTTATTAATTGGTTTTGGGGATATCAAATCTCGGTTTTAATGTTATTGATGGGTTTGTGGCCTTAAAATATCATTTTTGAATGGATTTTATGTGCAAGGCCTCATTATACTCTATGAAATTGTTTTATGAATCTTTTTAGTGGTTTATTGATTCGTGAAAGAAATGTGAAGAATGTTTGCAGGGTGTTTGTGTGTTTATGGGTTGTTAATGGAATTTTGATGTGGAAAGTGTATTTGATAATATGTGTAACTTTATTGAGCACTAAAGGTAATCCCAAGTATCTAGGTGGGCAGATGTGTACTAGTAAGCTAGTGATTCCTTGGGGTTTGGCCCCTGTTTCACGTAGCAAGTTTGACGATGACAATACTAACTAAAATATGATGATTATGTTGTTGGTTTAGTTTTACTTTTAGTTTCTTGTAAAAATAATTTTCAGTTCAGTTTTTATATAAATTTATTTTGGTCTGTCCATTTATTTCCGCTGTTTGTTTGATTGGTTATATATGTGTGAAATCATTCCCTTGTGTATGCTATTGATGCCCTTGGTGCTTGTCACCATCCTGGGAGGATCGGGAATGCCTCTCAGAACTTGTTACGGGCTAGCCTCTGTGACCAGTTCAGGGTCGACTCAGGCTGGTTCGTGACACCTCGCCACCGTCGCTTATCGGTTACAAAGAAAGAAATAAAATAACTCATTGAGTTATTTTTTTTATAAATTCAAAAAACTAACTCTTTCATTCAACTTTTTCCGAACAAAGTTAATATTCCCTTAAGAGAATCTCAGCACTGCGAATTCAACAGTGCTTTTATATTTTTAATCTGAGATCCAGTTCAAAAGTTATAAATCTACACTCACATGTTTAATGAACGTACCTTAAAAAAGTTCATAAATTCGTTTCGGGCTCTCCGGGCCTCGGAATCACGTGCCGTCAATTTTCACAGACTTGTAATAATTCCATTTAATTAAAAAGAAATTACATGGAATTTTCAATTCTTTAAACATCCACTTATATTATATAGAAATTGATGTATTTTCTTGATAAACCACTTGATCTATACTTTACCAAAATTTATGGATATTTTCTTATATTTAGTTTTACCCCTAAGGATTTCTTTGGATATTTCTCATCCTCATCCCAAAAATAATTAAAATTTCCTTTGATACCAACTATGACAACCCTATATCAACCCAAGCATGATGTATATGAATATTAAATATTTTTATATGAATATTCATTACATTTTATAAATTAACTCTTGAAGACCGTAATAGTTTAGTGCCTTTAGAAACTTAGAATACGTTCTTTTAACTTATGAAAGATCTTACACATCTCCCATAAAGATCTTCCCCTTTATTACTCCTAATTAAATGATTTCTTTATAACCCAAGGAATGGAAACATAATAAAGGGTGAGCTTAGATTAATAGTAAGGGTAAGAAAATAGTATATGAACATATGAATTTAAAAAATCATGAACATAACTTTTGAATATCAAAACATTGAGTCATGAAATAAATATTAGCATTTTTTAAGGCATAAATAAAAAAGGAACATTAAAAATAGTAACATAGAATTGGAATAACACATGAACTTTTAGAAAACACATGAGAATAGAAAATCATTTCCATATTAGCTAAGGCTTATAACCAAGACCATCATAGCATACAAAGTCCATTTATAAACTGGGGTTACTTGCTGTTCTAGCCATGTATTTCTAAATTAAATTTAGTTATTGTTCCAATCATGTCTATATCATGAGATATAAATTTTTAACTAATTAATTGGACTGAGATATAGGTACCAACCATCTCATAATGAAATCATACTTACATGTGCCACAAAAACATAAATCATTCATCATAGAATAACCCGAGAAATAAAATGGGTTTCCTAAACAACATTCCATCATAAAATAATCCATATAAAATATTATTCCATCATTAAGAAAATCTAATAATAGTAATAATAGGGAGAAAAAAATAACCATATTTAAATATCATCATCTTAGATGAGGAATAATTTTGATAAAACACTTAAAATTAATTCTTGAGGAAAATATCCTCTCTTCTTCAAAAATGTTTTCTTTTCTCAAAATGTCATGCAATTTTAAAAGAAAATAATTTTGTTGAAAATAAACATGAAATAATGTAGAGTAAGATTCCTGTAAATAAGGTGTTATGAATATGTAAAAATTCATTCATGCTATATATGTTAAAAAAACATTCTTCTCATACTCTTGTCAGAAAAGTCAAAAAGTACCTCGTATGGAAAAAAAAGAAAGATTCCTTATATACCATTTAATAAAAATTCACCAGTGGGTAAAATTTAATTTAAAAAATAGTATAATAATAGAAATAATATTATATATTTAGGAAATATGGATTTGGATGACAAATATACCCCAATAAATACTTTCATATAAACAATCTCACATAATAACGAGATTGCAAAATTATCCCTTACCTTAGGTCCGATATCCTTCATAATAACCGAATCTACTGTATAATGATTTAAATAATGTTATTGAGTTATTATAGAATCATAATTATTTTTATTATATAATATATGATTATATTATCATCTGTTTTTAGTAACATTTCATTGTTACTCGTTATTCGGATATTAACCTCTTTATGTTCTTATGCAAGTTTTGTGAGATAAGTTCATGTTTCACTTATTAGGTTATAGTTATATCATTTAAATAATTATATTAGTATAATATAGATTATATTTTTTCATTATAGTCATGTATATAGTCGTGTTTTAATAAGGATCATGTAGAATGAATCACATCGCATCGTGGAGATGGTAGAGCGTATGTACGGATGAGCGACGATATCATTCCCTTAATGGTTAAATGGTATATAATTGGATAGGATATTAATTATATAGAATAATTATCATGTTATATTTATTATTTAAATCCATTATACTCATCATTATACCCATCCAAATTAAGTATTGTTGAATAAAAAATTACACCATGGCGTGGAGATGGTAAGCCGTACGTACACACATATGGTGATATTATTATTCATAAGATGGATAAAATGAGGTATAAGGTTTTCCAATGATTATAATAACATCTAATCATGTATAGGATACTGGATTTATTACTTTATTATGGAAACAAATTAAGAATAGGAAGTATAATAAGAAAATATTTTTGAAAGAGGTGATAAAATAATTACATCTTTTTCGAGTATCTCCTTTTGATTTGATAAAAAGGTATACCTAGAATGAATTTCTTCCAAAAGTGTGGAATATAATAGAAATGGATGGATGTTTTAAGATTATTTGATAAGAATTTATATGAGACAAGGGGCTTTAGAGGTGTGAGTAAGTGGGTAGATGTGGTGGCCTTTTATAAGAGGGAGGAGTGATACTTTAGGAAATTCTTGAAATATTATTTTATTATAAGTTGATTTTCTAATTATAATAGATAAAAAGTGATATATGTCGAGTATAATATGAGTATGGGTCAATATAATCTCAAACAATAGTTTTTAAACAAGTTTAGGTCACAAATTTAACCTTATCTTTTGGCTTTAACCCTTAGTTAAATAAATTAACTCTTACCATGTCTTCTTGTATTTTTACACTATATGATCAATATAATTACTATAAAATTAAAATATAACCTAAAGTGTATCAGTAATGAAATTTGTAACATTATATAAGTCATTTTTATGAATCTTAGATTTTTATGACAATCATATCATTTAATAAAATAGTATTTTTTTAAAAACTCATTTATGTAAAATTTGACACTATTTAGTAATTGATATTTGTTAAATCTATAAAAACTTGGTTGATTATAAAAAAATACATTAACTCAAATATAAAATTTCATAATAATCCATAAAATTAGTTTATGGCGTCAAAATTTTAAAATTACATTTTTTTAATATTTATAATATCATTTATTTGAATTTTTCATTAATAAGGTAATAAATGCACCATCAATGTGTCATAAATAATTCCATTTATTTAATGTATAAAAATTATAAATAAAATACCATGATATAGGAATTTTTTTTATATTTCTAATGACTATTTACAGTCAAATTTATCAATTATATAACCCCACCATAAAATTGTTTTAGTAAAAAGATACATGTTTATGTTATATTTCCCTTTGCTTTAAATTAATTATTATAACATGTCATTTTTACACCCAAGTGGCTACCAAATTCCAAAAGTTCATCCAAAGGATTTTTTGGTCTCTCAAGACTCATCCAATAATATTAGGACATGTTTTAGAGTAGTTTTATATTATTATAATATTATTTTTACCCTTATTTACATAATTTACCCTTTAACCAAGGTAAATAAAAAAATAATTACTTAAGTTACTATTCATAATATCCAAAAATAAAAGGTACCTATTTACATAATTTTGACCTTATGATTCCAAATATGGAATCCATTTTTCCAAATTCAAAACACAGAATTTTAATTAATTAATTTAAAATTGATTCCCATTGTCAAA
Source organism: Viscum album (assembly GCA_963277665.1). Taxonomy (NCBI): domain Eukaryota; kingdom Viridiplantae; phylum Streptophyta; class Magnoliopsida; order Santalales; family Viscaceae; genus Viscum; species Viscum album. The sequence continues at coordinate 989,211,054 of OY728164.1, read as the reverse complement.
ATTAGCAAGCAGGTTTTTAAGCACTAAACACTATCAAAAGATTAATATGTGTTTATGTCCAATTTATATGTGAAATTAATTCCAATGACCAAAATTGGATTAAATGATGAAAACAGAATAAAATTAAACTTTAAAACCAATTAAAAAGATAATATAACTATATAAATAAATTATATGAAAATGAAATTTTGAATTAAAATACAATATATTTCACTATTCATTAAAATATGAATTTCATCAGAAAAATACCAAAATTTCAAAAAAGGTAAATTTTTATGTCCCAATTCCAAATAAGAAGTTTATTATGTAAAATAGAATATATAAAGTTGTCAAAAACTAGATTTAAAAATGTTTTTCTATCAAAAGGCGGTAAAAATGTATTTTTTTTGAAAAAATACTTCTTTTCTGTAAAAAATTTAATTTGTTCTTATATGAATGAAAATTAACTTTTTTTATTATCTAAAAAGTTTTTAGGAAAAATTGATAAACTACAAGATCTAAAAATTATAACCAAATAATACCATGAAAGAAGATACCCAGGTCAAAGTACAAGATCTTCCCTTTTCCAGTGATTACATCATGATGACAGGCCTTTACCATCACATGAACACATGGAAAATTATCCCATGTAGGGTTTCATGGGACCAGTACTGATGGAAAAGCCATAAACTCTCAAAATTGAAAATCTGAATGACATGAAAGGGTTACATCTTCGTGCTCTGGAACTCATCTTAAGCAGACCCAAAAAGTGTGATGTCATATTCACCTCAGTTGAATTCCATTGGCAAAAGACCTAACTAGATCAAAACTACAATCAAAATAATCATATCCATCTTCTTGAACCAAATAAGCAGACCAAATCAAATGAGTTCCATGATACATAATTGTAAACTCAACTTCAAACATTACATCCATGCATGTAGCAGAAACGAGCTTTCATCCTTCTTGGATCAAAGGCAACGAACCAACTTAAATCATCACTGGGTTCGTAAAAGGTTTTCTACTTGAAAATTTCTTTCATGGAAACTCACATAATAAAAAGGAATACTAAAACTTCATTTTAGAAAGGATTGTTTGAAACATAATGGTTACCCAAAGTAATTCATCACTGGGTTTCCACATAGGAGAACATAGGTGTGAAGTGAAAAAATGGATATGGAAGAAAAATCTTACCATCAAGTTCTGATGGATAGTGATAAAGAAAAAGGTTTGGAGAAAGTTAACAAATAGAAAGCCATAAATCTATGATGATTTAAGGGACCATCTGATTCATCAGATAAGAAGGTACTAAGATATCATTTTTCGTTTTTGAGATCCTTTCCCTGAAGTTAAATAACATGAGAAGAAATAATTACTTGATTTCAGTACAATCTCACCATTGGTCATGCCTTGAAAAATTTCCACTTCATATATTATTCAATGAAATGAAGTTAAAATTTTCATTCTTTTAGTGTTGTAAGATCACGCAATCCATAAATAGAATGACATGTCATTCCATCTGTCTCAAAAAAAATGTTATCATAAGTTATCAAATATTCACAAGTTCACCTTTAGAGAGATACTACATTAATCTAACAAACTTCAACAGGAGTATAAATTATACTATCCATAAATAGATAATCTTACAATCCTTCTAACAACTAAAAATCTACAACTTTAGAAAGCTATGAACTAAATCAGTTTAACCTTTATCTCCCATATGTCATAAGGGAGTTCTTGGTTTTCACATTCCAAACATATGAATACCTTAATCATGTATTCTCTTGAGTCAAAGTAAAAACCGGAATTACTAGATATACTTATTGAAAACATGCATGTTTTCTTATTCTTAAGTACAAAAAGCTACAATATTCATCCAAGATAGCATAACCCACATGTGAATAAATCCTTAACCAATTCCAAGGTAACTATTATCATCCAATTTACTTATTCATATCCAACATTCCTTTATCCAAATACAATTATCTCAACATCATATTCTTATTAAGGGTCATCCTTCCCTAAATCATGTGCTTTCTAAAAACATCACCTTATTAACTCAATCACATTTCATGGTTACTAGTACCACTCATCATATACTTTCAAATACATGTAGAAAACCATAGTATACCACTACATAGATATTTCATTATTCCATAATACCATAAAAGTGATTCTACAACATTATTTTAGAATCACATTATATAAACACTCAATCATTCCACCTCTTCATTTTCATACTCAACATCATTAATAGTGATCACATGTGATTTTCCTTTGTCTTTGACCTTAAGATGTTGTTGACGTCGATCATCATTGATCACCCTTGGATTAGGCCATTGGTTATTATAATTCCCATTTCCTTTCACTGGTATCATTGAAGTGTGTGTGATGCATTCTCTATAGCCATTTCTCTATTCACATAATTAGATACCTTTTTCTCCTTACTTCATCACTCAACTACCCAATGATGTTATTTTCTACACTTAAAACATTTTATAGTCCCTTTAAGACAGTCTTCACCATGATTATTTACACACTTTGAGAATAAGGAAACACTCATCTTCTTTTCACCATTATTTTGATATTTTTCATTGAACTCTGTATTTTGTTTCTTGTCAATACCATGAGATTGATATGTAACACCAAATTCCATTTCTACCTTTATAACACAACACACAATCTCTTCATAGAAGCTAAAGTGTCTTATAGTTAATACCATTCAAAGACTTTGTTTTAAGACACGAAATAATCAATCAACTTTACTTTTAGGTTGGATGATAAATCCAGAAGCATACCTTGAAAGTCTTGTAAAAATTCCATCTTATGTACCAATGTATTCATCATCCTTTTGATTAAGCTCAAGGAACTGATTTTTCATTTTCGATTAAAGAATACAAGGAAAGTAATTATAGAAAAACAAGTTCTTGAACTCATATTGTTACATGGATTCAATTTCATCTTGTTTCCTCACATTATTAATTAGAGTCCACCACTGGTCTGCTTATCCTTATAAATGTTGAACATCCAAAATAAATTTTTTCATTTTCTGAAAAATGAAGGATGGAAAATATCTTTTCAATGGTACTGATCCATTGTTCAGTAATAAGTGGATTAGAAGACCCACTAAAAGAATGTGAATATTACTGCGTGAAGGACTCAATAGAATGTTGTTCCCTTATCTGCTCATTCGGAAGTCTAGAATGATTCATAACTTGTGTAAGTATAGATATAATATTTTTCATTCCATATCCCATAACATTTTTTTGTTTAGGAGGACAATCGTTGCATTTCCCATTTCATTGATCATTAACACAGTTCCTTTGGGTTCCAACCATTGTCTAAAACCCAAAAACACTATTGTGAGAGGAAAAAATTATATTAGGAAAACAACAAAATCAAGGGGATGTATTTTCAATATCTAAAATATTAGGTTTAATACTAGGTTATTCAGGATTGTTACCATAATTTTAGAACTGTATCCTATAATTATACACATCCTTAGGAAATCCCTTAGAAATATCTCTAGGAATCTCACTGAAGTTTTCACATCCTAGTTTATAAAGGTTGACTAAACCTTTCCTCTCATACCCGCTATAACGACCTAAGAATGAAATATATGAATATTACATCTTTTTAGATGAATATTCATTACATTTTACAAATTCACACATGAGGACCATAATAGCTTAGTGCTTTTGGAAACTTGGAATACATTCTTCTAACTTTTGAAAGATATTCAAAATCTCCCATAAAGATATTATTATTTAGTACTCCTACTTAAATGATTTCTTTATAACACAAGGAATGTAAAAATAATAAAGAGTGATATTAGATGCTCATTAAGGTAAAGAAAATAATAGATGAACATATTAATATAAAAAACACGAACGTAGCTTTTGAATATCAAAATCTTGAGTCATGAAATAAATCTTAGTAGTTCATAAGGAATAAATCATAAAGAAACATTAACCATGATAACATATCATTTACATAAAACATGAAAGTGTGTAAAACACATGATCATAGAAAATCATTTCCATATTATGCAAGGCTTATAGACAAGACCATAACAATGGACAAAGTCCGTTACTGAACCGAGTTTACTTGTCGTTCCAGCCCTGTATTACTTAACCAGATTTACTTGATATTCCAGTCATGTCTATATCATGATATATAAATCTTTACCTAATTCATTGGAAAGAGATATACATCCCACACATCTCATAATGAAATCATTCTTACATATTCCACAAAAACATAAATCATTCATCATAGAATAACCAAATAAATAAAATGGGTTTCTTAAACATAATTCCATCATAGCACAATCCATATAAAATATTATTCCATAATTAACAAAATAAAATCATAGTAATAATAGGGATAGAAATATAACCCTATTTTAAGAGCTTCATCATAGATGTAAAATAATTTTTATAAAACACTTGAAATTAATTCTTGAGGAAAATAACCTTCTTAAAATGTTTTATTTTCTCAAAATGACGTGAAATTTTAAAAGAAAATAATTTATTTGAAAATAAACATGAAATTTTGTAGAGTAAGATTCATGGAAATACGGAATTATTAAGAAATAAAAATACATTCATTCCATATAAGTTAAAAAGCATTCTTCTCATACTCTTGTTGGAAAAGTTAAAAAGTACATCATATGGAAAATAAAAGAAATATTCCTTCCATACCATTTAATAAAAATCCACCAATGTGTAAATTTAATTTAAAAAATTTCTGAAGAATATAAATAATATTATATATTTAGGAAACATTTATGTGGATGATAAATATACCCTAGTAAATACTTACATATATTCAATATCTGATAATAATGAGATTGTGAAATTATCCATTACCTTAGGTCCGATATCCTTTGTATGTATATGAAACTTCTGTATAATGATTTAAATAATGTTATTGAATTATTCTATAATCATAATCATTTTTATGATATCATATATGAATATATTATAATCCATTTGTTAGTAACATTTCATTGTCACTCCTTATTCAGATACTAACTTCTTTATATTCTTATGCAAGTTTTTTCAGATAAGTTCATGTCACACATCCAAGGTTATAATTATATCATTTATAGAATGATATTAGTATAATATATAACACATTTATTCATTCCATTCATGTATATAATTGTGGTTTAATTAATATCATGTAGAATGAATCACACCGCATCGTGGAGACGGTAGGCCATATGTACGCACGAGCTACAATATCATTAACTTAATAGTTAAATGGTATAAAATTGGATGGTATATTAATTATAAATAATAATTATAATGTTATATTAATTATTTAAATATATTAAACTCATCATTATACTCGTCCAAATTAAGTATTTTTGAATAAAAAATTACACCATGGCGTGGATACGATAAGCCGTATGTACGCATGCATGGTGATATTATTATTCATAGGATGAATAAAAGAATGTATAAGGTTTTACCATAATTATAATAAAATATAATGATGTATAGGATACTTTATTTATACTTTAGTATAGAAAAAAATAACAATAGGAAGTAAAATAAGAAAAGAATTTTTAAATAGGTAGTAAAACAATTACCTCTTTTCCAAGTATCTCCTTTTTATTTGCACAAAAGGTATCCTTAAGATATATTTCTGCCCAAATTATGGACTCTAAGAGGAAGGGAGGGATGTTGGGAGATTATTTGAGTAGAATTTGTATGATTCAAGGGTCTTTAGAGGTGTGATTAAGTGGGTAGATGTGGTGGCCTTTTATAAGAGGGAAGAGGGTCACTTTTGAAAATTCTTGGAATATTATTTTATTATAAATTGATTTTTGAATTATAATAGATTCAAAGTGATATATTTATAGGATAAGATGATTATGGGTAGAAATACTCTCAAAAAATAGGTTTTATACAATTTTATGTCACAAATTCAACATTATATTTTGTCTTTAACCCTTAGTTAAATAAATTAACTCTTACCGTGTCTTCTTGTATTTTTACACTATATGGTCAATGTAATTACTATAAAATGAGAAAAAAAACTCAAGTGGATAATTAAGGACACTTTAAATATTATATAAGTCAGTTTTCCAAATCTTATATTTTCATGACTATTATACCATTTAATAAAATAGTATTTGTTTTAAAAACACATTTATGTCAATTTTGACAAAATTTAGTAATTGATTTTTTAAAGCTATAAAAACTTGATTTATTTGAAGAAACTAAATTAAATTAAAGATAAAATGTCATAATAATCGAGAAAATTTATTTATGGCATCAAAATTTTCAAATTAAATTTATTTTAATATTTATAATATTATTTATTTGAATCCTTCATTAACAAGGTAATCATTGCATCATCATTGTGTCATAAATAAACTTATTTATTTAATGTCTAAAAATTATAAATAAAATACCATGATATAGGAAATATTTTTATAATTATAATGAATATTTATAGTTAAATAGATCAATTATATAACCCCATCTTAATATTGTTTTAGTAAAATGATACATGTTTATGTTATAATTCCGTTTACTTTAAAGTAATTATCATAACATGTCATTTTCACACCCAAGTCTCTCCCAAATACCAAAATTTTGGCCTAAGGATTGTTTTGGTCGCCCATGACTCATCCAATAATATTAGGACATGTGTTAGTGTAGTTTTTTATTATAATATTATTTTTACCCTTATTTATCTAATTTAACCTTTAACTATGGTAAATAAAAAATAATTACTGAAGTTACTATTCATAATGTTCAAAAATAAAAGGTACATATTTACATAATTTGGACCTTATGATTTCAAATATGGAATATTTTTTTTCTAAATTCAAAACACAGAAGTTGCATTAATTAATTTAAAATTAATTCTCATTGTCAAAACCAGAAAGTGAGTTTTTAAGAAGTAAAAACTATCAAAAGATTGACATGTGTTTATGTTCAATTTAAATGTATAATTACTTATAATGACCGAAATTAGATTAAATGATAAAAACATAATACAATTAAACTTTAAAACTAATTAAAAATATAATCTTACTATATAAATATATTAAACGAAAAGACAGTTTTGAATTAAAATGTCGTATTTTTTCACTATTCATTAAAATTTGAATTTCATCAGAAAAATACAAAAATTTCAACCAAGGTAAAATTTTATTTCAATTTTCCAAAGAGGAAGTTTATTATATCAAATATAACATATAAAATTATCAAAAACTATATTTAAAAAGGGTTCTCCATTAAAAGGTGGCAAAACTGTATTTTTTTGGAAAATACTTATTTTTTTCGAAAAATAGAATTTATTCTTATATAATATCTAAAAAAAATTTAATATGAATTTAAAACATTAAATTGAATATATTAAATATATATTTCACTAATAAAATCTATAAAGAGTGATTTTATTATTTTATAGACTCACTTATTTTCATTTAAATAGTTTTTAGAAGGAATTTAATACTATTCATACCTACCATTATAATGACAAGGTTATAATATTTAGTTATCAATGATAATTGATATTGAAAGAAATCAATTCTATCAAAATAACTTGAAATTGTGTGTAACAAAAGCTAGGAATGGTGTTTCATATATTAAAATCCAATATAGTGTTGCATATAGAACAAACTAATCTTAGTGTATCGTACAACAGAAGACATCAAAAAATTAAAAAGAATCTATCTCATAAAATCCAAGGGTATTACAAACCCTTATCTTCATTATACATTAATTCACGATTTATTACTTAATATTATAAATAATAAAACCCAAAAGATTAATAATTATAGTGTCTTTGGGAATTAAGTACATTACATAACAACTTAAAATAAGGAATACATCATCATTATTGAGAACTTCCTTAACATGATCATATTATTCCTTCATACTTAAAACTGTATGGGATAACTCGGGGGCATACATAAGAAAGGGGTGAGCTATAAAACCCAGTAAGGGAATAAACTTAGAATAACATAAAGAAAGTAATACATGTTAGAGATTAGGCATATCAATGAGAAATAAAAGGAGTGAGAATAATAAACATGAACAATGAGGTATGATATAGCATGGTAACATAAAGGAAATATGATAAATTTGGAAATAACTTAAAACACTACATTATAAACATAGGTTAAGGATAACTGCCAAGAAATCATGATGGAAAAAATACCATGGTATATTATTTCACTCCATTAACACCTTGCATAAAATATCATTAGACTAAGACATTACCCAATGCATTGGAGCACTCTATAATTCTGGGTGCACCCATCAATTTCATTTCATTTTCATGCATAAGTGTGCCACATGGGTCATGAAACATTGAATAATTTATCATCAAATTTTATTAGATGATAAAGGATTATGGAATAAATACATGAAATTCAAAAATCAAATAATGATAAGGGAATTAAGGTGAAAAACATTGATAAAAAATCAGTGTCAGTATTCACTACACAATTGTTTGGCATGGAAAAATCAAAGTGAAATTTGGGCAGCCTAACAGGGGTGTATAAATATTCTTGGAAGGTATTGATGAGTGTGAAATGGATATATAATTATTTATATATAATATGGATATTAAGGGGGATATGTAAGAACATGTCGCATCATTATGGATTGGAAATAAAAGATATAATATAATGAAGAAACTTGAATAAAGAATAGAAGGAGAGGGCCCCTTTCTAAATTTCAGTATGGTAACGAGTGTACACAAAGGTTCCTGAGAGGGATTAATGAGAGAGAAAATGGTCCCTCATGAAATGGAAATAAAAATTATAGTAATAAGGTTGTATTAAAACTTTCCCAAAAAACCAAAAATTTAACCTAAGAGGCATAACATAAAATAGGTGCTTTGAATAAAAAAGAAGAGAGAAAACCCTTACTAAATTTTGGCAAGGTAATGGGTGTACATAAATGTTCATGGGAGGGTTTAATGATAGTGAAAGGGGTATATAATAATTTAGAAATAAAATGGAAATTAAGTGGTATATGGAAGAACATATCACAACATTTGGAATTTGAAACAAATGGCATAAAATGAAGAAGATGCTTGAATTTAAAAGAGGAGAGGGAGGTCCGTTACCTTGAGAGAGTGATTGCCAAAGCTTGGGAGAATATTATTGAGATGTTGAGGGAACCTTTGGAGGAATATAGAGAGTTTATGGAAGATTAAGGACATGATATATGATTTTTTAGTAAATATAAATGGTATATTGGGTGGGTTTATATTGGAAAAGAGATGGGAGTTCTTTATTATTTCTCTAATATAGGTTTTGGACTCAATATAATAAAATAATCAAAACCAAAAACCTTAACATGGTTTTTGACCATGGTTTCTATGAAAGGGTATTGATTTTAGTTATTTTAATATCCAAATGGATGAACTTATTAAAATATTTTCCTTGGTGATGTGGAAGTGAGTCATGTTCTTAAAGAAATAATTTTTAAACCTTAAAATATGTTATAGGTTTTGGAGGATTCATAAAGGCTTTATAAAATTAATCAAATAAAAATCAAATAAAAAAATTAAAATTTTAAATATATATTTTTTCATGTATACCCTTTATAATATTTATCACATCATTTTTGGTCATTATGATGTCATAATACACACTGTACATTTATACCGTATTTAATTTTTACCCGAACATTCGACTATCTCAGAAAATTATGAAAAATTCACTTTTGTATTATTTGAATATTATGATTACAAAACTAATATTTTTTTATCAAAACTATTTCTCTAAATATATGGATTTTTTCTTTTAAATTATAATTAACATTTATTGATAAATGGCGAGTTTTTGAAAATAACGGGTTTCGAACTCCTATAAAAATTTCATTTGACTTCATAAAAATTATATGATCATTTATTTTCAATAAAAGATATTTAATAATAATGTTCTATTAAAATATAATTTATTTTAAAAATCCACTAATTCATAAGAAGGAATGTCTTAATTAAAATTGTATATTACTTAAAAATTCAATTTGTGTTTTATCGTATTAAATTATAATTTTTATCAAACTAATTTTTTAATAATTTATAAAGTAAATAAAATAAAATAAATATAATAATAATTTAAATTAAAATAAAATATAAATATTCATACTATTTGGGTAACTTTGTTTCTAGTATCTGTTTAACTATTTTTACCCTTAATTAACTAATTTTCCTTTTACTATGTTAATTAACAGTTACTACAATTATTATTCCTGTTTTTCAAAAATTAAGTTGAAATTATTACCTAATATTAATTATGATAATTAAAAATAAGGAATAAATTTTATCAAAGTAAATTCAAAAAGGTGGAATAATTTAATTTAATATAAATCCTACGAGCATGACGAAAAGTGGTTTTTCTAAAAAATACATTTTTGATGAAAATATAATTTTACTTTAACTATATAACACGTAATATTCATTATATTAATTTAAATTAATATATATATATATATATATATTATATAAACATTTCATTTATTTAATTTTTCATTAGGGGTTAATTTAATTTATTAAAATGGAGAAATATTATGCATTTTAAAATTTTTTTCATAAAAATTCATTTTTAATCCAAAAAACAAACTTATACTAAAATCCATTCTAATGATGATTTAAATGTAATTAATTTTATTAAATATAACTAAATAATACTTATGTTAACTTGAAATAAAATTAAAATAATGTTGGTACTTTTGTATACTTAATTTATCAAAATAAATGACAAATTTACTTAAAAATGGTGTTTTCACTATTCATTGAAAAGTCTATATTTTTTGAAAAATTCCAAGTTTTCACCATAAGTTAATTTTGATATGGTAATATAAAAAATGGTGTTCATTTTATCAAATAAATTTTATGAATGTTCTAAAAAAATACTAATAATATTTTTTTATAAAAAGAAAAAAAATCATTTTTGAAGAAAACATATTTTGAAGAAAAAATAAATTACCAAAAATTGATTGATTATTTTATAATAATTTATCAATATATTTAAAATATATATATATATATATATATTTCATAAATTAGTTAATCCTACTCCTATTCATGAATTTATGAAAGATTAAAGTAATCATATTTAAATAATCATTTTTTGTTTGGGTTCAGTGTTACGTATCACATACTCCATCGAACATAGTTTTTGTATTTTAAAAAAACTTATCTAATTAAATAATTACTTACCTTAAAATACCTCAAAAACCAATAACATGTCTCCTCTATACGTGTGTACTTCCATGTCCACGTAGCGATGTGAAATATTTTTCCTTTTATTTTTACATGAATGGTAATAAGGATGAATTTGATCAATATAAATGTTATATATAACATAATAATGATTCTTGAAAAGTTAGTTAATATTTATTTTCCTTTAGTTATATCTATCAAGAAAAATAGAAGCAGTGTTCATACGTACGCACGACCTATCATCTCCCTGAATAGTGTAATTCATTTTATATGTCAAACTTTTATAGATTAGTCTAAATAAATATATAAAGAATATATATAAGATTTATATTATGGTTAAAATTATGGATATTATTTAACCACGATCAATTTAAAAGGACCAAAATTATTGAACCAAAACATACAAGAAAAACTAAGCAATTATCACTAGAAACAATGATTTTAACAAAGACTTGTTATTAAGAGGGAGATAAAAATACTATAAGTAAATCATATATGGTATGAGATATATGAGTAATTTTATTAAATATATTTTTAATAAAACTATATTTATTAATCCTAAGGTTAGTGCACATAATAAGAAATTCGAACCAGGGGTATGGGTTTCTCGTCCCACTTTTACCCTAGTGAGACATACACCATATTTTAGCACTTATCCATTTGTGTGGTGTATATTCTAAACTTTTTGTATGTTATATCATGTATATATTTATCTTCCTAGTATTTGATGTTTCATTTTAAGTTATTTATTTCATGGGGAATATGATTCAAAAGTTACCCAAGTGGCGAGGGTTTATTTCACAATCTCATCATTATTCAGGATTGTTTTTGTTTAAGTCTCCCTTAAAGGATTTATTTCATATTTATATCATATAATAAATTTATTTTATTCTCTTTTGTTTATTCATGAACTTTATCAAGTAATAGTACCATTTATGTATCTTTGGTACTTAAAATAATTGATTTTTTTAAGAAAATCCGAATTTATTTCTCTCTTTAGTTGAAAATCCTTTTTCATAAAAATCCATGTTTTCTAAAAATGTTTTCAAAAATGTTTTTAAAAATTTTCAAATGATTTATTAAATATTTTTTACCCATTTTTTCTTTTTATATTTTTTTAAAGGAATCTTCATGTCTTTTTCAACACAAATCCCATTTGGATTTTACTAAAAATGTGAAAGGAATATTTGTTTTAAAATTTATGACATGAATTTTTTTATGTAGTTATTACCACTCAGTGCTTTAAAGATTATTTTACAAGTTTAGAAGGTTATTTTCAAATAAAATGATTTTTATAATATTTAATGATCTTTTATTTTTTAAAATATTTTCATAGTGATAAGGTATTTTCCTCCAAAATGTTTTTAATGAAACTTTTTTGGTATTTATACTCATAAATGACGTCAACCTTTAATTGTACCTATATCCCACTTGGGATATGTTGTATTGATAACATCCTTATTATTTATTTGGGAGGTTTATCATTAGTTTGACTGGGGATGTGAAATTTTATTACCTTTCACTATTTTATTTTAGATGGTTTATCATTATGTTTATTGATTGGGGTAAGTATTATTATTTTGTATGTTAGTTTTTCAATATGAATATTTATGTTGATTATTTTTTTGCCCTTTGATATGAGGAATTCATGGGATTTACTATGTGATAGGTGATTCCTGAAATTAAATATCCTCTTGATGTATCAGTGGGTCTCATGAGAACAATTAGTTGGAAAAATTAAATGGGTTTTTACCCATAGATTTAAATTTCCTTGTGATAGTTTTTGATTGTATGTTTCAGATGTTCGAAATTATGAATTACCTCATTATGAGATTAGCTATTAATGTCCATGTTATTATTTATTTAGTTAGAATATCTATGGATAATTTTCAAGCACATGTGATTATTTATATGTATTTATTTTATCATCATTTACTCCTACCTTATTATACAGAAGTTATTATTTAAATGACATGTGTATCAGTTGTTTACCTTTCCACATTGATTATTATTATTTATTCATGATACCTTCCTTTTTATTATTACCCTTACTGAGCATTTTAGATCACTGCTTTCTAATGCTTTATTATCCCCATATAAGATGAAGTGTTTTGTGATTTATATGCAAGGACATGCTAAGGGGGATAATGGCATTCTTAAAGAAAATACATATTGTATTTTATGATTTTAAATGCATGTTAAATTCAAGTATGTATCGAGTTTACCAATACTACTAGAATATTTGGTCTTTTGGGATATGATTCATTATATCTAGTTCCAATGTAATAAAGTAAACACCAGCTCTAAACTATTGGGGTTGGAGTCATTATAATGAAGAATAAATAGAGAATAGAAATATAATATTTTAAATCGTACTGATTTCGATTCCAAGTTTATCTCTCTGAATAATGGGTTGGAGGTCCCCTTATATTAGCCTTTGGAAAAAACTTACCCAAGAAGATGAATTAGACTTCCACTAAAAGTGTCAACATAAAGTATAATCTTACATCCCACATGTATAAAAAATAAAAAGAAAAAAGAAAAAATAAAATCTAAAGACAAAGTCTGAGAATAGTACTTTGTATCTTCCACCACACACTACAAGAACATATAAAAATACTAGATAATTAAAATATCTAATTTTATATGATTATCCATTCCTAATATGGAACATGTTTGGATTATTTACTAGAATCCTTCCAATTCATGTAGAGAGTTGATCAACTCTTTGATTGAGGAATCTTTCTCTAACTCCTTCATTTCCATCAATTCTTGGATAACACATTGGATCATCTATATAACAATAAATATTTCCTCTTTATAACCTTTCCATTCCTTACAATATTCACAGATAATGTTTTCTTCCACCATGAAGTCTATCAGATGTGACATATCTTCTTCCTGGATTTCTTACTTATTCACACCAACTAGAAAATTGTGTCTTACAAAGAACATATATTATTTTTTTCAATTTATATTTGATTATTATCTATATTCATTAATAATGGATCTTATTCAATATAAAATATAGAAAATATTCTTCACTAAACTATAACACTTTAAATTATTTCTATATTAGACCTTTAGTCCAGTACCTTAGGTACATGTTTAAAAACATCACCAATATTTATGTTAATATAATAGGCTTGATATAATGAACCAAATTGTTATAAATGAAATTATATTATAAATAAATAAATTTCTTATTAAGTAATTTAACTATAGAAACTATATTCACTACTTTGAAAATTTTAGATAGATATATCTTGTTGTATTTAAAATATCACTAGGAATATTAACCATTGATAATGTAGTCACTGAATAGTGACCCTTAAGAATATTGTATATTAAGGGTTATGATAAAGTATAATTGAAACATATGGAAGAAGTTATAGACTAAACTATGAGTATCATACCCTGTTAATCCCATTTATCCGATATTCCAAGGGAGAATACATCATACAACTTTTACTTTAAATAATACACAAACTAGTTTGGCTAGTTAACACACAACATGTAATAAATACACTACATGTTGAATCTATGTGGTGAGTTGTGTACCATAAAACCCATCCTGTTTTAGTGAGCCATAATACAATATGTGTAATTGATGTCAACCAAACAAGACTCTGAAACCTCTTAATAAATTTTTATCAACTTGTTTTTTGTTAAACTTTAAACTATTCTTGGTTAAATGAAGGCGATGATTGAAGTATATAGATTCAGATTAAGAATAAATAAACCAACAATAAAACTAACAATAAAATGAATATAAACAACAAAATAATAAATAATTATAAAATAAACATGTGATTCATTTGATACCATTCAAATATTTTAGGTCATAGTAGAAGCATTTCAGGATGCCCAATAAATATCTTCATCAAATTCTTTAGATTTCTCCTCAAAACTAGATAAAAATGTGTTCATATAATCTATAAAAAATGATCTCATTTATAATTTATAATTAATTTATATAGATTAAGAATTACCTCATCTTTTAATTATTTCTTCATTTTAGAATGTGGTTTTCCCTCCATGTCAAACTATCATTGCAATAGAGGAATGAGGGGTATATTCCCTCTAGCGGTGATCCTCATGTGTACCCAGAAACTCTGAATGTCATGGTAGGGTTGTCAGGTTTCTAGTGTTGATGTCCCTACACCTTGAATTGTTCATTGTTTATCGCACCTTTAGAATCCTAATGAGGCTTGTTGAATTATATTGGTTCTCTCAAATCCAAAGAAAGTGGTGGAGGATCACCAATGTTCATGGGACATGGGGAATTATTCAGAATATAATTGATCTGAGATAATTATTTGGAGAGCCAAATATTGTGCACAAAAATTATCATTTTGATAATGTTATTGGTAAGTATTTATAGATCTAGGGTTAGAATAATATTTTCAGAAATGTATTTTTAATACTCTCTTAATCCATAACATACCCATGTCTAAATAATGACTATACTATTATTATTTATTTAACATGTGCATAATATGTAGAATAATTAAATATTATTTCTCCTAATGAAATAAATTAATATATATTCAAATAGTATTTTCATTCTCAGCGAACAATAACTTGGTCTACTCATCATTCTCATTATTTCATATACCAAGTATAACAACTATTTATGTAAATAAATAAATGTTACTGTGTTACACACTGATAAATAAATACTTGAGATCAAAAAATAAAGATAATTAAATATTATTACTTGGAAATGAGAATAAAATATATTATATTTGTTAAACTCATGTAGAATTTAACCATGGTTCTTAGATAAACTTAGTCTGTGACCCTTTAGGCCCCTTTCTCAATAGTATTAGATTAAACTAACTAAATTCCATGGTTAGAATATAACAATATACCAAGTCATCCATAGATAAAATATTCAATTTCATAATGAAATTCAACCTCCTACGAACTCTTACCACGTAATATAATCCCTTTATTTCAATATATATCTTCAAAAAGGTTGCATACCATGTGTCATAAAGCTATATGATCGAATATCATTATTTGAAATTTTGGAACTAAACATGATGATAAAATTACAAGGCCATATCCTTAATCATTCTATTCTATTCCATCAAAGGGAATGAGATATTCACTTCCTAAAAAAGGTAAAAATCCTTTCTTGCATTATTCATTGATGAAATTTCAGTCATGATGCAACCAACATATCCAACTTTATCATGAATGATCATTGTCATGGTTTAAAAAATACATCTAAGCATGTGATTCATGACACACATTAATAATAATGTTAGAGTCAAAGGATCATTACAACGATCTAAATATAGGATTATCTAATGACACATGAAACCTATGAAATTCCCATTGAAGGTTCCATTCTCATAACTTATCTCCTTGGAGATTACTAAGGGTGAACACCATGAGAAGGTGTATCAATGTATTATGAGGCTCCTACCCCTAATATCTTGTATCATTAGTGTCCTATCAGATAATATGTTCTGGCCTTAGAACATAGGTTTAAGAAATACTATCATAGCTTTTAAGGTATCTCATTATAGCGAGGAACTATTATATAATTCCAAAAAATGAAGTATCCTAAAGACACTATCACATATACTATAATGCATAATAAAAATTAAGATGTGATTAGAAATTATATTATATTATATTCAAAAATGATTAATATACAATGTAATCAAAAGTATAATCCTAGTTGGTTTTAGGGAAATACTAACTCAAATAATGTTTTAGTTTTGTCACCCTTCTTACCACAGAACCAACAAAAAATCACAATTGGATAGTTATTTTCTTTAGGGAATTTGGGTTTTCCCATATTTTTTCTTAAATTTTTCTTTCACATCCTTCTATATTCTATTTGGTCTAAGTTATCATTTTTATTTTTCTATATTATCACTAGAAAATATACTTGAAGATATTATATTACTAAATAATTTCCAAAAATTATTTTATGATTTATTTCATTCAGGATTACCATCCCAAAATTATGCTATGAATGATTTTTACTAGTGTTTACCAAGATTCTCCTTGTTTGATGTTGTGTATTAAATAAGTCTAATATAAATTATTAGATGTTGTGGAAATGATTTAAATACCTTATTCAGGATCTCTATGCAAGAAATAAGAAATTTCTATATAAATTGAAATAAATAAATACTATAATTATACTTTCCCATAAATTGAAGAATAATTTCAACATATCAATCACTCTTACATGGGTTTGAAAGATATCCCCAGAGTCAAAACCAAAATATATCCCACTTTCAGAGGTATCCATGGGATGACTGGATTGCATATATCTATGTATAGGACTCTCTATACTCTATGATATATCATAATATTATGATGAAAATGAGGTAGAAGAAAGATAGAATCAGGGTTAGGGAGTTTTATCCAAGTATGAATCACTCACACACACTTTTCATAGAATGAAATGGTTGATGAATACATCACATTTCATTCACCATTATGGATAATTACATCACATGAACCTTATCCAAAAAATATAATAACATTATATATAAAATATAGGTATGGTTCCACACTCTATGACCAATCTTGAACAAGCACCTAGATGTCATACTTGTCATATTAGAGGAAAAATCCCATCTTAGTTGAGTACTAACAAATAACATGATAAAAAACATACCCATAAACCCCCATATCAACTAATATATTTTAAAACTTTTGTAAGTAGGGTATCAAATTATGAATATTCCCATACTAGGTATCAATCCATCCATAGGTAATAGGGACTCAAATATAACCCATACACCACTAGTATACCAAACACATTTATATAATAATCCATGTGTTATAATTAGTGCCACAAACAACACACAAAAATAATTTTATTATTTATATTATGAATCATGAGAATATTCTATAACTCTATAAAAAATCCTTTTTATTCTAAACAGAACATTTCATCATAACTTATAATCTTCCATGATGAACATCAATTAGGGATAACTCAAAGTCATACTTTGAGAGGTTATTTATCATTACACTTCATGAAATGTATATCTACATATACATTTATTTAGACAATGTGAAATAAGGATAAAATGGATATTTCCTTAAATATGTTACATTTTAATATTCTTAGAAATATTTTAAGAACATTTAACATGCCCAACATAAGAACCTATCTATCAAATTATATATGATAAACTTCCATATCATCTTTATATGTACTACACTTTTCATAGGTTTTTAAACTTATTACATCCATGTGTAATTCCTACCACATATCTATGTGACCATACAATAAATCCCTCCCACCAAGTCTTTAGTTAAAAACATATATGAAGTAAAATGGTTTGTAAAATGGTGAGATTTGGGAATCATATTCATAATTCTTCAACTCTTTTAACATATTAAAACTTCTTAACTTCATCACATCATATGTTTAAATATCTTATTCTATTTTTTACTTAGAACTCTTTATAAGTTCAACATAATCATCCATAGAACCCTTTATATCAAACATTTTCCTTGATATATATAATAAATAAGGTAACCATTTTCATTATTTTTTTATATGCGCATCAAAAATCCTTTTAGAATAAAGTGAAAATCACTCTAATACAAAAACTAAATTTAAATTTTACATTTCTATTTTTCACCATATCCAAACTATTTTAGGATAAGGTGGTATCCACTTTATAATGGTTATTAATGTAAATCTTTAAATTTATCTATAAGTCTATATCCTAAAATATTTAATGATATTAAGTATAATCCTCTTTGTTATTCGACTGGTATAATCCTTTAGAAAATAATGATATTCACTTATTCATGATAACTAAATACAAATATTTAATTTTTTTTATCTTCACATATAATAAACTCTTTAGGATATTAACTAAATATAACTTTAACCATATACTAGTATAAAAATTATGGAAATAGTTATATACACTTTCTCATGGTAACTAAATGTAACACTTTATAATTTTATTTTCCGTCACACATCCTTAACTATTTTGGATATTATGTAGAAATCACTCTAACTTTAGACTAGTTTAGTCCTTTTTTGTTAACTTTGAACTTATTTAAGTCGAAACATGCTCTCATTAACTTCTTAGTTATTATATTCTTCTCAGAATATCTAGGTAAGGAATAACACAAAATCTTTTATGTTTAGGAAATAATACTTATGTTGGAAAAAATACCTATTTATGGTGCTTTTAGGTTTATTGTGTTTTTTGATAAGGTTTGGAATTGCTGAAAAAGGATGTTTTTCAATGGAGGATTGAAGAGTTGACATGAATTTCCTAAAGGACCATATAGAGAATTAATGTACTCAAGGATCATGCAGAGTGATAATGTCGAAACTAATCATGCAAAGGGATCAGATGATCTCATGAAGTTACAATTGATCATGTGAAGTGATTTTATGATCGAATGAAGTACCAAATGATCATGTGAATGGATTACAAAATTTTATGATCTACCAACTGATGACGTGAAGGGATCATGAAATATCATATGTCCAAACTAATCTCGTGATGAGATCATATGAATCACTTGATGACACTACACGATCATAAAGGGATATCATGATGAGATATTGTTAATCACTTGAAGATACTATATGATTTCCAAGGTATTTCATGAAGATATCATTAGAGGCACTTGAATACATTACATGATTATCAATATATCTCACAAGGAGACCATGAAAATAACATAAAGAAAAAGAGGCAGGAAATAACAAAGATATCTCATAGTCACACAAAACCACACCATTTCATGATTCTCAACTGATATCGCAATTAGGTCATGTGAATAACTCGAAGAAAATGTCATTAACTACATTATTTTCATTGTATATAATGATGGGATCAGGCGACCTATCCATGATTTTATTTTAATCTCATGATGGGATCACACGAAGCATCCATGATTGTCTTTGGATCTTATGATGATATCACATGAAGCACTGGAAGATAATGAATCTTACCAATACATGATTTTCTTGGGATCTTGTGATTGGATCACATATAGTGTGTAATGGAATTTTCTAATGTAGTGGAATGGATTAATAACAAAGATTTATGGATTTAAGGTGGTAGATTTATTCCTATAAATACCCCTTATACCATCCTTAAAATGCATAGATGCTTGGTTAAGTGGTTTGATCTTAAGAAAATTATTTCACATGAGAAGAATAGAGAATCGGGTTAGAGTCACATGATTCACGTGATTAGAAGAAGGAATCGTGAATGGACCTCATTATGGGGTCTCATAGAGGGGTTTTGAAAAGGTATCATGTGAAGTGAAGTATACATTGGGTGTTTTATTGCATTGGTAGACCCATTTATATCACATGATCCATGTAACCTAGACAAGGTCTCAAACTAGAGTCATGTCATTCACATGAACAAAAGAAGGTCATGTGAAGGAATCTCATAGAGGAGTCTTATGGAGGAGTCTCGTAGAGGAATCACATGGAGGATTCTCATAGAGGAGTTTCATAGAGGGGTATCACAAAGGTATCTTGTGAAGGGTTCCTACACAAGTGTTACATGTCAGGGTCTCACACAAGAATATACATGATGATATTTCCCAGTGAAATGTGATATTATCATATCTAATTTTAGTAGAAGAAGATGAAGAAGATGATGATGAAGGATTTGTACCACCTGAGTACATTTGTAGAAGCATCATATTAACTATTAAATCTAACAAAGTGAAATTAAGTTAGAGGTGTTTCATTCTATTAAGTGAATGGTTTTCTAGAATCATTATGGAAAATTGAAGACTTGGAATATATTAAAGAACTTATAAATGTAAGGAAGAGTTTCCTTGATAATTCATGGAAATTTAATGATCAAGGGGATGTTCACATCAATTTTGTGTGGAAGAATATGAAGTTAAAAGGTACCTATCATATATTCAGTGTAACTATTAATAATAGAAGATATTTTTCTTTAACTATGTGCCAATTTTTTCCATTTTAATGTATTGAGAATAAAAGGTAAGCATGATGGAAGTGATCTTGAGGAGATAATGAATCTACCCCAAATTTTGTAAGGGCAGTGATCCAAGAATGATAAACCTATGATAAACCAACCTGCAATAATCTTAGTGATTTTGTTTCACCAACACATTGTTGGATACATGATCCTTGGAATGGACTATAGTGTTGGAAAAAGTAAAAATCAATGTTTCATTGTGATTACTTTATTTCTTTACTTTCTATGCATCATCATTTAAAAAATTTGGTCAGGATAAGATGAATATAAATACTAAAGAGAAAAATAAGTGACCCTCATAATAAAGATGTCAATATCAAATGGTATAGGAATAATTTTAAAAAGAATAACCATACCTTTATTCACCCCCATCTCAGGGTATATAAGACCATTTTTAGGCCTAATAAATTATTTCCTACTAATAGAAATATTTAAAAAATAAACGGTTATTTCCATATCATTTATTTTATTTATTTTTTGAGAATTATCATTAAAAATAAGAATATTCTTTAAAATAAACCACTAATATGAGGGAATCGTGTCCCATCATATTTTAGCTAATAGTTGTATAAAACATTTATCCTAAATAAACAATTTTATCTATATATTCTCTTAAAAAATTCATATATACTTGAAAAATTATAAACCATGTGTATGCTATTAATCATCTCATGTTATTAATAATAAATATTTGATAAGTAAAAACCTCACTAATCATATATGTGAAATGATATGAATGTACACATACTTTACTTACATTCATATGATCTTTAAAAACTCTCTTACAATCAAATATTTACTGTAGAAACTCATTTTTTCAATATTGGAATATAAACTACATGCTAAATCAATTATTTGATTTTGAAATATGGTATATTTATTGAGCTTGTAAAATAGATATTTGGTATCAAATTCCATTTAAAACTAAATAATTGATTTCTATACCACCTATACCTGACATGGAAATTCCATGGAGTCTCTTAAAATTACTTTAGGTATCTTTCTAATTCATAATATAGAATTATTACTCCTTATCCCAGATAACCCAAGGCTTTAATAACCTTGACCAAATTCTTAAAGATTTTTTTAAAATATTCAAATATTTTTTTTTCTTATGGTTTGAAATTTTTACTAACTATCTTTATCCATATAGAAATAAACTATAGCCTCACATTTTGAGTTCATTTATTTGGAACACTTTGAAAATATTAGCTAAAATTTTATTAAATTTAATCACGTTATCTAAACATTTCCATAAATGAAAATATGGTGAATTCAATATCCATAATAATCCATTTTAGTTCCCTTCTAAATCATATTACATAATTAAACAAATAATAAACTATGATTATTAAGAACACCATTATCATTTTATTAAACAAAAATTGTTTATATAATATTCTCAGGAGAAAAATAAGATAACACACATCTTATAACATGTTCAGCCAAGGTTTAAGCATCCAAGTTATCAATTCATAAAATCCATTTCTTTATTACTTTAAGATCCAATATTTAATTATTTTATCTCTCCAAATTTTTTTATATTTACAAAAATGAAATCAATATCCTATATTAATCAGAACAATAAAATTGAATTTTATAACCAAAAAATCTTTAAGGAAACCATTAATCTCACCAATTCATTAAAATATTCAATTAAACTTAATATCATTTAGAATACCGAGTCATATTAATTATATGAGACTAAAATACCTTAAATTATTGATTTACCTAATCATATTGAGTACATGCATGGAGAGTAAGTTTTCATTTTGCATTTTGTATCTTATAATTTTTAAAATTTTAGTTAATTATTTTATGATTCAATTAACCATATGTAATCACTTTATTGGAAAATTTTAAAACTTTTTTACATTGGGAGTTATCATAATAAAACATATAATTTTCCTTAATAACTTTTTCTTAAATAACTAATATTTTTCAAGATCTTTTCTTAAGTTACCAATATTAAGAGAAGCTTACATTAATATTCTCCTTCTGAGGATTAATATCAAAGATTAGTTTGATTATGATGATTTTATTGATCTATAAAAAAACTTTTATCAAAATATTAAAATATTTATTAACCATTTATTAAGGATTATTACTAAATTATTTCCCACTAAAATGATGACCCCTTTTAAAATTCATCATATCCATTAGTGGGACAAGATCCATATTTCACTAAGAAATGAGTTTACTATGGTGTTTGTATCACTACTATATTATTTAAGTGGGTAATTATCACTATTATATCATATACGTCTCTTGGATATTTTAGAGGAAAACTCTCTTTCCAATTCCACATATGGATAAAGCCTAATCTATTACTATGGAAACCTAATCCTATTAGGGTCTCCAGGACAGTGTAACCCAATACAAGCACCAATAACAAGATAATTAGGGATAATACATGGGTACCCAACTATGGCATGACCTACCCAAGGATGATCTAGTGTATCCAATCCTTATTTACCATATATTTTATAATTCACAGGAACACAACTATAACACAACCTAACTAGTTAGATGATTGAGGTATTGACATGTGTTTCAGTGGAAGGAATTTAACACAGTATTTTGAGTATATTTTATCCCACCATATTTTCTCATGTTATTACCCTTTATGTATTAATTATTTATGTAGTTTTTAGGTTTCAATCTTACTACCTAAACTTAATAAATATTTTAAAACCATATTGATGTGTAACATTTTGAACAACCCTCAAGTATGTGTTACTCACCTAAAAATAGTTGTCAAGTATATCTAGACATATCCAAATGAATCGTATTCATAAGGTATATAAAAATTTCATAGAAATTCATAGAGTTATTTGAAAATGATAATATCCACATGAGTAAGTCCATAGAAATAAATATACAACACCATTCATCTTTTTAGACAAGGCATAAGCCTCTGGGTCGGTAGATAGTCTTACCCCAAGTCCCTTTATTTGGGGATAATTTACTCTAGAGAGAATCCAATTCCTAATAACTCTAAAGCCCAATATGAATAAACAATATTCAATGGTTAAAGTCAAGTTAATAAATTCAATTAAATACTATAGTCAACATAGATAGAAAACTAAATTCATTTTCATACCTAGCATGTAATTCAGGGCTATATTTCCTAAAAGTTGTTTAACATTTAAAATAAAGAATACATGATTAATAATATAAAAAGTTTATAACTATGAATAAAGTAAGTAATAAACTTTAAATAAGTAAAAAATTAAAATATTTAAACACAAGATAATCATTTATGAAAAATTATTAAATAATAGATAATTATAAATTTTTTATAATTTTAGCTTTAAAATTATGACATTCTATAATTCTGAATATAAAATTTTATATTCATTCCAATATGAACTCTTTTATATTATTCATTATATGGAATTGTAAATTTAAATATATGATATTTTGATAGATTATAAAAAATTTATAATTAAGTTTCTATTATGTAAACATTTTTCATAATCAAAACATAATATACTAAACATTATTTAAACCAGGATCAAATAAATCATCAAAATCCTTTTTTATGTTACTTAAATAATATCCCAAGTAAGGACCTTTAATTTGAATAATTACAATTAATTAATTATAAAAATTAATAAACATAATATAAAAAATTTAATATTTTGGCCATATTTATATAATTTATAAACACTTTAAAAATTATTATTGATTTATAAATAATAATTTTTTATAGATCATAAATAAAGAAATATAATTTTTTAAAGGGTATTTTTAGTAATGGAATTTAATATTTATTAATATTTAATAATAAATGATTTTTTAAACATTTATTAATTAACTATAATCCTTTTATAACTAATTAATTTATAAATTACTTATAAATTAAATATTCCCAATATACATGTTATTATGATTTATAAAAAATGTACAAACCATTAACACCATTTTAAAAAAATTAAATCTTTTTTATTTACACTTATAAAGAGTCCATATTTTGTGTAAGTGTATAATAACACTACCCTTACATAGACTATCTACATAGGGGTAAAAGCATATGAACTTTAGGTAATCCATGAACTAAATTTACTCGAACTCTTCATGAAAGGTTCAATCTCATGATACCTTTACATGAGCCTCTCATGTATATGTAACCATTATATTACCTTTAAAAAACCTAACTATGTAAATGAAAAATCAAGAATACCTTTACACCATCAAGATATATAAATCTAATACCTTGTATTATGTAGCCTAGCTGTATAAATTTGAATCGTGTTATATATATTTTCTAGAAAACAAAAACTCATTTCTCGGTATTCTATATTTTCGTCATTTCATACATGACTTCAAAAATTTAAAACATAGGATTTCTATAACAACCCACACATAATCATTCCATAAATTAAATATTTATGGAGTATAATTAATCACTTACATCCCAAATACCATTTTAGGTTTAGAGTTTGATCAAATTAGGAAATTCGTTACATTACCAAGTGCAAATTTCCACACGTTGTCAATTTTTCCCAAAAAAATGTTCTTTATAAAGACACACTTTCTTTGTTAAAGGTAACTACTATAAGTTAAACAATATAATTATTAACATTATTATTTATCCTTAAGCCTTGTGAAATACATTTGAAAATGTAAGATGAGAAAAAAAATCAGTAGGGGACATAAAATAAAATAAACTTGTTAGTTTGTTTGAAAACATGAAAAATATTAATAAAGTTTTCCTTTTCATAATAAATATTTAATAATATATATATATATATATATATATTTAATTTTCTATGAAAACAACTTAATTTATCAATATTTTTCATAAATCATTTAATAAAAATTATAAATGGAAAATCATAATCACAAGGTTTTCTTAGAAAATATAAAAATTCATGAATACCTTTCCTTTAAAGAAAATCCTTTCACATTTTTTTAAAAGGTCATAAAATTTTATTAAAAAAAAATCATTTGATTAATTTTTGAAATAAAAAAATTACTTTAAAAACCATTGAAATTATATCTTGTAGGTTCCTAGGGAAATTATCTTTATATTTAATCTTTTAAGAAAACTTATAATGGAATCACCTAACTAGATTATTCCCTCATCTTTTAGGAGTAACCTATCACCAGTTAACTCCATTACCTTACCCAATGCACTGGATATCTTTCATATGCTCACCCATCATCAGTGTTATATTAAGTTCACCCATAATTTATATAAAATTTCCAAGAACAATAACATCAATAAAACACATATACCAGGTACTTTATCCATACAACTAATTTTAATTAACATTAAATACCATAATAAATAACACTTTCAGTTATTTCATAGAAATGAGAAGTAGTTTTTTTCCTAAGAAAAAATATTTAAAACTAAAAATTTCTAGAACTTTGAGAAAAATATTTAATTTTAAAATAACCAGAGAGAATTTTGAAGTAATACTCAAAACAAATAATAGTTATGATAACGTAAAAATATATTTATTTGATAATTATTAAAAAAATATTCTTTTCATACTTTGGTAAAGAAATCCAAAAACAAATCATATGGAAAAATTGAAAAAATTATTTTTTAATAATTTTTAAATAAAATAAAAAATATCCAAAAAAGACCTTTAGATAACTTTTAAGCATAAATAATTTACTTCTATAATTTTTTTTAAAAAAAAACTTAACTTGGTAGAAAAATATTTTGAAGGAAAAATTTAAAATAATATATTTAAAAGAAATTCTCTTACATCGAGTCCTGAATAATTTTTTCTATTTGTATACCAACATGATTAATAAAATTATATTAATTTTATAATTTATTAATAAAATTTTCCATATTAGTTATATTATCATTATTCCTCTTTTTTATTTTTAACCATGTTTTATATAAGTTACTAAAATGGTTAAGTTCAGGTTGGTTGTTTTGAGGATTTTCGGTTAATAAGTCCAAAATGAATTTGGTAGGTTTATTATGGTTAAAGGGATCATAGTTCCATCATCTAAAGAGTCATAATCATAAAAATAAATATTATTTTTATAAATTAAAAATATTTTTATAACCATCCATGGAAGATAGATGTGAAAAATGGAATATGACGTTTCATGGACGTGGTAGTCTGCACGTGCACTTGAGTAACATTTCCATTTTTCTGCTGAATGGAAAAGAAATGAGGTATATAATATTTTACTTTTAAAAAATAATAATTATGTTATACATGTCATATTTATTCATTATTTTTATCCTTACGACTAACAATGTGAGGTAAAAATGAAAAACAAATCATATCTCTTTCCAATGGTATGAAGGACTTCATTTTTATTGATTTTGATAATACACCTTTCAAGGGGTGAGTTGGAACCCTTACAAGGCCCATAGGTGTAAGTATTACAAGGCCCGTAGGCCTTAGAGAAATTCATTGTACGTAGGCTTTAAACAATACAAACAACCCAGACTAGCTACTTAGAACTGCTCCTCCCCAGCATCTTCATCATGAAATCAGCTCTCCACCTTCGCATGGCTGTTCGTATAGTCTATCCTATGCATGAAAAGGCTTGTCCCGATGGCAGGTTCCATACCCTATAATTCTCACAATCTGTGTAGCTTCTACTGTGGTGAAAGCTCCTTGCTCATCCTCCTATAAAGCTTGTTCGTTGTAGGTTGTTTGGTTTGCATCTGCACTTAAAGTGGCCCGAAGGCCTTGATGTGGCCCGAAGGCCTTACTGTCCCAAAGTCTTGGGTGGCCCGAATGCCTTAAAGGACTCAGGGAACAAATCGGTGGCCTGAAGGCCCAAACAGGGGAAAATTCCCTGATACTATAGTGCCAAACAGTGCCTGCTACAGTTCCCGTTACAGTACCTACTACGGTACTTCACAATTCCCACTACAGTACCTGCTAGAGTACCTGCTACAGTACCCCCAGAAATTATGCCTCTGTCTGGATTTGATTCGGGGTCACCTGGATGCACTTAAGAGTCATCATCAACCGAGCTGAGGCTCATGTGTAATCATATCTCTTTGTAGAAGTGATATTCCTCACATACGCATGAGCGACATTATCATTTTCAAAAATACAGAAAGGGTAAGAAGGTAAGAAATATATTATATTTATAAAAAAGTAATAATTTCATATATATATATATATATATATATTATATATTCATTAAATATATATTTATAACCATCCATGCGAAGCATAGATGGAAAACGACACACATTACTTTGTGGAGGTGGAGGTCCACACGTTCACACAAGCGATGTTTTGATTTCCCATAGAATAGAAAAGAGAAAGAAAATATTTGTTACATAAACATGAAAATATTTGTTCCATAAACATAATAACATCTCATTAATACAATTATGTTATTATGTTATTGCGGTTAGAATAAATTTTAAGTAGGTAGAAAAAGAAATAAAATTGAAATAAGCCAGTTTGGACTTATACATCCTCCTCAGATATCTCTATTTGGATTACACCTTGAACCATTTAGGAATGGTATTTTGATAATCTTAAGGCCTCTAGTACATGGGTAAGATAGTTGGTAAGGGTTTTGGGTAGGTCTTTTTTGAGATAAGTGACTCAAAAGGTGTGATTAAGTGAGGAGAGGATGTTCTCTTTTATAAGTGTGGGAAATATTATAAATAATTTAAGATTTTGAAGATAATAAATGTATTACTCAAGGTTTAGTGAAGTAAAATGAAAAAATTTACAATCCAATTTCTAGAAGTATTTGATGCCTTATTTCTTAGTTTAACCCCCATTGATCCTTTTAACCTTTATCGGGGTGATATATTTTTACCAAAGTAACAATTCATTATGAATAAAAATGAAATTGAAGACATTACCAAATTTAAAACTCATGATTATAATTCTGAAATCCATTTTCAAGATTAAATTTGAATATGTGGATGAAATTATATTCAATTTATGTGTGAAGAATGCAAGGAAACACAATTTTTAGGAAAATGTCATTTTTAAGAATAAAAATGATTTTATAATAAAATAAAATATATTAAAGATTCATATAGAACTATTTAAATTATTTTTAATAAAAATTTAGTTATTTCACTTTGAAACCAATCCAAAACTAACTATTTATTTTTAATTACTTGAAAATAATTGATAGTTTTTTATAAAAAAATTGTTATTTCCCACTATTCACTCAAAAATCAATTTTTCAAAAAAAAAAATCTAGAAAATTTTCCTTAAGTTAATTTAAATGTCATAAATCCAAAAATAAAGTTTATTTTATAAATTTGAATATCTAAAATTTATAAAATTTAGGCTTAAATAAAATTATGCATTTCATGGAAAATATTTCCGCTAGAATAAAACAATTTATTTTTAAAATAAGGAAATAATATAAAACCATCATATTATATATGAATATATAAAATATAATTATGAAAATTAATTAATATATGAAATTTAATTATTATTATCATTAACAAATTTTTTTCATTCCTCCCCACTTTTGAAATTTTGTTCTTGCAATTTTATTCATTACTAAACATGTGAGGGTATTTTTATCTTATAACCTCTTTATATTTCCATGTTTATTCTTCAGTAATGTAGTTTCTCCATAAAACTTTTAAAAGGTGAATTTATTTATTCTACAACAATTTCTATTTATGATCAAGAATATAAACTAGTATTTCTATATAAGAGAGATTCTCTTCTAACTGTACCACTTTAGGGATCAAAACATGATATGCATCAGGTATATACTTCCTTATTAAAAAATCATAAACACATCATATAACCATGATAAACTTATTAGTAAGGATAACCAAAAAGAAACCAATCCCACTTTCTCCAGAATTTTATAGGGTCTAATGAATCATGGGCTCAAATTTTCTTTTTTACCAAAATACATTACACCTTTCCAAGGTGGTATTTTAAAAATTACATGGTTAACTAAATCAAATAAATTTTTTTTCATCTAATTATAAGCATAACTATTTTGGATACCATTTTCAAACCTCATGTGATGCTAAATAATTTTTACCTTCTCAACGATATCTTCTATTAATTCTTTTCCCAATAATTTCCTCTCACCAACTTCATCCCAACAAAATGATGTCTAACACCAGTTTCCATATAATGCCTCAAAATGTGTCATTTATATACTAGAATGAAAACTATTTTTATAATAAAATTCAACTAAAGATAGTTGTTGTTTCCAAATTTCTTGATAATATAATGCGAAAGATCAAATCATATCCTCTAAATTCTAAATTATATGTTCTTAATGTCCATTAGATTTATGATGAAAATATGTAAAAATTTTTAACTTAGTACCCATCTAATTCTGAAGTCATTTGTAAAAAATTGATTTAAATCTAGGATCACGATCAGATACAATGGATATGGGAACTCCATGTATCCTAATGATCCATTTAAGATAAATTCTAGAAGGATTATCCGAAACATGTTATCTTGAATAGGTATAAAATGAAAAGATTTATTCAAATGATCTACAATAAATCAAATTACAATATTAACTTGAGGTGTCTTTGGTAATCCCACTATAAAATCCATGCATATTTTCTCCCAATATATTATGGAATTTACAATATAAGGAACCAAACATAAACATTACATATTCTAGTTATTTTAAAACTATAAGACACTTTGTTTTACCAATGATAATTTCAGTTCAGTTTTTTAGAGAATTATATCAAACCCTTACAAAGTAAACCCATATATTATATGTGGACACTTATACTCAGTATCCATTTTTTACACCAAAGGAAACCCTTTTAAAATAAAACATATTTTCTTTTCATGAAATATCGTCACAATTTTTCACCTTATCCTCATCCTCACCCCTACTCATCCATTACCCTATAAAAACATTTAAAAACATAGAATGGGAATATAAACATTAGTAAGGGATATAAATAAAGAAAAACATTATTCTAGTGAAAATCTATAAAATAATTTTCATGAAAATATAGATTTTATTCAAAAAAAGGAATCATCTTTTAACAAATATCCCCATATTACCTTTCAAACATAAATCAATTTTCATGAAAACTCATTAGAAATAATCTAAAATATAATTAGGTAAATTGGGACATCATTTTACATAATAATATTACAAATATTTTATCTCTCTCACATACATAGGGAGTAACCATCATATTTAAATTTGGAGTAACCACTGTGGTATTATTCCAAAAATCTATCAAGAGAAACCTAACCGGTTAACTCCGTCCCATTAGACAATGCATTGGAGAACTATAATAGGATCACCCCACTCTATTTATCAAGAAACAAAATGTCCTCATAAAAAATTACAAAGAACCATAACATAATCATAACACATAAATATTTCACAAAAGAAACATTCTTGAGGAAATTGACCTTTCCATTTTGAAATCACTATTCATTTTTTACGTAGTCACACACTCATAAATGAAAACACATTATTTGAAAATAAAAATGAAAAACTGTAAATTAATCTTATAAACATTAAATATACATGAAATTGGTAAATTCTGTTCATGCCATATATGCAATAAAAAAAATTCTTTTTGAAAAGGGAACTTAAAAAGAGGATTTTTAAAAGAAAGACCCTTACAAAAATCATATAAATGAAGTGTGAATTAATCCAATTAATATATTATGTGTATTCAATGTAAATAAAAATAAAAAAGTGCAAATACAACATAATAAATTCAAAAGTCTTTTTATACATAATATTATCATGATATAATCAAGAAGTATAAGTTTAACCCAATGAATTGAAATTGGGTTAAGAATTCCCTTACCTCACGCTTCCCTTTACTTTTTTCCATTAATACCAATATATAATGATTTAAATAACGTTATTAACACATTAAATAACTATATTAATATTTTTAATACTGCATTTTATGATTTTATAACATCTTATGAGCCATTCATTAATAACATTTTATCATTTTCATGGTTTTATGTGTTTTCATTTCGTGGTTTTATTGTCGATTTTACTTTTATAAAATTATGGATGTTCCTATAAAATGTAATTAAAACTCTATAAGTGGAATGAAGTATTATTAATGATCTTTAATAAGTATTAATTATCCCTTATATCATTTTTATTTGTTACATGAGAATTATTCATTAGATAAAATGTTAATGATGAATGTTTAGTTTATTTTGGAGGTTTTTTCAAACATCATGAACTAGTTTCATATTATTTAATATTATGTTTTCATATTAGTTTCAGATGATAAAATAGGTTATAATATACCTATTTAAATCTTATTTAACCATAATATAAATTTTAGGACCAACCATGAAGGTGGTAATGGAAAACAAAAAACCATTATTCACGAAGATAGAAAACCGACTTAATTTGGACAGTAGTTTCATTTCTTTGAATAAGAGGAGATGAGAAATGAAATAAATATTAGATATTAAATTAGAAAAATAAAAATACAATGTTTAAATAATTATTAAGTTATCATTATTTGATGGATAATTGAGGAGGGGATAAAATAGAAGAAGAAAACAAATTAAGAGAAGTACTTTGAGAAAATTACCTCTTGAATATCACCTCCTTGAGAGACCCTTGATGCCCTTAGATTTTGTCTTTATGTGGGAGAATAAGGAATAGTATATGGGGAGAGTTATTATTATAGGTTTGGGAAGAGATTTTAGGTGCTATAATTCTTGTGAGTCTGGTGAGGGGTGGTATTTATACTTGAGGAGAGGTGGGTTTAAGTGATTAAAATAATGATTATTTTATATTTAAAGCCCCACATTGAGGTGGAATTAATTTACATGAATTTTACTGAAAATTAATATTTTATAGTCTTGTTGGGGTTTATAAATACCTCAAAAAACATTAAAATTTTATTTTTTAGGTATTTTAGGCATTAACCCTTTTAACTTTTACCCATTTCATTTTTACCTATATCGTGATAAATATTTTTTTTACAATGGAAAATTTTTTATATATAAAAATTAAACTGAACCTATAACCTAATTTTAACATTATTATTCCAAATATAGAATCTATTTTACCTAATTCAATTCAAAAAATTTAAAAAATTATATTTAAAATTAATCCCACAGACAAAACGAAAAAATGGTTTTAAAGTGAAAACATCCAAAGTTTGAAATGTTTTTATAAAAAATTTCAATATGAAATTGGTAATAATTTCTTAAATTAGTTTTATTGATATATAATTTAAATACTTATATTTTAAAACTAATTTAATATATAAATTTACTATATAATTAAATTATATTAAAAAGTAGCTTTCAAATAAAATTAGTATTTTTCACTATTAATCAAAAAATGAATCTTATTAGAAAAATAAAAAAAACAACTCTAAGGTAATTTTTGTGTTAATATTTAAAAAAATAATTTTATTTTTTCAATTAAAGTTCATAAATTTTTTAAAATTTAGTTTTAAAGCAAGTGCAATATCAAATGGCGACAAGATTTCCTTTTTTAAAAATATAGCTTTTTATGCTTAAAATAGAATTTATTCTTATCTTAAGACTATAAAACTTTCTGTATAAACATAAAATAATTTTATTGCATATATAAAATATAAATTTAATTAATAGATTTTAATAATAGTGATTAATTTAATTCATTAAGATAAAATGTCATCATGGGCATAAAATTGTTTTTTTATAAAACACCTCCCTTATTTTCAATTAATTTTTAATTTCATTTATATTTAATTGGTAACCAATGAATTCATTTTATAAAAAGTTTTAAACTATATTTTCGTTATTTGGTTAATCTCATTTATTCCCAACATTCCAACAGTTAGGTGATAACTATCACATTTAAATAATAATATTTAGTCATTTGTTTAAGTTTTATGTGACGTATCTTGTATGATATTTTGAATAATGTTTCATTTTAAAATATCAAGGTGTTACATTATAACCCATTTAATAAATTTTTTCCTAATAAATTTAACTCAGGATAAAAAAACTAGGGGTTTTATTTTTTCAAAATACGTTTGTTGAAATCCCACATTGGAAAAAGGGTCAATAAAACATCCACTTAAAAGTGATAAAGGAAGGTATGAAGGTCACTTGAGGTAAAATGTACTTAGTTTTTATGTAGGAAAATATGGAAAATGAAGATAATTATAACTATAAAGTTCTGATGGAGAGTTATAAAGAACATCTTCATTTTAAAGTTAACTATCATAGAATCATAAATCTATGATTGGTTAAAATTCCATTGATTTCCCATTATAAAAAGAAAGTCGATAATTTTTTTGTTTCAAAATCCTTTTTTCCTAGGGTTGATGAATTACTTTACAACCAAAACTATTAACATAAGGAAATATAATTAATTGAAAAGTAAAATTTTATCCTCAGATTTTCTCTAAATAATGAGTATTGAAGATGCATTTTTCATACCTGAAGAATCATAATCAACTTTTAGGGATCAAAAAATATATAAAAGTTTATTTATCTATTACCCCTATATTTAGAAATTAACCAAAACTAGTTTTTTTAGTACAAGATAATTTAATTTCCTAAAAATAATAAACCTTTATATGATGGAAAACTACTTTAATCTCCAAAATTCTATAGTAATACTCAAACTTCAACATATATTATTCAACAAATAACTATCATTAATATTATTCAAAATATTTCAAACTAAAATTTGTACCCCAAAAATCCTATGGATTTTTTCACCTGATCTTCCAAGATAAATTTAATATTTATCTTCAAATAATATTAATCACTCTTAAAGTATCATAAAAAAATGTAATTGCCCAAATATCATAATCTATAGGATATTATAACTATTACTGAATCACTATAATTTCACAATAAAATATTATATCATCTAAAATCGAATTCATCAATTTTACTCAAATAAAATTCCATAATATTATTTGTACCTCAATCGTATAAGGCTCCCAAAATAGTGAACATCTTCCAAATTAACTATATTCATTCAATCACGAAAAAAATTCCAATCCCATGGTTATAAATATGATAAAACATATTTTCCAAAAATAAGCATAATTTTTTTAGATAGTTCAAATAATGAAAAAAATTTCATACTAGCCAGGACACCACATAAGCCAGTGGTAAGTGATGTACCCTTATTTCTCTTTGACTGTGGGTTTGATCCCTGTGGGCTTGATATATGTGACCGGTTTTCACCCATCCTATGGGTTTCCTTTTTTTTATTAAAATATATTAATATAATCCATATAAAATTCTTTAAATGTAATAAACATCCTAAAACTAATCTTGAAATATTTTAACCTCAAATTTTATCTCATTCCTCTCATTTTTCATTCCAAAAATTAAAAACCTGTAATTTCCTCAAATTTAGAGATCATATAAACCAAAAATACATCCAATACCTTCAAACTTATGTCCACAAAAAGTAAATTCATTATTCCAAAAATAACTTTTTCCATATCATAGGCTTAGGTGTTACATGTACCTTAAAAATCATCACCTTTTTACCACTTTTAAAAGGTATTGTTTCCATCTAACACATGTTTACAAATTTATGAAAAAAAACCTACTATAGAAAAATCTTTAGGCATTCCATGATTCCAAAAATATTTTTAAAATTACACTATATAAAAAATTTGGAAACTCAATACATAATCATGTCCTTCATTCAAATTCCTTCTTAAACAATTAACCATGTGTTTTCATCTTATTCCTTCATACTTTATTCTTACAATAAAATAAATGAATTATATCGTTATTATTCATCAATATAAACCCTAAAGGTTAAAAATAACTTTAAAATTATCTCCATAAAATGAAAATATAATTCTTCCTTATATAATAAAATCACATGATAAACATAAGGGTTACATATAACTCAATCTCAATAAAATTATCCCAAATTAATCCCATCATCAAAAGAGTATTAACACATTCAAAAATTTTATAATCTTTAAATACACCATAACTCTGTAATCTATTATATATGTACATCTTTATTATTCAGTGTTCTTCTTAATCCCATTACTATTACTTTCTATATTATTTCTTATTACTTATTTCCTATAAAAAAATATAAATCATGTCCTAAGATTCAACAATGTCAAAACATGAGCCAAGAAATAATTCATACCTTTCATATTGAAGTTTCCTCATCATCAATTATAATGGAATTAGGTATTAATAAAAATTTATCTTTACCATCGTGCTGATCCCATTCGTGAGCCTACTTCCTAGGGAATTGATGAGCATAATGACCATACTCCCCACATTTAAAACATTAAATTTTTAATTCAAGAATAACTTCTTTATCCTTCATAGAGTTAACCAAACACTTCCTTTTTTCCTTCATAATTTATTGATTTATGAACTCATTTAACACATATAAAACATATTCACATCCTTTTAATACATTTTCCAAGGTTATTCTTTCCACATTCTTGACATATAGTTTGTTGAATATATTTACCTTTATGATCATTGCCACCTAAACTTCCATAGGGATTTATTTATCTCATGTTTTAATAATTTGGAAATGTGACATGGTTTAATTGGTTAACCATTACTCCTCATAGCTAGTTTATAATAACTAAAAGAGTTCTAAATATAGTTACAATTTCATTCAGTTCCTCATTCAGACAACCAACACATTTTTCTTCACATCCATTGTCACTTTGGTGCCTAATGGATCCAAAAATTTACTAAAACTGAAAGAGATTAGAAAGAGAATATAAATAAAATCTAAATATACCATATTATGGGGAGGATAAAAATTAATATATCCATCTTTTTGTTATCTCAAACTGATTCAATTTATCCAAAATAACTTTGAATCTCCCTACCATGCTAACCGTTATGGTTATATAATATATATAACTTATGTATGAACAATATCCTAACCTATAAAGTTATCTAAACCATGATATGAAACCAACTATACACTTGTGAATTAAATTTGGACACTTATACTCAGTATCTATTTTTTCCACCAAAGGAAAACTTTTTAAAATAAAACATGTTTTCTTTTCATGACATACCTTCACAATTTTCATCCTATCCTCATCCTCATCTTTACTCATCCTTTACCCTGTGAAAAACATTTAAAAACCTAGGATGAGAATATAAAGATTAGTAATGGGTATAAATAAAGAAAAATTTTAGTCTATTGAAAATCCATAAAAACATTTTCATAAAAAATAACTTTTTATTCAGAAAAAGGAATCATCCTTTCAAAATTATCATCATCTTACCTTTTTAAAATCAATCAATATTAATAAAACTCATTAGAAAAAAATATAAAATATAATTAGTTAACTTGAGACATAATTTTAAATATCAATCTTATAAATATTTTATCTCTATCAACTATATATCGAATAACCATTATAGTAACATTTGGAATACTCACTGCTATATTATTCCTAAAATATCTTAAGAGAAACATAACGGTTAACTCCATCCCATTACCTAATGAATTGTAAAGATATAACAGGATACACCATCCTTAATTTATCATAGAAACACCCATACTTATAAAAAAGGTGTAAGAACCATAACATAAGTATAACATTTAAATATTGCATAAAAGAAACATTCCTCAGGAAAATAAAATTTCTATTTTTAAATTACCTTTAATTTTTTTACAAAGTCGAAATATAATTAATGAAAACACTTTATTTGAAAATAAAATTTTATAATTGTAAATGAAGCTTCAAAATATTAATGTGAAATGAAATCGGGAAAATCTATTCATACCATATATGTAATAAAAACATTCTATTTGAAAAAGGAACTTTAAAAGACGATTTTTAAAATAAATCCCCTTATAAATATCATACCAATGAAGTGTGTGTTGATAAAATTAATAGATTATGTGTATTCACAATAAATAAATATAAAAAAATTTAGAAATAAAATATAATATATTCAAAATTTATTTCAGACATAATATTATCCCAACACGATCAAGAAGTAGAAGTTTAACCCAAAGAATGGAAATTGGGTTAAGAATTCCCTTATCTCACGATTCCCTTTAGTTTTTTATACTTTAAACTCTTTTATAATGGTTTAAATTATGTTATTAACTCATTAAATAACAATATTTATATTTATAATGCCTTATGTGATGATTTTATATCATATTATTACCCATTCTTTAATAATATTTCATTATTTTCATGGTTTTAGATGTTTTCACTTCATAGTTTCATAGTCGGTTTTACTTGTGTAAAATTATGTATGTTACATTAAAATGGAATTAAAAATCCATAAGTGTAATGAAATAGCATTAAC
Source organism: Viscum album (assembly GCA_963277665.1). NCBI lineage: Eukaryota > Viridiplantae > Streptophyta > Magnoliopsida > Santalales > Viscaceae > Viscum > Viscum album. The sequence goes on along the minus strand of OY728164.1, from coordinate 989,172,665 downwards.
TTTGTTTCATAAGTATTAATTATCTCTTATATCATTTTTATTTCTCACATGCGGATGATTTATTATATAAAACGTTAATAATAAATGTTCAGTTTATTTTGGCGGTTTTTTTGAACATCAAGAACTTGTTTCATATTATATAATATTATGTGTGTAAATTAGTTATATAACATGAAATATGTTATAATATACCTATTTAAATCTTATTTAACCAGAATGACAATTTTATGACCAGCCATGAAGGTAATAATGGAAAGAAAAAAATCATTATTCATGGAGATGGTAAACCGACATAATTTGGATTATAATATTGTTTATTTGAATAAGACAAGATGTGAAATGAAAATTATATGATATATTAAATTATAAACATAAAAATATAGTATATAAATACTTCTAGAGTTATCATGCATTGATGTATGAAGGAGGCAGTGAGGAAATAGAAGGAGAAAAGAAATTAAGAGAGGTACTTTGAGAAATTTACCTCTTGAATATCACCTCCTTAAGAGACCCTCAAAGACCTCGGATTCGGAATTTTGGTAACACCTGTAGAAATAGGACGTGGGTAGAGTGAGGGGTATAGGTTTGGGAAGATATTTGAGGATCTAAAATGCTTTTAATTCTAAATGGGATGGTATTTATACTTGAAGAGAGGTGGATTTAAGTGATTAAAATAATGATTATGTTATATTTTATGCTAACCACATTGGGTTGGAATTAATTTCCAAGAATTTCTAGGAAAATTAATATTTTATAGGGTGTTTAGGGTTGATAAATATCTCAAAAACCCATTAAATCTTGTATTTTTTTAGGTATTTTAAGCCTTTACCCTTTTAGCTTTAATCAGTTTCATTTTTTACCTATACCATGGTAAATAATTGTTTTACCATGGTAAATTTTTTATACCTAAAACTGAAATTGAATTTAAAAAAAAATTTAGATATTTTTATTAAAAATATTTAATCCATTTTACATAATTAAATTTATATAATTAGTAAAATTATATTTATAATTAATCCTCGAGACAAAAAGAAAACTCGAGTTTTTAAAGTGAAAACTTCCGAAGTTTGAAATGATTTTATATTCAATTTCAATTTGAAATTGATTCAAATGACCTAAATTTATTTTATTGATATATAATTGAAACAAATATTCTTTAAAACCAATTTAAAATATAATTTAACTATATAATTAAATTAAATGAAAAAAAAGTTTTCAAATAAAATATAATTTTTTTACTGTTCATAAAAAATGAAACTTGTTGGAAAAATAAAAAAAATTCACCCTAAGGTAATTTTTATATTCTTCTTTAAAAATTTAAGTTTATTTTGTCAAATAAAATTCATAAAATTTTCAGGATTTAGTTTTAAAACAAGTGTACCATCAAAAGGCGGCAAAATTGACGTTTATAAAAATATGGCTTTTTTGCTTAATATTAGATTTATTCTTATCTTAAGACTATAAAACTTATTTAATGAATTTAAAATAATTTTATTTCATATATAACATATAAATTTGTTAACATCTTTTACTAATAGTGATTAATTTAATTTATTAAGATGAATTGTCATTATGGGAAAAAATAGTTTTTTATAAAAACACCTCCTTTATATTCAATTGATTTTTATTTTCATTTATAATTAATTGGTATCCAATGAATTAATTTTATAAACATTTTTAAATTATATTTTTTATAATTTGATTAATATCATTCATTACCACCATTCCAGTGGATATGTTCTAACAATCATATTTAAATAATAATATTCAGTCCTTTGTTTAAGCTTAATGTGACATATCTTGTATTATATTGTGTATAGTGTTTCATTTTAAAATATTAGGGTGTTACAGACAAAGGATGAAGTATCCCCTTTAGTAGTTTTCATTCATGTCTAACCTAATATCAATTCAAACATTTCATAATAATATTAGCAATGTCATTCTTCATACATTCCCAAAAATAATATTATTGAATGTCTCTATATATCTTAGTGCTCCTTGGATAAAAAAAATAGAGAGTAATGAGTTTGAATTAACAATTCATTTTTCAACATGAATCACTTGACATAAATAACCTCTTTCCAAAACTAATAACACATTCGTCATCAATATTAAACTCAGATAACTGACACTTTTAAACCAATTCCACTCTTTATTGCAAACCATGATCTTCCATATATGCCTCCTTAATTATTTATGATAATGATGGTTTCACTAATATCTGATCCAAAAAGGAAGGATTTTCTACAAACATAATTTCTAGTATAACATTTATTAATTTATTAACTAAATGATCATGTTCCAAACATATCATATTTAATTAGGAATTATTATTTCATCTCAAGGCATATTCTTCCTTATTTGATTTACCGGGATGATAGTGAATAGTAAAATGATAATCCTTAATCACTTCTAGAAATATTCTCAATCTCATGTTCAAATATTTTTGGGTGAATATATACTTTAAAATTTTATGATATTATATATTACAAATTTATCCCTATTTAGATGATTCCTCCTGTATTATTCAGCAAAAAAATACTGTAACTATCTCAAGGTCATGTGTATGATAATTCTGCTCATGGGGTTTCAATTGATGATATTCATATATTATAACTCAATAATTTTACAGAAAAACACAACCAATACCCTTCAAAGAAGTATCACTGTAAATAAAAAACTCCCCATTTCTAGATGGAAAGGCTAACAGACGACCATTAACTAATCCCCTTTTCTATTACTAAAAACTTTCATCATATTACTTCATCCAAATAAACATAACTCATTTTCAAGTTAACTTAGTAGGTAGACAAGATAATCAAGAAATTGTTTCAATAAACCATCTATAGTAACCTGCTAACACAAAAAACATTGAATCTCTATGAAATTTGTTGGTCTTGATTACTATTCCACCACTTTAGTCTTAGTAGTAACAACTATTAATCCATATTTATAAGAAATACGTCCAAGGAAAGAAGTATGTTGTAACTAAAATTTTCATTTACTAAATCTTCCATACAACCTATTTTATTTTAAAGTTTGAAAAATAATCCATATATGTTTCTCATGATCTTTATAGATTTTAGAACATACCTGAATAATATCAATAAACACAACCAAGAATTTATCCAAATACTCATATAAAACTCTATTGATTAGATATATAAATACAATTGGTTTTGTTTTTAAACTAAAATACATAATAAAAAACTTTTAATAGACATAATTAGTCCAAAATTTTTTCTTCATAATGTCATATTCCTTTACTTTTACCTAATGGTACCCCTACCTATGATCAATATTTGAAAAATTATGCACTCCTTGAAGCTAATAAAATAAGTAATCGATATATGGAAAATGATACATGTTTCTAATAGTGTTGTTATTAAGTTCTCTATAATCAATAAAAAGGTCTCACAAAACTATTCTTCTTTTTAATAAAATAAACAGGGGCACCCCAAGGTGAAGTACTAGGGTAGATGAAACCCTTATCATTAAACTCATGAAAATACTTTTTTAATTATAAAAACTCAAGTAAATACATTTGATTATGAGGTTTTAATTTGGATTGGAATTAATGACTAAGTTAAAAATATATTTAACATCTTGATTTTAAATACCACCAGTCAATTCATTAGAAAATATATCCATATATTCATTTATAAATTCTAAATAATTAATTTTAATGGTTTCCTTATTTTTAGTAATATATGAAAGAAAACTTTCACTCCCATATCTAATAATTTTCTCAAATTCTTGATATATTATCCAAGGTATGGAATCATTCTTATATATAAATTAAAATTCACTTAGAGAATTAAATATGAATTCTTTAGCTCTGTAGTATATCTCATCATGATAAAGAGAATTCAAATCCATACCCATAATAATATCAATATACACTAAGGTTAAGACAACCATATTTTAAAGAAAATCCAATACATATATGATTATAAGAAAGGTTCTGATAAATCTATTTTTTTAATAATTCCACCATGATTTTTTACTATTTTTTTGTATTAATTTCTTGAGGTGATATTTCTATTTTACTATAAAATTTCTCAAAAATAAAAGAATGTGTAAATATCAAATAAAAAAAGACATTGAAATACTTTGAGTAAACAATTAATGTACCTATCACCACTTCATTTAATTCCCTAGTAATATAAATTTACATTCATATACCTTTCTTCTTATAGAATTGGTGATCAAAATTATTCATACATTTCTTTGTACAAGAATCTGTATAATGGACCATATCATTACAATAAAAAAAATTTCATTTCCTACTTTTCATTACCGATTTTACCATTACCATTACTATTTTTATTTTTAATCATGATACAATTATCCTAGATTTACACATCAATTAAACTTCCAAAATCTCATAATACAATTTCTAGAATGCTTCTTACCACACTTATCACAAGAGATTAATTGAATTTACTTACATTTTGCTTTCTTCAATGAATTTATCCAGATTTCCTACCACATAGATTGATTTTTATACTTATTATTGTAAAATTACACAAAATCCATCCTAACTTTCCCATCACACTAAAAAATTTACTCATAACTTTTTAAACTCATGATTAATCAGAGACATTCATAAAATTTTCCTAAATCTTGGGTAAAATCGATAAATTTTATTATAATGTTTCATAATTAAATTTAGTGTATACCTGACCAATCTAGTAAAATTAGCTTCATTAGTAGCAACATATTCCTCTTCATTTTTCTTCAATACCTTTGAAGGAAGATATATTTAAATATAATCCATTACCTAGAATCAATTTATTATTTTTCATTAGTGTACTTAATAAAATACCACTATTGATTGGGTTCACCTTCAAAATGATAAATAGAAATGGTTACCTTCAGATGTTATGAATATTATATAATTTCAAATATATTTTGCAAATCATTAACCCACCCTTCATTTTTCACTTATTCCAAGGATCCTCCAAATCTATAGGGTGTTATTTCATGAAATTTATTACTATCGACATGTTATTATATAGAGAATTTAGTCACTCCAATTCATTGGTAACTCTATTAATATTCTGTGTTAACTGAGTTAACATTTCTACAAACTGCTCCATTCCAATTCCAAACATTCTTGGTTGCTAGTTTGGAAGGATATTATATTTATGATGCCTTTATACCTTAGTTACCTTGTTTCCTCTACTAAAAATAATTATTAGTAAACATATATTATATGAAGTAGTACGGTAATAATAAAAATCTATATCATGATAATATATCCATAATTAGAATCTATTAAGAGTATCTCTTAACATTATCCTCACCTCTAAATTTATATAAACCCTTCCTATGATACCAAATATAACAACCTGCACATATCTATCTCATAAATTATATAATTTATGGTATATATTTCATCACATACATCCCAAATATTTTTTTAGGCCTATAGTTTTAGGTAATTTGTAAATATATTACATTATAAAGTGTAAATTTACTTACAATGTCTATTTTCCCCATAAAACATATTATTTATAAAGATACACTTACTTAATTTAGGGTAACTCCTGACATTAAAACTATGATTTTATTAATTTTCATACTCATCCTTAATCCATGTGATTTTTTTGAAAACATGTGATTAGAAAATAAGCTTAATAAGGGGAATAAAAAAATAAACTCGCTAGTCCATTTGTAAACCTTAAAAATCCTTAAAAAGTTTTCATTTTTCATAATAAACATTTAACCTAAAATATTTTCTTTCTTTTCCATGAGAAAAAATCTATTTATAAATATTTTTCATAAAAACATTCATAAGAATTAATAAAGTAAAAAACATAATCACAAGGTTTTCTATGAAAAAATTAAAACTCATGAATACCTTTCCTTGAAAAAAATCCTTTTACCATTTTTTTAAAGGTTATAAACTTTTATTAAAAACATAATATCATTTTATTACTTTTTGAAATCAAATTATTTCCTTCAAAAACCATTGTAGGCATATAATGTAGGTATCTTGGGACATTATCCTTATATTCAACATTTTATAAACCCTTATAATGGAATCACATAATTGGAAAATTCTCACATATCTTAGGAGTAACCCATCACCAGTAAACTTTTCCACTTTACCCAATGTATTTGAGAGCTATAATGGGCCCACCCATCATTATAGATATATCAAGACCACCCATAATTCATATAAACATTTCAAGAACCACATCATGACTATAACACATATATCTTTAACATTAACCATAAAACCCATTATAATTGTAATTCAATCCCCTAGTTAATAAAACTTTTAGTTATCTCATAAAAATGAGAATAAATTTATGTTTACTTATAAAAAAAATTAAAGAATAAAAATTTTTATAATATTGATAAAAATATTTTCTTTGATAAAAACCATTAAAAGTTTTATAGGAATATTCAAATAAAAGGACTGTCATGAAGTTGAGATAATTTTTTCATTTGATAATCATTTAAACAAATGTGTTTTTCACACTTTGGTAAAGAAAGTCAAAAACAACTCTTATAGAAAATTTTGAAAAGATTCATTTTTAATACTTCATAAAGAATGTCAAAAATAGTAAAAAATAAACTTTAGAAAACTTTTATGCATAAATAAGGACATTGTTGAAATCATATGAAGATCCTTGGAATGGAATAAAAAAAGTTGGAATAAAAACATTAAAATAATGTTTTTAAAATAAAGACTATTACATCGATCCTCGACTAATTTTGTTTGTATGTATAACCTTTTTATTAATAAAATTATATTAGTTTTTTAATTTCTTAAAAACATCTTTCATGATCATTATATTATCAATATTCCTTATATTTCATTTTTACCATGTTTTATATAGTTACTAAAATAGTTAAGTTTACATTGGATTTTTTAGGATGTTTAATTTATAAGTCGAAAATGAATTCGATAGGTTGAATATTGTTATCATTTCCTAAACCAACAGGGCCCTCCTCGCCAATGTTAAACTAAGAATGAAACCCCAAGTCCACCTCCAATAGGCTAGGGAATGGTGACTAGCACTGAGTAGAAATATCATATATAAGGGAGACCTTATCCTAAAGTACCTATATACATTCACACATCTCCATAAAATAGTAATTCAAAAAGTAAAAGAATCAAACTGTAAGTGCATGAATAACATATATCCAATATCTAAGTACAACAATTATTATAATAAAAATGGAAATGGGTAAATACAAGCCCAGAAAAACTGGGAAGGAGCTCAACCACTGACAACATAGGGGATGTTTCCCAAATGAAACTCTTGAATCCATATGAGATATGTCTAGCATAAATTTTCTCTAATTAAGATCCACCTTCATTTTTTCTATATAAGACTCCAACTAAATTTCTTTCTTCTGTAGAATACATGATATGTGTAGGCAGAGCCTTTGTAGGGGTGAGAATACACATACCTAGTAGGATACCATGTAATCACCAAAAAGAAAGCATCAAGAGAGTAGTTATTTGATTAGAAAAAAGGTATTTCAATTAGGATACGAGGCATAAAAATATATAACAATAACCCAAATATTTTTAAGATATATACTAAGTCTCAAGTTGAGGTTACCATAACACTTCCATCCTAGGATTATAATATAGTATCAAAAGTAACACTCATATAGGGGAACTCACACCATGAGTCTTTCCATCACCGATGGCACTCATCCGATAGGTCTCACTTATTGGGTCTTAATACACTGATGGAACTCATCCAAGAGATAATTCTCATCATACCTTTACAAGAAGAATTATAAAAGAAACTAAGAGAGATCATTTGAGACACACACGCGATCAGACTACTCCTTATCAGAAGACAACAGATGTCAATACATAGATTGGGGATCTCACCTAGGGACATGGGGTATGTTGAACCCTATTTTGGACAACCCAATAAGTAGGGTATCATAAACCCCTATATATTAATCATTAATATTCCTAAAACCCCACTTAGGGAAGAATATAATGATTTAGGATCACACTATAGGACTTATAGAGGGATTAGATATCTCTATTCATGACTGATCCCATAGAGGGGATCACATATTATACCCAGGATGTGAGGCCTCATAGTACCCTCATGGGGATAGACCAAAAGAATATACCTAATATAAATATTCCCATATTGAAATGGTTCATGGGAACTCACCCACACTCGCACTAAAGTTAAACTAAGAAGAATAAGGGATCCAACCTACCCTTTTAAGAGTACATGGTGTGTCCCATAGGGGTATAAGGTGTGTCTCACTAAGCCTAGAATATCCCATGTCTCGTGCTAACACAACATACATTTTATCAAAATATATGGTGTGTCCCTAGGGATACTCTATGTGTTGATTTTAGCCTAGAACTTATCATGTCATCTAGTTTATCCCACGTACTATGGCCCATGTCTATGTTATCAAGTTTTTTCTTGTGTACTTTGACCGTATATGAGTACTTTCCAATGTACATGGGGTGTAATCCATGTCACAAGGTGTGTAACGGTCGGGCTAGCACTCAGTGTATGTCATCTTCCCAAGCCAGTGTACTCTCTGAAGTACACGATGTGTGCCTCACTACAAATGGCATGTAGGGAAGAATGGTATCTTGGGAATTTACTCCCTATACACACTAATTCATTAACCAAGGGTTACACAACATGTTACTTGACACACACGGCATGTATGTCCACATGGATTACTGGGCGTATACTCCCTATACATGTTGAGCTGGCTGACTAAGGTTCGAACGACGTGTTGAACCACCACATAAAATGTGATATATAACTTCACATAGAAACCTTAGTCACTACATAAAGTGTACTACACAGTGTGTTCTTTTTAATTACATTCCATGTATATTGATATTTTCTATAAACTCTCACCTTTTCAATGTGTCTCCCCCAAACTGCCGCTACCACCAATTCTTCTATGAAACTCACCATAGATCCCGAATCTAGGTTGATAATTCATACTTCATGATCGATTAATGGATTACAACCACCACAATATTCTTGTATTTCATTCCCTTGGAACTATGTCAATCATACAACTGAACTGAGAGACAAAAACTTCATTCCAATGCCTGATCGATCCTCCTTATTCTTCATGCTCCTCAATCGTCCATCCAACCATGAGTCTAAAACCATATAAATGATACGTTATACCAAATATAATTTTTTTATTGATTGGTTTATAGGTATTTTTTTAATTTTCATCCAAAGAAAATACCAATGGCGACCATACGTAGAATGGGGGGTAGGAAACTACAAAACAAAAACGCGAGGAATGAAAATCATCATTTGTTCATGTTGGCCTTAATTTGTTATTTTAAACTTGATTAATGGAGAGAATAATCAATAATAAAAAATAATAATATTTATTTTTAATAACTAGGAACATAAATCATCCGCCACAATCATCCATAGACCTGTGAATGAATTTGTTATAGAAATTGATCGCATTCAACATGGAATAATAAAACAGGATTAATATAAATAAAAAAACTCCCTACATTGAGATTGGATTAGTTGTTTATGAATAATGATTTCACATTTCTATTGTTGGTGAGATCCATGAACTACATTGACAATGATGATCCTTGCAATACTTGAATCATTTATCCACGATCCCATAGTCATCTGCCTGTTCACTCACCACTAAATCTCTCCATCCTCTCATTCTCTAGGGTTATGCAGCTAACCCTAGAAGAATTTACCATAACATGGTTTATATATGAAAATATTAGGTCATGTAAATTAATTAATTTAATTAATTATTTTATTTTTCTATATACCCATGATTTCACTTAATCCAAACACTCAACACACACAAATGTTATATCATGTTAAGGGTAAAACCCATATTCTGGATTTAACGAGAGTCTTAAAATTCCAAAATGAGACAAAATTCAGAAGATATTCCATTATTTCTGAAAAATTTAACACTAGTGATATAATATTTTTAATATATTTTCACCAATGATTTTCGGGCTTTAGAATCTCATGCTAACTCAGCGCCTAGCTTTGAAAATATTCCTTAAAATATTGAAAATTATTACATAGAAAAAATAGACTCCTTACAATGGTCAAAGGGATCATGGTTGCATAATATATAAAATCTCAATCAGGAAAATATTATTATTTTTATACATTAAAAATATTTTTTAACCAAATATGGAAAGTATATATAGAAAATAAAATATTTCATATCATTGAGGTGGTAGTCTTCTCGTGCACACAAGCGATGTTTCTATTTTTATACTGGTTGGAAAAGAAATGTGGTATATAATATATTACTTTTATAGAATCATGATTATGAAATAAATTTCATATTTATTCATTATTTCCATCCTTATTATGTACCACGTGATGCAGTAATGAAACAAAATCACATTGCTTGTTGAAGGTGGTATTTCACATGTATGCACGAGCAACGTTATCGTGTCCTAATAGACTAAAAGAGTAATAAAGTGAGTATTATATTATCTTTATAGAATTATAATAATTTCATAAAAATATTATATATTAATTAATTCTATATTTATAACTAATTATATGAGGCACTAAAGAAAAATAAAAAAAGTCATTTTGTGGTGGCAGTGGTCCACATGTACACATGAATGATATTTTAATTTAACACGGGATGAAAAATAGATAGAAAAGAGTTTCAATATCAACATAAAAAAATTTAAGTATAGTGAAGACATTGATTTTATTATTTTATACTGTTTGTAATAGGTTTTAAGGAGGTATAAGAATAAATAAACTTAAAATAAGTCAGTGAGTAATTATATCTCCTCAGATATATTGCATTGGTTTATACCTTAAACCTTCTAGGATTGGTATTTTTAGAATAAAAGGACCTCTAGGATGTGAGGGATAGTTTTAAGGGTTTTTTGTAGGTATTTTTTGAGCTATGTGGCTAAAAAGGTGTGAAGAAGTGAGGAGTGGAGGTTCCCTTTTATAAGTGAGGGAGTGAAAATCTTGTAAATACATTAAACATTTAATTATAATAGACATATTTCTCAAGTTCAAGTGAGAAAATGGAAAAATTTAAAAGTAAAGATAATTTAAGGTCTAAATCCACTAAAAAAATAAAAATTTCCTAGTTTTATTTATATTTTGTTCCTTTTCACTTAGTTTACAACCCCAATAACCCTTTTAACCTTTACCAAGGTGATAAAGTTTTACCACAGTAACTATTAATTACAAAGAAAAATGAAATTTCTTAAATTATAAAATTTAAAACTCAAGGTTTAAAATCTTAATCAATTTTTCCAATTTATATTTATATAAGTGGTATAAATTAATTTTAATATGTGTGCACAAAACACAAAGAAAAACAATTTTTAGAAAAATGTCATTTTTATAAATAAAATTGATTTTAAACCAAAATGAAATAAAATAATGATTAATATATAATTTTTTTTTATTATTAATAAAAGGGGAGTTATTTAACATTAATACCATACTAAAAAATGAGAATTTTTAATTAAACGAAAAGAAATGATAGTTTTTATAAAAAATGATATTTTCCATTATTCACTCAAAAATCAATCTTTTCATAAAGATTCCAAAAATTCAATCTAAGATAATTTTGATATTTTTAATCTAAAAATTAATTTCATTTAATCAATTTAAAACTTTAAAATTTAGAAATTTAATTTTTAAATGAAACCATATATTTCATGAAAAACATTTTTTCTAGAATAAAACCATTTCATTTCCGATTGAAAAAAATCATATAAAAAAAATCATATTATATATAAATACATAAAAAATATTTTTGAATATTAAAAATTCATTAAATTGATTTATTATTATCATTAAAAGGTTTTTCACACTTGTTGTGATACCACTATTAAGAATTAAATGATTCTAATAATTATTATTAGGAGTGGAGATGATTTAAATCCCTTATCTAGGATCTCCCATGCAAGAAATATGAAAAATGAATTTGAAATAAAATTAAGAACTGTTATAAATATAGTGTACCTTACTCTAAAGATAATATACAACATATAAATCACTATCACATGTGTTTTAGATAGATCAAAGGTGTGTTACCCAAAAGACATCCCACTTTAGAGGTATCCATGATATGACAAGATCACACATCTCTATGTGAGATAATACTTATCCTCTATGATCTGTAATAATATCATGATGAAAAGAAGGTAGGAAAAAGAGATCATCAGGTGCAAGGGGTTTTGGGAAAGTATGAAATACTCACACATGGTTTCCATTGAATGGAAGTGATACATAAAATCCCTGATAATGCTACTTAGGATACTACATTTATTCATTCATTTATAATGAATAAATAAATTCTATTTCATATAAATCATGTATGAATTCATTGAATTTATTTCCTCCCTTTTGTTTCATCTTATAAAATGGATCCTTTAATGATAATATATGTGTACGAATCATTAAATGATAACAGTTTATCATTTAGCTTGTCAATGAAAGTTTCATGGAATAATACACCCATTTTTCATTAAAATAATAATTTTAATATAATACAATTTAGATCATAAATATAATATAATATATATATATATATATATGTATTTAGGGTAAATATCCTTCAGTTGGACCACACCCATATCTACCAATGACACCCTCAACTGATAAAAAAGATGGAACTCACATATGGAATATATCTTACATCCTATAAGTCATGCCTATATAAACAATAGAGTCTAATCACCCTCCTTATTATTTTTTATTGATCTCCTAATGTATCTCTTAAATCTATACTTCTAGAAATATGAGTCTTTAAGGCTCGTTGAATTACTTCAGTACAACTTATTAAAACCTTTTGGATAGACATATAAATAATATGATGGATCTCTTAGTAAAAAAAGATAAACCAAATATTAAAACTCACAAAGATATTCATTAAAATAGATATCATATAGATCAAGATCTTGGTTAATTTCACTCTAGATTTTTCTACCAATTATCCATCTTTATTTACACATGAATTTCCAAAAACTCCTATTTAAGGAAGTCAGATACTACCAGTATAACCTTAATTGGGAAAATTACATACTACTTGATAGTAATTCTCACTTATAAGTGTCTTAACAACATATCACAAAATCTCTCTGCATTACCCATCAAGGTAGGTCCAATAAAATTTAGTGCATTATGTATGGATACTCCATGATCCTTTTAGTAATATTTTTTAAGGATCATATAATGTTTTGGTGCTCCATATGGATGTATTTTCCTTAGTATATGTTACTCTTAAATATATCTAGAGAATGTGGTATTTTATTCCTAACTGATCTTATTAATTAAATCCTTGAATGATCCTTTTTTCATTCCCAAAGAGTTTGTTTCTAGGATATTTACTTATATACTAACTTGGATTCCCAAGGTTTTACACCGATTCCTTCACTTTTAAATTAATCCACATATTTCCATGATCTATATTCTTGAGCATTTCATTCAGATCATTGGATACCCATTATATATCTCCAAGTTTTCATTTATCTTAAGAAATAATATCATGGACATGCTTCTACTAATATTGTATACTCTGATAAATACTTGAAACCTCTTCCTGATTCCCATGATATTCTGTTACTAAAGACCAAGCATAATCTTCTATAGTATATTGTCCTGATACACTTTTTATTTATGTATCCCTTTATATATATGTATTTTTATCTATGATAAAAAATATTTTCTAATTAGAGGATTTATCTAAATCTGCCTCTTCAAAACACTACCAAGTATCTGGAATATTTGGTCTAACTATTGATCATCATCCAACCATGAAGATTAATTGTCAAAGAAAAACAATTCAAGTTCTCTGACTTAATCTCCAAGTGTTTTCTCTAGATTTTACACTAACCACCTAGCTCAAAAAATATGGTATTTAGTGTACCTTATTTTATCCTTTATATCATTGTTATTCTTATGGATGTTCTGGGATTTCTACCTAAACTCAATTAATTTGGATTCATTTTTGTAAGATAATATACAGCGGGTATTTGATGATAATTTCTAAGAAAAATATATTTGGATTTGTTCTCATAATACCTTATCCTAAATTCTATAAGTTTATACAATATTAGAGTCCTTTAACCATGGATTCTGATGTTGCATTATGCCTTGTGTTTTTTTTGCATCCTTTATAATAAGGCATGTTCTTTGATCATTTATAGTTAATTATTTTTACAACAAAACATGCTTACTATAATTTTAATTACATATTTATAAAAATTTATAGACATGAAATTTGTTATGCATATTTATTTATTTTTAAATAAATAATACAAACACACACTTAATTTTTTTATTTTGATTAATCATATATTTTATCATTAAAAATATGATCTATTACATGTGATGTACTATAAATTGGTTTTTTCTTGTAGAAAAAGTGTTCATAGAATAAAATTTCATAATTTTGTTAATTTTTAATGATTAAATATATGTTAAATTATTGATTTTAAATTTCTTACAAGAAATCATATTTTGAAAAAAAATTTTAAATTTTTTTTATAATGTGTTTTAAAACATAAAAATTTAATTTTTTTGATGAATAATTTTAGATAGTTTAAGAACTAAGAATTTTCAAATATTTTTTATGGTTTTTTTTGAAATGACAATGAGATAAATTGTGGTTTTTTTCATGTTTTGATTACACTGATTTCATAGCTTAGTGTTTCTAACTTTGTGAAGGAATATTTATTTTTTTCAATGATTATATATTAGCTATGACATACATATCCCAAATGACTATTTTATATTCAAATGTAATTAATTTTAATATAGTTTTTAATGAATAAAATAGTTATGAAAAATACTTATTACCAAAATAAATATGAAAAAATGATAAATTTTACCATTAAATAAATGAACTTCTTTTTTGAATACATGTTTAGTCATCATAGAAAAATGAATCAACTGACCTATTTTCAAGTTTTTTATGATGAAATCACAATGATGTTCACAATTTGTTTCACTATGTATAGTGAAACAATCAATGTTCCAATAAAATGAGATGTGATTTTTTGCTCATAAAGTTTGAATAAAAAATCTCCACATAAGAGTAAAACCTGAATCCATAATGAGTATGATTCAAATATGCATGAATTCATAGTGATTATGACTAAAAAAAATCTTTATAAAATGGGATAAAACACCCAAATCCTATGTTCCAAGTATGATATCAATATCAAGATAATTAACCAATGATTCTATGGTAACAATTACAGATTTAAGGAAATCATGCATTAATCTATAAAACTTAATGAAATTTTCATTTTCCAAGGGTGTATGACATATATAATACACAAGGGAGGGTAATGTTTAGTTTTTAAACTATTGAAAATTTCACAATATTGTACCATAAAATATATAAAATCATGAGTAAAGTAGAAAAATGGAATAAGAGTCTTCTAATACAAAAAATGTTCATCTTATGAAAAAATTAAAGCATAGAAACTAAGAAATAATATATAAACAAAAACTCATTCACAATATAAAACAAAAAATATATAAACAACATGTGTGATGTATAACAAAATTGAAACTAAAATATAAATCTTTATCCTTTAAAAACTTATATGATAAAAACTTACAACATCCCAAATAAGTGAGGTATTCTATTTAACTCAAAGTAGCAAGGAAGTTTAAAAACTTGAATTTTGGTATCCCCATTATAAACCTATTGGAAGGTCTTTCTTATAAGCTCTAAAATCACTCAATAAATATGACGAGAATTTTTTTATTCCTTCCAGAAGACCTTGATCACAAGAATCATAATAACATATGTCTCTTTAACCTCATGAGTCATCAAACTCACAGTTCAAAATAATAAAAAAAAATTATAAAGTACTTAAAATAATTTATAAGAAAAACTCATGCATGAAAAATATTAAGAAAAATATCTCTAAAAATATTAATAATGGAATCACTCAAGGAAAAAACATGTCATGGTATTCAATAAATATGAAATGTTTAGATATATTTTCCATCCTCCTTTTTCTCAAAATCATGATGTTAATTATACATGTATCTGTAACTAACTTCAACATTTGAATTCTATGATTCTTAGGTTCAACTTCAACTACATTAGTAGATTTAGCATTATCATCACATGGATTTACTTTAATTATTAATATAATAATGAAGTTTTATAGTGCCACTACAACTCTACTTATGAATAACAAAAACACCAAGAAATATCTTCTGAAACATTTAATATAAAAATATTTTTTTTTGATAAATAGAACTTGCTTACACCTTCAGTTATCATAAACTTGATCTTGGAAAGATCCTTTTTATTAAAGTTAAGTAGATCAAAATGTTTATTTTAAGGAATATATATCACTAAAAAACTTCATCTTGAAAACCAATATAACATAAAGTAGAAACAAAAAATTTATACATTGTGATTTTCAAAATTAGTATATAAATAAGTAGTTTGAAACAAAAATACCCTAGTTTTTGAATAGAACAAGGTACAATAATAAATAGAAGAAAACAAGTAATCTTTAAAACTAACTAAAACATACTGAAAAAACTCCCCCTTTGTAAAAATATTATGTGCTCAAATTTCCCCCCCTTTCTGTTTAGAAAAAAACAAGAGTGGTAGAACCTAAAAGTAATAAAACATGAATAAAAATAAACATAAAACTTTTAAAATGTAATGAGAAACATTATAAAAACGTATAAAAAATCCATAAAGTCAATAATCTATATATTAAAGGATATTTTAAATTTTTAAAAATTTGAAAGTACAAAAAAAATAATTAATCCTTTTTGGAAAGATAATTGACCACAAAGTTCATTTTTCTCAGATCCTTCTCCATCTTTTCAAATTTATCATCATGCAACTTGTGTTTCTTCTTCATATATATTAGATCTTAATAATTTTTATTATCATGGTATTTTAGATCATAAAACTCTCTAGAGTGTTCTTTTACTTCAAATATAATAATTTTAGTGAACTTAAAAATGATTTTATAAGATATTTTGATACCAGAAACCTATTCACAAGAAACATCATATTTTTTTTGATTAATTTACGCAATTCATTATACTCTTTAGATTATTTTAATCTACAGAAGTATTTCCATAATATTCCTCAAACCAGATTTTTATTTTACAAAATAATTAATCATATGTTGTTTCCACTTCACATATTGAACATGGATAATAAAATTTTGTATTAACATAAAATAATCTTGCACATCCAAAAAGATATCAATAATTCCATATAGGTTCTTAATTAATTCATTTTCATATCCATTATTTTAGATTTATTATCTAGAGTTGTGTTGTTAAAACTATTATTGGCTTACATTAGAGATATTTTTTTGATTCTACGATATTGATATTCCTCTTGGATCTCAAACTTAGATAGTGAAATCTCATCAAAATCAACATATTCCTCTATTATTTTATAACATTTCTTGAAATTATATTGATTTTTGATCTCTTTTTATATGTCTTAATATTAATTACTTTATTCTATTGAAGTTTGAGATTATTCTTCCAATGTTTTTATAAATAAGGTGTTTATGTTGATATAGAAGTATGTAAAGAAGATTCATTTGGGGAATGATATTTTTGGGCAACCTTTTTCTTCGATTGTGAAACTCCATCTCCTAATTGAACTTCAACTCCCTTGGAAACTTCCATTTTATGGAAAGGAATAGAAGTTGATGAATAATACATCAAATGTTTAATAACAACATCCCTCTATCTTCCAACATATTCTATTTGTTTGAACTTATTCTAAGGTGGAGATTTGGTGATATCATTCTCTCTAATAGTTATTCTATTAATAAATTCTTGAGAAACTTGTTATTTTATCTCCTTTTCAACTATTTATTCCTTTATTATTCTTTTAAAATTTTATCAACTTATTTCATCCAATAAAAACTACAAATTTATTAAGACCAAACTAAGGATAACCCTCTTTCTGTAATTGATCTGGAATTATTTTTACATTCTTTGTTACAAAATCCAATATTATTTGAGATGATTCCAATTGTTTCTATTTTCTTCAATTCTCCTTTTTAGAGATTCAACATGCTCTTCTGAATATACTTTATCCAATTTTTCAACAAACATCTTTTGAGAAAGATCTTATATCAACCTCATTTTTAAATTATTTCTTCTCCAAAGAAGGATTACTTTTATCTGACCATAGGTTCTTGGTTACTTATATTTCAAACTTTAAGAAACATGATAATTACCTTGGTTAGAAACCTTAGGTAAGGAAGTGTATTCAACTTAACAATCCCAAAATGGATTGCTTTAATAAAACTAAGGATAAACTGAATGAGATTAAATTTCCTCATATTAAACAAGAAATATTATATAAATATATATATTTATCTTAATCATATCCTCATCTCTTTTTATTGATAGGATGAAGGCTTGTACCCATTGAAACACAATTATTTATTTTTGAGAGTGGTGATTCATTTTTTGAACATTTTCTTTACCATAAAAAAGTTTTTTCAACTTTGACGTTGAAAACAAATCCTACAACATCTAGTAGGTTATGCTAAATAAAAATGGATTCTCATTATAAGTCCAAACAAGTTAGATATATCATTATTATTATAGACATGCCATAAGACTTTCTAAATTAGTCAAAAGTAAGATTCTTTACGCAATAAACTTCATTTAATTTCTCACTTCCACAAAAATATTTGATAATGGTTGGATAGTAAAAATCATAGCCTTCTTTTTTCAAAAAAAATATTATCATATTTGAAAGAATATAAAAGACTTGAAAAAAGAACAATTCTTATGAAACCAACTCTTATCGATCAAACATTCTACAATGATATCTATTTTTGTGATTTCAAATTTAGATTCCACGTGAACTAATTGAAAAGGTTTAGAGACTATAAATAACCTAGAAATATACATAAAAAGAAAAATATGGATATTGAGAGAAGTTCATAATTACTATCTTCACGATCTGAGGTCCTATCTCTATGTCTTTATATAGGATGAGATAATGAGAGAGTAAGTTCAACATTTAGGAAAACTAATGGATGAAATTTAATCTCCATATGAAGCATGATTTCATAAATTCAATTTAATATTTTTAAAATAAATTCAAACTTATAATATTTTTTAAAATGTATCTTCTAAAAAAATATACTTTCCAAAAAAATGAAAACACATACCTTCAAAAAACCAGTGAAAATAAGATAAATTTTTAATATTAAAAGTTATACTTAGAAATTTATCGTTATAATAGAAAACTAAAAATAGAAAATACGGATTAGAAAAAAAATGTCCTCCCCCCTTTTTAAGGAATTTTTCACTGTAAAGAGATAGATAAAACAAGAAGTAGACTAATGATCACTTTATATTAATCATGTCTATATTCAGTTTAATATATTCAAATATCTCATAATCAAAAGGTTTTGTAAAAAAATCTAGAATTTAGTTGGTGTTTTGATATATTAAAGAATAAAGTTTCATTTGTGTGAGTGATACTAAAGGAAATTGTGTTTTATATTTATTTTTATTCTCATGAGTGATATGTTGGGTTTTTAGAGAAAGATATATCACTAGTGTTATCACAACGAATTGAATTATTAGTGAAACACATGCAAAAATTTGTGAGTTTGTTCTATGTCCACAATAATTTAGTACACAAACTTCTATATGATTTATATCAAGCTTTAGTAATAGAAAGTTCCATTAAACACTACTTCTTGCTTGACCAGGAAACTAAATTTTCACCTAAGAAGTGTCAAGTTCCCAATAATATTTTTTCTATCCATTTTACATCCACTAAAATTAGAATCTAAAAAAACTCTTGAGTTTAAAAGTAATTTTGAAAGAATAAAACAATCCAAGATCCGAAGTTCCTTTAAGATAATGGAATATCCATTTAACAACTTTAAGATGTAATTCTTTTTTATTAAATTAAAATATCCCACACAAGAACACAAAAAAATTAAATTTAGTTGACTAGTTGTGTGATAGAGTAAACATTAAATCATCCATCTAAAATGTTTTTGACCAATTGTGTCACGACCCGCCCTCGGGGTCCGTGCCGTGACTACCCCAAGCCCGCCTTCCATAGGCCAGGGGCTGGCGACTAGCACCAAGGCGTAAATCCCAGTAAAAAGGGAAGGCATTGCCTTTGAAAAGTAACAAACACCACAGAGTAAGCAAGCGGAAAGTAAACACTAAACAAGCAGAGTACAACTGAAAGTGCGGAAAAGTAAATGGGCCAGAATACAAACCCAAACTAAAAGTAAAGTACAACTCGAAAGGGAAAACAACAACTGAAAAGTAAAAGCCGCTACACCGAGCTGTCTACTGGAAATCCCACCTGAAGGGTGGGTACAGATAGCTCCTCTGCTCCACGGGTCCCGCCGTCCGCTCCGTGCACGTCCCGCCCAGTGGTCCACCTCCGGGTACCGTCCCGCTCTACAAGCCTTAGCTAAGGTCAACGCTGTCCGTCGTCTGCAACCAACACAACGTAGTGCGGGTGAAGCCCGTGCAGGGGTGAGTATAAGCTACTCAGTAGGGACCCCGAGACCCCTGAAGGTCTCTCAAATCCACAAAGGATAAACCACGAAGAAAAGTACAATCACGAAGTAACAACCGACACTGCTTAGGTATATGCCCATACATATACCTAAGTCATCAATTAAAATACGCTCCAACCTCCGAGCCCAAGTACAACTCAGTCCACACAGGAAAGTATACGTATTCCACATAGGAAAGCAAAACATAATCCACACAGGATTGCACAACACAATCCACACAGGAAAGCAACAGGATTCAGCTCACACAGGTATACTTCTTCAAGGACGATAAAGATGATCACTGATCCATCTAAGTCTTCGGACCCACGAAGGATCGATAGGTAACTAACCCCCGCAAAGACCCACACAGGATCGGGCCCACACAGGACCTGTAGGCGCTGGTTCACACAGGACCGCTGAGCGCAGAGACCCACACAGGATCGGACCCACACAGGATCGGTAGCACTGATCCACGTAGGATCGCTGAGTGCTGAAGTCGTCGTCGTCGAATCCACACAGGATCTCTGTACTGTCGTCGTCGCAGTCACAGTAGCAGTCGTAGCAGTAGTAGTCACAGTAACAGTCGCAGCAGTAGTAGTCACAGTAACAGTCGCAACCAGCACTAGGGTTCCCGCACAAAGCAAGCTCGTTCGGAGGGTCCGCTCCACGAGCCGAGAGGCTGATACATCAACTGTCACGAAGACCAGGGTTGATGTATCCAAAAGTTCCGTATCGTCAATAGGAACTCAACGTAAGAGACGGCGCGTCGATCGGACGCCCGGTCTGAGAGTTATTGGCATTTTCGTCTCCGGGGCCCGGTTGGTTTTTAAGGAAAAACCAACCCGACCGTACTCCACCTGCGTCCAAACCTCGGGCGGAGTATGCCAAAAGATTCGTCTCACTAAGAGGGACACAACACAGCTGACGGCACGTCAATCGGACGTCCGTAGCTCAAGATATGAGCGTTTCCGCTCCGAAGGCCCGGTTGGTTTCGTGAACGAACCAACCCGGCCGAACTCAAAGTAAACCGAAACCTTGAGTGCGATATACCGAAACGACCGTCTCGATCCAAGGATCGCGTTGCCGCAGACGGTTCGTCATTCGGAGGTCCGAGGCTCAAGATATGACCCAAAAACCGATTCTGGTTCGAAACGGGGGGTCCGGGTCCGGGCCGACCCGGCCCGACCCCCCCCCCCCCCCTGGGGCGGCGCAGCGGCTGGAGCCGCACGTGGTCGGCCCGCGGGGGGAAAGCCCCCGCTGATTTGGGAAGCGGCGCGGCCTTTGTGCCGCGCCTTTGCAACAAAACGGCCCCCGCACGTGGGGGCCGGCTGGAAACAAACCGGGGGGCCGGCTGCCCCCCTCTCTTCAAAGAACCGCCCCCCTCATAATGAGGGGGGTTTTGTGTGTTGGCCGGGGGAATTAATTCCCCCGGTTTAATGCCTTCCGGCCGGCCAGCTGGCCGGCCGGTTTTCTCCAACGGGACCGGAAATTCCGGTCCCCCCTTCGGCTTCCGACGCCGGTGGCCCGGCCGCTGGTCTTCTCTTCCCGCCGCGGCCCGGAACCGGCCGCGGTCTCCTCGTCCCACCGCGGCCCGGAACCGGCCGCGGTGTTCGTCATCCGGCGCGGTGCGACAACACCGCGCCCCTTCCCGTGCCTTGATTCCTTTCAACGCGGCGCGACGGCGTCGCGTTCTTGAAGATTCTTCCTCGGCGTGGCGCGACGACGCCGCGTAAAAAAATATTTGCACGATCATCCGCGTGGTGCGACGGCACCACGCCACTTGCTTCCACCCGCAAGAATAAACAAGAACGATGGAGGGGGTTCGGCCGTGTTCGTGCGGTCCGGCCCCCTCACGTTAAAATAATAACGCGACTTTAAATAATTCAAAGCCACACGTTAGACTTGCTAAATTCACGATCAAGAATAAAATAGTTAAACCAAAAAGAAAAACAACAACCCCTACCTCGGGTATAAGGTTCGAAGATTTGTGTACGTTCCGCGGAAGACGACGTCGCGGAGGTCGGGCGTCGCGGTCGTCGTTCGTCAAATCCGTTGATGAAGGGATGCGTCCGATGCGATACGTCGTTGGCGAAACTTCTCAAGTCGACGAAGAAAAACCGAGGAGGAAGCGGTGTCTCCCTTTCTTTGACGTGGAGAGAAGATAGAACGGCGTGTCGGTGTTCTTCGCGTTCTTCAAGGAGGAAGATGAAGTTCTTCAAAGTGTAGAATTCTTCCTCTCTCAAATCTCCACACAACACAGCAACTCCCAAAATAAAATAAGCTACACCTTATTTTATTTTCACTTTGCCAACCTTTCAAAATTCAAAAGTTGAATTCATTATATTAATTAAATCTCGAGTTGACAAAAATTAAATGATGAGATAAGTTGGAAATAATTAATGTAGGGGAGAGTCACATAATTAAGAGGGGGTTTAGAGGGGTTAGGGAATTTGAAAAGGTGGGGGCTCGTGTGGGCCCCACCTCCCTCATAACCACACATGGGAAGTTGGGTGGTTGTGGGCCCCACCAACAACTTCCCATGAGAGAGTCTAACCACCACGAATAAAATAAAATTCAAACATAATTTTATTTTACTTATCTTTTAATCCCCAAAACTAACTTTCAACCCGCAACAAACGCAACTCCCGAAAAGGTCTCTTTAAGCGAATTTCGGCGCTGCGAGTTCATCGGTGCCCTCAGATTTCAATTCCGAGCACCGGATCAAAAGTTAGGAATTCCCGCTCGTTCGTTCACTGAACGTACCCGAGCCAAACTTCGGAAATTAATTCCGGGCACTCTGGGCCTCGGAATCAGGTGCCGTCTGAAACCGCGCTCTTGTAAAATTCTAAAGAAAATTAAGAAAAAATTTTCCTTGAATTTTACGGGTCTTTACATTACTCCCACCTCAGGGATTTACGTCCCCGTAAAGATACATCAAAAACTAGGGAAACAAATGAGGGTACTGAGCACGCATCTGAGCCTCCCGCTCCCATGTGCTCTCCTGGAGATTCCCATGCTGCCATCTGATGCGCACAAGAGGAATCGATCGCCCACGCAGGACCCGCTCCTGTCGATCCTCTATCTCCACCGGGACCTCCGTAAAAGTCGCCCCATCGTCAACGTCAAGCTCCCCATGATCAATGATGTGTGTCGGGTCGTGCACGTATCTCCTCAACTGGGATACGTGGAAGACGTCGTGCACCCGGTGCAACTGAGGTGGTAGAGCCAGGCGATAAGCCACCTCACCAATCCTGCGGAGAATCTGGAAGGGTCCGATGAAGCGCGGAGATAACTTGCCGCCTCGGCCAAATCTCCGAATACCACGTCGAGGTGAGACCCGCAAGAAGACGTGGTCTCCATCCTCGAACTCCAGTGGCCTCCGCCTCCTGTCAGCATATGACTTCTGCCGGCTCTGAGCTGTCCTCATCCGCTCCTGGATGACCTGGACCTTCTATGTCGTGGCCTGGACCATCTCTGGTCCCACCAGTGCTGACTCCCCAGGGTCTGTCCAGCACAAAGGAGATCTACATGGTCGGCCGTACAACGCCTCGTACGGTGCCATCCCAATGGTGGAGTGGTAGCTGTTGTTGTACGCGAACTCCACTAAGGGTAGGTGGTCCTCCCAGCTACGACCAAAGTTGAGGACACATGCGCGGAGCATGTCCTCGAGAGTCTGAATGGTCCTCTCCGTCTGACCATCCGTCTGAGGGTGAAAGGCTGTGCTCAGACGTAGCTGTGTCCCGAACACTTCCTGTAACCCCTTCCAAAGTCGGGAAGTAAAGCGGGCATCTCGATCGGAGATGATAGATGATGGTACGCCGTGGAGCCGCACAATCTCCTGAACGTAGAGACGTCCCAAGCTCTCTACTGAGCCCTGCTCTCTGATGGGTAAGAAGTGTGCCGACTTGGTGAGTCGGTCAACAATCACCCAGATGGAGTCGTGACCTCTGGAAGTGCGTGGAAGTCCAGTCACGAAGTCCATAGATATTCCGTCCCACTTCCACTCCGGAACCTCCAAGGGCTGTACCAAGCCTGCTGGTACCTGATGCTCTGCCTTCACCTGCTGGCAGGTAAGGCATCGAGAAACGAACTCTGCTACTGCCTTTTTCATGCCCGGCCACCAGTGCTGTCGTCTGAGGTCCTGGTACATCTTCGCCACTCCAGGATGTACCGCTAAAGGAGAAGTGTGAAACTCTCTCAGTACTTCCTCTCGCAATGCGACTGGCACCATGGTACGTCCTCTAAAAAGGATGTCGTGCTCTGCTCCAAGGGAGAAACCATCAGGTACCTGTCCCGAGGATATCTGTGCTCGCCGTGTCTCACAGTCAGCGTCCCCACGCTGTGCCTCCCTGACTCGCTGCAGTAGTGGAGGGGTGACTGTGAGAGACTGGAGGAAGGCTGCTCCATCTCTATCCACGAAGGTTATTTGCAAAGAGGCTAGCTGCTCCGTCACCTCCTCAAGTAGCTGTATGCCCGTCCTCCTGCTGAGGGCATCGGCTACTACGTTCCCCTTCCCAGGAGTATAGACTATCTCAAAGTCATAGTCCTGGAGGAACTCGAGCCATCGCCGCTGTCTCAGGTTCAGGTCCTTCTGCGAGAAGATATACCTGAGACTCTGATGATCGGAAAAGACTGTAAAGCGCTCGCCCATCAGATAATGTCGCCATGTCTTCAGAGCGAAGACCACTGCTGCTAACTCCAGGTCATGGGTAGCGTAGTTCTGCTCATGCGGCCTCAACTGTCGTGATCCATAGGCGATCACTGCCCGATCCTGCATCAGAACACATCCGAGTCCGGTCCCTGATGCATCGCATTAGACTACGTACCCTACTCCCTCCTCAGGAAACCTCAAGATAGGTGCGCTAGTCAATCTCTGTCTCAGCTCCTGGAAGCTCTGCTGACATCTGTCTGTCCATACGAAGGGTTTCCCATTCTTCGTTAAAGCTGTGAGTGATGCCGCAACTCTAGAGAAGTCTGGTACGAATCTCCGATAGTATCCAGCTAGTCCCAAGAAACTCCGAACCTCAGTCACGCTCCTGGGTGGCTCCCAAGCTAACACAGCCTCAATCTTCGCGGGATCCACTGCAACTCTCACCTCAGAGATAACGTGTCCCAAAAAGTGGACCTCACGTATCCAGAACTGGCACTTCGAGAGCTTACCATAAAGCTGGTGCTCTCGGAGTGAGTCAAGAACAACTCGCAAGTGATAGGCGTGCTCCTCCTCTGTCGTAGAGTAAATCAGAATGTCGTCGATGAAGACCACGACAAACCGATCGAGGTATGGCTGAAAGATCCTGTTCATGAGAGCCATGAATACTGCTGGAGCATTGGTTACACCGAAAGGCATAACCAAGAACTCATAGTGGCCATACCGACATCTGAAGGCTGTCTTCTGCACATCCTCGTCTCTGACTCTGAGCTGATGATAGCCTGACCTGAGGTCTATCTTCGAGAACCACCGTGCTCCCTTGAGCTGATCAAAGAGGTCATCAATCCTTGGTAGCGGATACTTGTTCCTCACTGTCACCTGGTTCAGGCGACGATAGTCAACACAAAGTCGCAAGCTCCCGTCCGCCTTCTTGGCGAACAATATCGGAGAAGCCCAGGGTGAAACACTGGGTCGGATGAACCCCTTGCCCTGCAAGTCCTCCAACTGTAGCCGTAGCTCTCGAAGCTCGGCGGGGGCCATACGATATGCTGGAGTAGATATCGGGGCTGTCCCGGGGTACAAGTCAATATAAAAGTCTACCTCTCTGCGAGGAGGTAGCCATGGGACGTCGTCGGGAAAAACGTCCGCAAACTGATCCACCACTGTAGGAAAACCAGGACTCTGCACGTCAACTGCTCCAAGGATGAGGCTAGCCAACTGATGAGTGATGGGTTGTCCTCTCCTCCGCGGAAGTCCATCCTGTGCTGCAAAGGCTCCCTTCTCGCCGGTGAAGGTGAACCTGCTCCCGTCGGTGCGTACACATCACACCTTGCGCCTAAAACAGTCAATCTGTGCATGGACCGTAGATATCCAATCCATGCCCAAGATGACGTCGTAAGGCCTCGACGCTGCTACAAGAAGATCCCAGCCGAAGATCTCGCCTCCTAGAGTAAGCTCACACTGCCGGCACCAGTGTGTAATCGTCGAGTCTGCTCCCGTAGGAGTCTCTAGCCGTAAGGATCGAGCCAACGGCTCTGTCGGAATCTCCGAGCTCCGAACAAGGGCAGCGGCTATGAAAGAGTGACTCGCTCCTGTGTCTATAAGAACTGCAGCAAGGGTGGAATAGACACAGATAGTACCTCGAATCATCTCGGGTGTGCCGTGGTCGTAGGCCTCTGCTGCCTGGAGCTGTGCCTGTCGCTGCCCGCCAGCTCCCTGTGGTCGGGGTGGACCTCCTGGTGGTGGTGGTGGCAGAGCCTCAAAGCGTCGCCCACCACCGGCTGCTCGTCCAGCTCCTCTGCCTCGTCCGCCTCCTCCCTGCGGACCGCCACGGTCGACCCTCTGCCTCTGCCTCGGTGGTCCATCAACTGACTGCTGCTCCTCGGCACGGCGGGTCGGGCAGTCGCGAGCCATGTGGCCCTGCCCGCCGCATGAGTAGCACTGTCTGCCTCTCGAAAGACTGGCTCCGCGCTGTGTGCCCCGCACTACTGAGCCAGTGCCCTGAGAACGTCTGCCCGAAGGTCTGGTCTGTCTGGACCCCTGAGTCATCCGTCGACTGCCTGCTGCAGATGACTCTGCCACGTGCCGCCCTGCGGTGGGTCGCTGTGCTGGTGTAGACTCAGCAAGGAAGCTCTCGATCAGAAGGGCCCGCTCCAGTACTCCTGTCTGAGTCGGTATGCTGAGGGAGATCAGCGATGCCCTGATCTCGTGTCTCAAACCCTGCTCGAAGGTCCGGGCCCGGAAGAATGGGTCCCGTACCATGTCGGTCGAGTAGCGCGAGAGATCGGTAAATCTCGCCGAGTACTGAGCGACCGTCATGCTGCCCTGCCGCAGCTGTAGAAGCTCATGGATACGCACCGCACGAAGGGTGGCTGGGACGAACTCTGAGCGGAAGAGGCTCTCACAGTCCGTCCAAAGTAGGGATGCCTCATCGTGCACCTGGAGCATCAGGCTCCACCATCGTCCTGCTGCTGCGTGTAGTAGGCTCGCAGCGAGGATCACCATGAGGTCTGCTGGTGTCCTCACTAGCCTAAACACTCGAACCACTGCCTCCAGCCAGTCCTCTGCTGCCTGGGGATCCATCTCCCCGCGAAACCTGGGTGGTCGCTGGCGCTGAAACTCATGCAGTGCACTGAGGCGACGTGCATCGTCAGCAGCTGCTGCTGGAAGCATCGGGGGCTCGGCGGGTAAAGCTACCGCCGGTGCCACTACTGGAAAAGGGCCCTGTACCGAGGCCTCGTTGCTCGGTGGGCTGTCGTCTCGCTCGACTCTCGGAACCCTAGCTGGCTGCCGTCGTGGGACCATCCTGAAAAGGAAACAGGTGCGCCACGGTTAGAACAGTATACCTGGTGAGCTGATATAAGTAATCACAAAGAAAACTTTGAAACACACACGCAATCAATGTTTTCGTGAATTAAGTCCGAAATCAGAAGTCAGGGTCCTGGTGTACGGATACGTCGGCCGCCGCACCAACACTGGACTCCCTGGACTGATAACCACACTCAATACGCTAAACATTATTGCTTCACATAGAAAAGATCAGAGTTCGCGGTAGAACCGAACTCCTCTGATACCAATTTGTCACGACCTGCCCTCGGGGTCCGTGCCGTGACTACCCCAAGCCCGCCTTCCATAGGCCAGGGGCTGGCGACTAGCACCAAGGCGTAAATCCCAGTAAAAAGGGAAGGCATTGCCTTTGAAAAGTAACAAACACCACAGAGTAAGCAAGCGGAAAGTAAACACTAAACAAGCAGAGTACAACTGAAAGTGCGGAAAAGTAAATGGGCCAGAATACAAACCCAAACTAAAAGTAAAGTACAACTCGAAAGGGAAAACAACAACTGAAAAGTAAAAGCCGCTACACCGAGGTGTCTACTGGAAATCCCACCTGAAGGGTGGGTACAGATAGCTCCTCTGCTCCACGGGTCCCGCCGTCCGCTCCGTGCACGTCCCGCCCAGTGGTCCACCTCCGGGTACCGTCCCGCTCTACAAGCCTCAGCTAAGGTCAACACTGTCCATCGTCTGCAACCAACACAACGTAGTGCGGGCAAAGCCCGTGCAGGGGTGAGTATAAGCTACTCAGTAGGGACCCCGAGACCCCTGAAGGTCTCTCAAATCCACAAAGGATAAACCACGAAGAAAAGTACAATCACGAAGTAACAACCGACACTGCTTAGGTATATGCCCATACATATACCTAAGTCATCAATTAAAATACGCTCCAACCTCCGAGCCCAAGTACAACTCAGTCCACGCAGGAAAGTATACGTATTCCACATAGGAAAGCAAAACATAATCCACACAGGATTGCACAACACAATCCACACAGGAAAGCAACAGGATTCAGCTCACACATGTATACTTCTTCAAGGACGATAAAGATGATCACTGATCCATCTAAGTCGTCGGACCCACGAAGGATCGATAGGTAACTAACCCCCGCAAAGACCCACACAGGATCGGGCCCACACAGGACCTGTAGGCGCTGGTTCACACAGGACCGCTGAGCGCAGAGACCCACACAGGATCGGACCCACACAGGATCGGTAGCACTGATCCACGTAGGATCGCTGAGTGCTGAAGTCGTCGTCGTCGAATCCACACAGGATCTCTGTACTGTCTTCGTCGCAGTCACAGTAGCAGTCGTAGCAGTAGTAGTCACAGTAACAGTCGCAGCAGTAGTAGTCACAGTAACAGTCGCAGCCAGCACTAGGGTTCCCGCACAAAGCAAGCTCGTTCGGAGGGTCCGCTCCACGAGCCGAGAGGCTGATACATCAACTGTCACGAAGACCAGGGTTGATATATCCAAAAGTTCCGTATCGTCAATAGGAACTCAACGTAACAGACGGCGCGTCGATCGGACGCCCGGTCTGAGAGTTATTGGCATTTTCGTCTCCGGGGCCCGGTTGGTTTTTAAGGTAAAACCAACCCGACCGTACTCCACCTGCGTCCAAACCTTGGGCGGAGTATGCCAAAAGATTCGTCTCACTAAGAGGGACACAACACAGCTGACGACACGTCAATCGGACGTCCGTAGCTCAAGATATGAGCGTTTCCGCTCCGAAGGCCCGGTTGGTTTCGTGAACGAACCAACCCGGCCGAACTCAAAGTAAACCGAAACCTTGAGTGCGATATACCGAAACGACCGTCTCGATCCAAGGATCGCGTTTCCGCAGACGGTTCGTCATTCGGAGGTCCGAGGCTCAAGATATGGCCCAAAAACCGATTCTGGTTCGAAACGGGGGGTCCGGGTCCGGGCCGACCCGGCCCGACCCCCCCCCCCCCCCTGGGGCGGCGCGGCGGCCGGCGGCGCGGCGAGCCGCGGCGGCGCGGCGGCTGGCGCCGCACGTGGTCGGCACGCGGGGGGCAAGCCCCCGCTGATTTGGGAAGCGGCGCGGCCTTTGTGCCGCGCCTTTGCAACAAAACGGCCCCCGCACGTGGGGGCCGGGTGGAAACAAACCGGGGGGCCGGCTGCCCCCCTCTCTTCAAAGAACCGCCCCCCTCATAATGAGGGGGGTTTTGTGTGTTGGCCGGGGGAATTAATTCCCCCGGTTTAATGCCTTCCGGCCGGCCAGCTGGCCGACCGGTTTTCTCCAACGGGACCGGAAATTCCGGTCCCCCCTTCGGCTTCCAACGCCGGCGGCCCGGCCGCTGGTCTTCTCTTCCCGCCGCGGCCCGGAACCGGCCGCGGTCTCCTCGTCCCGCCGCGGACCGGAACCGGCCGCGGTGTTCGTCATCCGGCGCGGTGCGACGGCACCGCGCCCCTTCCCGTGCCTTGATTCCTTTCAACGGGGCGCGACGGCGTCACGTTCTTGAAGATTCTTCCTCGGCGTGGCACGACGGCGCCGCGTAAAAAAATATTTGCACGATCATCCGCGTGGTGCGACGGCACCACGCCACTTGCTTCCACCTGCAAGAATAAACAAGAACGATGGAGGGGGTTCGGCCGTGTTCGTGCGGTCCGGCCCCCTCACGTTAAAATAATAACGCGACTTTAAATAATTCAAAGCCACACGTTAGACTTGCTAAATTCACGATCAAGAATAAAATAGTTAAACCAAAAAGAAAAACAACAACCCCTACCTCGGGTATAAGGTTCGAAGATTTGTCTACGTTCCGCGGAAGACGACGTCGCGGAGGTCGGGCGTCGCGGTCGTCGTTCGTCAAATCCGTTGACGAAGGGATGCGTCCGATGCGATACGTCGTTGGAGAAACTTCTCAAGTCGACGAAGAAAAACCGAGGAGGAAGCGGTGTCTCCCTTTCTTTGACGTGGAGAGAAGATAGAACGGCGTGTCGGTGTTCTTCGCGTTCTTCAAGGAGGAAGATGAAGTTCTTCAAAGTGTAGAACTCTTCCTCTCTCAAATCTCCACACAACACAGCAACTCCCAAAATAAAATAAGCTACACCTTATTTTATTTTCACTTTGCCAACCTTTCAAAATTCAAAAGTTGAATTCATAACATTAATTAAATCTAGAGTTGACAAAAATTAAATGATGAGATAAGTTGGGAATAATTAATGTAGGGGAGAGTCACATAATTAAGAGGGGGTTTAGAGGGGTTAGGGAATTTGAAAAGGTGGGGGCTCGTGTGGGCCCCACCTCCCTCATAACCACACATGGGAAGTTGGGTGGTTGTGGGCCCCACCAACAACTTCCCATTAGAGAGTCTAACCACCACGAATAAAATAAAATTCAAACATAATTTTATTTTACTTATCTTTTAATCCCCAAAACTAACTTTCAACCCGCAACAAACACAACTCCCGAAAAGGTCTCTTTAAGCGAATTTCGGCGCTGCGAGTTCATCGGTGCCCTCAGATTTCAATTCCGAGCACTGGATCAAAAGTTAGGAATTCCCGCTCGTTCGTTCACTGAACGTACCCGAGCCAAACTTCGGAAATTAATTCCAGGCACTCTGGGCCTCGGAATCAGGTGCCGTCTGAAACCGCGCTCTTGTAAAATTCTAAAGAAAATTAAGAAAAAATTTTCCTTGAATTTTACGGGTCTTTACAAATTGGTTTCCCACATTTATAAATTTTTTGATAGGAATACATATAATCTTATCATTTTTAAAACCAAACCATTTGAGTAATTATATAGTGAAATTTTGTTAAGATAAAAAATTAATTTTGGTTTTTGAGTGATTTGGAAACCAGGGAAAAAACTTAGTTCACCGATCATGTTCATTTCAAACATAGATTTCATAAGTTCTAAAAAATACACAGAAATAGATTTTTAAGTTTATCTAAAAATAATGTAATCAATATAAATTTTAACAATGAGTATGTCCTTAAAAACTCTCTTTATAAAAAGGGTTGTATCATTTTCTCCCTTAATAAAATTTTTTTAATGTAATTTTTTTAAGTCTATTATACGAGGCTCTTGGAGCTTGTTTAAGTCCATATAGTTCCTTAGTAAGCTTATATACATGTTCTAAAAATTATAGTATCTTCAAAACTGGGTGTTTTATCTATAAAAACATCATCCTAAGAATATCCATTAAGAAAAAAATATTTCGCATCCATTTATTAAAGAGTAAAATTTAGATGATCTATAAAGGCTATAAGTATTAAAATAAAATAAAATCTAGATATTAGTGAAAATATTTCCTTATATTCTATGTCTTCTTCTTGACAATAACACTTAGCAACAATACTTTCCTTATTCCTAACTATAATTAAATTTTCATCACACTTACTTTGGAAGACCTTGTTAGCTCAAATTATAAGAAGATCTTTAGGTTGTTCTACCAAAGTCTAACCCCTGTTCTATTCAAATTAATTGATTTGATCTTGCATTGCACCAATCCAATCTTCATCACCTAAGGATTCATCAGATGTTTTGCGTTCAAAATAGGATAAGAATACATACTGTTCAAAATTATTTATTAAGGAAATATGTGTTTTTATTGGTTGATCTACATCTCTAAAGATATTATTAGTGGGATGATTCATTAATATTGAATAGTTTCTTAGAAAATAAAAACTATTTTCTATGAAAAAAAGATAAACTTATTCTAAATGAATAATTTCTAGAATTTGAATTACCATTGATTTTTTATTCATAGAATTTATCAACATGGGATGAGGATTAGTTTCAGGGTTTGAAAAATAGGGGGGGTTTTAAGCACACCATCAGGAGGATTTACTTTTGGTATTCGAGAAAAAGGATCGGTTTCATCAAAATTAACATGCACTATTTCCTCAATAGTGTTTTTTCATTTTTGGAAAACACGATATGCCTTACTAGTTATAAAATAAAAAAGAAATATTCTCTTATCATCTTTAATATCATATTTTTTAAATAGTATTTGGTATTCAGGATGAAAAATTTACATACAAATACTTTTAAGTAAGAAATTTTTTGTTTTATTTTGTCCCACAACTCATAAGGGGTTATATTTAAAAGGATGAATAAAAAATAAATTTATAGTGTATAAATCAGTAATAACATATTCTACCCAAAAAAATTTAGAAATAGAATATTCACTCAATATTGTTCACTTAATTTCCTAAAGAATTTTATTTCTTCACTCAATTGAACCATTTTTTAACAGTTATTAGTGGTGAGAATATGCGAGTAATGATTTTTTTATTAAAAAAGTATTCAAATTTAATACTTTAAAACTCACCACTGTGATAGCTCTAGAAAGTAATAAAAGGTAGATTTTTCTCATTTTTAACATGAGTAATAAAAACATTAAATAATAAAAGAGCTTATGATTTCTTTTCTTGAAAATGGACCCAAGTATATCTAGTGTAATCATTAATGAAGATATAAAAATATTGTTTTCCTCCACTACTACCAGTTTTTATAGGACCAAAAAAATCATTGTGAACTAACTTTAAAGATCCAGAATTTAATATTCCACTAATAGACCTAAATATTGACTTATGATGATTGAAATATTGGCAAGGATTGAATAATCCTGAATAACTAAACCTAAGATCTAGTAGATCCCTCATAAGTCATTTCGTAGAATTTTTAGATAAATTTTATCCTTTGTAGGGACCATTACTTTTATTCCACCAATAGGACTAATCTCTCATTGCACTTGAACATGGTAGATCTTGGTTTCTAAGGTACTCTAGGTCTACGATGTTAACATTACCATGCCTATTGACTGAATGAATAAACTTACCTTTAAAACTTTGAACAATATATTTATCATTCCTGAAGTTAAAAAGGCAAAATTTACCACATAATTAACTTCTCATTATGAGATTGTGTCTAAGCCCTATAACATATAGAACATTCAATATTAATGTCTTACTGAGAAATTCAACGTCACTAATACCAAGGATTTCTCCTTGATCATTATCTCCGAATGTTACTTTTACACCTATTAACATTTGAAAACTTTAGAATAAATTTTTATTTCCAATAATTTTTCTTGAATAACAACTATCCATGTACCAAATGTTTTGACTGTTGGTACTCATCCTTTCTTAATGAAAATATCCAAACTATGGTTTTGGTACCCAGACTTTCTTGGGTCTTGAAGAATTAGAAAAAAAAACTTTATGAATCAAAATTTTTCAACTCTTTTTTGTTGTACAACTATTAATTCCATAGAAATATAAGATTTATGAAAACCAAAATATTGAACAATGTTTAAGAAGCATTTGTTCTTCTATTGACATTACCTTTACAATTTTTTATAAAAAGGTTCACTTTTAGGGATAAAGTTGTAATGACCCATCTTTTCAATGACGATATAGATCATCAGTTTTTAAATTTGAATATATTTAATGGAACTAATGTTGATGTATAATAAAGTCATGAATGTTTGAGGAGAATCCAGGGCTCATTCAGAGCCGAGAGCTCTAAAATGGGAAAAATAGACTGGGTCACACGATTTATCTGCAACCATGCGATTGAGGGAGCAGGACCATGCGACTAGTTGCATATATGGGACAGAGGATTTGTGAATGATTTTCACATGATTAGTCAAACTGTGTGCCAAACCATTCAAGGCTCCATTCTTTCTAGATACCCATACATGCCAGGTTCACAGTTTGAATAACTATTCACCTAAACTACCTTCTTTGATAGTTTGGGGAGAAATGACCATTTCCACCAACTTAACTTATTAATCTTATTTCCTTTTTTCTTATCCTCCCTCTATGAGATATCCATAATTCTCCTCCTATTTTGATCTCAAGAATACCATCATCTAGGAATTGATCTAGATCTATCATCTGATGTCCATTCTTCTATCCATTGGAGGCATTAGATCCATCTCAATAAGCTCCCCTAGTCTCTAAAATCCTACCATAGTTTATCTTACAATCTATTGTGCTATTTAGGTGCTGGATCATTTTCCCCATTTTCAAAGAATTAAAACATCTCTCAGATATCTTCCAAACTAATTCAAATATGAGACTAATATCATACGAGGCATCGTTTATGGACGTGAGGTAGGTGGTCATGTCATTTTTTATTGAGTTCCACTGTTTTGTAACTATTTCCATTGTAACACCTACCGACTTTTACCGAGTATCCCTATTATATTTATTTTTCATGTCTAATTGACAGTTGGACCTAGATATAAGTTAATTTAATCTTTTTAGTGGTTTATAGATTTTATGTATCTTATATGGTCAACCCATGGATGTTCCACTTGAAATTAGGCATTTTGGCCAATTGGTTCAAAATGATCAGAACTCCATTGTATCTTACAACATAGATTTTAAATGAAATTTTATTCAAGACTTGTGTATTTATTATAATACAAGGAACCTTATTTGTTATTGACCCTTTTTCAGTAGGAATTTCCCAAGTAGGTGTATTTTTTGTTTCCCATGACACCTTCCCTTGACACTGGATCCTTATAAATGGAATTATTATGTCTTAATGAATTAAATTAATTAGTTATAGTGAATGTATTACATATAATGGATTGTGAAAGATGACGTCTTACTTAAAATTAATTGACAATGCACCTTCCCTTGAAACTTGAGCTTTATAAGTGAATTTATCATTTTTTTAAATGAATTAGTTAAATGGAAATTAAATGGCATGGGATAAATATTATGGTTTTTTTAGGATGGATTACCCTTCCATAAATGAGTAAACTAATTTAAATGGAATTAATTTTTCACTTTGGATTGATTTTAATTTGATATAATGAATGGATTAAATGTAATAATTAGAGGGTGGTAAGGTGAATCCAATTTTTTCCACTTTATTAAATTCTTACAATGAATTATTGTACCTTATGTATTATGTTAAAAATGATTGTGCCTCTTTTTTGTAGATGGGATATATATAATAAATGGATGGGTGGTAAAGTCCCATTCCAGTTATAATTATAATATTCCTTTATAGAGGTTGTGTAAAATAG
Source organism: Viscum album (assembly GCA_963277665.1). Lineage (NCBI taxonomy): Eukaryota > Viridiplantae > Streptophyta > Magnoliopsida > Santalales > Viscaceae > Viscum > Viscum album. The sequence continues at coordinate 989,136,633 of OY728164.1, read as the reverse complement.
TAAGGGGTGTAAATCATGGTGGATAATCACACTCCCTTACATCAAGTATTTAGTTCATGGAACCTCACACTAGTGATACTATATAGATGTTGGGAATGATTCCATGTTCCATGATTAGATTCTTGAAATGATGTAAAACTCACCATCATCATCATTGTTACATGTCATTTTTCACTCTTCTTGGAATATAGGGCATGTACCCTTTGGATTGAGCTTATAGACTTGTTAGACTAGTCATGGATAGTTTAAGTAATGAACCGGTCTAGCTAGCACAATTATTCCAGTTATATGGCCATTAGGTGACCTCAGGCAATTAGTTAATATAGGTGGATGAAATATAGAACTAAACTATATATATATATATATATATTATTACTTTATATATATATATATAATGACATGATCAGAAACTTCACCCAACCATGGTATGAAGCAGGTAGACTCATCAGGTGTCCTTCAGGAACCAGTGCGAGCAATTATTTTATTTTAGTATTGTTTACTATTTTTCTTATACCTTAAAAATTTTTAGTTACTCTCACAACTTGGATTAAATGTAGACACTGTTGGTGGTGGCCAACTGATATTTTTATCTCACACCCTACTCGGGTTTTCTTTTGGTACCCGAGAAGACTATTTTCCTATAGGTGTTGATAAGGTAAAGCATGTAATGACCCAAGCATTCAAGAATAAAATTCCATTTCTTTTAAGGTCTTGTGGACATAGAAAACACATGATTTTTTTTATTGGTTTTAAATGACCATTAATTATCATTACCATTGATAATATAGACATTAAACAATGATCACATGAATAGTATATATATAGGGTATTAAAAAATCCTTTTGATTTAGATAAAGGAAGTGACAACCTCTACTAGTTGGATCATTCCCTCTGAATCCCATTTATCAGATCTTTTAAGGGAGATAACATTTCTGGGATTTTCCTTATACCAATCCCAAGATGAGATCTAAAAACATAAGCATGAGTGAAACTGTTATTCATTTTATGTGCATTATTTTTGTATTGAATAAATAATATATTTTCATTTTATTATTGTTGCTTTGTAAATGGTTTTTAAAGCACAAATAATATTTTTAGTTAATATTTAAATTCAATTAAGAAATATATTTTGATTAATTAATGGATTTTTTAATTAAATAATATTTTAATAAAATATTATTACTAAATTACTTCTTATTAAATATAGACAATCTTATAATTTTTATGAAAACTATTGTAATTTTTATTAAGGTTTGAAAATGGTGTTTTTTTTCAAAACCCATGAATTTTCAATAAATATCGGTTTTTATTTTGAAAGTGAAAATTAAAATATTTATAAAATTATTTAGATAAAATATATATTATTTTTGGAATCAGGATGTCGAAATTATTCAATAGTGAAGTTTTCATAATTTTCTAAGACTATTAAATTTTTGGGTAAAAATTAAATACCTTATAAATATATAATGTGTTTTATGACATCATAATGACCCAATAGTGATTTAATAAAATAATATAAAAGGGATATTCGGACAATATATGTTTTACCTTTAAAATAATGTGATTTTAGATTTTTTTTGATTAATTTTACAATGACTTAGTGGACCCTTTAAGGCTTATAAAATATTTTAACATTTTAAAATGATTTTCTTGAGAGTGTGACTCACCTCTACAAAAGAAAGCATAATATTTTAATATTTTAGGCCATTGGACTTATAAAATAATGTTTTCCACTCCCCTTTGGAAAAAACCTGGGGAAAAAACCATGGTTTGTTTTGTGGTTTTGAATATTTAATTATATAGATTCCAAAACATATGTTTGTGAATTATTAAACAATTCCTCTCTCATTTCCTATATAAACCCACCGAAACTCCCACTTATCTTACCTCAAAATAATTTTATAACGTCTAAAATATTCCATTATATCTCTATAATCCTCACAAGGTTCCCCAAGCTCACAAGAATCCCCTCCTCAAGTTCTTGAAGTCACACACTCAAGGAAGGGATTTCTTTCTTTCTCATTTTTTCCAAGTTTCTTTATATTGATATACCCTTTTATTTTCAATTAAAAATGTTGAGGTATAATTTTTAACCTCCACCATACTTCCCTACTTATGTTTTAATGATGAGATACTTTTTTATTTTTCATTAATCCCTCCCATTTAAACCTGTTACCATGCCAAAATTTCGTAAGAGTTATTCCATTTCTCCTCTTTCTTCAAGTTTCTTTATTATGTTACGACTTCTATTTAAAAATTATATGTGTTGGGACATGTATCAATATGACCCCCTTACTATACATTTCATGTAAATATTATGAGATACACCTTTCTCTCTTATCAACCACTTTTATGAATTTTTATGTCACGTCGTTAGGCTGTTGAATTTGCACCGTGATTTTCCAAGACAAAACCATCATGTAGTGAATACCATACCCATTTTTCTATCAAAGGAATTAACCTTTATGAACATATAATTATTGAATGGTACTTACATGTATGTATTATATATTCCTTCAATCATGGAATAAGTTATGATGTTGAATGATTCTATGTTATATGATCCATGTGGCACACTTACACATGGAACAAAAGTGTTTGTGAATGGTGCACCCTGATAGGGGTCCAATGCATTGGATAATGTTTAGTATCATGATACACCATGTGAAATGAGGGTTTACTCATGCTAATACTTGTATTCTGAAGTATTAATCATTATAATCCTTGTGTAATTAGGGTTTACTCATGATAATTCAAGTGCAATGAGGGTTTACTCATGCTAATCCATGTACAATGACCCTTGGCTCATGCTAATATCTTGTTGTATGATATTTCCACATTTCCATGTTATGATAATAATTATATATCATGCCTTTATGTTAATGTTTCTATTGTTCTCTATTGATATTTCTATTTCCTAATAGTTACTGTATTCTCCATGTTATGCCTTATTTACTCCCTTATCGGGCTTTATAACTCATCCCTTTCTTATATACGTCCTTAGGTTATCCCATGAAATGATAAGTATGAAGAAATGTTGTGGTCATGTTAAATCATTTTTCAATAAAGATTTTGTATTTTATGTCTTAAGTTTTCATTTAATATTCCTAGTTTCCTAATACACTAGACATCTCAATCCTCAGAGTTGTCTTAAGTGAAAGTTTTTTTAATAAATCATGTTTAAATATGTAATAAAGAGATGAGTTGTTATAGTTGGTATCAAAGGATAAGTTTAGTTATTTTTGGGATTTGGATTAGAAAAAACTAGTTAAAACCTTCAGGAAAAGACTAAGTATAATAAAAGCATCCCTAAATTTTGGTGAAAATAGATTAAGTGGTTTATCAAGAAAATACATCCCTATCTGGATACGAACAAGTAGAGGTGGCTCTGACACAAATTTATCTAGGGGTAAAACCCAAAAGTACCACTTTGAGTTTGAATCAAATGGTAACTAGTGCATGAAAATGGGCCTTTCTGCACTCTTGGTTCGACACTCTTGGGAAATATTCTTTGATAAATTCATAAGCCTAGTATTAAACATTATTAAGGGAATAAAAAATGCCCCTAAGAATATATATTGGGAAGTAGATCATAGATAAAATAGATTGAATCCTATAAATTTATAAGTTAAGGAAATAAATTTTAATTTTTAATTGATCCCTTTTTGTGATTGGATTCCCCTTTATGTGTTACCCCTAACTTTCCTTTTATTCAAACTAATGGTCGATAATAGGAGGACTCAATCTAACAACCGATGTGAAGATCAATGTGATGAATGTTCTAATGAGATGCCCAATCGGATGGGAGATAAAATTACAAAATTTTTCACGATACTCTCTTATTTAACTCAAGTTTTGAATAGAAACATGGGTCAAGAGGAACATCCAAACCCTCCTAAGAAATAAAAATATGCAATTGATAGATTCATGAGACAAACGCCTCATACTTTTAATGGATCATCTGATCCCTCAATCACTGAACAATGTATCAAATCCATTCATAAGATCTTCTCCATACATTAATTTTATGAACAAGAGAAGGTTCTTTTGGCTTCTTATCATATAGAGGGTGAAGTTGATCAATGGTGAACATTGATAAAAAATATGAATCTTGAGGAAGTGATCAAGGCATTGGAATGGAAGGTTTTATGGAAATGTTTTTTCAATAAATATTTTCCTTGTACCCTCTGACTTAAGATGGAAAGGTAATTCCTTGAAATCAAGAAAAAATATGATGAATCCATTGGAGTATTTGAGGCAAAATTCACATGGATTGCACGATATGCCTTTATCTTTGTCTTTACCTATGAATGCAAGATTGACTGCTTCTTTGGTAGGATAAAACCTAACCTATGGATATCCATAGTGATCCGTGACTTCGATAGCTATGAGGAAATTGTCCGATGTGCCCTCAAAGTCAAAATGGAGATTAGTGAATCTCAAGGGTATCATGGGGATAATAATCAGAAAGTGGACTTTAATTCGGGAAGTTCAATGGATTATCACATGGTACTACTACAATATCTGTAAGATCCCGTCTTTTTCTAGGTATGTCTCTCTATGAGTTTTTTATGAGCCTTAGTGGTTTAGTCTTTTTCATAGATAGATATCCTTTATTAGAGAAAATAAACTAAAGTCTAGGGATGTATTTTTGATTAAATTAATGGGGTTTGGGTATAAATGGGTTAAGTGTTATCATGGGTTCTTATTATATTGCGAAGGTTTAAAGGGATTTATGATTGTTTAAAGTGAAAATGGGATAAAAAACCATCTATAGAACATTTAAACACCATGTAAATAGATTTTATGTCATGTAATGTTTAGGTGTTTTTTAAAAAATAATTCTAAGGTAACAGGTTTTTCGGTATATCCCATTAAAAATATTTACACAACATATAACTACAATACACATTGTGTAATTCCCTGACCTGTTGTTTTAAAGCATTATGTGCGGATGAATTTCATTATATTGCATTAAAGGATTATTGTATTGACCCTATGTAATACTCCAAGATAATTTAGAGTTTCATCCCTCCTTCTAGAAGTCCCAATAATTCCTTCGATCTTTGGTAAGGTATTTTGGTCTAGTTTCTTCATTCTCTTCCTTATTCTCCAACCATTATGGTGAAATACTTTGAACGTTTATGTTGTTGGTTTTGATCTTGCTTAGTTTTGATCTATGAACCACTTGGTGATCATCCACACCTTTTCCCCATGGGTGTTTTCTATTGGAATCATTGTTGGATCATCAGTTAAAGGTATGGGGTATAAATTTTAACCATATGGTTTGATAATTTCTAAGCTTATGCAATATTGTTATTATTCCAATGTAATGTGAACCCAAACCAATAAAGTAATGGATGGGGTTATTACTTAGAGTTCTTTTTTTAATTGGATTATGAACTAGACTCTCAGTACCCACTGGGTGAGTAAATAATGAATTTAATTGAATTTTCTAATGGATTTGTAATGACTCAGAATTTTTTAAATGATATTTTTTTTCCTAAAAATGTGTGTTGTTTTATTTGACACCAAAAAAAAATTTTATGATGAAGTTTCTTTTATTGAATAGAAAGGAAAATTTAGCCATCAAGATTCGACTTTTATATGACCATTGGAAACAATACTCTTGGTAATAGTTTTAACATTATAGTTAGTGTTTATAAGTAAAAATGATAATGGATAATTAAGGCAGAAAAGTGAAATGATGACCTTAAACAGTAGAGTCCTACTATTTGAAGCCCATTATTTAGAACTTGGGAGGGAAGTAGAGTCACTGGGGTTCACCCTTGACCAAGACCAAGCTGATATTCAATAAGTGAAGCTTGAACAAAATTGTCTATGGTAGGAGTTCAAGTGAGTGGAAATTACCACTCGAGCAATATTAGCTGAGCCACCCCATGAATCTATCACTATCTCACACCTTACTCTTAGGGAACACGTGGGTGTTATAATGGGTAACATTTCCATGAATTAGTTACTTAAAGTGTTATTTCATTATATAAATAAAATTTTTATTCCATCAATTTCGTTTTAAGAATAGTTTTTCTTAAATATGGTGAATTTGATAAATTGATTTTTCAGACACAAATTTTATTTTTTCATAAAGGATGTAAAATTTTTATAATAAAATAATTTATTATGACTAATATTTTTTTAATTAAATGGTGTGATAAAACACTGTTTTATAAATATAAATTAAAAAAATAATTTTTTCATGTCATTGAAAATTTTTAAGTGTGAGAAATTTTACTATGCATTTTCAACTCACTATTTTTTTTAATTAATAAGATTTTTTATATTTTAAAGTTTTTATTATAATAATTATAGAATTATTGTGATAAAATAAATATCTTTTTTGAAATAAAAACCTCGAAATTAGGTTAGGGTGAATTTATGAGAATTTTCTAAAATACTTTATTTTTCTATAAATAGTAAAAATACAGTTTGGGTTTTTAGTATGTTTAATGACTTCATAATTATATCATAATTATGTAATAATTAATTAACCAAAATATAATAACTAAAATATGTTATTTTATTAATATAAATTATTTTAATATATATTTATCAATTTCTGAACCTGTAAATTTACTTTCCAAAGTCTAAAATGGAAACTTTAACATTAAAAATCTCATTTTATGGAAACTTTACTTTTCCACGAAAAAATATGTTATATAAAATTATGTTTAGTTATTTTGGGTTAAAGAATAATAAATATGTCCCAAATTTCCAAAACCATGGGAGAAAATCATGGGCAAGCCCATGGTTTTTCATTTTCCACAACCTAGATTTCCTTGGCCTATATTTGAAAATGATTAAACAAATCCACCACTTTTACTATAAATAACCACCCATTTATCCATTTACTTTGACTCACAATCTAATATCTACAAATATCAGGTATTTTTACCTCACAAGGAGTACCCCCAAGTTTTCCTCTAGCCCCCAATGTCCCAAACCTTTTGTTTTAGGATTAACTCTTCCAGGTAAAGGGATTATCCTTATTTTATCTTTAATTCTAAAACCTCTTTTTTAAAAAGTATTATAATTATTATGATTAATCTATTTTATTACACTTTTATTGATACCCTTAATACCAAATTATTTTTTATGAATGGTATACCCTTTCCCTTTTTCATTTTACCCTTTTCTAAAACTATATTTTTACTTGTTATGCTACTAAAATTACTTCTCAAAGTTTCCCTCTTTCCCTCAAGAAATTATTTTTTATTTTCCTCTTGTGAATACCAATGATTATTTATTCCAATGGTATTCAAATAAATTTAAAAATTATTTATTTTATTCTGGGATTAACTTACATGAAACCCACATTCTTTTTCCATGGGTTGAAAATGACTTAATGATCATGTTTTTAAGCACTTTTGAAAATCCATGATTTAGATATAAAACCCATTTTTTATTCTCCATAGGTTATTTATTAGGTGTTTGATTATGATATATGTGTCTCAAATTAATTATGGTATATGAATTATGAACCTTGGTAGTTCTCCAATGCATTGGGTAAAGAATTTAATCTCCAAATATAATGGGATTTATGATACTATGGTGAATAATCTTTGTAATTTTCATTTATGGCACTTTAGTTACAAACCATGGTGATATGATTTTAAATTTATAATTTATATGTTTTAGACACATTTACATGTTACGATTTATGTTATTTTTATTATATTATTCCTTATTTTCTTTTTCTCATGCCTTAATGACATTCCTAATGTTCTTATTGATATACCTCATGATCACATGTAAATCATTTTCCTTTACTCGACTCCATGCTTGCCCCTTTCCATTGATGTATGTCCCCAGGATATGAGATTTTGTAAGTGTACTTATGATGAAACCATGAGTATGTATTAAAGTTTATTTAGAAGAATGTATTAATTTTTCATGTATTATGTACCTTATTTTCAAGAAACTAAACTTTAAAAGATCCTCTATTTGTATAATGTATTGAAAATTGATGTAGTAAAAAAAGAGATGCCATAGTTGGTATCAAAGGGAGGTTTATTTATTTGTGAAAATTATTATTTTAAAAATTTAGGAAGTACCCTATATAAAATTTTAAATATATGAAAATATCCTGTTATTTTGGTGAAATATTAAGTAAGTGGTATTCGAGAAATGAAATCTCTATCTGAATATGAATAAGTGGATGTGGTTTTGGAACAAATGTTTCTAGGGGTAATTCTTGAATGATTTGAGCTATACTTTAATTTGGAGTAGGTGCATGATAATGGTCCTTGATACATTTTTGTTTTTACACACTTGAGGGATATGTTTTGTTAATTATAAGATATTTATGAACCATTTTGAATGATTTATATAAAATATATTTTTGATTAATAATAAAATATTTAAGAATGATGTTTTAAGACCTAAAACTACTTTAGAATTGTAATATTATTAAAAGAAACATGTTTCTCACTAAGGTTTTATTCTTTTAGATAATGGAAGGAAATAGGACGAACCATGTGTGAGCATAATGTACCATGCACTAACGACCCTCTTATGGATGCCGAAATGGAAAAATTTATGATAATGATGAATCAACTAACTCGAGTTATGAATAATAACTTGAATCAATACACGAGACCAAATAATCCACAGAGGGAATAAATTTACATTGAGTCCATTATGTATTAACTAACACCTTATTTTAGTGGATCTATCGACACATTGATTGCTGAACAATGTATAATCTCTATAAAAAATGTCTTTTCTATACTCTATTGTTCAAAATAAGAGAATGTCACCCTGGATGTATACTGCTTAGAGTGAGAAGCTGATCAGTGGAGGATAATGATTAACATAATGAATATATGAATGGATATTGATTTTATGGAGTGTGAAGAGTTTAGGGGATCATTTTTCAATAAATATTTCCCCCATTTAATGTGAATATAAATGGATAAGGAATTCATAGAGCTGAAGTAGAAGGAAAATGAATCTATGGGAAGCTATGAGATGAACTTTATAAGACTTTCTCATTACACCTATATCTTTTTTCTAGATCCTAATTGAAAGGTTAATTGATTCTTCAGTGGGATAAGTATTAGTCTCCAGCCATAAAAATTACATAATATTGAGTTTAGTTAAGAATTTACTTTCTTTCAGAATGAGTATATTTTCATTTTTATAGTTTTAAATAATTAGTCCATCATTAACACATAACATCCCATAATCATATAAGAGGATACTACCAGATCAATATCCATTTTTTTTAAAATATAAAACTTTTATAATAAAACACAATTTATTTTCTTGTTAAATATATTCTTTACTTATTCCTTTCTCTTATCCATCCTTATAACCTGTGAAAACATTTCAAAAACTTAGGATGAACACAAAAATATCTTTAAATAATATAAGATAAGGAATGAAACTGTTAGTCCCTGAATATTTTAAATTCCGGATTTTTTTTTTCACAAAATCATAGTTTTCACACATAAAAGCATACCTCATGAAATCATAATATCTCTAAAAATAATTCTTCACAATCATAAATAATAAAAGGTAACTTGTGGAATCCATATCATACTTACATTATATATTTCAAAGATATATAGGGAGTAACCTTCACGATTACAATTGGAATACCCGTCATAGTATATTACCTAAATCTCTTAGGAGAAACTCTATCGTTTAACTCTGTCTCATTACCAAATTCTTGGAGAGATATCACAGTATCCCCCACCCTCAGTTTATCACATAACTACCTGTATACATAAGAAATTCCCAAGAACCAAAACATAATCACAACACATAAATCACGTATAAAGGGAAAATAACATTTCCACATTACAATCACAAGATATCATTTCATGATATTGATATAATAAATCCATTATAAAAACCATTTTCTATACCAAAATACATAAAATTTGAATATGGTATTTATTTTACTTTTGAAAAAATTAAATATTATAGAGGAATCCAAATATCAAATAACGGTTACGGCAACAAAGAAGTCATTGTCCCCTTATACATTAAAAAACATTCCTTTTGTCATTTTGTACGGAAAATAAAACACTCTATATAAAAAATCCATTTAATTTTTTTAATTAAATTAAAGATATAAATAAAATATAAGATATTAAAAATTCATTCCACCTGTAATAGTTGAACAACACAATCAAGAAGTAGAAATTTAACTCAATGAATGGAAATTGGGTTAAGAAATTCGTTTACCATGAGTCTGACTTGTATTGTACATTATTTACATTCCTGAATAATAAAATTAGGTTCATTTATACCTTATTTAGATTTTTTTTGAGTTTATTATTAATTTTATTCCACTTATTACCATTTTATAACAATTACATATTTATTTAAGTTCAAGTCATATGTTTTGTCGATATTCGGCACTTGAGTCGAAAATAAACTTGGTATGATGTTAATAATTCATGTGTTCATAAGTCAATTATACCAAAAATATAAAAAATTATATAAATATCTTATATATTCATGAGATAAGTATTTATAATAATCTTTTAAGACAAACTAAAAATTCCATTCATGGAGACAGTAGGTTGTACGTACGCATGAACAATATTTTCATTTTTCATGTCATTTTGAAAGAGTGAAATTAAATGAAATGAATATAAATATGTATATATATAATATAATTAAATTATAATTAATATTTCATTTATATCATATATTTTTAATAAAATAATCCCTAATACATTCCATGTGATGTGGGAATGAATCACATCATTTTTAGGAGGCAGTAGCCCACACATCCCCAATTGAAGTTATCGTATAACAACAATATGGAAATCATGAAGGTTTGTTTAATATAAAATTTATATAATATTAAATTGGTTATAATATAAATATTTAAATATTATTTTACATGAAAAATAGTTTTAAGACCATCAATGAGGATGGTAATGGAAAAGGAACAAAAACATTATTCATAAAGGCGATTAATTGACCTAACTTGAACAATAATTTGGTTTATTTGAATAAGAGGTGGTGAGAAAATAAATGGATATTATATATTACATTATAAACATAAAACTAAATTATTTACATTATTCTGGAGTTATCATGCATTTATGGATGAAGGTGGTGACGAGAAAGTATAAAAAGATAGGAAATTAAGAGAGACACTTTGAGAAAATTACCTCTTGAATATTCCCTCCTTGAAAGACCATTGAGGACCTTGGATTTGTTCTTCTAGTGAGAAAATAAGCACTTGGACGTGGGTAGAGTGATATAGATAGGTCTGGGTAGATATTTGAGGATCTAAAAGTCTTTTCGGTTCAAAATAGGGCGATAGAGAGTGGTATTCTTACTTGAGGAGAGGTGGGTTCAAGCGATTAATTTATTGATTATTTTATATTAAAAGTTAACCATATAGAGGTGGAATTAAATTCCACAAATTTGGATTTTACTTAATGTTTTATATACTGTTTAGGGTTGATCCACACCTCAACCAACCATTAAATGTTGTATTTTTTAGGTATGTTATGATTTTAACTTTTAATTTTAACCATTGTCAAAATTTTACTTTTACTATGGTAAATAATTTTTTTTACCATGGTAACTTTTTTATACCTAAAAATAGAATTTACCTCAAAAAATAATTTAAACCTTATTATTACAAAAATTAAATCCATTTTAACTAATTTAATTCACATAATTGCTAAAATTATATTTAAAATTAATTCCACAGACAAAACTAAAAAACAAGTTTTTAAAGTGATACGTTCAAAAGTTCCAAATGTTTTTATGTATAATATCAATTTGAAATTAATTAAATTTAAAAAATGTATGAAATTATAAAAAAATAATCTAAATATACTTTAAACCCATTAAAAGGATCTTATAACAATTTAAATAAATTAGATGAAGAAGCAGTTTTGGATTAAAATGCTGTATTTTTCACTATTAATTATAATATGAAAGTTATCATAAAAATACCAAAAATTAATAGAAACTAAATTTTAATATACTTATTTTATATAAGGAGTTTATTTTGTCAAATATAACATATAGATGTGTCAAAAAATATATTTAAAATGGGTTCTCCATCAGATGGTGTAAAACTACCTTTATAAAATATTAGAGATTTTATGCCTAAAATTGGATATATTCGTATTTTAGGTCCATAAAATTTATTAGAGGAAATTAAAAACAATTAATAACCATGTGTAAACATAATATAGTTAGTTTTTTTCATTCCCTCCAATTCTATGGCTAGGCGATAACTACAATTTTAAATAATAATATTAACAATGTATTATTTTTTTTGTATAACACAGTCTTGTGTGCAATATAAAATTTTAGAGAAAACCCATTATTTCATTTTAGGTATTATATCATAAATAGAATACCCTTTAAATTAAAATTCATATCTAATTCATATATATTAATAGATTAGAAATTTTATTATTATATAATTACGTAGGATGTTACATCCTCCCCCTTTAAGAAATTACATCCTCACAATTTTATTCACTTATCAAATAAGTGGGGGTATTTATACCTCATATAATTTTTGGATTACCATGTTTCCTCTTCAACCATATTTTTTTCCACAAAACTTAACCTGATGTATCATCTTATTTCGAAACACTTTCTCGCTGTGGTCATGAATCTAGACTGGTTGTTACTCATAAGAAAAATTCTCTTCCAACTGAACTACTTTAGGACTGAAACCATGAGATGAATCCAAAATATAATTTCATAACATTGAAAGACGAAACAAATTGTGTACCTGGGATAAAATAGGAGGTAAATCCACTCAGCAGGTAACTAATCCAACTTTATCTAATATTTCATAGGGTCCAATAGACCGAGGACTCCGTTTTCCCTTCTTACCAAAACCTATCACACTTTTCCATAGAGAAACTTTTATAAAGATATGATCACCTACCTCAAAATAAAGATCCTTGCTCTAGTTATCCACATAATTTATCTTCCTACTATGAACTATCCTCATATTCTTATGAATCAACAGAACTTTCTCAACCACATCTTCTACCAATTTTGGTCCCATCAACTTACTTTCACCTAATTCTTCCCAAAAAGCTAGAGTTTGAAACTGCTTTCCATATAATGCCTCAAATGGTGCCATCTATATACTATAATTAAAATTGTTGTTATAAGAAAACTCTACCAAAGAAATATGTTGATACCAACTTCCCTGGTAATCCATTGAACATGCATGTATCATTTCCTCCAACATATGGATTGTTTGGTATGTATGCCCATCTGATTGAGGATAAAAATATGTACTAAAATATAATTCAGTTCTCTTTGTCTTCTTAAGGACTTTAAAAAATTTTTCATGAACCTGGGATCATGATCAGATACAATGGAGATAATAAATTTCCAAAACCTGACTATACCTTTAATATACAACCAAGAAATTTTATATAGAGATAATGTATCTCAAATAGAGAGAAAATGAGAGTATTTGGTAAATAAATCAATAATAAACCAAATTGAATTATTACCTCAATAAGTCTTTGGTAATTCAACTACGAAATACATGGATATATTTTCACATTTCCAATCTTGAAATGGAAAAGGATGAAGCATCCCCTTTGGAAATTTTTGTCCCTCTTTCAACTACTGATAAGTCAAAAACTTCATAGTAAATTTTGCAACATCTCTTTTTATTCTATCCCACCATTAATAATTTTAAAAGTCACTATAAATCTTAGTAATTCTAGGATGAACTTAAAATGAAGAACTATTAGATTCATATAACAACTCTTTATTCAACTTTGAATCGAAAGGAATATATAATCTCTTCAAAAATCTAAAAAAAATATTTATCAGTGTTAAATTTAGGTAACTTACCCTTATGAACCAATTTTACATTTTTCTGCTACTCACTATCTTCCTTCTACACTTGTTTAATTCTGGTTGATAGAGTTGATTGCACTGAAACCTAAAATAAAATAGAGGAATTTCCTACCCCAATAACTTCCAAGAAAAAATTTATCAAATCTCTAAAAAAATGATCACATTCCAACACAACATGGTAAATGTAATATTATTTTTTGACTCAAAACATCAACCAATTTATTTTCTTTTAATGTACGGAAATTAATCATGTAATCATAATCCTTGATTAATTCTGGCCATCTCCTCTATCTCATGTTTAATTATTTCCGAATGAATATATACTTCAAACTTTTTTGGTCAGTATATATTTCAAATTTTACTACACACAGATGATGCCTCCAAAATTTTAAAGCAAAAAAAAACAACAACTAATTCCAAATCATGTGTATAGTAATTTAACTCTTGAGTTTTTAACTAGCATGATTCATAAGCAATTACCTTATCATTATGCATTAGGAAACAACCAAGTAATCTCAACGAAGCATCACTGTAGATTAAAAATTCATCATTTCTAGAAGGTAATTCCAATAATGGATCATTAGCCAATATTCATTTGAATTTCTGAAAACAATCATCGCATTCTTTTGTCCAGATGAACATAACACCTTCTCGAGTTTACTTAGTTAATGGGATAGATAACCATGAAAAATTTTCAACAATCCTCCTATAATATCCTTCTAAACCAAGAAAACTACAAATATTGATAATATTTTTGGCTCTCATCCATTCTTTAACAAATTTCCATTCAGTAGGATCAATAGTTATCCCATCTTTTGAAAAAATGTGACAAAAAAATTTAAATTTGTTGTAACCAAAACTCACACTTTAGGAATTTCCCATATAGTTTGTTTTCTTTTAAGGTTTGTAAGGAAACCCTTAACTTAATTTCATGAACCTATTTACTTTTAGAATATATCAAAATTTAATTAATAAAAAAAATCCAAAACTTATCTAAGAACTCATGGAACATTATATTCATAAGATCCATGAATACAGTAGGTGAATTTTTTAACCCAAACGACATGAATATAAATTTATAATGGCCATATTTAGTATGAAACATGATATTTAGAATGTATTCTTCATTTAATTTCAACTGATGGTACCCCAACCTCAAGTCAAACTTTGAAAAATATTTTTCTCTATAGAGATGTTCAAACAAATCATCGATACGAGGAAAAGGATACTTGTTTTTAACATTTATTTTATTCAAGGATCTATAATAAATGAAAGGTATCCTTGAACCATATTTTTTTAACAAAAAAGATAGGAGAAACCCATGGTGATGTGCTAGGTCGAATGAAACCTTTATCTAATAACTATTTCAATTGCTTCTTCAACTCTAAAACTTAAACCTGAGCAATTTGGTAAGGGGGATTTGAAATTAAATTAGTATCAAGAACTAAGTTAATAGTAAATTCCACACCCCGATTAGGTATAATACCAGGAAACACATTAGAAAAAACATCTAGATACTCATTTACCACTAGCACATCATTAATCTTAATATTTCCATTATTTTAAACAATATGTGCAAGATAACTATTATTTTCATATTTTAATAATTTCTCAACTTCTTGATATGTTATCAATGGTAAGGGTTTTTTTTCTTATACACAAACTGTTTTTTTAAAAAAGAATCTTATATAGATCTACAGTCAATGTTAGCATGGTAAACAGAAAGTCAATATGTACACATAATAACATTAATCTATACTAAAGGAAAAAAAAGGTTTGCAGGTAAATTATTTCCATATATAAGGATAAGAAGATGCCTATAATTTCTTTTTTCCACAAAATTTCCCCCAGGTGCTTTTACCATAAGTTTTAGATTCATTTATAAAGGTGGAATTTCTAATTCCCCGGAAAATTTATCAAAAACGAAAGATTGTTTAGACCCTTAATCAAAGAACAAATTGGTATAATATGATTAAACAAACAATGTACCTAATAACACTTCATTTGATGGACCAAAATCTATTAAAGTAGTTGCAAATTATTTCACCACACCATTATTCTTATAGTATGGATGCTTCCCTTCATTTAAGTTCTTCATCAGACACTCATTTTCATAATGACCCATATCCTTACACTTAAAACAATTTAAAAATTATAAATCAGATTTTTTATTACCATTACCATTATTTTTTGTCAGTGTAATTATGAGCCTTATGCCCCATTTTACAACATCAAAGGAACTTATCATAATTCAAAATTCATTCTCCATTGTGTTTTTTACCACAACTTTCACAAACTATAAATTTAATTTTCTTACCATCATACTTTTTTGATGAATTATTCCCTTTCACCCACCACCTTGACCTCTTATTGAACGGTGTTTCAAAGAAAACATGATCATCGGAAAAAAACATTTACACCTTCTACGCACATCAAATAACTTTTTTCATAGATTTTACACTCACGAAAAGCCAATGCAATTCCATAATTTGGATTTAATCCTCTGTAAAAATGATTGATTTTTCTATCAAGATCCTAGGTGAAATTTAGAGCATACCTTTCTAGTAGAGTGAAATTTTTTTTGTAGGTATCCACCGAGTCATCCTATTGCCTCGATTCCAAGAATTATTCTTCCATCCAAAGACAAACTACCTGTGGAAGATATTTCTCAAGAAACATATTTTTTAATTCATCCAAATAAAGAGCATAAATTTCCTCACTTTCATTGATATTATAAACCATTGGCCACCACTGATTGGATTCTCCTTCAAAATGGTAAATAATAAGAATAACCTTTTGATTGTCTGAACAAGCCATTACTTCGAAAATATATTCAAGGGATTTAATCCACCGTTCAGCTAGAATGAGGTCAGATGATCCTCTGAATGATGGAGTATTTTTCCTCATGAAATGATAAACTACCGAAGTTTTACTCTATGTTTGATCTGGATGATCTCGTGCATGGATACCACTATTTATCGCCTAAGTCAACCGATCCATCACTACAACAAACTATTTAGTTCCAATTCTTACTATCTTGGGTTACTGATTGGGAAGATTTCTTTCCTCAAGATGTCATCCTAGAATAGTTTTTATGTTTCCTATGTAAAAAAGCATTTTGGAAAGACATATCTTAGATGAAGAAACATGGTAATCATCAAATTCTATATCATTTCAATTTTACCATAAAGTAAAATTAATTTATGGATATTCTCTTAAAAATATGATAACCCTAAAGTTATGTAAACCAACCTCGGATGCCAACTATAAGGCCCCAACCTTTAACCTTACATAATCTTGAGCTTTGTAAAGAATTTACTTGATTTCACATTGATGATATTTTCTGGTTTATATTTTTAGAGAATTATTCCATCATTAACACATAACATCCCATAATCATACAAGAGGACACTTCCAAATCAGTATCCATTGTTTTTTCAAAATATAAAACCTTTAAAATAAAACATGATTTTTTTCTTGATAAAAATCTTCTTGAATTATTCCTCTATATTACCCTTCCTTATACCCTATGAAAAATATTTCAAAGACATAGGAAGAGCACAAAAATATCTATATGGGATATAAAATAAGGAATGAAATCATTAGTCAATGATTATTTTATACTAATTTTTTTTCACAAAATCATACTTTTTCACCCATAAAAACATACATCATAAATTCCTATTTTTTTTGGAAAAACTTATTATCGATAAT
Source organism: Viscum album (assembly GCA_963277665.1). NCBI lineage: Eukaryota > Viridiplantae > Streptophyta > Magnoliopsida > Santalales > Viscaceae > Viscum > Viscum album. Next base: position 989,119,074 of record OY728164.1, on the reverse strand, counting down.
AAATCATAAAGGTAACGTGTGACACCCATATCATACTTACATTGTATCTTTCACAACTACAAAGGGAGTAACCTTTATGGTTACATTTGGAATACCAATCACAGTATATTCCCTAAATCTCATTAGAGAAACCCTATCGTTTAACTCTATCTCATAACCCAATGAATTGGAAAAATATCATGGGATCACCTGACCTTGGTTTATCACGGAACTAACCATATAAATTATCAATTCCCAAGAACAAAAACATAAGCACAACATATAAATCATGCAAAAAGAAAAAATAACATTTCTACATTGAAATCACAAGATATCATTTCAAGATATTGAAATAATCAATCCCTTATCAAAACCATTTTCAATAAAAAAATACATGAAAATAGAATATGGTACTTATTTTCATTTTAAAAACATTAAGGCTTATATATGAAGTCAAATATCAAATAACGGTTACGGCGGAAAAGAAGTCATTGTCGTCGTATACGTTAAATAAATCTTTATTTCATTCTTTTTTTAGGAAAATCCAAACACTACATATAAAAAATATTCCTTTAAAAAATTGAATTAAATTAAGGATATAAGTATAATATAAGATATTAAAAATTCATTTCACACATAAGAGTTGAACGACATAATCCAGAAGTATAAATTTAACCCAAATAATGGAAATTGGGTTAAGAAATTCCCTTACCTCAAGTCTGACTTGTCTTGTACATTATTTATATTCCTAAATAATAATATTAGATTAATTTTTAATTTATTGAGAAACTTATTCATGTTTATTATTTATTTTATATCACTTACTTCCATTTCATAACAATTGTATATTTATTTAAGTTCATGTCATATGTTTTGTCGATATTCAGTACTTTAGTCGAAAATGAACTTGGTGTGATGTCAATAGTCCATGTGGTCATAGGTAAATTATCTCCAGAATATAAAACATTATATAAATATCTTATATATTCCTTATATAAGTATTTATAATAATCTTTTAAGACAAACTAGAAACACCATTCATAGATACGGTAGGCCGTACATACCCATGAACACTATTTTCATTTTTCCTATCATATTAAAATAGTGAAATTAAATAAAATGTATATAAATGTGTATACATATATAATATAATAACAGAAATATTAATATTTCATTTATATCATAAATTTTTACTAAAAAACTTCTTAATACATTCCATGTGATATATGAATGAATCACATCATTTTTAGGAGACGGTAGTCCACATGTCCCCAGACGAAGTTATCAAATAACAAAAATATTTAAATCATGAATGTATATTTACTATAAAATTTAAATAATACTAAATATGTTATAATATACATATTTAAATATTATTTAACCAGAAAAATAGTTCTAATACCATCCATAAAGGCGGTAATGGAAAAGGTATAAAAACATTATTCATAGAGGCGATTAACTGGCATAACATAGACAATAATTTATTTTATTTGAATAAGAGGAAGTGAGAAAAGAAGTGGATATGATATATTATATTATAAAAATAAAATTATAGAATTTAAATGATTCTATAGTTGTCAGGAATTGATGGATGAAGGAGGTTAGGAGAAAGTAGAAAAAGAAAATAAATTAAGAGAGATACTTTGAGAAAATTACCTCTTGAATATACCCTACTTGAAAGACCATCGAGGACCATGGATTTGTTCTTTTGATGATACCATAATCACATTTACATGTTGAGAGTGATTAGGAGAGGTTTTATCAGATATTTGAGTATCTAAAAGGCTTTTCTGGTCGAAATAGGGTGGTGGAGAGGTGGTATTTATACTTGAGGAGAGGTGGGTTCAAGTGATTAATTTTTTGATAATTTTATATTAAAAGGTAACCATATAGTGGTGAAATTAAATTCCATTAATTGGATTGTAATTAATATTTTATAGGGTTTTAGGGTCAATAAAAACCTCCAACAACCATTAAATATTGTAGTTTCTAGGTACATTAAGCTTTAAAATTTTAATTTTAACCCTTGTCAAAATTTTAATTTTACTATAGTAAATAATTTTTTCCCATGATAAATTTTTATACCTAAAAATAAAATCAAAATTAAAAACACATGTGTAACTTTTTATTAAAAAGATGGAATACATTTGGCCTAATTCAATTCACATAATTGGGAAAATTAGTTTAAAAATAATTCCATAGACCAAACTAAAAAGTTGGTTTTTAAAGAGAAATGTTCGAAAGTTTGAAATGTTTTTATTTCTAATTTCAAGTTGAAATTAATTAAAATGACAAAAATTGGTTTAAATTATAAAATCATAATATAAATATACTTAAAAATATATTAAAAGGGTCTTCTAATAATTTAAATAAATTAGAAGAAAAATCATTTTTGAATTAAAATGCAGTATTTTTTATTGTTCATTGAAATATAAAAGTTATCTGAAAAATACAGAAAATTTATCCAAAATAAATTTTGATATCTCTATTTCAAATAAGAAGTTTAATTTTTCAAATATAACATATAAAGGTGTCAAAAATATATTTAAAATGGGTTCTTCATCCAAAGGCGGTGAACCTACCTTTTAAAAATATTAGATCTTTTATACCTAAAATTGGATTTATTCATATTTTTAGTCCATAAAATTTATTGGAAGAAAGTAAAAACAATTAACAAACATGTGTAAAAATTATATAGTTAGTTCTATTCATTCCTGGCAATACAATGACTAGGTGATAACTACCACTTAAAATAATAATATTAATAATGTATTATTTTTTGGTATAACTCAATATTGTATGCAACATAATATTTCAGAGAAACACATTATTGCGTGTCGGGTATGCTATCAGAAATAGTGTATCCATTAAATTAAAATTAATATCTAATTTATAAATATTAATAGATAAGAAAATTTATTATTCTATAATTTCATAGGATATTACACTAAGACCCCATCTACAAAGAAATCTAGCCGATTGAGACTATGACAAAAATGGGGAGAAGTGCAGAGTGATATGATGGTTGAACTGGAGTTCGGAGAGATGAAGTGGTCATATAAATTGAATGAAAAGAATATATTTTTGGATATAAACTTAGGGAAGAAATTTGATTATGTAAGAGGAGGAAATATAGTGCAACTTCCTATATGCAACAAATGTGGGAAGAATCATTCTAGAAACTGCTTGCTTGAGAGTGGAAAAAGTTACAAGTGTGGAAGAGATAGCCATATAACTCAGAGTTTTCATGGGGAGGTGAAGACTCAACTTATCAACACTTAAAAAAAAGTGAATATGGTTTAGGCCCAGACTGAAGTCTAATTTTTCAAGTTTAGATAGCTTGGGAACTTTTTTAATTACTATCCAAATCCGAAGATAATGGGTGGAAATCACCATGAACCTCATAATAGTAAAATAGATAAAGGTCATAAATTTTCTATCATGATAGATGAAGTAGAAGATCCAAATTATGTGGTGGAAGGTACTCTCATTGTTCTCTCAAAGATACCAATTACTTTGTTTGATTCTGGTTTAATGTATTCCTTTATTTCCTCCATGTTCATAAAGAATATAGAATCAATACTTGAACTGATACAAATAAAGTTGTAAATCAAGACTCTTGGAGGGATTATCCAAAAATAAATTATGTATAGAATCTTTAGTATTGATTTTGGTGAGTACAATATCATCACAAATATAGTAGTCACTTCGATGGTGGAATTCGACATTATTCTAAGGATGGTCTGGATCTCAAATTATAATGCTAAGATCAACTACAGAAGTAAAACAATCTCCGAAGTGTTGAATGAAAAACCTATAGTTATTTTAAAAGGATATATATCAAAACCTGGTATTTTTCTCAAATCACCTTCCATAGCCTTCTTTATGGAGATGACCGGTAAAGAGGAAGAAGGAAATGAAAGTATAATAATAGAAAATGTTCACATCATTCTGGATTACACTGACGTATTTCTTGAATAGTTACCTAGACCACCCCTAGAAATAGAGGTAGAGTTATCCATTAAACTCATACCTAGATCCAAGCCGATATCACAGACCCCATATTGCTTGAAAAATGTAGATATGTAGAATTAAAGAAACAACTTCAAGATCTTTTGGATAAGTGGTTTATCTGACTAAGTGTGTCTCATGGGAGAGCACCTATTCTCTTTGTGAAGGAGAAGGATAGATCAATGTGGATATGCATTGATTATAGAAAATATAACGTGATCACAGTGAAGAACAAGTTCCCTCTCCCAAGGATTGATGATTTATTTGACTAGCTTAATGGTGCTCAATTCTTCTCCAAGATTGATCATTGATCTTATTATCATTAACTGAGGGTGAAGAAACAAGATATTCCAAAGACCAAATTTTGATAAATATACAAGAATTATGATTTTGTTGTTATTACCTTCGGCTTGACTAATGCTCCTGCTACATTTAAGGACTACGTTGATAAATTTTTTGTAGTATTTATTATTGATATTATAATATATTACAAAATTTTTGAGGAGATTGAGGATCATATAAGGGTTATATTGAAAACTCCGAGGAATGAGAATCTATTTGGAAAATTATGAAAATTTGAATTTTGGTTAAAACAAGTTGCTTTATTGAGGCACATTATAACCAATGAAGGAATCTCAGTTAATCCTACCAAGATAAATGTTTTGGAAGAGTGGCCTCATCCTACAAAAATAATTGAGATTCATAGTTTCCTTGGTTTAGAAGGATATTATAGAAGGTTTGTGAATTATTTTAAGTAATTTATAATCCAGTAACCAAGTTATGTCCAAAGGGGGCTACGTTCATCTAGAAAAAGGAGTGTGAAGAAAGTTTACAAGAGCTAAAAAATAAATAGGTTACCACACCTTTGTTAACTCTTCCGCTTATCAGAGAAGGATTCATTATTTTTAGAGATGCATCTCTGAAAGGGATTGGGTGAATCCTCATAAAACATGACATGGTGATTGCTTATGCATATTGGTAGTTAAACCCTCAAGAGAAGAATTGTTAAACGCATGTAATGAAGTTAGTTACAGTTATGTTTTCTATGAAAATATGGAGGCACTATATTTATGAGGATAAATGTGATATATATACAGACCACCAAAGTTTGAAGTATATTTTAACACAAAAGGAATTGAACATGAGACAAAGGAGATGGTTGGAACTTCTTAAAGACTATGTTTGTTAAATTCCTTATCACCCTAGAAGAGAAAACAAAGTAACTAATGAATTAAGTAGGAAAGATGCTATTGTTTTATAAATAATGAGGATTCAAGGAGATCCTTTGATCAAATAACTAGTAAAATTGGGAATGGGATTTTTAAGGGAAGGGAAATCATCAACCCTAATACAAATAATTTCTCAACCATTGTTACTATAGAAGATAAATAAATCTCGAAGAGAAGATCCCTTGTTATAAAAAAAGATAGAGGATGTGAAGAATGGAATGTTTCCGGAGTTAAATATTGATTAAGAAGGTGTATTGAATTTTTTTACAAGGCTATGAGTTCTATCTATTCTGGAGATAGAGAAATAACTAATGGAAGAAGGTCATAGCTCTACATTATCTATACATCTTGGTAGAACATAATTGTATAGGGAGATTCATGGTCATTATTGGTGGGATAACATGAAAATGGATATTTCTTACTACATGGGAAGGTGTTTGGTATGTCAGTAGGTGAAGGTAGAGAGACAAATTCTTAGAGGGGTGTTATAAACACTACCCATACCAACATGGAAGTGGGTAAATATCATCATGTTCATTGTCACTTGTTTCGTAAGAACATCCAATTGAAAAAATGCCATATGGTTTATAGTGGATTGAATCCCCAAGACTTCCCATTTCATCAATATTCAGGAAGATTTTTCTCTTGACTAAAGTATAAAGATTTACATAAAGGAAGTGATGAGGTTTCATGGAGTGAAAATTTCTATCATTTATTATTGTTATCCAAGGTTCACATATAAATTATGGATAAGACTTCAACATTATCTCAATACAAAATTGAATTTAAGTATGTCATATCACCCCCAAACTGATGGAGGATCTGAATGAATTATTCTTACACTCGAGGACATTCTGAAAATAAGTTTTATATAATTTAATGGTGGTTGGGATTAACACCTTCCATTAGTTGAGTTCTCATATAGCAACATCTTCCACTCGAGAATTTAAATGACATCCTATGAAGTTCTATATTGGAAGAAATTTATAAATCCTACATGATAGGATGAATTTGGTGAGATAAATATTCTTGGGCTTGATCATATGAAATAGATGATAGAAAATGTTCACACTATCCAGCAACACTTAAAGGATGCTCAGAGTCGGTAGAATATCTATGCTGAAAACCATCGAAGGGACTTGGAGTTTGATGTTAGAGACAATATTTTACTTCCAATATCACCATGGAAGATATTTATTCATTTTAGAGAGAAGAGTAATTTTATACTTAGGTACATTGACCCCTATGAAATCCTTGATCACATAGGAGCTGTGGTCTGTCAGATTTCACTTCTACCAAATCTAGATTAAGTTCATGATGCATTCCATGTATCTCAGTTGAGGTAGTACATACCTAATTCCTCACATGTACTAAATACAGAGGTGGTACAACTAGAACATGACCTCTCTTATGAGGATCATGATATAGAGATCTTTGATAATAGAGACAATGTTCTATGCTACAATACAACCCTCTTATTGAAAGTATTGTGAGGAACCATAAATATGAAGAATTGATGTGGGAGGTAGAAGAAATTTTGAGATATAAGTACCAACAACTTTTCTCAACTAATTGAATGAGTTGAAATTTTTTGGGATGAAAATTTTTAAGGGTGGTAGTATGTAATAACCTATACTTTTTAAGATGATATTTTATTTCTTAAAAACATGTGTTATTTTATTTTTGCACCATAAAACCATATCTCTTTAATGATAACGTGATATTTATTGAATATAAAGGAAAATGTGACCATTAATATTTGAACATTATATGATCATTGGTCAGTATAACCATTGGAAACAATACTCATTGAAATAATTTTAATTTTATAATTAGTTTTTATATGTAAACATGACAAAAGATAATTAATGCAGAAAAGAGAAGTGATTGCCTCAAACAGTAAAGTCATGTCGTTTGAAGCTCATTTTTCATAACTTGGGAGGGTGGTAACATAACTGGGGTTCTACCTTGACCAAGACCAAGCCAATATTTAATAAGTGATGCTTTAATGAAATCATTTATGGGATAAGTTCAGGATAGTGAAAATTACCACTCGGGCGATGTTAGTTGATCCACCCCATGAATCTATTACTATCACACACCTTTACCTTAGGTAATATGTGGGTGTTATGAAGGATTATGTTTCCTAGAATTAGTTATTTAAATTTTAATTCCATTTTATAAATAAAATTTTTATTCCATCAATTTATTTTTAAGAATAGTTTTTCTTAAATAAAACGAATTTGATAAATTGATTTTTCAGACACAAATTGTATTTTTCCATAAATGATGTAAATTTTTTATAATAAATTAAGGTATTATTAATATTATTTATTTTAATTAAATATTATTAAATAAAACTCTTATTTGAATATAAATGATAAAATAATTTTATTATGTCATTGAAAATTTTTAAGTGTCATAAATTTTACTATGCATTTTCAGCCAGCCATTTTTTGATAAATAAATATTTTTATATTTAAAATTTAATATTATAATTCTTAAATAATTTTTATGATAAAATAAAAATTAGTTTTGAAATTATCAGGTTGAAATTAGGTTAGAGAAAATTTATGAGAATTTTCTAAAATACTTTATTTTTCCATGAATAGTAAAAAGACAGTTTGGGTATTTTGGTATGTTTAATGAATTAATAATTATGTCATAATGATGTAATAATTAATCAGTCACAATACAAGACCAAAAATTTGTTATTTTATTAATATCAAGTATTTTAATATATTTTAATAAATTTCTAAACCTATATGTTACTTTCTAAAGTCTAAAATGGAAACTTTAACAATAAAAATATTATTTTGTGTAATTTTTTTTATATACCAAAAGAAGTTATATAAAATTATTTTCAGTTATTTTAGGTTAAAATAACATAAAATATGTCCTAAATTTCCAAAACCATGGGAAAATCCATCTTCTACAAATCTATATTATTTTTACCTCTCAATGAGTTCCCTTAAGGTTTCCTAAAGCCCCCAAGGTCCCAATACTCAAGTTTTCGGAGTAACTCTTCATGGTAAGGAAATTATCCTTCTTTTCAATTAAATTCAAGAACATATTTTGTATATGTCATATAATTGTTATGATTACTCTCTTTTATTACCCTTTTATTCATACTCTTACTACAAATTTTTTTTATGAATGGGATTCCCTTTTCTCCTGTCATGTTACCCTTTTCTAAAACCAAATTTTATACCCGTTATGCTATCGAATTTACTTCGCAAAATTTCCCTCTTGTCCTCAAAAATTATATTTTATTTTCTTATTGTGAATAGCCAAGACTTTTTATTTTCCAATTACATTCAATTAAATGTAATTTTTTTTTCTGATACTAATATACATTAAACTCTCATTTCTTTTCTGTGGGTTGAAAATGACATAATGATCATGTTTTTAAGAACTTTTAAAAATACATGATTTTGATATGAATTTTTTTTTACACTCCATAGGTTATTTATGGTTTTTTATTGTAATCTATGTGGATAGCATTAATTGATACATATAAATGGTTTTCCCCCATTGTAGTCTAATGCATTGGGTAAATAATTTAATCTCTAGAGATGACATGTTTTATGATACCTTAGTGAATAACCTTGGTAATTTTCATTTATGACACCTCGGTGAAAAATCATGGGGATATTCTTATTAATGTCTCATTTAAATGTTGTATCCACCTTTCTATGTTACGATTCATGTTATTTTTTTAATTTATGATTTATTTTCCTTTTCTCATACCTTAATTACATTCCTCATGTTCTTATTGATATTTCTCATGATCACAAGTAATTTTTTCCCTTACTGGGTATCATGTTCACCCCTTTCCTTTGATTTATTTCCTTAAGATATGAGATGTAGTAAACTTACTTAGGATGAACCCATTAGGATGTCTTCAAGTGGATTTAGAATAATTTATTAATTTTTTCAGTTATTAAATACCTTATTTCCAGGAAACCAAACTTTAAAAGACCCTGTATTTGTATAAAGTAATGAAAAGTTATGTATTAAAAAAGCTGGATATCATAGTCTTAAAGTGTGTTTATCATGACATGATACCTTAGGTGACTGATTGATATAGAACCCCTAATTTTTGGCTTATTTATTATTTATATAACTGTTAATCAATTGTGTCTTAAATTGAAAGTGGTATATGAAAGGTAAATGGTAATTCGTAAATTAACCATTGAGATATATGATGTGATATTGTGATATCCATGTTGTATGATAAGACATGTGTTCCACGATGAAATTATTTCATATCATGATTCACCTTGGAACATTCACTCTTATATGTCGTAATAATGATATTGAACGGTATCCCCCCAGTCCCATGCTGTAATGATTATATAAAGAAAGCTTATCCATGTCCCATGTTGTAATGCTTATAGGGCTTTAACCAGGATGTGGTAATGATTATAGATTCTTGACCTAGATTATTTTGATTTTACCATGGTTATATGTTGGTGGTTGGCATGGTTATAAGACATGCTCTGAGATATTTTAGCATGGTTCTGAAGAAGGTTATTTTACCATGGTTATATGGTTGTAGTTGGAATGGTCATAATAAATGATCAAATGTATTTTGGAATAGAGTTGAAAAGTTGGTTGTTGTATTTTATTAATTTTTGAATTAATTATTACACTTTATTATCACTTTATTTCATACACTTCTTATCATATTGGTTTGTTTAGACACATTGATATTGAACTACTAAGTTATACTCACTCCCTAGTCGAGTCGCCATTTGGTACCAAAGTAGATTACATGGATGCTCATTTGAATAGGGGAAAATGACCTTGTTTTTAATTGTTTTCTTGTTGGATGGTATGGAGTTTAGACATGGTAATTACATGGGGTTCGGGTTTGGGGAATTTTGAGTCATTATTGAGACTACTAGTATTTCCCTTGTATTGTTTCTAAGATGAAATTTAGTTACATTTCAGCATGTCATTACATTATTCCTTTATTATTTATCTAATTATTTAGTTGTATCTTATTATTTTCTTCTGTTATGTCTATACTTTTATTTATGTATTTTATATGATTTATTTCAACATTTATGACACTTCATACTAGAGGTTATAGTCTCTTCACTGTATATTTCACACCCCCAATGCTAGTTGGAAGCCTCTAGATTATTGGGAGGCACACTTGAGGTCTCATAACCAAAACTTTTTGGCCATGTGAGAGATTTTCAGATTGGGAGACGTTACAAAGTGGTATAAAAGGAGGAAGTTTTATTTTATTCTACATTAATATTTGGGGAAGGTGGAAAGGAGACTAGTATGTGTCAGTAATTGGTAATGAGCATGTGTGTGGGAGTAACTAACCCATATATGGTGGAAAATCTAAGTGTCCAGGGATGGGATTGCTATTTGTGTTGTCTACTAGATACCAATGATGTTACTTTACCTTAAGTGATTCACATGTTGTGCAAGGTTATTATTTTATTATGTTGTTGTTTCTTGAGATTTGTACTGGGGGCATGGTCTGGCATGAGATGAGAATACATGCATCATAATAGTCACATAGTGATATATATCGACATGCATTATTCATGATAGAGATATATCTATTTTTCATGTGATATATATTTTCCTATTGAATTATGATATGAGATATCTGTTTCACTAGATAACTGAAATGAATTGATGTGTCTTGCTAAAACACTTGTAGTCCATGCTTAGAGGGAGAGAGACCAAGGGTTATTGTTTCTCTATTTTAGTCCCCTGATGAGCTTGACTTTATTTCTAGCCCGTTCTCTAAGGCGTGAATCTTTATTATAGATAAAAATACTCCTCATTGTATTTGACTTGTGCATCATGAGAGTGGAAATTAGCATACTCCTAACATAGCTGAAGTAGATATTCCTATAGTTCCTGAGAAGCATATGGATGTTCATCTTAGTAACAGCTTCCTGAAGGTCATACGATCCATGGAAATGGAGAATGTTCATACCATTACTTCAATGTATGAGATAATAATAGAGTTTTAACTGCATCATCCACCAATGTTTATAGGGTAAAGGGAACCCAAGGCAGCTGGGTTCTTTATTAGGTTCGCCCAAACAATATTCAAGCATCTTGAGACACCCTTGGATAGGAGGGTGAATCTTTCTACATATAAACTTCATGTAAAAACCAAGCATTTGGTAGAATATTCTAGGGGATGTTGGGTAGTTAGATGAGCTATCATGGAAGGACCTCAATATGAAGTTCTTTAACCATTTATATTCTAAGACGTAGAGGGATAATAAAGATTGTGAGTTCATACATAAGATGTATGAGGACATGTCAGTTCTAGACTATGCTGGATGTTTCATGGACCTACAATGATTTGTGCCATAATTAGTAGCTAATGAGATATCTTGGGTGAGAAAGTTTTATGAGGATCTTTGATATGACACTAGGTTACAGGTAAACATCTTCCCTTTGAGCATCTTTAAGGATGTGATGAACCAGAAACTCATCACAGAATAAAATCTGAGAGAGGCCCCAAGTAGCGGCCAAGCTATTTCAGCTGAGTAATATAGGAGCTCTTCTTCGAGTGTTAAGAAGTGTCACTATAGAAGTCTATTCCATGTTAGTAGTGGTAAGAGTAGTCAAGGCAGTGTATTATCATCTCAACACTATGTTCCATTCTAGTTATATTAGAGTGGAATGTTTGTTCACAAGTGCCCGCAATGTCCTTACCCTACAGTCGAGTGTTGTATCTGTGGTAGATTGGGTAATATTCAAATGTTCTGTGGGAAATTCCACATTAGACCAGTGGTAGGAGATCAGAACCGGGCCCTAATTTGGTAAATGGACCATCTACCCCTTAGTAGGCTAGTAGTTGGAGTCCCAATGTCCATTTAGGATGAGACAGGGGACGTGGTACCCCAGTGCATGAGCAGTAGTACCAGACAAGAGAAATAGCTCAGGTTAGTCATATTTAAGCCTAGGGAATAAGGAAAATTCATCTCCACATTATTAATACTTCTCTATCTATCACGGATTTAGGACCTTCTTCCGCCAGAGGTGTGATTCTTTTATTATATACATCATCTTTTGTTTTGTTTGATATAGGAGCATCACATTCTTTTCTATATTCTCTTTTTGAAAATGGTTTGGTATTGGATTTTGAAATATTTGATAGTGTTTTTACTATCAACACACCTTTGGGAGTGTGGTTAGATAATAATAAGCATTGCATTAAATATTCTCTAGATATTGGTGGTTAATAGTTTTTTGGGAACTGTTCATACTAGAAATAAAATGCATCGACTTGATTTTTGGTGTGGATTAGTTAGTTCTATACCAATATAATATAGATTATTATAGGTGTATGGTTACCTTTTTATATCTAGTTTGAGGAATATATTTTCACCAAGGTGAGTGGGATCTTCAGGCAGGTCATGCAAGACCTATTCAATGCAGATCAGATTGTCACAAAACTCAGATACCCAATCTTCATCAAGATAATGTTGGAATGAAACATGATTCTTTTCCTCTAGTGGTAGAACTTTTTCAGGATGGTTTTCCTAATGATTTCAATGGCTTATTAAATGAGTGATATATCGATTTGGTGCCGAGAGTAGAGAAAATTTCTATATCACCTTATAGAATGAAATTAGTAAAGCATCGAGAGTTGAAAGTTTAGTTAGAAGATCTAGAATCTAAAGGCTTAATACAAATAAGTATATCTCCAGGGGGTTCCCTAGTTCTCTTCACTAAGAAGGATGATGTATCTTTACACTTATGTGTGGATTATCAGATGTTGGACTGATGATGGTTAAGAACCAGTATCCTATTCCACACATTGATGAAAATTTTGATTAGTTTAGAGGTTCTAAGATGTTATCTAAGATTTATTTGAGACTAGGTTACCAACAATTAAGGGTAATACCATTGGAAATAACTCATAATACTTTTAGGAGAAGGTATGGATTTTATGAATTCGTAGTGAAGACGTTTGGGTTCACTAACACACCAACGGTATTCATGGACTTAATTAATAAGATCTTTTATATTTTTCTAGACCAGTTTATGGTGGTTTTTGTTGACAATATCTTAGTGTACTCTCTGTTATTAGAAGATGATACCAAAAATTTTGACATAATCTTGAGTATATTGATTGAACATCATCTTTATTCCAAGCTAACCAAATGTATTTTTTGGATTAAAAAAGTTCATTTCTTAGGCCATGTCATCTCATAGGCAGGAGTGTCAGTGGGACTAGAGAAATTCATAGTCATGGTATCTGGGGAAAATCTGATGAACATATTATAAATTCAGATATTTATGGGTTTAACAAGTTATTATAGGAACTTTATCTAGGAAGAACCAATGTTTGGTATGACAAAGAAAGAAGTGAAGTTTTTTTGGTCTGATGATTGCGAAAGAGATTATAAAAATGGAAAGGCAGGATGACCTCAGAACCTAACCTCAATTAATCTATGTTGGGTAAATCATATATCGTGTACTGTGATGCATCCATAGTGGGACTCATAACTGTTCTAATAGAGGAGGATTGATTGGTTTCTTATGGATCCAGACAGATCAAACCGTGTGAGAGGAATTACAATAATCATGATCTAGAGTTAGCAGTAGTGGTACATTCTATGATATGTTGGAGACACTATCTCATGGGTGATAGAATGGAAGTATATATGAATCACAAGAGCTTCAGGTACATATTTTCTAAGCGATACTTGAACCTTCGGTAGAGGTGGTGGGTTGATTATTTGTAGTCTTTTGTCTTTCAACTAGATTATACACCAGGAAAGGGAAACATCATTGCCAATTCTTTGAGCTAAAAGACACAGAAACAGGTAGTACAAGAGTCTTGTGATGAGTGGAGGATAATGTATATTTTTTCTTAAATGTATATAGATTTTCAAGAGTCTTTGGGATGGGTATCTCTAACTTTGACATTATACTTGTGCTTTTGGACTGGATTAAGACTGAGTAGTTTTCTAATCTAGAGGGATTAGTTTTGAGAGAAAAATTGTATTGTAGGGACAGACCATCAGAATGGTCTCTCCATAGTGGAAATTATCTTATTTTCCATGGATGAGTATGGGTTCTTACAGGCTTACATGAGGAGATGATGAGGGAGTTTCATGCTTTTAGATGGTCCATGCATCTTGGTCTAAAAAATATGTATCATGATCTCCATAGATAGTACCGGTAGTTAGAAATGAAGGATGAGGTTACATGATTCATGGCAAGATTCTGCACTTGTCAGCAGGTGAAAACTTAGCCTCAGATATTAGTAGGGATTTTACAGCCTTTTCCTATTCCTAAGTGAAAATGGGATAATTTCACAATGGTTTTTGTGGCAGTATTACCTAGGAGAACCCATAAGAGTGACATTTTATGGGTTTTTGTGGATCGACTAACTAATGTAGACCTCTTCTTTCCTATGTGGGAAACCATCAAAATCGATGATATGTGCAATCTTTACATGCATGTAGTGGTTTGGTTGCATGATGTTATGAGGAGCATAATTTTAGATTGAGATCCTCATTTCACATCACGTCTCTAGTAGGGTCTTAATAAGGATATAGGATTGTGGGTTCTTTTGAGCACAACCTATCATCCACAAACTGATGATCAATTTTAGTAAACTATTTATGTTCTGGAGGATATGTTATGATAATGTGTTTTGGATTTTGGTGGTTCATGGGAGAAACACATATAACTCATGGAGTTTATATATAATAATATCTTCTAGGAATCAATAAAAATGACACACTTTGATGATTTTATGATAGGTCATGTCTTTATCCTCTTTATTGGCTAGATGAAGGTGAGTCAGTGCTTATTGGGCCTAGTCTCGTGCAGTAGACAACTGAGAAAATTCAGTTAATCAGACAACAGTTGGTTACCACACAAAGAAGAAAGAAATTGTATGTTGATCATCAGAGATGAACTTTGGAATTTGAGGTAGGTCATATTGATTTCATTCATATGTATACTAGATTAGAGAAACACCATATCAGACACTTGGAAAGTTAGAACCTTGGTTTGTCGAACCTTTTGGGATAGTGGAAAGGGTTGGTCCAGTGATGTACCATTTATACCTTCTACATCTCTATAGTTCCATGTATGATGTAGCAATGGATATATCATTTAGACACTTCCCATGTGATAGACATAACAGATACAAAGCTTTGTGATGATGCATTCTTTGAGGAGCATATGATATGGGTTATGGATCATAGTGAGAAATATCCTATGGGCAGGACTATATCGTGGATTCGAGTATAGTGATAGTATGGGTGAGTTTATAAGGAGACTAGTTAGAGGGAGTCTGATATGCAAACACATTGGAGGGACCTGTTCATAGAGACCTCATAATGATTATTAGAGATTCTTGGGGATGATATGTTATATGATGTGGAGGTTGTAAGATCCCTTCATTTTCCAGGTATGTCTCTCTTTGAGTTTTTTTTGAGACTTGATGGCAGAGTCTTATTCAGAGATGGAGAGCCTTTATTGGAGAGAATTACCTAATGTTCAAGGATGTTGTTTGTTTGAATCAGTGGGGTCCTTGTATAAAATGGTTAATTGTAATTGTAGGTTCTTGATATGTTGAGAAGATTTAAAGGGGGTTTAGATTGTTTAAAGGGGAAGTGGGATGAAAAACAATCTACAGAACATTTACACCCTTGTAAAGGGATTTCACATTGTCTAATGTTTGAGTTTTTTAATAAAATAAATCCTAGGTGGTGTATTTTTTCAATTTATCCCTTTAAAAATATTTACATGATGTGAAACTACATTATATGTAATGTAATTCCCCAACCTAAAATTTTATAGTATACTGTGCAGCTGAATTTCACTCTATCCCCCTATAGCCTTGTCCTCTCGACCCTAGGGAATCCACTAGGAGAATTAAGAGTGAAAAACCTCCTAATGAATGTCTTTATAATGACTTTGATCCATATTAAGTGGTTTTCATCATATTTTTTCCTTATCTCTCTTATTCTCCAACTATTGCAGCAAAATCCTTTGACTGTTTTCATTGTTGTCTTTAATCTTGATAATTTTTTTATAGGAACATTAAAAAAAATGAACAAATTAGTGGGGGGGTTATTTTTTAGTTTATAAGGGGTTATAACCCTGTCTAAACACATTTGCGGTGATTACAAAGAACTTCCACTAATGTGCCAACCTACTGTTGTTAAAGGTGGTTTTGAAGAACCTATGGTAAAGTGATGAGAAAATTAGCAGCGATGAGATTAATGGGGGCTGAAACCCCGTCTAATTTCAGCAGAGAATCTAAAATTAGAGGGGGGGGGGTTAAAACCCCCTCCACTCTATTTATCAGAATAACGATAGTTGTAAACCACAACTATTTGAATAAAAAAGTTACATAGTCGAGGCAGTTTCTTAAACTGCCTCTATTTAAGGTTAAATTAGAGGGGGGGGGGGTTTAACCACCTATAATAGAGGACATATTTAGAGGTGGATGTGAAAACAACCTCTAATTAGTTATTATCTTTTTTTTTAAAAACTTATACCACCCCCACCCCTATACTATTCTCAACAAACACCCCTACCCCTCATGTGTCGTTTCGGTTCAGTCCCACTCCCACCCAATGACAAACTCTCCTGTGCAGTTTTGGTCCATGACAGCCCCCTTTGTAGTTCTGGTCCAGTCCCACTCCCGCCCCCAGATGCCCCCTCTCATTTCGGTATGGTCGAGTCCTGCCATGAAACCCTTCCACATCCCACCATCCCACTATCCCTCCCCTCAAGCATGCAGTTCTGGTCCAGTCCCCACCCCTTTGTAAAATTTAAGCTTACTGGGATTTGAACAACTGAATAGAAGTATAGAGCACACACCCCTTTACAACTATGGAAAACCAATTTCATTTTATTAAATAGATATAAATATTTAAATAGATATAAATATTTATATATGATATATTATTTAAATAGATATAAATATTTATGAAGGTGATTCAAATATATATTATTTGAATAAATATTTAAATAGATATAAATATTTATATAAGATATATTTGTGTATAATATATATATTTATATATATATATATTGTATTTGTGTATAATATATAATTTATTTGTTTCTATATGATATATATATATATATATAATATTAGATACAAAAATATTAGATTATATATAATATATTTGTGTATTATATATATATATATTACATTAGTGTGAATAGAATATATATATATATATATAAATATTTTTTTTACATATATGAATATATATTTATACATATATTTGTAAATACATTTATATTAGAGTGTGTGTGTATTTATGTATTTATATAATATTTATAGATATAATATAATTATAATATATATATTTATAAATTCGTTTTTATATATTTTTATATTTTATGTGTGTCTGTGACAATAATATTATTAATTATTATTATTATTATTTTTATAACACTTATTTTTTAAACTATAAAAATTATAAATTGGTCTTACAAATACTATACATTTATATATTTTATGATTTATATTATACATATATTATATTAAATACATTTATATTATATATTTATATATGTGATTATATACATTTATATTATATCATATATATATACACACAAAATTAAATACATTCATATAATTAGAAATATATAATATTATTTAATGATATATAAGTGTATATATATTTACTAAATTAATTTATAATTAATATAGTACTATAATACATATAAAATAATTATATAATACATATAAATTTAGATATAATTAAATATATATAATCCAATAAATATAATATAAATATAATATATATATGTATATTTATATTTTATTTTGTCTTTATTATATGTATTTGTATACATAATATAATATAAATTTATTTATACAAAAATAGAAAATAAAAATGTATTTAATATAAAATATGTATAATATAAATAATTATATAAATGTATAGTATTTATAAAACCATATATAAATTTTATAAATTTGAATAAATATATTTATAATTGCATTTATATTTTATATTCTAATATTTATATATGTATACATTTTTTTATATGTATAAATTTTTATTTAAAGAAGTTATATAATTTCCTTATAAATATATATATTGATTATGTATTTAAATACATTTATATATTCTTTTTATGTAATATATATATATACACACATGTGAACACACACATATATTATAAAATTTGAATGTATATGAGATTTATTTAAAATAAATAAATAAAATTTTTGAAAGGGTTTTAAACCCCCTCTAAATAAAGGGATTAATGGCGGTTAATAACCCCCATTGAATTTATTAAATTAGAGGAGGTTCAAAACCCCCTCAAATGTCATCAATTTGAGGGGGTTTAGACCCCCCCTTTAATGTTATCAATTAGAGGGGGTTTAGAACCACTCTGATTTCTTAAATTAGAAGGGGTTCAAAACCCCATCTAATCTAAGGGATTTTCAGAGGTTCATGGACCCCCTAAAATATCTTAAATTAGTGGGGGTTGTGAACCCCAACTATTTCCTTTTAAATAAAATAAATTACATATATATATCCAAATAAATGTTATATATATATATAGATCCTCTAAAATCCAACCGAATATATAGTGCCACTAATTATTAAATTAGCGGTGGTATTGACATAACCACCTCTAAAATAAAATCAAATACTAATAAAATAAGGCTAAAAAATTTATAGGGGGTTGTGAACCCCTTCAAAAACGAATTTAGAGGGTTTTGTGCATAACCCCCTCTAAAAACCATCTCTAATCTGCTATTTTTTATAGTGGAACCTCTTGGTGATCATCTACACCTTCTTCATCATGGGTGTTTGTCATTGAAAGCATTGTTGGATCTTTATTTAAAGGTAGGGGTCTAAATATTAACCCTATGGTTTGATAATTTCCATGTTTATGAAATGTTGTGACTGTGACAATGTAATGTGTCCCCACACAAATAAAGTAATGAATAGAGTCATTCCAAAGAGTCCTTTGTTTTCAATTGAATTCTTATATGGATTACGGATACCAGTTGGGTGATAAAATCATGAATATAATTTAATTGTATAATAAATTAAAGCGTGTTTAACATGACACGATACCTTAGGTGATTTCTTGATATAGAATCCCTAAGTTATGGCTTATTTCTTATTTATATAACTATTAATCAATTGCGTTTTAAATTTAAAATGGTATATGAAATATAAATAGTAATTCTCATAATTAACCATTGATATATTTGATATGATTTTGTGATATCCATGTTTTATGATAGGATGTGTGTTCTATTCCTAAATGATTATATATTGGGCTAGACCCTGGAACATGCACACTTATATGCTATAATGATGATATTGAGTAGGAACGACCCAGTCCCATGTTGTAATGGTTATAGAGAGTGGGATTTTCCCAGTCCCATGTTGTAATGATTATAGGGATTTGACATGGATGTTGTAATACTTATAGGGCTTTGACTCAGATTGTTGTGATTTTACCATGTTTTTATAGTAGTGTTTGGCATGGTCATAAGACATTCTCTTATATATTTCAATATCGCACCAAAGCAGGTGATTTTACTACGGTTATATGGTTGTGGTTGGAATGGTCATAAGTCATGCTCCGAGATATTATGGCATGAAGCTGAAGCAGGTGGTTGTGGTATTTTATTAATTATTTAATTAATTAATAAACCCATTTATCACTTTATTTTATAAACTTATTTTCATAATATTTTTTTAGACACAGTGGTGTTGAAATAATAATTTATACTTACACCCTATTTGGGACGTCGTTTGGTACCTGAGCAGATTACATGGATGCAGGTTTGGACAAAGAAAAATTACATTATTGTTGATTGTTTTCTTTCTGAATGAGATGGGGTTTGGAGGTGGGACTGACGTGGGGTTTGATATTGGGGACTTTTGAGTCTTTATTGAGTATGCTAGTATTTTTCTTATATTGTTTCTAGCATGATATTTGGTTATATTCCAAAAAATCATTACAACATTCCTTTTTTTATTTATTGTATTATTCAGTTGGATTTTATTATTGTCTCCCTCTATGTATATAATTTGATTTCTTTCATTTATATGGTTTATTTCTAATGTTAAGACACTTTATACACGGGGTATAGTCTCCCCACTAGACATTTCACACCCCCACTACTATTTGGTAAGATCTGGCATATGGAGAGGTGTGGTTGAGGTCTCATAAACAACCCTTTTTGGCCATGTTAATGAGTTCCAGATTAGGAGACGTTACACTAGAAAAAAATAAAGAGAGTTCATTAATAGGACCTTTTAACAAAAGACTGTATTTAATGTATTCTATTAAAGAAATATATTTACCCTCAATGGTGGATAATGAAACTACTAGATACATATTACATTTTTATGAAACATGGCCACCATAAGAAAGAAAAACAAAACTACTAGTATATTTACATGTGTTTATATTAACAACATAATCAAAATATCCAAAGCCTAAAATACCATTACTATAACTATAATTTTTTCCATATAAAATGAATAAATAAAATTTAATTGAAACATACCTATGGATTCATTTCATAGTATGATATTGTAATTTACCAGGTTTTCTTATAAAATGGCTTAGAGTACACATATAAAAAGAAATATTCAGTCTAGAAAAAAATCCTCACATACATATGACTTCCAACTACATTATCATAAGGGATATTACTCATGAAATATAACCCAGATTAACTAACATGAGACTAATTTAGAGATAACTTAAAGTATTGTCCCAAGGGTATTCTGATAGGAATAATGTTCTAAATTAGATATCATTTTAATTTTTTTTATCATAATAATGTTATAAAAGATGAATGAATTTTTTCTTTATGTGGATGATAATTTTCATTCCTATATATTTTTATTTCATAAATATTTTATTTCAAAAATATAATTATATTTGACTTTTACATGATTAATCAACCTCATGTTTCTACAGAAAACTATAATATCATCAAAATATAAAATAAAGTAAATCTTATCTTGCAAAATATGCTTGAAATAAATACATGCAACAAATTTACTTTTGTTAAAACCATTTTCAATCATAAAAGAATAATTTTTTATTCAATTACCTTTAATATTAATTTAAACTGTATAAATACTTTTATAAAAGAAAGACTTGATTAGTTTTTAAATGTTTTGAAAATACCTTAGGAGGACTCATATAAACTATTACATCTAGTTTTCAACGAAAAAGGAGGTTTTAACATCTAACTATTCAATATAGAAATCATTATTTGTAATAAAAGCAAGCTTAATCCAAATAGATGGATGTTTAATAGGGGAAAATCTCTCTATATTCAACTCCCTCACATTAAAGGAACACTATAGAAACTAAAAAAGCTTTGAACTTGATTTTTACCTTCCCGGTGTTATAATTGTTCTTATTTAAAATATATTTCTAACCAAATAAATTTTGATTTATGGGTTTGGTAAAAATATCATAGGGCTTGTTCTTAAGAACTGAAAGCATCTCATTATTCATGGAAACTAACCACTGTTAGGATTCTTTAGATTTTAAAACTTACTTAAAGATTTGTGGTTCATGACTATTTATGTCTTGAGTTACATTAAAAGAATACATAAAAATATCGTCATGGTATAATCAAGTAGTAGGTCTGATAGCCCTTTTAACTTCTATCTTGAGTCAACTGTTACTCACTAAGATTACCTCCCTTTACCTCAGATTCAGAACTAGAAACAAACTCAGATTTTCTTTAAGCTTGTGGGGAAGGATCATTAGTAACAAACTCATGTTATAACTTCTCTCTAGACTATGAAAAAACTAAATACTAAAAGGTTGGGGTGTATAAGCCTCATCGGGAATAAAATTATTAGCTTTTGGTAGACTAGAATCACAGAACACAACATTGCAACTAATGATTCAATTATGATACCCATGTTTATTTATACATAATTTGTAACCATTAACTCCCAATAGATAACCAAATAAGATATATGTGACATCCCTAGGTTCCATCTTATAATTATTATAATGTGCATACGTTTTGGATCTAAACACCCCAAGCCATGAAAGACCATATGTATTTCCTATCTAGTATTCTTATGGTGTTTTAATGCATTAGTAGAAGATGGGAAATGGTTAATGAAGTATATTATAATAGTGACATCCTCATCCTAGAATAACATAGGTAAACTATAATGGGAGAGTGTTCATGTCAACCCTCTATAGATGTTTATATTCATATTCTAAGTTATTCCATTCTATATTGGGCTTTCCATAGTAGTTTGGTACCAAAAGATATCCTCAGAGCTATAAAACTCAACAAATTTATTTGATGAATATTCCAAACCATTATCTGTTCTTAGAGACTTTAGTTTTTTACCTAATTCATTATCGAAACCAGCTTTCCATCCCTTGAAATTATAAATGTTATCTAAATTATGTTTTAGTATGTAAATATAGACTTTTCTAGAGAAATCACCACAACAAAATTGTCTTTTTACAACGTTAGTAAAGGTACTTTATCAACAATTATAAATCACTGACCAAAAAATATAGGTTAAAGGCCAGACTTTATTAGTTCTTTGAAAAAGTGCTCGTAAAGACCTCCTTTTGTATGTGCCCAGGTAGGATAGTTGTATCACCAAGAGGGGGAAGGGGTGAATCAGTGATATATTTTATGTTTCTGTGCAAATGAAACAACTTTCACCTCCTATTAAATATTTATTTCCGTACTAAAAAAAAATCAAAGACACATCCACAAGAACACAAGTATTTACATGGTTCACTATTCAATAAGAATAGTTATTTCCTTGGTATGGTTTGGAAAAAATCCAATACCACACAATCCACTAGAAAAGAATCATTTTGTGTAGAATATAATGAGTAGGATATTCCCTTTCACTCATGTAGCACTATTAAAATAATCCAATAGTGCATTAGATCCCTCTAGAAAAATTGGGGTAATACAATTTTTTTTAACAAAACATGTTACCTGTGATTCTTTATAAACTTCCAGAAATATATTCCTTTTAAAAAAATTCTTCAATTTCTTACCGAGTAGCTGGTAAGAACTTCATGGAATTTATAATAAAACTCAATCTGATTCCCACTCTGATTTCTTAATTGGATAATATATGTCAACATAATACAGTTGAGAAAATTCTGAACATATTCCTCCTCAGTTTAAAAATATTAATAGGATAATACTGTTCCGATTATTCATCCCGATACAATGACCAACCGAATATGATGACAACTATAGTGTGACAATTATATGAATATGATAATCCACTAAATAAGATAATCAGATGGATACAGTGCAATATTTTCACTTCTCTATTTACTTTTTTCCACTACAACTTCTTCAAGAAATATCAATACATAAACTTCTTATCCCTATAAATGCAAAGATTTTATCTCTTTTTCTCTGAAAAGTGCATCCTTCCAAGAAGTACTATGTACTTATTTTCTTTAATACTCACCCAAAATATGGTTTGTTTGGGATTCCTAAATTTTTCCCGCTCAAAAAAATTATCTGAATTTGAATGTTGCCATGAATTTCAGATAAATTTATAACTTATTTAATAGTTATAAACTCTTCTTCACCCTTCTTGATCATTATATAATCTTCTAATATCTTTATCTCTCTTCATATTTCTTTCAAAAACACTAGATCAATTCCGATTTCCCATTTCAATTCTTTTTTATTATTTCTAGATACGTTTTATTCATAATGATGCTTCATACCAATTACATGTATGAAGAAATAAACATATTTAATTTCATTATAAAACCTTAGTAAGATTCCATTTCTCAACTCCAATTTTACCAGTATGATTTATTCACTACGATATGCCTTATAATGATGAAGAAAAATGTAAAACAACAGTTTACTCATTACGCTGCTCTACACCAAACAAACCTAATCTTCTTTGAATTTCAAGCTCCCCTTTTGACAATATTTTCAACAAGGCATTAAACAATACTCCTCTTTCTCTTTTTTGATTAAAATTTCAATCAAATTCATTCTATGATGATTTTTATATTTGGGATTTTGGTCTGAATGAAAACTAACACCTTCAGTTTCTTACATTTTCTATAAAAATTTCCATCCTTTAAATTTCAAGATCCCTCTTTAATAACATATCCAACCATATCCTTATTATTCTTACCAAAATCAGTCCCAATTCTAGTTCTGATTAAGATATATCTTATTACGATGTAAGTCACACCTAGTAAATGGTTGACTACATTGTTGATTGGTCTTTATTATTATGTTTTGAATCAGATTCAATAGGTTCAATTCTTTTATCATCAATATTGATGAGAACGATTCTATCTTTTATGAATACTTTGGTATGCTGAATATGATGGACCAATGTCTGTAACTCCGACTTCAAAAACTTATTTCACTTCTTTATTGTGGTTATACTTCTCAGCCTTTAAGAAAATATCCCTCTTTCAAACTCATTATAATGACATTGAGACTTGATAACTTCCTCTTCACCAACTTTCTTCTTTCATAAACTTCAGCTTGTATCATGATTCTTTAAAGACTTTTAATACATTGAAGATCATCTTTAGAATTATATACCTTTCATTAGGATGTATTATAACTTCTAATTCTTCTAGTACCATCTTTTATTATTACTAATCCTGAATAATATTGTCCTAAATAGAATTAACTTGAATACAATTGGAATGATTTCAATCAGACTAGATATGATTGGTAGAATCTCTTTCACTCACTCTTTCTTTCATCAAGTTTGGTTCAAAAGTTTTCATAATACCTTTGATTTATGAGAACTCCAATGCTAGAAAAACATTGTCATGATAATTTTATTGTATCCATGTAGACTCCTATTCTCTTCCATTATGATTAATCCTTTCATTTTTAATTTAGTGTGAATCCTATGAGATTTTTCTACCATCCATCTTCTCTTGAATACGATGGAACTTTTCAAGCATTGTGAGTTTAATTCTCTGAAAATTATGATCAATCTGAATTTCACTAAAACAAAGTGAGTCATTTTTTTGTTAACCATCCTTTTCTTTTAAAACATCATTAACAACAAATGACAACACACGAATATGGTCATGCTTATCATCTTGGTCCTAAAAATCTCCCCCTTTAGATTTTGTTGTCAACCAAGATTCATAAACCATTGAAATTTATTTCCTCAAGATATGGATTACTTATAAAAAATTATAAGTCTACGTGAGCTTACTCATTGTATGAACAAAAATAATTAACCACAAAACCATGTTGTCCAAAAGTAGAGATCATGAAACCTATTCAAAATTTCATCATCAGCTTCCTTCCCAATATTTCAATTTTTCTTATAATATAAAAAATTTATTTCCTATAACCACTCCAATTTGTTTATAATAATTCACACACATACAATGCTGAATTCAAATCTAACCCACAACCCACCCTATTTACATTATTCTATAAGGATAGATTTATGAAACAATCCCCCCCTTGAAAAAATTATCCAAAGGTAATATGAGACATGGGAAAACAATTACCTCAAACTTGACGAGAAAGAGTTTTTACACCCATATTAAACCTCAATTAAGAAATGGATTCCTTCAGTAATGGTTTTTTGGAAAATTCAGCATCTTGTTCCCATGTATGAACATAATTCAGATTCAATTCATTCTTCTACACATGATATTTTATGAAATGATATTTGATATAAGTATTTTTTGAAAGATAATTTTGAACTATATTCCTGGTGATATTGATTTCAATTTGATTATCACACCCTAAGAGAAAGGGTGACTTCACATTAACAAGTAAGTATTCTAATTTAGTTTCCATCCACATAAGTCGAGTATCCACTTGAGTAGTAGAAACATACTCAACTTCAGTTGTATTGAGAGTTACTAAATATTGTTTCTTTGTATACCAAATAATAAAACTTTTTCCAAGAAATAATACTCCACCAGATTTGGATATTCTATCATCAACATTTCCTACCCAATAAGCATATGAATACCCAAACAAATCAATACATTCTAAGATATCATACCTGATTCTGAAATTTGTTGTACCTTTAATGTATCTAAGAATTATTTTTCCAGCAAGTAAATGTGATCCTTTTAGAGCACTCTAAAATATTATACATAAGTTAACAACATAAACAATGTCAGGTCTTGAGATAGTAAAATACAAAAAACTTATAATCAGCTTTGAAAATTATTTCTGATGAACTTATTTCTATTATCCATCATTTGAGAACTTTGTTCCCACCAAAATTGGTATGGAAACAGGTTTTGAGTTTTCTATGCCAAATTTCTTAAGAAGTCCCTTATCAAAATATTCTTGAGAAATAAATATGTATTTCTTATTTTGTATAATTTTTAACCTAAGAAATTATTTCATTTCCCCCAACATGGACATCTCAAACATCCTTTTCATTTCTTTAGAATTTTTTTCAAAAGATCTTTCATCATTCCCAACAAAGATAATGTGATGAACATAAACAATTATAATGAGGGAATACTCCTGGATTTATTTAATATAAATATTATTATCATTCGTACTTTATTGAAACTCATCTTCCTTAAAAAAGTATACAATTTAGAATACCATGACCTCAAATATTGTTTTATCCCATACAAGGCCTCTTTTAATCTACATATAGGTAATTCATCTTTCTGAACAAAACAACCATAAGGTTATTCATTGAAAACTTCCTCATCAAGATCAACGTTCAATAATTCAGATTTAACATCCATTTTAAAGATTTTTTAAATTCTTTGTGTATCAATAGAAAGAAAAATTTGTATTGTTTCTAACCTTTTCACTAGAGAAAAAGTTTCATCAAAATTAACAGCTTCAATTTTTGAGAAACATTTGCACACTAATCTTACTTTGTTTCTTATCAATTGATCTTCTTTATTCATATTGTTCTAAAAATTACACATTTTACCAATAATATTTTATTTTTATGTCTTAGAAAAAAGTTCACAAGGATAATTCTTTTCATTCTGATCTAGATCTTCATTCATGGCCTGAACCCATTCCAGATACTCCGATGCTTTATTCACATCATTTATCTTTACTTTAGAATACAAATAAGTATGCATAATTTCATTCTTTTATTTTTTTTATGAAACTTTCTATGTTTATCACCAATAATATTTTGAGCTTACACTTATTTCGTCAGCCTAGGATTAGTTTTTCAAGTATATTCCTCAAAACTGTAAATAGATGAGTTTGATTCTTCTTCCTGAGTGGGATTACAGTTATCTGTATCCTTATTAGAATAGTTTTCCTTATCATTCTTAACTTCCTTATCTCCATGAATCTATTTATCTTACCTAGTCTTTCCAATAACTTTCACATCACAAGAATCAACAATTAGTATTGTTTTTTATTGGAACAATTATACCCTATACCTTTTGGAGCATTTCCAAGAAAGACTCCATCTTCACATTTTTACTCAACCTTTCCCAAGTTTCTACCATTATTCTTTATATTTCATGGACTCCCAAAAACTCTTAAGTGTTTCAAACTTAGAGTTTTTTCATAAAACAATTCATATGGATTCATATCCTAACACGACCTATAGAAACAAAAAGTTTGTATGTAAACAACAATATTCATGGATTACCTATTATAGTAATGAGAAAGACTATGTTCAAGTAACATAGTTCTCCCTATTTCCACCAAACTTATACTCTTTATTTTAATAACCCTATTTTGTTAAGGATTGTATTGGGATCTATACTCATACCGAATTCCATGGTTTTCAAGTTAACTTTCAAATTCTTTATTTCTGTATTCACCACTATTTTTATTTCTCAAGATCCTCACTGAGTACTCACATTCTTTCTAATATTTTTCCTGAAACTTTTAAACATTTTCCGAACATCTGATTTATGTTTCATATACATAAAACAAGTAATGAGAGTAAAATCATTAATGAAAGTGATGAACTACTTATCTCTATTTGTTAATTGTTTTCTCATTGGCCCAAGAATATCAGAATGAATAAGCTGCATGAGTTGTTCCTAACTAATATCAACTTTCTAAGGCATTGAGTTTGTAATCTTTCCTTTCTGACAAATAGTACAACACCATTGTCTTTATTTTGAAAAAAAAAGAATGTCCCAGACATTGTTTCTTTTAGATTACTTGATCATGTTTTTATGAAACATGTCTCCCAGCCTTTTATTCCATAATTGATTCTCTTTCACCATGCCCAAGTAATAAGATTTTTGAATCTCACTAACTTGAAATAAATTTCCCTTTGTATGTTGGTATATTGTTACTATCATTACATTCTTCTCACTTTTCACAAAAAATCCATATTTCCTAAAAGTAACTTTATTACCGTCTTCACTAAATTGTGAAACACTCAGCACGTTATGTTTTAGCCCATCAACATATAAAGATTTATTAGATTTCAATTTTTTTTATAATGATAGTTGATCAATTACTTTTGATTCTTAATGATTCGTCATTATCAAATGTCACAGTTCATTATTTGAAATATTTTACATTATTCAATAATCTCAAATCTCTTTTTCATATGAGATGAAATACCACTATCAAGAATCTAAGGTCTTTCTCCTTTTAGAAAATTCAAAGGAGTTTCAAAAAAAATATATTTTTCTTCTTCATTTTCTTTCTTCACTTCTGTCTATTGAGAATTGTTAAGAAACTTTTGATGTGCTAGAAACAGAATAAGGAATCCTTTTTCATGGTGTTTTGGGTTTTCAAATCCTTCACAAATAGTTTCCAAGAGTTGGAATCTATTTTAAAGAATTACTACAACCTTCTTAGGTTTCTTCAAAACAACCATCTATGCCTTATTTATTTGATGAGATTGGATCCCCATCAATATTTTCCTTCCATAACCCATAGAATAATAATAATGTTGTCTGTTAGACCAACACATATTTTCCATGTGTAGGAATCCACCACAATACTAGCAGGATCCATAGAAAAAGTATTTTCCTCTAAAACTACTATACTGACCAGAATTGTAAACCTGTTTCTCAGAAACCTTCTTGTCTTTCTTATCTGAACCACCAAACTTTTTGTTATCATTTAGAATATTCTTTCCTTTTATAGAATTATAAAAATCCAAAGTTTGTAAATCTTTTCATATCCATAATGTTTAGAAATATTTCCAAACTCAGGGTATTTTTGAAATTTCTAAATTCCCATCTTTGTTGGTCTTGGACACATACTTAACTTTTTCATATTTTTTATTTTAAGAAACAATTCCATATTTCTTATCATATTTAGAAAGTAAATTTTGTTTAACCTTCTCAAGTTTCAGCTTCCAAGATCTTTCATCATTTTCAAACATAGAGTTTTTGAAACTTGTATTTCTCTATTCTGATTTTGGAAGTTTTTGTTGAACAAGTTCCAACTCTTCTTCTTTCACCTTCAACTTCACTTCTAGATGGTAATTACAATTCTTTTCTTCCTCGAGATATTTCTTTATATCATCAATTTATTTTACTATCTTAACCCTCTAATCAGTAAAATATTCTTGATTTCTTGTTGAGGAACATTCATTTTCCAACGTCTTGTTTTTCTTTTCAAGAATTCTAATCTTTCTCAGACATTCTTTAAACTCCTATTTAAAATGAAATTCAAGTTGAGTTTCTTCTTCTTTGAAACTACTAATTTCAAAATCTTTATCCTTCACAATTTCCATAAAAGTATTATCAATACCATATTCAATAGAATTTTTAGATCCATCATCACTGTATTCTTTTTCTTGATATTTATATAAGAAACTTCTTCTTTTGGATTTGAATAATTTTCCATATTTCCCTATAGAATATGATTTTACTTTATCTCCCTATTTATTCTTTGAGATTCTTGCTTTTCTATCTTCTTCACATCGTCTTATTCTTTCTTCCTTTGAGGTTAATTAGATATAAATTTTCCAATGGTTCAATGTTGAAAAAATTTCAAGGGAAGTTTACCTTTATATTTTCCTGTACCTCTTTTCACATTTTTAGAAAACAAGGGTAAATTATAATCAAAATTTTAACATATATCATTTTAGGAATAAGCTTTATCAGCTTTATATTCAATAAGAATATTCTTAGATTTATATTTCTTAACATCCATGAAAGAAATTTCTATATCAATTTTTTTCTTTTCACAGCTTTCTCACCTCTCATCTTATAAGTCATGAGAGTGCTATGAACATTATCTAGATATAATATTTTAGGATCTATGTCTTTTAATGAAGAAAATTTTGCATCAAAAATATTTGGAAGGATTTGTATGATCTTTTAAACAATTTTAGAATCTTCTAACTTTTACCCCAGACATATGATAGTGCTGACAATGTCATTCACCCTGGTAAATATGTCCCTAACACATTCATACTCACCCATTTTCAAATGTTCATACTTCAAACTCTAGATTTGTAATTTTTCCTTATTTGATTTTGTATTGCCTTTGTATATGTTTTTCAATTTTTCCTATATACCTATTGTTATAGAAAAAAACATCACCCTTAGGCATTCACTTTCAGAAAGTGATGATAATAAAACATTCTTTTCCCTTCCATCAATCTCGAGATTCTTCTTATCAACATATGTAAGAGGAACTTTTTCATCAATGAGAGGAAACCCATCTGTTGTAGCTTCAAGAACATCATATCCAATAGAAATAAGATAAAGAAAAATTCTATATTTTCAAATATTATAATTCTTACCATCGAAAATATGAATTCCTTTATTATCCACACACTTTAGACTCTCCATTAATTATTCTCCAAAACTTCATAAAAGAATAAATGAAGGGAACCAACCCTTTGATAACACTTGTAAGTGACATGGTTGGATAGTTGTATCACTAAGAGGGGAGGGGGTGAATCAATGATAACTTTTTCTTTTATGTTTTCTTTCAAATGAAACAACCTTCACCTCCTGTTAAATATTTCATTCTCTTCTAAAAAAAACCAAACACGCATCCATATGAACAAAATTATTTACAAGGTTCATTATTACATAAGAATAGATACTCCCTTGGTATGGTTTGGAAACAATCCATTACCACACAATCCACTAGAAAAAAATTCTTTTTAGTGGAATACAATGAGTAAGATATTTCCTTTCACTTGTGTAGCACTCTGAAAACAATCTAATAGTGCATGTGCTCCCTCTAGCATAAATGGAGTTACACAACGTTTTTGTAACAAAACATGTTACCTATGCTTCTTTATCAAATTCCACAAATGGATTACTTTTAAAATAATTCTTCACTTTCTTACCAAGAAGCTAATAATAAATTCACAGACTTTATAGTATAACTCAGTTCAATTCCCATTCTGATTACCAGTCCAATTGCTCAATATGATAATATATCTCTACAGAATACAATTGAGATAGTTCTGAACACTTTCCTCCTTAGTACAAAAATATCAAAACAATAATATCATTCTGATTATTCATCTTGATATGATTACCATCCAAATATAATGAAAAGAAAAGTGTGATAATAAATTGAATATTATAATCCCTTGAATAAGATGATCAGCTGAATATGTTGCAATAATTTCTATTCAATTTTTTACTTCTGTCCACCATGGATTCTTCAAGAAATCTCAATACAGAAACTTCTTCAACCCGTAAATGTGAATACTCTATATCTTCTTCTCTAATCAGTACATCTATCCAGGAATTATGATGCACCTATCACCTTTTATACTCTCCCCAAATATGGTTTGGGTAGGATTCTTGAATTTTTTCTTCTCAACCAAATTATCCAAATTTGAATGTTTTTCTTGAATTTAGGATGTATTTATGACTTTGTCAATGGTTATAAAATCCTCTCGATCCTTCTTTATCATTCTATAATATTCAAACAACTAAATATCTCTTCTGACTACTTTCAAAAACACGAGGCTGATTCTTATTTTCCATTTTGATTCTTCATCCTGATTTCCTAATATGTTTTCTTCATTATGAAGCTTAATACAAATTTCATGTATAAAAAAATACATAGATTTAATCTCCTTGGAAAACCTCAGTCTGATTCCATTTCTCCACTCTGATTTTCTTAGTATTATTTCTTTATTATAATATACCATATTATGATAAAGACAAATGTGAAACAATAGTTTCCACATTATGCTGATCTGTACCAAAAAACATAATCTTATTCAACTTTCAGGATCCCCCTTTGAAAATATTTTCAACAATTCCTTAAACAATACTCTTCTTCCTTCTCTTTTCTTATTACAATTCCCATTAACTTCATTCTTTGAAGATTTGTATCTTTGGGAATTTGGTCTGACTGAAACCATCACCTTCGGTTTCTCACATTTTCCACAAGTCTTTATATCCTTAAAATGTAAAGCTCCCTCTCCAATAATACATCCAAAAATGTCCTTCACACTCTTACCAAAATTAATTCTGATTCTAGTTCTGATTACGATCTCACTCATTATGATATAAGTCACACCTGATAAATGGTTGACTATATTGTCGATTGGTCTCTATCATTATGTTTTGAATCGGCCTTAATAGTTTGAATTAATTTACCATCAATCTTGATGAGAACAATTTTTTCTTTGATGAATACGATGGTACATCAAATACAATGGACTCATGACAACATCTTTGAATTCGACAACTTCTTTCAATTATTCATTACGATCATCCTTCTCATCCTATAAACAAACCTACATCTAGTAAACTCATTATGATGAACTTGAGACCGGAAAACATTGGCTTCACTAACTTTATTATTTCATAAACTTCAGCATGTATCATGACTTCTTTTATGTATTTGAATAAAGTGAATATCATCTTTAGCATCTTCTGGATTTCATTAGGAAGTATTACAACTTCCTATTATTTCAGTACCATCTTTCATTCCTTCTTAGCCCGAATATGATTGTCCTGAATACAAATGACATGAATACAATTGGCATGATTATGATCATACTGGATATGATGGTCACCATCTCTTTCACCCCCCTTTCTTTCATCAAACATGAATCACAAGTTTTATAGAATACCCTTGATTTACGAGAACCCCTGGATTAGAAAAGCATCATCACATTTGTTTTATCATAGCCATAAAACTCTGATTCTACCCCATTATGATGAATCCTTTCATTTCGGATTCAGTATGAATATGATGAGATTTTTCTTCTATAAAATGTCTCTTAAAAATGATAGACCTTTTCAAGCACTGTGAGTTCGATTCCCTAAATAGGATGGTCAATTTGAATTTCACCAAAACAATATGAGGTTATTTATTTTATTATTAAAGTTCCTTTTATTTTAAAACATTGTTGACAACAAAAGAAAACACCCAAATAGGATTATGCTTATCAGCTTGGTCCTAAAACCTTAAATAGTGCTAACAAAAGAACTCGTAAAGGGGGCCTTTATCAGTGATTGTTTTACCAGTGATAAAGTCTCACTTTATCAGTGATTATTTTAAAGTGATGATAGGGGGGGGGGGATTTTTGGACTTCTCTAAGCCCTGACTTTATCAATGCTTCCCTTACCCCTTTATTTGCGCTCCCCATACTCACTAGCCACCTCTTTATCAGTGCTTCCCCACCCCCTTTATCTGCATTTTGTGAAATTCCAGCCTCCTGCACACACCTAGATTTGATCCCTATACCTCTCCTTTGGAACTCAAACGCCTTTACCATTGTCCCATATTGTTTTATTATATACTTTATAAATTATCTATTTAATTATATATATATTTACATATATATTTTTTGTTCATATATCTATATAAATATTTTTAAATACATCTATAAAATATATGTTTGTGTGCGTGTGATATATATATACTTATATTTATTTAAATATATTATATATTATATTCATTTACATATACAAAAATATAATATAAATATATATCTATTTATCAGTACACATATATGTATATATAAACATTAAATATATATATATATATATTTGTATAAGTGTGTGTATATATATATTCACATATTTTTATAATGTAAACAATGCTTAGATATTGTTATAAATACATTTTTAGAATATGCATTTATTTATATATATTAGAATATAAATATAAATATATTTTATTTATTGGCACACACATGTATGTATATAACATTACTTTTATATGTATATATTTACATATTAATGCATTTGTATAAGGTAAAAAAAGTGGATAATTATTTATTTTAAATAAAATTAATAATAAATATTTATTTTATATATTTAAAAATATATTTTATGAAATATGTTCAAAATATGTATTTATACAACTGATTAATTATAAGTTAATAAAAGAAAATATGCCTATATTTAATTATAAATAAATATACATCATGAGAAATGATAAAACATCTAAACCATAATATCAATATGAATTTAATACCCATGAATAAATTCATTCACCACTAAAAAAAGACAATAATAAACCCTTAAACGAAGCTAAAATTCCATATAATGTTAAAAAATTGGGAAATATCGACTAAAAACTCAGTTTTAGAGGCCTTGTGTGCCTTTTTTGGCATTAAAAAATGTTTTTTAGGGTCCCCCTAGCTATCAGGTATAAAGATCATCGCATGATTCAATTTGATATATGGTAGAGTATAAACATATACCTGAATCCAAATTTATGGCTATTTTAAGTTCAAGTCATGTTTTCAAATTATCTTAGACAGTTTATTAATTTGTTTAATTTTTATGTAATCCAACTATTATTAAGTTACTAACAATTGAAAATAATTAGTAAATTATTAATTAATAATAATTTTAAGTTATTTTATAATCCATTTTCACTAAATATATTATATATTATGTGTAAATGCCTATTTATCCTTATCTAAAACATAATTAAAATATATATATTATATTTATATCAGTATAAATATATTTATATATGATATATTATTTTTAATAAAATATAATTATTTATAAAATATACCATTTATTAGTGCTAGAATAAATCACTAATAAAGGTGGAATTTATCAGTACTTTTAGCTAGAAATGATAAAGCCTGGAACTGGATAAACTTATCTTTCTTGTACCGAATCATATATAAATGTGAAAATGTAATAGCCACCACCATAGGAAAAAGTCCTAGAGGTTCCCAAAATATCATAGTGAACACGCTCAAGATGGTTTCTAGCCTTGTATGATGACTTACTAAAACTTACCCACTTAGACTTACCAAACACACAATCCTCATAGAAATGTAAACTACTAGGATTCACATCGATAAACAAACCTTACTTTCTAAGTTCATCAAGTCCCTTAGCACTCTCATTCCCAAATATGATATGCCAAAGGGTAGTATTATCTAACAATGTAACTTAAGAAACATTAAGTTATTTCATGTGATTCCTACCTTCTAACAAATGTAATCCATTTGAGAGAGTCCCATTCATTAGAGTAAGGGAGTGACGAGCAATTCTTAGACTTACAGAACTAGATCTGAAAGTATACCCATTATGATCTAGGATTCCCAATAAAACGAGGTTTATTTTATGATTGGATTCCCCCACCTAACCTCTTACAGAGTTTTAACCAACCCATCATAATGTTCTAAAGGCACAAAAAACATTCCCATAATGAAGAAACTCTTTTTATTTCCTAGGAAACCATCACTGGATACACTCTCTCTTAACACAGTAAAACACTCTCCATTTAGAAACATGCGAATGGATTATCCGAATTATAGGATCTACTCCTTAAATATAGGATAATCAAAATCATTGAAGACATCGACCATGTGGAAATCATATTCTACTAACAAGGAATGATCACTATTATTTTCATTATGGTCATTATTCTTGTTAGGATAATTTATTTTCATTTTTATAGGTTATTTAAAAAGGAAAAATTTAAGAACCCTATTTTTAGATTCCTTATTCTTTGACTTAGATCTATGTTTCCTAGACTAACTCCTCTCCCCCCACTTATCCCTATGCTCACTGCTGCCTCTAATGTTCAAACCCTCAGCCTCACTTTTAACAATGACTTTCTTTTCAATTCCTTTAGATAAATGTTTAATTAACCTCCTTAAGAGTTACATTATCCCTGTCATACACCATTGATTCCTTAATAAAAATCTCATCAAATTATTTTAACAAAATTATAGCTTGTTCCTCATCCCCTACTTCAAATTTTATGTTGGAAAGGTCTAATAAGATTTTATTGAATTAATCAATATGGAACCTAACTGTAGTTCCAAGATGCATCTTGAAAGTGTGATGTCTCATTTTATTGTATAATCTTCTAACTAAATATTTATCCATTTAAACAGCTTCTAATTTAGACTATATTACAATAGCATTAGACTCAAAATCTACTTCTCCAAGAACACTATAATCTAGAGACAAAAAAATAAGACTACATGCTTTCCAAAGAACATGATCAGAGAAATAAACATATGTAATGGTGGTTTCCATCAGGGGACTGGGTGGTAACCTTCTTTTTGATCCACTGGGTGTATAAAAAGTTCATTATAATCCAAGAGAGTTCTCATATTAATTTTCCATGGGTTGAAATCATTTTCACCATCAAAATTTTCTATTTTAATCTTAATAGACCCTATTTTTAACGTTTGACAAGATTTTAATACTAATTGTTGAGGGACGCATTGTCGTGGTTGTCTTTGATAGATATCCAAGATCCAATGATGCATTTTTATGGTTTAAAAATTTAATAGAAAAATCGTTTTGTTTAGAAAACATGGATTTGATTATTATATGAACATTCTTTTGGAAGTAGATATGGAAAGCAATAAATAATATCAATATAAAATGTGCTTTTAATTGTGTTGATCCAACATGCATGGAGATAACACCACTCCAAACAATCTATATCACTAAATAATCAATATTAATAAATAAAAACTTGAATATAAGAAATAAAACTAGAGAAACAATTCAAGGAAGCTGGAAAAACAAAACCTTGTGGTGGTGTTCAACTTTTTCATTAGGATTTAGCATTGTTCACACCTAAATGAACTCATGTATGAAGATGGTATAAAGGATACAACACCAGAAATCATGTAAGAAAATAAAATCACTTACAAAGTTATATTTATATATTGAAATTAAATAATAGTTAAAAAGATAAGTCAAAAGCATCCAATCTTTGTTTAATGATCATAAAAATTTGATTCAACATCACAGTCTCCACCGAATCTCCACCATAGGTGTAATCTAGTTGCAGGGGATTGGAACTCTGAGAATTAAGGATTAACCAATGGGCTAAAACCATAGTTCCTCTTATTCCTCTTTTAAATTTCACTAGAGAACCATAATGTTTTCCTCTTCTCTCTCGCTAAAGAACCAAACTAGATGAAGGTTCTGAACAAAATGATGAAGGAAAAATCCCTAGAGAAATTATTATGATCAATAAAAGTGAAACACGAGGTAGGTGAGACACATAGGATGAGTGACATACCAATGACCTAGATGAAAGAGGTCATTTGAGCAACAAACCATAGATCAACTGACAATGGAATGTGACACAACCAGATAGGTCATGAGAAAAAAGTTTGAATCAAAGGAAAATGTAAAGAAAACAAACATAGACAATAAACACACCACAAACAAATAGGGTCCATTGGATTGAAGTGATTAACAATCCCGACCAGCTTTCTAATTAAAGGAAAATAGAAAGGTTCTATTAATAATAACTTTTATAGAGAATAAAAAAATCTGGAAATACCATAAATAAATAGATAAATAGTTAATAAGGCTTATGCGTGCATGTAAATATATAAACCCAATCAAGGGTTAAAATAGAAAAACAAATAGGCATATAGAATTTACTAGTTTAATTTAAATGCAACACTAAACATGTAGAATCAATTCAAAAAAACCTTTTATATCATGTCTATCAATCAAATA
The DNA here is from genome assembly GCA_963277665.1 of Viscum album. Lineage (NCBI taxonomy): Eukaryota > Viridiplantae > Streptophyta > Magnoliopsida > Santalales > Viscaceae > Viscum > Viscum album. The sequence continues at coordinate 989,081,020 of OY728164.1, read as the reverse complement.
GGGATAAAAAATGCAAGACACAACATTCATCATATAGAATAACACATGGTATAATTTAATTCTTTGCTTGGAGAAAATAAACATGAACTTAATGAACTAATAACACATGCATTGTAATATTCCAAAAATTTAAATAGTTTTCTCTATAAAAATTTCCAATTTCAAATCTCATCAAGAACTTTAATATATTCAATTTTGGATCTGGTGCCAATTTATATTGGGGGATCCATTTCCCATGGAAGAACCACCACACTAAAGAGTATAAGAAACACTAATTATAGTATCATTTTGAAAAATTCATGAAGTAAGAGATATCAATTTTTATATTAATTAGTTTTCAAATTCCAAATTCCAAATATATAATATATAATGCAATAAACTAATTAATTTCCAAAAAATCATAAAAAAACATCTTTTTAATAATTCATATTTTAAATTAACAAGTTTAAATGATAGTGTTAGTGTTAAAACATAACAACGACTTAAAATATAGATTGAAAAATGATTCAAAATAAGAATTGAACAAACTGACAAGTCAAAGTTAAGAAAACTAGAAATTTGATTCAATTATAAAAACAAAATCATTACATTATAACCTTCTATATTAGAACATATGATAACTTAACCATTAAAAAACTTGAATAAAAAACCCAGTTCATGAAAATTGATTATACTTTTGACTGGTTCAATAGAGTAATATGAATCAATAATAACATAACTAATGCATATGAAATTGAAGCTAAAAATGTTTAGTCCTTGACATGAACTCTAATAGTATAAGTTTGACATAGATGAAAGAACTAAAAAATCCGGTATACATTAATCATTCAAAATTCAACAAAAATATTTAAGAAAACCATAAAGAATGCAAGTATTTTCTATATTTAATCTAATTAAACCTACAAATGGACTTACATAACTCACACACTCATCTAAATATTTCCAAAGGAAATCAATATAGGAATAAAAAATATAAATAAATGTATACCAACAGATCCTTCTTACCATGGTCTGGTCATGAATTTTTAAATACACCAAATCCTTCAGCCTCAAGATGTACTTGTAGTCAATTTCTTTCCTTCATATCCATTATCATTTGAAAACTAAGATACATATGGTCACCATAGGAGCATGCAAGAACTGGTGATTTCTCTTTGGCCCACAAGTCAATGGATCTCTAGAAAAACTATTCAATAAAGAAAAAATTCCTTTCCTTGTGTTGAGTGAGAACGTCCATGAAGAACAAGCCTATTTAGCTTAATTCCTATCTATCTATCTATCTTTCATGGTAATTTGAGGATTATCCGAGTGTTAAAGATTCCCCATGATATTGCATCAAACATGGGATCAAATCAGAGTAGGTGTAAATTTCTATAATAACTATAGTAGTATTATAGCACTGCATGTATTGTAGCAGTTGTACTATTCATCCAGAATGGGATTTCAAGACACAAAAAATGGTCTTTTAGACCATAGGGTCTTTGGTCCACCATAGACCTTTGGGCCACTCGGCCCCCAAACCCCAGAGCAGATCCAAGGACTTTATGTTTGAGGAATACTTGACCAATTTAGAGAAGAAGATGAAAATGTAGGACCTAACGACAGTTTTACATGGATGTTCATTCACAGACCACCTATGACGCACCAATTCAAGATCTTGGGTAGGAGAGGTAGCGATGTCTAACCACAAACGTGAAGTCAAGACTACAAGATAGAAAGAAATATGCATGAGGTAAGGAATATGTAGCTTCAGTATCGGGTTCTCAGCATTAGACCTACAGGTTATGTATATGGCCTTTGCATTGGTGAGTTTACAGGCTATGTATGGCCTCGTGGTACCGATATTTCAAGTCATGTAAGGGTTTTAGTGGTAGTCCAGTTAAATGGGAATTATCTAGGAAAAAATATAAATTATTTGGGTCATTTCATATATTATTTTCTTTCATAGAGAGGGGAAATAACCCTTAGTTAGGTGAAGAAGCAATCCTCCATTGGGAAAGGAAAAAAACTAAAGAAACCAGGCTAAAGGGAGGAGCGACTAAAGAATCCCACAAAACAGCTTGAGGCTAACACTGAATAAACACCCCAACAAATTTAAATTGACCTGCCTTAAAAATAATCATTTAATAAAAGTAAATTAAAAACAATTTGGCATGACAAATAAATAAATTTCATAAAACATAGTTAAGTTTCAATTTTCATGAAATTAAATTAAAAAAAAGGACATTAAAATTTTAATCACACTTATCATCAAAATACACATGTGAAGATGATCAATGTGACCATTAAATATGCAACCTGTTTTTTTAATGACATATATAGGTGTTGAATAAAGTTATTTTGATTATTTGATTTTTTTTCCTATTTTTTACGATGGATATCTGAAATTATTTTTAATGATGTGCATGGTGAAATGGTCAACACACCCATTAAATGAACTATCCAATTTTTGGAATCCTCTCAATTTGGGACGATCAATTTTCTATGAATTTGATTTAGGTTCCATATACTTGTGGTAATAAATTCAGGTCATCCATGTAAATGAGTCCAATACCTAAAATAACATAAGTATCTAGGGAACATCCATCCTTACCCACACTCTCTCTCTCATAAACTCCCTCTTTTTTCAAAAAAAAAAGATCTAATATATTATATTCAGATGGTATTGAAATTTAAATAGGTTGGTACCAATGTGACCATATTATCAATGAAAATAATTATAGATCCATATATGATAGGTTATTTTGAAAATTAATTTTTTCATATATAGATGAAAATTTATACTCCAAATTTGAACTATTATTTTATCTCTAAGTGTATTTTTTTATATAGAGAAAATATACAAAAAAATTATATATAGAGAAAATATTTAAAAATTAATGAGTGTACACATATATATATATATGTGTGTGTGTGTGTGTGTGTGTCTATCTATCTGTGCACACACATCTATTTATCCATACATATTAATATAATAACATACATCCATATTAATGTTAATTATTTAGAAATACATATATATATACATATATACATACTGTCATATGTTTGTACATGCATGTATCCATGAATATATATATGTATTTACACATATAATTATTTAAAATTATATATTAATAGAACTATATACATACATAAAAACATATATCAACATTAATATAATTATATATATTCATATGTATAAACATATAGACAATTATATAGATAACACCAGTTTTACACTATAAAATTTACAACTTATTTTTTTGTATACATTGTACATACTAATTAAGTTTTTTATACCTACATATAGATAAATATATCTAAAAAATTTTCATCACATGAATATATATAAAAATAAATGAACGTGTGATAATACTACTCATATTTTTATACTACTATTTTTATTAATATTGGAGTGTTTAGGATCCATGGAAAAAATTATTTATGGATATCCAATTTTGAATTATACTGCAACAATTTATCTTGTTGTAAAAAATTATTGGTACCAAATTTTGATATAATGTATTAAAATGAAAGAAAAATTCCATATAGGTAATTTGTAGTGTGAATATTCAATGAGAGATTCATTGTACAGATCTTCATCGAGAAATTCAGAGTATAAATCTCCAATAAAAGATACGTTAGGAAATTCTCCAATGGGTGATTTGTAATTAAAATATACCATGGTAGATTGTTAGGGAAAATATTCTATGAGAAATCCATTTTAGAAATCTTCTATGGAAGATTCACCATGTGAACCTTCACCATGTAATTTAGTGTGAATCTCTTATGGGAGATTCATAGATAAGTCTCCACTGGGAATTTCATAATGTGAATCTCTTATAGGAGATTCAAAGAGTAAATCTCCACTAATTTTTTTTACTATCAATCTATGATAGATTCACATAGAAGATCTCATCTAGAAAATTGATAGTGCAAATCTTCGATGATAGATTTTCAAGGAAAATCACACCTCAAAAACTCAAGTGTGAAAGTTTCACTTAAAAATGAGTTACAAATATTTAAAATCTCTCTCTCTATATATATATATATAAAATAATGAGTGTTTACATGCATGCATATATGTATGTGTCATGTATATTCCTACATACATACATACATACGTACATTTATAAATAACAAAACCTTAGTTTTTTTAGAAATCATTCGATATATAAATACAATGTGAATTGGGGAAATTATCAAACCAAAATTGTTCACCTGACTATTTTTCAAAGTTATCAAAAATGTGAGCAACATGATTTTTATCCCTCTTGATAAAATCAAACATGCAGCAAGAGAAGCTATTTGATAAGGACATGATTCTCCTTAGGATGAGACCATAGGGTTGGAGATCATCACTGTAGTCAAGGATAGAGTTGATAAAAATAAGGAAATCAAATTCAAGAATAATAAAACCCCACCCATGAGAACTGATAAATAATAGACCCTAGATAATGAAAAATGCTTTCACAACCTAAGGATCACAATTCAACCAACAATGGAAAATGCTCTTGCATTTAAATTAATATAAACACATTAACATGTTTATACATAAAAATTAATATAATCACACACACACACGCGCGCGCGCGTTCCCACACACACACACACATATAAATGCATACACACATTTATACTAGAAAATTAATATATACATACAAACATAAATAAATTTAAATATTCATATATAATTATACACATACATACATAAATCTGTATTATTACAAGAACATAAATATATATCACTACAATCATATATAAATATAATTAATGTAATTATTTAAAATATATAAGTACATACGTGTACATAAATATATATAGGTATATCCAACTATAAATATTTTTAAGAATTTTTTTAATACATGTACATAAGTATGGACACATACATATTCACACAAACATACATACATATAAATATAAGTACATACATGCATGCATGCATATATATTCATGTAATTATTTACAAATATATATAAATGTAAGTATATATATATAATTGTATGTACATGCATATATACATATATATAAGCTAGTATTTAAAAATATTAATATTTATAGCATTTTCTTATATATTTTTAAAAAATTAAGATAACACTTTTTAAATTATAATCATACTAAATACCTATAAAATAAATCTAAATAACAGTAATTAGTGCTATGAAATATTAAAAATTCTAAAATAAAAGGTAATAAATATTTTTATACATAATTATATTAGTATGTATGAAATATGAATATACAAATTCATTAAATATTTAAAGGTCATTATTAACATTAAAGTACCAAAAACTATTATAAAGTTCAATATAAATTTATAAATGGTATTATATAAGAAATTATTAATAAAGTTATTATAAATTTTAATATAAATTTATAAAAATTTAATTATAAAATTTAATATATAAACATTATAAAGTTTAATGTATTTTTATTAGAATTATTACCTTAAAAATTATTAATATACAAATTTTAAAAATATAAAATGTTTACTGTTGGAAGACAGTGTATAGAATGTGAGTATGGGGGTATTTGGGTGAGTCAAATAATTACCTTTTAAACAAAACTAAAAAGTATTTTAGAGGATATTAAAACACCTTCTATTTATCCACTCATCACCATCCCTACATGAGAAATAACCTTTAATCCTAGGTGGGTAGTTATGAGGTTTTTGAGACAGAGTGCAGAGAAGTCTCAAAAAACGGTTAAAAATAAAAATATTTTTTATAATTTATTTTTAATGAATGTTGTTAAGTAGATATTTTTTTAGGAACGAAAAATAGATTTTTTTTGTGGGTACTCGTTATCACAAAAAATAGTCATTGATACATATTTATAGACATGTTTTTGCAAAAAAAAACACGGTTTTTATTACATGTTTTATATAATTTTGTCGACAAAATTTTTTTTATTCATTTTTATTGATTTTTAGTTTCATATAACTAGACTCACACATGTATATATATATAAATATATATATAATTTTTTTAGTTAAACATATGTTTTATACATCGATATAGGGAGGTAGATAAATAACCAAAATCTACAGTACATGTGCATGGTGAGCCCTAAATTTGAGATCTCACGGACACCACTACATGGACTCAACCACTAAACTACACCCGTGGGGCTAAAAATATGTCTTATAATTAAAAAAAATTATAGAGCACACGTTATTCACTATAAATTTGTTTTCTTCATTAACAAAACACATTCTCATTTAATATAATTTTAAAAAAATGCTAATGAACTAACAAATGTTCTATTATTATTTTAAATTATTTTTTATAACAAGTATTATTTTATAATTTTTTATCACAATTTTTATAGTAAGGTAATCACCCAACATATCTTCTATTATTTTAAACTATATAAAAATTTACTTTTAAGGATGGATAAATTGTGCTAATCTAAATATTAAATATTTACATCGATTTGGGGGGGGGGAACTACATTACGAATAAAATAATGCATCATAAAAATAAATAGAATTAGTTGGTGAGATTTGAACTAATGACCTCATCGATACCCACAAGGGAAGCTATTACTGAGAGTCACACCCTAAGGAAATCTAAATATTCAATATTATTACTAATTTTTTAATGATATATTAGAAAACCGATTATTTTTCCCTTACTGAGATTACTCTAAAACTATGGTAAAAAGTTTTGGTATATGTTTTTTTAGGTAGGGGACTTGTTTTTTAATTCCTTTTTTTGCAATAATTATATTTTAGAAATTACATACTCGTCACAAATGTTAAGATACATTGAAAGTTCTCATAGGAATTGATGGTACCAGAGTGAAAAATGGAAGCCGATTGGTTGGAGATTTTTTTTTTCATCACTAGAGCGATGTTACTTAATCGTCTCCAATGATCTGAGCCCTAGTAAGGTTTGAGGATCTCTCATGAATATTTTAATGTACAAAAATTTAACATATGAGTAACTTGTTCAAATCGAATACGTGCTCATCTATTGCACATCGTCGATGACTGTTATTTAAATAATTCAATCCCGAACCTCTCTATATTGTCCTAACACACTTCAATAATTCACATGGATTCCAATCATTTAATTATAGATTCTATCATGGATTTTCAATGATTCATTCGACGCCACGACAATCACCATGATCCCACCCCTTTGATATGAAAAAATGTTTTTGGATCGATTTATCGAATGAAGCCTTTCTATCTCTAGGATGTGAGAGGAAGAGAGAGAGAGAGAGGATAAAATTACCCAATCCTTTTACACAAATTATTAAATTATTTTAATCAAAATTATCCATAAAATACAAACCAAGTATCAAAAATTATAATGCCTTTGGAAGACCAGTTACATAATTAAAAAACATGAAACTAAAATAAAACATCATTTTATTAATTTTCATAATGATCTTATAACTTCCTTTGAACTTCTATATCTGAATAGTATAACTTGGGGAATACATATACAAAATTGATGATCTAAAAATCCCAAGAAGATAATAAGCATGAGAATAAATCATAGCACATGAGTATGAATACATAACATGATAACATAAATGGCCTGGATTATGAATAGACACATGGAAACATAACAAATAGAACGTGTAATCATATGATCATTAAAATATTGAAATGTGAAAACAACATATAACATGACATAAACATGAGTCAAGACTAACTACCATGACTATATCACATGGTGGACCAAGTCCCATAATAGATTTGGCTTACTATCTAATCTCATTCATGAATTATCATGAGACTAAAAATTACCCAATTAATTAGAGCTCTATATGGGATCATCTATCATAACATGTTCATTCATATGTGTGTCATATTAAAAATAAAACATATGCAATAAACATAAGGGTTACACATTGAAAGAAATGAGTTTCATAATCATGTTATAAGGCATAACCAAAGGGAGTATTATAATGGTATACATTAAATAATGAATTTAAATTTTTATTGGACATTAATAAGAGAATAATAATAATAGATCATGAATAATTATGTTCAACTGAAGTGGAAACATGAAAAAAAGTGGTTGGGTAACTTTAGAAATAAGCCACTTTAGTGTGGTTTAAGGTAAAAGATTAAAGAGTCTTTAAATAGAATAATGGAATAATTGTTTACATAAAACCATAAATTAACAAAGATATATTTTCATGATAAAAATATTGATTTTAGGAAAATATTGGTTGCTTAAAATAGTTTATGTAGTGTACAAAAAAATGGGTAATAAATGGAGAAGTTCTCTTTAATCAGGTCACTTATTGGGATGAATTGAAAAGTGAACCTTTTAAAACATGTATTTCCCCATCAAATAATGATTAATTGAGATAAATAAATATGTTTGGAACATTTAACAATCATTTAGAATAATTATTCAAGAATAATAAATAATTACATTGGGTAAAATAGGGAGAAAGTGTAACCCAAAGGAAAAAATGGAGGTTCGGAGAGATCTATTACCTTATATCTGAAACCATTATACACTTTCAATTAGTATCATGAATAATAAATTTAAATTAATTAATTACTTAATTAAGAACCTATTATATGTTTATTTTATTTATTATAATTTTTTAAGTTCATTTACGACAATTTCATTGATTTATAATGTTTAATTTTGTTGTTTTGTGAGTGTTTGTTTCATGGTTTTATGGTTGGTTTACTTTTGTATAATTATATATGTTCTTATCAAATGAGAATAATTATTCATAAGTGAAATTATATGGTATTAATGAAATTAAAAAAGTTTAAATGGCCCCATAATCAATTTTTTGGGTATGAGGATTATTATTTTTATAAAACGTTAATGATAAATGTTTAGTTTATTTTGGTGGGTTTTTATCACCATGAAATAGTTTCATTTTATTTAATATTATGTATATATGTTATTTCCAGAACATGAAACAAGTTACAATATACATATTAAAATATGGTTTAACTATAATAATAGTTTTTTTGACTGGCCTTGAAGGCGGTAATTGGAAACGAAAACTTGTCGTCCACAAAGGCGATGAATCAACATATCACCAACAATGTTTTTATTTTTAGAATAAAAGGATTAGAGAAGAGATTTGATTATTGATATTTCATTAAAAAAATAACATTATAGAATATATATAAAACTATAGTTATCATTATGCTTTGTATAGGGTAAGTTAAGATAGGATACTAAAAGAAAAGTCATTAAAAGAGATGGATTGAGGATTTTAGCTCTTGAATTTTACCTCCTTGAGAACCTCCTTAAGGCCCTTGGGTTTGGTCTTTTATTGAGACCAGAAGCTCATAGAGATGGGGAAGAGGATTCATAAGGGAATTAGGAATATTATTAACAATATACAACACTTATAATCTTTTAGGAGATGGGGGGGGTGATGGGTGATATTTATAGAGAGTGGATATAAATGTTTTGGATTATTATATTCATTAGTTACTTATTTTGGCTCAAAAAAATAAAAAGTTTTAATTAATAAGAATAAATATATGAAATAGTGGAGGGTTCAAGAAAATGAGTTTTTTCATCATCCCCACATCATTTATGACTCGAAAATTCATGTATTTAGCTTATAATGTTAAATATCATAAATAATCGTATTTCACTATTCAAAAAAAAAAAATTCAACTATTTTAGAAAAATCCCAAAAAATTCATCCTAAACATTTTTAGATTTTTAAATTTAAATAATGGAATCCATTTTAAGAAAATACTTTTCAAAATATGAGAAATTGATTTTTTAATTAAAATTATCATTTATTTCAAAAATATTTATTTTAATTTTATAATCGATTTAAAGACCCTATGAAAAAATAATTAAGGTCTCATAAAATTATATTATAATTATAATAAAAAAAATATTAATTTTCGAATATATTTTATGAAATTAAATTATCTTTTAAATAATTATATTAATTATAAAAATGTAAATACATAATCATGTTTCACAAAAATAATAACACTTTTTTTCCATTTTTAAAAAATTTATTTTTTTATACCATGATATAAATGTATCATATTTTCATTTATAAGATACCTAAAGTTTATTTATACATTCATAGGTAATATTACTATTCCAATGGCTAGATTGTTATTCCTAATGGTCTGATACTATTATAATGGAATAGATTCCTTAATTTCTATAAATACAACTTATTTAATTAATTATTCATTCAATTATATTTTATATCATTGTTATATATACTTTCATCTTCAAAATAAATATTATATAATAAATATTATGTTTTATTTCTATATATTTTTTTGTGAGTGCAATCATTCTAATGGATTGAGAAGATCCAAAATTTCCCACTATTATTATCTTATTTTCTATTTATTGTTCCACTTTAATATTTGAAATACTTAATGGTTTATTTTCTAACTAATGTATCCTAATTTGTTTATGAAATTAATGTTTTTATGGGGTTTTCTATGTAATTTATGTGTTTTATGACATAAAAAGAAAAATTCCATTGACAAAATTATGGGTCGTTACATTCTTTCCCGCTTATGAAATTTCTCCCTCAAAATTTCATTAAACATACTGAGGTGAAAAAAAGTTAGTGTATTTCTTCTTCATAACTTCCTCCCACTACTGAAAATATGGCCTATATCAGCTCTAGGAAAGGGAATTAATAGTGATAGAAAAGTGCTATTAATCGAGGCGAAGATAGGGGGTCACTTTTATCAACACTCAGAAAAGCACAGATAAATGCCCCTTTTATCAGCGCTATGAAAAGCACTCATAAATGGGTCCTTTTATGAGTGCTAAAAAAGAAATGAGAAATTAGGTCTTTATCATCAGTTTTTTAGTGCTGATAAAGGCCCCTTTTATCAATTCTTTTAAAAAGCGCTGATAAAAGTTAAAAAATAGAAAAAAATAAAAAAAAATATTTTCTGCATATTTGGGGAGGGGCTTCAACAGTCCTTGAAGCCCCCCTTCAACAGCACCCCACCCCCAGCCGCAGCCTGCACTCCCCAGCCACCCCACCAGCCTTTAACAGCGCCCCTAGACCCTTTAACTATGCTAGGAATTATTCCCAACCTATGCTCATGACCTACCTCCCCCAGGATTCAAACTCAGGACCTGTTGCTTGCACGTCTAAGCCTTTACCACTCCACCATATTGTTTTGCTCTTCATTTGTTAGTATATCTATTTATTTATATATATATTTAGTTATATTTAGTCGTATATTAATATATATATATATATAAACATATATATTTGTATTAATATATAAATATTTAGTTATATTAATATATATATATATTGAGTTATATTTATATATATATCTGTATATTAATATATATATATATATATATATTTATCCATATATTAATATATATAGTTATATTTATATATTTATTTCTATATTAATATATATTTATAAGATCACTTTTGAATATATTTATAAAATATGCTTTTTATGCATGTTTATAAATAAATAAATACATATATACAACACACACTCACTATATGGTTTTGGAACTTGTTTATATTATGGTATAAACTGTTTTTCAGAATTTTTTATATAAATAGTTTTATGTAAATGTTTCTAACTTTTCTATACTAGTGGAATGGGTAGGGAAGTCATTGGTGAAATTCTAATGAGGTTTATACTCACCCCTGCTTTTTAACTTTTGTTTTTTTTCAAATGGTATCTTTCATGACATGGGAAATGGTATTGTATCACACCTATTTAGCACCACCTTGTGATACATGGGATGTTTGGTGATATTGGACCATGGATCTTGTGGGGCATGGTGTCTTGTGGTCATCTTGGAGTCTTTTGTTGTCTTTCCCCTATTTACTTTGATTATTTTTTGTCTTCCTCTATAGTGCACCTTGGTGTGGGTTTGATATAAATAAAGTGGTTGATTTTTCTTTCATTTATTCATGCATCATGTAGTGATTTTTTTGGTTATGGTTTTTTGGCTTAATGGTTATAGTTCTTAAAGGCTAAATCATCCCCTAGTTGAATTTAAAACCCTTCGACATTTATTTCCAGCCTTTGGAATCTTGGGAATGTCTGTTATGGCATAGTAATGATTCATTGTATTCACAAGCCAATAAGAATAAGTGGGTCATTATATATAACCTTTTTTCCACCATTAAAACAAAACATCAGGGCTAGTACCAGTAATAGAATCATAAATTTCGTTATGGTAAAACTTTACTTACTATGTGAAATTCTATGAACTAGATTATATCATTTCATATTATATAGTGATTCTTTAGCTACCTCAAAAACTAAAACACACTTGGTATTTGTAGATATGAATACCATTGGCTTGAATGATCTTTTATTGCTCAATAAATTAGAAATACCATGATATTAGATCATATTAATCAAAAGGAATACTAGTTTTTACCTTATAATTAGTTTCTCTTCCTCTTTAAATACTAGGTACACATCCCTTGGGGTTTCTTAACTATAATTGGATAATTTAGATTGATTCCCATGCTGTTCTCTTGGATATAATTGATATTTTCTTACTATAAATTTTATTTTTTCAATATCATTTCCAATTAATATCATAGATTATGTGATTGATCTATCGAATAAGCGTATATAATGAAACTCACCACATTAATATCCTCCCACGTCTCATAAATGTCTTCTTGGAGAGATTTATGTCATGTGACATTGGTAACAATTCTCTACCGAATTTTACCAACTTTAATTTTTTAATACTTTGTCAATATATGTACCATTAACTAGGCCTAAGAAACTATTATATATACCTTATTAGATCATATTCAATAGAACTTAGGTTACAGATTTAATTTAATCTCTGTAGATTTACTTTTATCCTGGTCTTAACTAACTGCAAGACCCAATAATTGTTTTCTATATTTTTTCAAACAAATTTTACTTAAAAAATAATGGTGCTCTCACTAACCTCTTTAAGACACATGAAATAATTCATTTTTAATGAATACTCTATGATACTATTTATTACTTCAATCTAAAACTAGATTTTAGTAACTTTCACCCCTCATTGACTTTCTATGGCGTCACTAACCGTTTCTGGTTACGTCGTATAGATTCCTTCCAAGATTATTGGTCTTGAAATCCAATTTCTAATTTCTTGATCATATAAAGTACCTATTATAATAAAAATTATAATGGATTTTGGAAAGATAACTTGGTATTACCAATCGAGCCTTATTGGTACCACTCTTATGCCACACACGTATAGTCTCACTTGAATACCCACCATGATATTCAAAATAATAATCCCATGTACTTGATAGATGAAATCCATTATGAAAATTTTAATTGAACTTTTCAATTTTAGATTGTTTCTATTTACTTATTACTTGTTGGATTCATTACTCTCATTGAATATCATATTACCAGCTGTGGTGAATAAAAAATCATTACCATGGTTTTATCCTTTTTATACAATATATGTATCCAGAACATTCCTTTTCCACATTCTCATGTGAAACTTGTTCCTATTACAACTAATTATGTACCTCAATCATTGACTATCTCCAAGTCAATATTTCTCCCATTATCTCCAATAGAGATATGAACCATTTTATATAAATATAGTATGTCACTTTAATATAACTTTTATAACACAGAAAATATTGTAATATCTTAAGAAAACTTTAGTATAATTAATTTAGATAAACATTGTGTTTTTCTTGATGAATGTTTGTTTATATCCTTAACAAAAAATTTTCATCCAAACACATATTATTACGAAATAATGTATTTTTATCATACTACAACTCATATGATATCCACTTTTCATTATAGTTGGAATATAGTTATGTAATAAAACCATTATTTGTAAAACATGTAGAAAAAAATAATGGAAGTCTGTGAAATGCATATGAATATCAACATTGATGATACTTTTACTTACATCATGACTGTACTGTAGGAAATGTACATTTAGGAATTACTCCATGATACATTATATTGATGATGTTTTACATGTAAGACACATCATCGATCCTATTTACCAACATGATATATTTTATGTGTATATGTTAATGTTCATTTAAAAATTACTCCTTGTTACATTATATTTATCGATGAATGCTTGGTCAAGATATTATTCTGTACATGGGTCCGAAGATACTAATATCTTCTAACTATGCATATATCAGAATTCATTTTCTCATTCATTAAGAACACTTAAAGGAATCTTATGAATTTTATTTACTTACAACTAGATTTACCTTTTAGTATTTAACGCTCTCTAGATGAAACAATTCTATAACAACTTTGTGAATTACCTTTATTTCTAAAGGTTCCTTTGTCCAAAACTAAATATGCCAATAATACCTAAGGTATTTAAATAAAATGTGTTTAAATACCATACTTCATATATCCATGACATCCAATTTTATTTTTTATGGACAAAGTATTTTCTTACCACAATTGGGTATCAGAGTCTTATATTCTCATATTCATATTGTATTTCTAATGATTCATGTAATATTGAACTCTTAGTTGAGTTGTAGAAGAAAAAAAATTCATTACAAATGGAATAACATCTCCTTGTGTCTGATGGACATGTGAGATAAATGTTTTGGTAATACTCAATATAAGCTCAACTAGATTCCTTAAACAAGGAAATTATAAGTTGTGTACTTCTCACTATTGACTTATGAATTACCATTTCTCAGCTACTTGGAGAATATAACTTACTTCTTATAATTTTTCTTTTCCTACCTGGTTACTATATTTCAATACACATATGTTTTAGGCATATTTTATGTAATACCAAAGAAGTATTACATAAAAATTATTAAATTATTGAATATACCTGAAGAAGAAGCGATTAATTTATTTTTAAATTCATTTCATAACATTCAAACTTATATAGTCTTATATGGTGTCACATAAGGAAAATAATCTCATGTTTTCCTCCCAACCTCTATTTTTGAAGGATGTTGTGAAGGGGCCTTTGGCATCACACTTTCCAATGGTATTTCCACCTTGTCTTTTAACTTGATCACCCTAATAACTAAAGATTATACTTTCTTTAACTTCTTATTTACTTAGAGAGAACCATTCCCAAAATGTAATAAAGAAATTTCTCAATACTATTCTTTTTTTCATCTTAAAAGAAACTAGAATAATTAGATGAAATAGGTGTAATAAAGGGTTTTTGAAAGATCGTCACCTATCTTTTAATTTACACATAACCAGTGTAATCATCAATCATTCACATGTCACTTCACTTTCACCTCACAGGCATCTCAGAGATGAGACAACATATAGAACCATACATGCCTTGATGTGGTATCCATAACTCACACTGGATTTTGTTTATATCATCAATGTAAACATTAAATCCCTCATATATGAGTATCCTTTAAGCATAGTTTACATCCTCACTTCCTGAGGTGGCTCAATAGGTAGTGAGGACACCAAAACCTTGACTTTTATATATCATAGTACAGTTCTAAAGTTCCTATACTACTCTTGGAAACTCTTTCTATTGAGTAAATTAAGTTTTTCCATAACTAATCACATTTTACTTTTGGTATTACTTATCATTTTCTATAAAAAACAAGAAATATCATATTTGTACTTTTATCTTGAGTATTGATTAAACATTACTGATTAATTTAATCATCAAATATATCACACTATTTTATTGAACTTCAATATACCTCACTAATAGACATAGAATAATTTTTCACTACTTAGAGAGTTTCAAGGTGGGTTTTTGAATAACCAAGCACATTAACTTGTGGCTCCTTGATCTGGTGAGTGAAGTCCCAACATCTAAAATCATAAACTTGTTTTACTCAAAAAATACCTCTAAAGATGAAAAAAGATAGCTTTGAATACTTCTTTGTTTTTTTATTTAGTTATGTTTACCCATTATTTTTATAAGAACTCCCCAATAGTAGGAGAACCCTCAACTAGGGATTACAAGCACCTCGTACACCTATGTTCTGTTAAAATTCAAACGACGGAAGCCATTTGGGACTTAATATTTCTATAAGAGTTTTTAATTATTTATCAATGAGTGAGATCACTTTCTATCTGATATTCATGTTCCATGTCTTCTCACTCACAACTGATAATGAAATAAATAAATAAAACATTCATCACTTCATAAATTGATATAATCTATTCTTTTTTTATGTTTATTATTTTATGTGATTGTGAAATATTTCAAATTCATAAAAATAATTAACAATGAAAACATTGTATGACTGATCTTGAGAATTTTATATTGGTTGATCAATTTATACTCAATATATCAACCATGACCTAAGAGGTATAATACCTGAGTCGGTTCTTGACTTGTATAGCTACTTGTACTTTGTTCCAATGTATCACCATATTATATGTTATACCAAATCATCTTGGTGTGGTCCTCATATTACAACACCCTCATCTATCTTCATCATAATACAAAAATACTATCATGTAGGTGATGGGGTCTTAGGAGTCCGTAATACAAACAAATAACTTTAATCAAGACGTAAATACCATTATACAAATCATGATGAATATCAATGATTCACAAATCATCTTAATAATTAATTAATTAAAATATCACATAAAATTTCAATGCATAATTAAATAAACCAAATTCTGATATACATTTCTCAGTCCTTTCTCAAGAATAATTGATGCACAATTAAATGAGAAATTAAAAATTTCATATGCAATACATTTTATGTTTATAGATATTATTTAATTAAAATAAATCATTCAATTTTAATTAAATTTTTTAAAAATATAGCTCAGTCCAAAATTCAATTTAATTATATTTCAAAAAATTAAACTTATTTTTTGAAGCACAGACATAGAGATATATGTATATATTTATATATATGTATATATGTGAACGAACACACAAACATCAAAATCATTTGTTCCCCAACCCCATGTAACCAAGATTAGACTGGACTGGTTTGGAATAACCAATCCTGGCCCATTATGAACTGAGAATTCCCTAACCTAACTCATTCTAGGTCGGTCCGAACCTGCCTTTTCCCATTTTTGGGTTGGTTTGATTGATTTAGGTCATGTGTGGAGGGGTTAGTGTATCATGATCTGGTTAAGCAGGTAAACAACCTTGGTAAGGAGATGGGAAAGGGGCAACTGTGAGTGGCTAACACTGAATCTGACCAGTGGGGTTTAGGCCACTCAACGGTGGACTGGAGGTGACTGGAGTGTGGCCATGAATGGGGTGGCCTAGTGGCAGTAGGTTCTAGGTTCAGTAAAAGAACGGTTGGGCTAGCACCCAAATTTATTTTTTACCACAATCAATGATTATTCTGGGATCAATACAATGATGAATTCTAGTATCCATGGAATAGAATCAAAGATTTAGATAAAAAAGGAAGAGGCCTGAAACCTTTAAAGAGGATCTCTCACATCATGTTTATAATAAATTTAATAAATTTATTAAAGAAAAGAATACATGAATCTTTAGTATTTTCTTCATTGATGATGTTGATAATCCAAAATGACCCTTACAAATTATCTCATTGTTCTTGTGAGGATCCAAAAAAGAATCCCTCTAGTGGTGATCCACACGTGCTCCGATGGCCTTCGATCGACACAAATCGTTCTCTGGGTTCTAGTGCAACGAAGTGAGTGTTTTGTGTTGGTCATTCTCAATTTCTTGTTCTTCAGCCTTGAATAACGTCTATCGTTCTTGAGAGGAGAGGGAAGATGATTCGAGAGATAAATTATTCAGCTCAACAATTCTCAATTCACTGGGTGTGAGGTTCGGTACATGGCACAATAGACATACATGTCTATTTATTGACATGGGGCTTCAGTTACAATATTTAATTGTGTAATAGCAATTAAAAACATTTATAACCTTATATAAAAACCATGATATTAATAATAATACCGTGTCATTACATATCATGCACTAACTTACAAAAAGAAGGAATTATAAATAAAATTCCGCATCACAAAAATAATAACAATGAAATTTTAATTTATGCCAACTAGTTAAATAATTATTTATCATCTTGAAAACAATTATTTTACTACCAGACCAGCCTTGGTCTGCTTGAACTCCACTTCTATTTATTTAACACTCGAATAAATAAACAAATAATTTATTCTCTTAAATAAATATTTTATATAAAAACTAGTAAATAAATATTTATTAAATGTTCAATAAAATAAATAAATATATTTTACCCATAATCTGGTGAATAAATATTTATTTAATTTATGAAATCATATTAACTGGAATAAAATTATTAAACTTTCTTGAGAATAATATTTATTAATTAAATTCAAATATAATTTAACTAAGACCACCAGAAACACTTAGTGTGTGACCCTATAGGTTTCTTTCTTATTGGTATTAGGTAGTATTGCCTAAATTCTATGAGTAATATCTAGAAATGGGTTAAGGAAACCAATAGAAAGAACTTAAAGTCACAACAATGATATCCACATAAGAACACTCACTATGTAATATAATCCATTTTTTGCAATATCTCATCAAACTGGTTTCATGATAGTGTCATCAAATTTTATGATTGATATGTCGTTCTTTGACTACCTAAAATAAACTCGTCATTACACGATGGACATGGAATTTTGCGTGACGATTATATTTCAATAAAAGGTTTGAGATATAAACTTCCATAAATGGAAGAGACAAATACTTCCTCGACTAATCCATTAATAACATTCCACCCAGGACACACCCAACGTACCCTATGCCCCGCCAACTTTCTGCATAACGGTTTTCATCAGTAAATCAAAGTTTGTGAGTCGTGACACGTGTTAATGATAATATTAAAGTCTAAGAATCATTACACATTCTTTCAGATAGAAATATTTGATGATACCAAAACATGTATAATTCTTACTAACGGGTCTATTCTTATAATCTCTTATCTTGGAGATTACTAAGTGCAATCTTCATGAGAGGAAGTCTCATTTTCTTACGAGTACTCACACCTGAGGGTCTGCATGCTATGTTTCCCATCATAGTATGTCATCCAACTGTAGAACTATATTTAAGAATATTTTTATAGCATTTTCAAGGTTCTTATCATAACAGGGAACTGCCAAGACCTTATCAATAAAACAAATACTCTTGGACATTATTACATCATAGTCATGAAGAACAATGAATAATATGTAATAAGATGTTTAATATTTAGATAAATTATATATCCATGTAATCAATGTACAAATAGATAGTTCTTGGACACCAACTCTAACAAACTCCAACTTGAACTAGAGACAACTGCCTACGACTTTCTGTCCGCTAGACCTCACATGATGATCATGTTTTTACTAATTCAAGTATTTAGTAAATGGTTCTAACACGTTGTCTTATATAGAAATAGTGCTCACTGCAACTTTACCTCTCTGAGAAAAATCCATCAAGAGAGGATACTTTCGAAGTACGTGATTCGTCTGCTAATGTGAGTTTGGAATTTTTTGCGAGAGCCACCTCTGTAGTATTATCACAGTATAGTGTGATGAGATATTTACTGCTAGGTATCACATCCAACTCCTGGACGAAGCTTCACATCCAAAATGATTATTTAGGTTCTTTATAAGTTGTGATATATTCGGAATCTACTGTAGAATCTGTGACCACACTCTACTTTGAGTTCTTCCATCTCACTGCACCTCCATTCAAAGTGATGATGTATCCCGTTTACGACTTCATGTCATATTGATCAATATAGAAACCATCATCTACATATATTATGATGACTAGTTCACCATATCCTTCATAGACCATGAACATATCCTTAGTACACCTCTGATACTTTAGGATATTCTTTAATTCCATCCAATGGTGGTCACTTGGGTAAGATTGATATATGCCTACCACACTCAATGCGTAGGCGATATCCATCCTAGTACATAGAATGCCATACACGACTGACCCAATTGATGATGCGTATGGAGTCCTTTCTATTATCTTTATTTCCTTATTTGTCCGAGGAAACATTTTCTTATAAAGATGAATGGAATGTGATGCTGGAAATAATCCCGTATTGGATTGTTCCATTATGAATCTCTTCAGTATCTTATCAATGTATGTACTTTGACTTAGGCCCCAAAATCTATTAGATCTATCATGATGGATCTTGATCCCAAGAATATATGATGCCTCTCCCATGCCTTTCATGGAGAAGCATTGATTCAAACATTCCTTAATATACTGTAAGATCGACATCTCATTTTCATTAAGTAATATGTCATTAACATGTACTATTAAGAAAATGTCTGCACTCCCACTAAACTGTTTGTAGACACAAGGCTCACATTCGTTCTTGATAAAACCAAATTTCATTATGGCTTTATGAAAATGAATGTTCCATTACCTGGATGCTTTCTTTAATCAATAAATGGATTTATGCAACTTTCATACTGTATTGGCATCCTTTGGAGTTATAAACCCTTCAGGTTGTGTCATGTAGACATCTTCCTAAAGGTTCCCATTAAGGAAGGATGTTTTGACATCCATTTTCCAAATCTCATTTTCATGGTCAGTGACAATGTCCAATATGATTCCAATGAATTTTATATTTGTAACTGGTGAAAAGGTTTCATTGTAGTCAATGCTTTGACACTATTTGAACCCTTTTGCAACCAATCATGCCTTATAGGTACTGACTTATCCTTACATGTATAGTTTCTTCTTGAATACCCATTTATAAAAAACAACCTTTACATCAACTAGAGGATATACCAAAATATAGACTTAGTTTTGGTACATGGAATCCATTTCAAAATTCCTGGATTCTTGTCACTAGGAAATATCTGGGCCACTTACTTCTTCCTTTTAGGTTAGAGAATAATTATTATTAACTATTAAAGTGATACCATCCTTGGTAACTAGAAAACTGTACCATTTAGGTTCTTTAAACTCTCTTGTACTCCCACAAAATTCTTGTGTCTCTGGAACAGTTCTTTCTTTCACTGGGCTTTATGGAATCTGATCTTGTACAAACTCTTATGTACCTTGAGACTCAAATTCATCAAAGTGTATCGCCCTCCCACTATCTCTTTTGGAGATGTTCTCCCTCTCATGAAATATGGTGTGTCTAGACACAAACCTTTTTTTAGGAGTTTTATAGGTAATATCCCCCTATTTCCTTGGGGTATCCTACAAAGGTACACTTTGTGCCTCGGGGTGCAAGTTTGTTACCTGAAGAGGCCATAACAAACACATCGCTTCCTCACACATGTAAATTCGATAACATGGTTTTCCTTCCACTCCAGAACTCATATAGAATACCATTTATTAATTTAGAGTACTTGGTTTAGTATGTGATCTTCTGTCTGTAACGCATATCTTGAAAAGGATAATGAAAGACTCTTATGAATCATCATTGATCTCACCATGTCCAACAAGGTGAGGTTCATCCATTCACTCATACCATTCCACTAGGGTGTGTAAGGAGGAGTGAGTTGGGATATGATCCCAAAATACTATAAGTAATAAATTAAGTCTTGATTAATATATTCTCCACCTTGGCCTAAGAAGATTTTCTTATTCTTCTTACCAAGCTGGTTCTCAACTTCATTCTTGTATTCTTTAAACTTATCAAAAGAATCTGACTTATACCTTATTAAGTAGATATATCCATATCTACTAAAATCATTTGTAAATGTTAGGTATTATGAGTACCCTCCCCTTCATTCAAATAGAAATGGTCCACATACATCAGTATGAATCAATTAAAGAAGTTATTTATCCTTTTTACCTTTACCACTAAATGGGGATTTGGTCATTTTACCTTGTAAAAATGCATGTCATACACCAAGTGTTTTTAGTTTGAAATAATCTAAATACCCATCTTGATGTAACTTTATCAAGAGTTTCTCATTTACATGACCTAGACATTGATGCCAAAGTTGGATGTGGTATGAGTCATGGGAAGTATCTTTATTATCGATTTCCATTACTTGGTTTGTATAATCCAACACATAAAGACCATTGTATAAATGTTCCCTACCCAAAAAAATTCTATATTTATAAAAGAAAAACCATTCATTTCCGAAATTGAAAAAAATATATCTGTATCTAATCTGGATACAAAAATAATGTTTTTAGTAATAGGAGACACATAATAACAACCCTTTAACACCATGATCATTCAAGTTGGCAACATGAGGTGGTAGTCCCTGAAAGCTACAACAACAGGTATGGCTTCGCTGGTTGATCGTATATTTACCTCCCCTCGGTCAATCATCCTAGATTTACTTGGTTCCTATATTTAGATATATATGTGAGAACTTGTCACAAACCGACCCTACCCGGGCTCGAGCCGCAACTACCCCAAGCCCGCCTCCATAGGCCAGGGGCTGGCGACCAGCGCCAAAGGCACAACAACACGGGGAGGCCTTTGCCTAAGTACCTGTACACACACACACCCATCACACTCAATGAAAAAGTATAGAGTAAAAAGAAAAGAAAAGTAAAGTAAAGGGAAACTGCTATAAATAAACCACAAAGTGCATCGACCTCTATACAGTACAAAGAAAGTGCTGAAAGTAACTGAAAAAGAAAAGGGGGAAAACATACACCTAGCTAAAAAAAAGTTCCACAACTTGGAAACAGGTAAACAAAAGAAAAACAGTTGGAAGGGTCTCCCCCACCTGGAACCCGACTCCGACCACCGAACGCGGTCCATGGTCCCGAACTCCTAAGCTCCGCTGAAGTCATGACCATCTGTCCGTCGTCTGCAAGGGCACACCAAGTACGGGAAAAGCCCAAGAAGGGGTGAGTATAAAAATATTCAGTAGGATACCCCGAAGGCTTGAGGGAGCAACAAAGGAGGTACCGAAGGGTGAGGATTAGATCGAACAGGGAGTAGAACAGAAGTACAACAAAGAGTGCATTAAAGAGTATAACTCAACCCTACAAGAGGAAGGTAGAAGACTCATCCTAATACAAGGAGCTAGGAACGGTGAGAAGATGAACTTCTCGTAGAACTTTCTCTACCTATAGCAGGAGAGTTTACTCGTCCAACCACAAGAAGCTAGACGCGGAAAGCACGTGGCATACCCCCCGCGTCTTCGCCTCTCCTGGAAGGAGAGTAACAAAACCCAAGAAGTGAGTACCAGAACAAGGTATATAAAAATCCATATGCTCTTTCTAGAAGCCCAAACAAGACCGTAAGGGGATCTCAATCCCGTAGCTCAGCCTAAGAAAAGAGTATCCAATAGTCCCAGAAATAACCACCATCATTGCCCAACATCCCGCATGTCTGCCCTGAACTGCAAGTCAAGGGGATCAAATCACCACACCTCGACACTATCCTCTCTGGGTAGCACTGAATCGCCTGCATGGTTTTAGGTCATGTCACAAGGACACATCTCAGTGGAGAAAGCACCCCTCATACTTGAGAGTTCTGGGGAAAGCCAAACCACACCTCGACTCTGTCACCCAGTCGAGAGAACACCTCATAGCCAAGGTCATTCCATCTCTAACCCGTACAAACAAGGGTCCTGCTCCGGTAATCACGGAGGAAAGCCACAGACTAGCCCAGTAGAAAGGACTGAGTCTGGAATGTCAACGGGTGTCCCGCTGCCCAGCCCTATTGAAGGGTAATTCATAATATGATATCGGGTGACCCACTGCCCAGCCCTGCTAGAGGGTAAACGCCAACAAGATATCGGGTGACCCACTATCCATCCCTGCTGGAGGGTAAACCCTAATAAATCATCAGGAGACCCACTGCCCAGCCCCGCAGGAGGGTAGACCTGGAATAATTCGTCAGGCAACCCACTACCCAACCTAGCTGGAGGGTAGACCTGGAACTAGATGACGGGCGACCCACTGCCCAGCCCTACTGGAGGGTAGACCCTAAGAGGTCATCAGGTGACCCACTACCCAGTCTCTGCTGGAGGGTAGACCCTAAGAGTGTCGGGTGACCCACTTCCCAGTCTCTGCTGGAGGGTAAACCCTAGAAGTGTCGGGTGACCCACTGCCCAGTCTCTGCTGGAGGGTAAACCCTAGAAGTGTCGGGTGACCCACTGCCCAGTCTCTGCTGGAGGGTAAACCCTAGAAGTCAGTGAGCAACCCACTACCCAGTCTCTACTGGAGGGTAAACCCGAAGAAGTCACTGAGAAACCCACTACCCAGTCTCTACTAGAGGGTAAACCCGGAACTACTCTGGTCATCCCTACTGGATGACACAACACTGTCCAACAGAACTCGGAGTGGGTATCGTGCAACCACCCAACTACAGAACGAAACCAGGGGAAAGAACTCAACCCTGATGATCTAAACCATCATAAATAGGAGGACCCTCTATGTCGTGAGAGGTCAAAGGTATGCAAAGCAGAAAACGACACGAACATGGGGCCCACACGATGTGTGGCCCCAAGTCAACCCCAACCAAGCGTACAAACATTCTCAGGTAAAAACAACCACATGTACCTCCAAGCGTTCCCGTGTACTCCCAGAGTATACCACGTTCCAGCCCAAAGGCTATCGTGCACACGTCACCCAACGTCAATGCAAAGACGTAACGTAACAACTCTAACTTGCCACCTCAATGGCTGAGGCACAACCAACCACATCTCCCAAAGCATTTATATCACTCACACATGAGTGCATGTGATCACACGCCAAGGGTACGCCACAAACACAGTAGAATGAACCACCACCGGAGCGCCTTACTTACTTCCACATTTAATAAGGTTGCGTAAGAGGGTCCGCCCACCTGAACAGATTACCCCGTTGTAATCCCTATGGAAAAACACGCAAGATAGACTACTTACTCGCCTGAAACGGTCAACCGGTGAAAAATGTACTATTCACCGTAACCAGGTCGGGTGGGACCCACACCACGTCCCCGAAAAAGGTTGGTTGAACTGTGTCATCGCAATGATCTCGGAAAAACACATCAAAAGCAATACTCACTTGAGTGGAATGGATATCCGGAGAAAAAGATGTATTCCGGTGCACCGCACATGAGCGGTGCTTCATGGGACCCGCATCCCGGTCCCAAAACACAACGAATGGATTGCACCATTTAGATCCTCTCGAAAAAGTACACGAGATGGACTATTCAATTGTCCAAAATGGTCGCCCGATGATAGAGATAGAAAATCACTGTCAACGCCCCAAACGACACTCATGGGGCCCGCACCATCGTGCTGAATTAGAGCGGGTGGATTGCACCATTGCAATACCCTTAAAAAAACAACCAGAATTGACTGCTCGCACGCCCCGAATGGACGCCCGATGAGAATTTTGCTAAATGCTGCTCGCAACTCGAAAAGACGGGTCGTGGGGCCCATGCCTCAACTCTGGCTTTAATGCCTGAAACCACCCTGGAAAGCTTCGCCCCTGCGCCAGGGTCCCAACGCCACTGGCGGCACTCAATTCGGACATTTGACGCGTCCGTGCTGTCCAAAACAAGAACTCCCGGGAAAAACGTCAAACCACCTAACATCGTGTCGCGCCCAGAGCCCCTTGTCTCGGGAATTAAAAACTCTCATGACCATCTCAAAATCTCTGTCTCAATTTAAGAGATGCGTCACCGTAGACGGTGCCCAAATCGGGTGCCCTGTAGATGATTTATGATTTATAAATCATTTCCATAATAATAATAATAATAATAATAATAATAATAATAATAATATTGTTATTATTATTATTATAAACTTATTTATTCTTTTTTTCTTTTTTTTAAAGAAACCATCGACTGGCGCTGGCCAGTCGCCTATTTTCCACACAGAGACTCGCTGCTGGCGGGTCTCTATCTCCCGAGCGGGGTCGCGCGCCGCGACCCCGGCTGCAGCGTCAACCGGCCGGCACAGCCGGCTGGTCCTCCTGCTCTGTGGCCCCAGCTCACCCGAAGGAGCCCCCCCTGCCGCCTTCCGCTGAAGGTCACCGCCGCCCGGCCTCCGCCGCTGAGGGACCCCGCCGCCTCGAGCCGAACACCCGCCGCTCCGGCCGCTCGACGACACCCAGCCACCGCGATATTCTGCTCGCGTTGTCCGCGAGCCCCCTCACCGCCGCCGCTCTGGAAGCCGCCTCCACTTCTCGAGCTCCCCAGAAAACAAAGAACAACCGCAAGAAACTACAAAAACCCGCAAAATTCACTGGGCCGCTGCGTCCTCCTCCAAGCTCAGATTTTGAATCCGAAACAAGCGTCGGAAAGAGAATAAAAACTACTATGCATTCGCGGGTTTAACTCAAAAATTAAACAGAAAATCGATTCCATAAATTGGGATCAAAGTTGGTGAAGGAATTGAAAATGAAACAAAAATGACGCCTACCTCGCAGGGCTTCGCCCGATGCTTCCCGCACGATCCACCGCCGCCACAATGCGCCACCTTGGGGAGGAGGGGAGGAGGATAGGATGAGAGGAGGTTGAGGGTGAGGGGTTTCGCCAGGGGAAAGGGGTGAGGATGGGGGAGAGGGGGAGTTTAAATAAATAAAGTCTTTAATTAAAAGACTCGACCCCCAAAAACACTCATGTCCAAAACCTCCGGCGCGGTCAAGATTAAGCTCCCTCTAGGGTAAACACCACCTCCCGAGCACAACGACGGTATCTGAATTTTAATCTGAGACCCCGTTCAAAAGTTATTAAACTCAACGACTATGGCCGCCAAATTACGAAAACACCCCTGGGGAAATTTTTCACTAACGGCTCGCGCCCGCGAAACTTATACCCCTCCTAGGGTAAACAGCACGTTCCGAACTCAACGGTGCCCTCGGTTTTCCAATCCGAGCAACCATTTAAGAGATACTTGCATTTAACCATTAAACGAATAAATAAATAAATAAATTTATCCGTTTAACGTTCCGGTAGTGGGAGAGGGGTCCAAACGTCCTGTGCTAACATACTTTATGTCGTTACTAGGGTAAACACCCCATTTCGGACCCATACGTACACTCAGGTCGTTGATACAAAACTCTGTTTAGGAGTTATCTTATTTATTTGGCGTGTCCAGTGTGAACGCACTGAAAATTTAGTTCGGGCCACACCGGGCCTCAGAATCTCACACCGTCTGAAGGAACTACTCTGGAATAACATCAAGAAATATTCCAAAGTCTTCTGCAACAAAAACTGGGTTCTTACATCATTACCTCCTTCAAGATTTTCATCCCCAAAAAGAAAAACCAAGGAAGAACTCTGGGTACTAAGCCCACACCTGGCTCTCCCGTACCCAGAAGAACTCTCGCATAGCTCTACTCCACTGCACACAGACCAAAGGATTGATCCATTAACGCGAGGTCTTCCCTCGCCGATGACGTACATAGGGGCATGCGCACGTCTCCACAGGAAAGTCACGTTGGTGACAACATGCACCCACTCCAAACTTTGGGGTTAGGGCAAGGCGGTAGGGAACCTCGCCATCCCTTTTCACGGTCTCAAACGGCCCGAAGGCTTTTGGGGGTATCTCACCTCCTCGATCGAACCTCTATGTTGCATGCTGTGACAGGGATCATCGCCCGCACCTGGAACAAGGCCCAATGATTCCCTCCTTCAGAATATCCATATGGTGGAACACCCAAGGATATCTGGTCACGTAAGATTCCACAGTCGATGTACCACAACCAAGAATCTCTTACATGCTCGAAAGGCGAAGGAGTGGACACCATCGACTAGAGAAAAAGGTCCCATGACTTTTTCCTTACCAACACAGGGTTACACCGATGCCCCGCGCCACCCTGGTAACAACCCAAGAAAGGAGCAGGGAGAAAAATCATTTCACACACATAGTCTAACAATTCTACTACAAAAAGGTATAAGAGCTGTAGAGTGTACCTCTTATCACCTCATGCTCTGCAGGATCGTAGAAATCCCAAAGCATGCGGATTCTTGCGGTCCCAACTGTCAGCTCTCGAAGCCTGACGTGGACCGCCTAATGGTGATGAGAAGACCTCGTAAGGTCGTACTCCACTTCCAGATCCTCACGATCCTCTGTTATAACCACCTCTCTGGGTTCTACTCTGATCATGGCGCTGCTTCTGTCATGATGGTGCACCTACTGCCTGCCCAAAGCTCTCTGCATGCCTGGTCGGGTATTCCCATGCCCGGTGACCTCGCCCATCGCAAGCATAACACCGAATCTCTCTGGGATGCACTGGTGCCCTCCGACACCAGTGTGGTGTACAACCATGACCCTGAGTCTGGTTATCATAAAGACACCTGCGTCGATGTTCTGCTTGCCGACGCCCGCTAGCTGCGGCAGACGTCTCGGCTCCAACGTGCCTGCTGCCACCACCAACTCTTAGAACGTGACAGGAAGCTCTCTGTCACCAGCGCCTACTCTAACACCCCGACAAATGTGGAAATGCCCAAGGGTACTATGAAAACATGTATATCTCAGCAGATACCCTGCTCAACTTCCGCGCTCGGATGTTGTCGTCATGGACCCAGTCTGGGTAAAAGCGTGCATGGTTTGTGAAACTAACCGCATACTCAGCCACCATCATCCCTCCTTGCTGAAACTACAGGAGATCCTGAATCCCAATGGAGCATAAGCAGGAGGGGAAAAACTCCTCATGAAACAACAACTGGAAGTCACCCCACGAAAGCGATGACTCATCAAGAAACTGAGTCACCTGACTCCACCAACGCCGAGCTGCTCCACGAAAAAGGTTGGCTTCCAAAGCCACTCTCTGATCTGTCGGCGTCTGCACAAGCCTGAAAAGGCGAACCACTGTCTCCAGCCAAACCTCTACTGCCTGAGGGTCTGGCTCACCACTAAACCTCAGCGTTCCTTCCCGCTGGAACTCGCAGAGAGTGCTCAACCTGTGCTCAAGCTCAGCCTACTCTGCTGAAGCTGTCTGCTGCTCAACAGGTGGGGGTGCTGCTACCGGCCCACTCGGAGAAAGGTATCGCATGATGGGTCCTGAAATGTGGCCCCGTATCTCACATGGTCATCATCACAGACCAGAGATGGTATCTTGGATGGCTGTCTTTGCGGAGACATCCTGAATATTATCAAGGAGTGCCGTAGTCAGATGATCATATATGTATATACAAATAACAACGATGGGGATATGAATCAATAAGGACAGTCAAAGACTCAATCCTATGTGATTCACAAACCAATTTTCCCTGCAACAAGTGTCTCAGTATGCCGAGTCGACAAGAAGGTTAACAGGGTCTTGGTGAATGGATATGTCCGCTGCCACACCATCACTGGACTCTCTGGCCTGAGAGCCGCTCTTGAGACTCGTTAACACTGTTTCCCTAAATCCCAACCAATTCATTTTATTTTAGGGATGTCCGAACAACGTCCCAAGGAACGAAACACCTCTGATACCACTTTTTCACGACCCGACCCTACCCGGGCTCGAGCCGCAACTACCCCAAGCCTGCCTCCTTAGGCCAGGGGCTGGCGACCAGCGCTAAAGGCACAACAACTCAGGGAGGCCTTTTCCTAAGTACCTGTAAACACACACGCAACACACTCAATGCAAAAGTGCAGAGTAAAAAAGAAAAGAAAAGTAAAGTAAAGGGAAAATGCTATAAATAAACCACAAAGTTCATCGACCTCTATACAATACAAAGAAAGTGCTGAAAGTAACTGAAAAAGAAAAGGGGCAAACACACACCCAACCAAGAAAAAGTTCCACAACCTGGCAACAAGTAAACAAAAGAAAAATAGCTGGAAGGGTCACCCCCACCTAGAACCCAACTCTGACCACCACACGTGGTCTATGCTCCCAAACTCCCAAACTCCGCTGAAGTCACGACCAACCTGTCCGTCGTCTGCAAGGGAACACCAAGTGTGGGAAAATACCAAGCAGGGGTGAGTATAAAAATACTCAGTAGGATACCCCGAAGGCTTGAGGGAGAAACAAAAGAGGTACCGAAGGGTGAGCAGTAGATCGAACAGGGAGTAGAACAGAAGTACAACAGAGAGTTCAATAAAGAGTACATCTCAACCCAACAAGAGGAAGGTAGAAGACTAATCCTAACACAAGGAGCTACGAACAGTGAGAAGATGAAATTCTCATAGAACTTTCGCTACCTATAGCAGGAGAGTAGACTCGTCCAACCACGAGAATCTAGACGCGGAAAGCACGTGGCATACCCCACGCGTCTTCACCTCTCTTGGAAGGAGAGTAACCAAACCCAAGAAGTAAGTATTGGAACAAGGTATATATAAATCCATATGCTCTGTCTAGAAGCCCGAACAAGACCGTAAGGGGATCTCCATCCCATAGATCAGACCAAGAAAACAGTAGCCAATAGTCCCAGAAATAACCACCATCGATGCCTAGAATCTTGCACGTCTGCCCTGAACTGCAAGTTAAGGGGATCTAATCACCACACATCGACACTATCCGCTTTGGGAGGCACTGACTCACCCGCACTATTTTAGGTCGCATCACAAGGACTCGTATTGGTGGAGAAAGCACCCCTCATACTTGAGATTTCTGGGGAAAGTCAAACCACACCTCGACTCTGTCACCCAGTCGAGAGAACACCTCAAAGCCAAGGTCATTCCATCACTGACCCGTACAACCAAGGGTCCTCCTCCGGTAATCATAGAGGAAAGCCACAAACTATCCCAGTAGAAAGGACTGAGTCTGGAATGTCAACAGGTGTCCCACTGCCCAGCCCTGCTGGAAGGGAATTCATAATATGATATCGGGTGACCCACTGCCCAACCTTGCTGGAGGGTAAACCCTAACAAGATATCGGGTGACCTACTGTCCAGCCCTACTAGAGGGTAAACCCTAATACATCATCAGGAAACCCACTGCCCAGCCCTGCTATAGGGAAGACCAAGAATAAGTCGAAAGGAGACCCTGTGCCCAGCCTTGCGGGAGGGTAGACCTGGAACTAGACGACGGGAGACCCACTGCCCATCCCTGCTGGAGGGTAGACCCTAAGAGGTCATCGGGTGACCCACTGCCCAGTCTCTGCTGGAGGGTAGACCCTAAGAGTGTCCGGTGACCCACTGCCCAGTCTCTGCTAGAGGGTAAACCCTAGAAGTGTCAGGTGACCCACTGCCCAGTCTCTACTGGATGGTAAACCCTAGAAGTGTCGGGTGACCCACTGCACAATCTCTGCTGGAGGGTAAACCCTAGAAGTCAGTGAGAAACCCACTACCCAGTCTCTACTAGAGGGTAAACCCAAAGAATTCACTGAGAAACCCACTGCCCAGTCTCTACTGGAGGGTAAACCTCGAACTGCTCTGGTCATCCCTACTGGATGGAACAACACTGGCCAACAGAACTCGGAGTGGGTATCGTGCAACCACCCAACTTCAGAACAAAACCAGGGGAAACCACTCAACCCTGCTGATCTAAACCATTGTGAATAGGAGGACCCTCTATGTAGCGAGAGGTCAAACGTACGCAAATTAGAACATGACACGCACATGGGGCCCACACGACGTGTGGCCCCAAGTCAACCCCAACCAAGAATACAACCATTCTCAGGTAAAAACAACCACATGTACCTCCAAGCATTCCCATATACTCCCAGAGTATACCATGTTCCAGCCCAAAGGCTATCGTGCACACGACACCCAACGTTAATGCGAAGACGCAACATAATAACTCTAACTTTCCACCTCAATGGTTGAGGCACAACCAACCACATCTCTCCAAGAATTTACATCACTCACACGGGAGTGCACGCGATCACACGCCAAGGGTCTGCTACAAACACAGTAGAACGAACCACCACCGGGGCGCCTTACCTGCTTCCACATTTAATAAGATCCTGTAAGAGGCTCCGCCCATCGGAACAAATTACCCCGTTGTAATCACTGCGAAAAAAATGCAAGATAGACTACTTACTCGCCCGAAATGGTCAACTGGTGAAAAAGGTACAATTCGCCATAACCAGGTCAGGTGGGACCCACACCATGTCCCCGAAAAAGGTCAGGCGAACTGCTTCATCGCAATGCTCTCGAAAAAAACACGTCAAAAGCACTACTCATTTGAGTGGAACAGATATCCGGAGAAAAAGATGCATTCCGGAACACCGCACACGAGCGGTGCTTCGTTGGACCCGTATCCTGGTCCCGAAACACAACGAACGGATAACACCGTTGCGATCCTCTCGAAAAAGTACACGAGATGGACTATTCAGTTGTCCAAAACGGTCGCCTGGTGATAGAGATGGAAAATCACCGTTAACGCCCCAAACGGCCCTCGTGGGGCCTGCACCATCATGCCGAATTAGAGCAGCCGGATTGCACCATTGCAATCCCCTCAGAAAAACATCCAGAATCGACTGCTCGCATGCCCCGAATGGATGCCCGATGAGAAAGTCGCTAAACGCTGCTCGCAGCTCCAAAAGACGGGCAGTGAGTCCCACGCCTCAACTACGGATTTAATGCCCGAAACCACCTTGGAAAGCTTCGCCCCGACGCCAGGGTCCCAACGCCACTGACAATGCTCAATTCGGACATCGAACGCATCCGTGCCGTCCAAAACAAGAACTCCTGAGAAAAACATCAATCCACTTAACATCGTGTCGCGCCCCGAGACCCTTGTCTCGGGAATTAAAAATTCCTGAGACCATCTCAAAATCTCCGTCTCAATTTAAGAGACACGTCACCGCAGACGGTGCCAAAATCGGGTGCCCTGCGAATGATTTATGATTTATAAATCATTTCCATAATAATAATAATAATTATTATAATATTATTATTATAAACTTATTTATTTTTTTTTTCATTTTTTAATGAAACCACCGACCGGCGCTGGCCGGTCGACTGCTTTCCACGCAAGGACCCTCCGCTGGCGGGTCTCTGTCTCCCGAGCAGGGTCACGCGCTGCGACCCCGGCAGCCGCGTCAACCGGCCGACACAGCCGGCCGGTCCTCCTGCTTCGCGGCCCCAGCTTCCCCGGAGGAGCCCCCCCTGCTGCCTGCCGCTGAAGGTCGCCGCCGCCCGGCCTCCGCTGCTGAGGGACCCCGCCGCCTCGCGCCAAACACCCACCGCACCGGCCGCTCGACCACACCCAGCTGCCACGCTCCGCCGCTCGCGCTGTCCGCGAGCCCCCTCGCCGCCGCCGCGCTGGAAGCCACCGCCTCTGCTCGAGCTCGCCGGAAAACATAGAACAACCGCCAGAAACTTTAAAAAGCCGCGAACTTCTCCAGGCCACTGCGGCCTCCTCCGAGCTCAGATTTCGAATAAAAAACAAGCGTCGAAAAGAGAATAAAAACTACTATGCATTCATGGGCTTCGCTCAAAAATTAAACAGCAAATCGATGCAATAAATTGGGATCAAAGTTGGTGCAGGAATTGAAAACGAAAAAAATGACGCCTACCTCGCAGGGCTTCGCCCGACGCTTCCCGCATGATCTGCCGCCGCCGCAACGCGCCACCTTGGGGAGGAGAGGAGGATGAGAGGACAAGAGGAGGTTGAGGGTGAGGGGTTTCTCCAGGGGAAAGGAGTGAGGATGGGGGAGAGGGGGATTTTAAATAAATATACTCTTTAATTAAAAGACTCGACCCCCCAAAACACCCGCGTCCAAAACCTACGGCTCGGTCAAGATTAAGCTCCCCCAAGGGTAACCACCACCTCCCGAGCACAACGACAGTCTCAGAATTTTAATCCAAGACCCAGTTCAAAAGTTATTAAACTCAACGCCTGCGGCCGCCAAATTACAAAAACGCCCCTGGGGCCATTTTTCACTGACGGATCGCGCCCGTAAAAATTATACCCCTCCTAGGGTAAACGACACGTTCCGAAATCAACAGCGCCCTCGATTTTCCAATCCGAGCAACTGTTTAAGAGATACTTGCGTTTAACCATTAAACGAATAAATAAATAAATTAATTTATACGTTTAACGTCCCAGTAGCGGGCGAGGGGTCCAAACGTCCCGCGCCGACATACTTTATGTCATTCTTAGGGAAAACACCCCATTCCGGACCCATCTGTATACTCAGGTCGCTGATCCGAAACTCCGTTTAGGACTTATACCATTTATTTGGTGTGTCTAGTGTGAACGTAATGGAAATTTAATTTCGGCCACACCGGGGCTTGGAATCGCACGCCGTATGAAGGCGCTGCCCTGGAATAACATTAAGAAATATTCCAAAGTCTTCCGCAGCAAAAACTGGGTTCTTACGAAACCACAAGCTATATATAATACCCAATTTTTAGAAACAGATAGACTTCATTTGATAAAAAACGCACCTGAAACTTCCCCTTTCTTCTTAGGCTAGGTGCAGTTCGTCTTCCAGTGACCTTTCTTGCCACATGTGAAACAAACAACCTCCTATTCCCTTACCTCCCCTTTGATCTTATTTTTCTTGTAAGGCCATGAAGTAGCTTTTGGATTAAAGATCTTTACCTTCATATTCCTCTTATTCACCATAAGGACAGAATGATTTTTGTTCTTCATATCTTTTTCCACTTAGAGAATGAGGATAAGAAGATCCGATAGAGTCTTCTCAATGTTTTTAATGTTGAAATTGACATAAATATGGATAATATTTGGGAGAGTGATGTAATAATGAGATCGATGCCCTGTTCTTTGGGGAGTTTAAACCATAGAACATCTAGGAACTCAATATAGCCAATGAGCTTGACTACATGAGGCCCAGTTGGGGAACCCTCTCCAAGATTACTCTAAAAGAGTGCCTTAGAGATCTCAAACTTTTATTGTCTTTCTCTCTCCAAGTAAAGACCACAGAGGTTATCCGGAATGCTACAAGCATCCATGTTTTCATAAGACTTTATGAGATCACTAGACATTGATGATAACATCAAACATTGAACGTTGACCATGTCGTTCATATGTTTCTCATAGATTAAGAAATCATCATCACTCACCTCTTTGGGAGGAGGATCAGGTAATGATGACTCCAACATGTAAGACTTCTATCCATGGCGTAGGATAACCCGAAGGCATCTAAACCATTCCAGGAAGTTACTACTTGTGAGGATGTTGTATTTATCCATAATTGATCATAGGGATAGTGTGGTTGATGAGATTTTCAATTTTATTCTACAATTAGAAGAGTAGATCGTTTGTACTTTTTTTATTAAATTTTATGATATATAATAAATTAATTTTATTATGTCTCCCACTATTTTATGAAGTCCCAATGGCCCTCAAAATTGAACTAAAAATGTCCAGTTGTCATGACATTCTAGATTCAAGGATCCATATTCCCCTTTGCATAACCCCAACAAGGATTGTTCAAGCTATTTTAAGTTATTTAGGTAGGAAAGACTTTTCCAACTGCGGGCTTGCAGTTCCTTGATCTGTTGAGTTGACTCCACAATCTTGAAATCCTACCTTTGGATTTCCTCAACTCTTGCCTCAAATATTACAAAAAGTCTAGAAAGGGCTACTCCTCTTGATGTAATATGGTTAAGTCAAATCGAAACCTTTAATAAGGGAATCCTTTATAAAAATAAGTGTCCCAACAAGGGTTGGTCAAACACATAGTTTTACTGAGTTTTTCCCTTAATCAAGTAACGAAAGGCTTGGGCAGAATTAAAATTTCATTTGAGGGATTTATCTCTTATGCGTGAATTCTTATTGTCATTATCACAGGATTGTTAATATTAAGTGTAACTTTCTTACGTGATTAACCATGTCTTGATAATATTTATTCATAATTCCTAGTTTATTTTAGTTCCATCTCGCATGCTTGTTTAATTCATTAATTATGTGATCACAACAACACATCCATAATGATAAACTATGAAACTGATAGAAATAAAAAAAGAAAATGGAATGATCATGAGCTTATATAAGGTTTAGTTTACCTAGTTGTTGATAAACTAATGATGACCTAGGGGAGAACACCTTGAACCTTTTAGGTTCATGTTTACATCTTTCCACATGTCCACCTCTATATCTCCTGGGATTGGTTTCCTCTAGGCTCCATCTTGAAAAACCTCCACTAGCTTGGGATTTCCATCCATTACATATGATTTTAAACTCACACACATGTGAGGGGTAATATGGGTTTTTATATAAAATAAACCTTGGTCACGTAGGCCCGACATATTAATGAGTAGAAGGATCAAAGGCCGATAAATTTAATTTAAATAAATAAAATAAAATAAACCATCCACATAAAAAGGTGCTGGTCTATCTCATGATCATCCATACATGCATCAATATTTACACATAAATAAAACTAGCATTCAATTCCTTAATTGTTCTTGTTTAAGATAAATCATGCCTGAATCAATTAATTATCATATTTAACTAATCAATCATTTTATCTTAAACCCTTTTCTAAATTTACTTGAGATTATCATCCATCATAATTTTAAACAAATAAATTCATTTAAAATTATCATTGTACGTAACTTGTACCTTGGAGGCAACCCGGCGAATTCATGTTCATAACTACCCAATGAGTAGAAATTAACATTACATAGATGTTAAATTAAAAACATATATATAAAACAACTATCATGTGTTGTGACTCAGCTTTATGCCAAAATCATGGTACACCTCTCAAGGGTTTGTATAATATAATAATAAATTTTTATAAATCTATGTAATTTGGATGAGTACACTGCATGTAGTCCTAACTATATGGAATGTACTATTGTTCACCCTCCATTCAAAGTACATGCATGGGGATACGACATGTGAGTGTACTTAAGAAATAATCAAAGTACACAACGTGTCCAGTGGGCAACATACCATGTAGTATACACATTACACGGTCTCCAGTCGGGCAAGCCATGTAAAAGGTACACGGTCTAACCCTAACCCAAAGGGACTAAATGTCATGGAAAGTGGGCCACACAACATGTAATCCGAAAACAGTGTGCCACTTATTCCTTGTCAATACACAGAGTCATTAAGACTTTGATAAACTCCAATGACATGACTTGGCTTGGAGAACCAAACCTGATGCATTGATCCTTAACTAAATGACCTGTACTATCAAATACATGCCGTGTGTTCTGGTGTGTTATGGCTAGGAACCTTTGTCACCTTTGGATGAGATCCTCTATTTTATTTTAATCAAAATTAAAAGAAAAGATCATTTTTATAAGGTGAATGAGAAATAAAAGAAGAGGAACATATCTCAAGAGTTAGATTTACAAAATGATTAACTTGAATTGAAACATATAAATTATTAAATGCGTAAATAATCAATGAAATATTTAAATAATTATAAACTATGATGTAACCACTTTGATACCACTTGTTCGTTCCGGGTGCAGCAGAAGTTTGGTTGAGCCGAAAACCAACTTTAATATTTACCATGATCAAGTATTATTCTAGGATCAATATGAAAATGAACAATAGTCCCCACAAAATAGATACAAAGATTAAGATAAAGAAGGAAGAGGCCCGAAACCATTATAGAGGATCCTTCACATCATGTTTATAATTAATTTAATTAATTTAATGAAGAAAATAATACTTGGATCTTCAGTATTTTCTTCGTTGATGATGTTAATCATCCATAATTACCCTTATGAATTTTCTCGTTTCTCTAGCAAGGATCCAAATAGAATCCCTCTAGTGGTTATCCACACATGCTCTGATGGCCTCCGATCGACACCACTCGTTCTCTGGGTGCTATCACGGCAAAGCAAGTGTCTTTTTTCGGCCATTCTTGATTGATTGTTCTTCAGCCTTGAAGAACGTATCTCATTTTTGAGAGGGGTGGGAAGATGATTCTAGAGAGTAATTGTTCATATCAACAATTCTCAATTCACTGGGTGTGTAGTTTGGTACATGGAACAATATATATACGTGTCTATTTATTGACACGGGGCTTCAGTTACAAAATTTAATTGTATAACAGCAAGTAAATACTTTCATAACCTTAGAGAAAACACATGGTATTAATAATAATACCACATCATTATTTATGGTGCGCCAACTTGCAAAAAAATATTTATAAATAAAATTCCACGTCACAAAATAATATAAGAATTATTTTAATTTTTTCTAACTTGATAATTAATTATTTTTTCATTTTGAAAATAATTATTTTACTACCGAACCAGCCTTGGTCTACTCGAACTCCACATCAATTTATTGAACACCCGAATAAATAAATAAATAATTTATTATCTTAAATAGATATTTTATTTAAAAATAAGTAAATAAATATTTATTAAATTTTCAAATAAATAAATAAATAAATTTTACCCTCAATCCAGTGAATAAATATTTATTTAATTTATGCAATAATTTTAACTTGAGTAAAATTATTCCACTATCTCGAGAATAATATTTATTAATTAAATTCAAATATAATTTAATCGAGACCCCTAGAAAATATTAGTGTGTGACCCTATAGGATTCTTTTTCATTGGCATTAGGCTGGTTTGCATAAAGTCCAAGAGTATGGTCTAGAAACAGGTCATGGAACCCAAGAGAATGAACAATATGTAATATGATTTTTAATATTTAAATACATTAAATATTCATGTAGTAAAAGTACAAATAGTTGGTTCTATGAAACCAACTCTAACAGTGGTTTTGTGTTGGGTATGTCATTGAGGGGTTGGTTCAGTAGATGACCATATTTTCCCAGGATCACAATAACAGGAAACGCGAAGCAGGGTGGCTGGCAGGAGGGTGTCCAAAACTAAGGGTTTCGGCTAGGTGTGTCTCACAACAAGTGGGGGTTTTTCCACTGTGGAAGGCTCGATCAGGCGAATTCCAAAGAGAATGTTTCTCTATCAGTTTGGGCAACAAAGATGGGTGGTGTAGCATTGACTTCCTATGGAAGATAGTTTTTAATTATTTTTGTAAATATTATTCTCCAAGAAGACAGTCCCCATCGTAAAAATTTGTTATTATTATCTTATTATTATTATAATTTTCCCATTTTTAAATCTATCAAACTATTTTTTTTCTTTTATTGAGATTTTCACATGGTATGTGTCTTATTATTTGTTTAGTCTAGCTACCAGCATCCATTAACTGTCCTAGCCAACCCACATTAATTTTTGTCAAAATTATAAAAGGTTACACTGATTAAGATATTTGATATTTTTTTGAAATCCACAATTTTTTGGCACAATAGTTGGTCGGAAAATACTATTCTGGATGCCTGAAAATTGGTTGGAGTTTATTGAATTATCAAAAAACAACCACTAGTCATCTGCCTATGGGTATAATTTAACATATATACAGATATGTTCTTTAAATTAATATGAAAAAATTTAATTCAACTTATATTAAAAACATTTAATGACCACATATTGTATGTCTTGTGTTAGATTGAAATTGAATACATGGTGTTGGGACCAAATATATGTATTCTATATTAATTTATTACAAATTTAATTTTTCTTGGCATAAAATTATCACGTGATCGATTAGATAATAATTGATGGTACTGAGCTACAAAATAGAAGTTGGTGGGATGGGGATTTAATTTTTTTATAACCAAGTTTTTGTTACTTCATCGTCTCTTGTGATATGAGCCCTGGTAAGGTCCAGGGATCTCCCATAAATATTTTGAAGCATAAAAATTAAACACACAATTACCTTGTTCAGATCAAAGGAATTTTCATCTATCACATGTCGCTAGTGACCATTGCTTAAAGGATCTAAGATCGAACCCCTCTAGAATGTTTACACTTGCTTTAAGAATCTTCACATATTTCGATATTTGAATTCCAAGTTCTAGTGAAAATATCCAATGATTCCTTTAATTCCATGAAAATCTCCATGATCCCATCCCTTAGATTCAGGATGACATTATTGGATTTATTGATTGGATATAGCCTTTATCTCTATAGGATGCAGGAGGAAGAGATTGGTTCTCTAAAAATAATGGATATGAAAAGTCCCTATGAAAAGAGCTTATTTTTACTTATATATAAGAATAAAATCACCTAGAAAGGCTTCCCTATCCCCCGTATAACCAGTTCCCACTAAATAATCAATAAATGACATGTGAAGAAAAAATAAATATGTCATAAGAATATTTTTTTATCATTTAGTTATAATATATAATAAATATATTACATGATAATGATGAGTTATTATCTTGACTTGGAATTCCCACAATATTAAAAGAACCTTGAATATTAAAATAATATTTGTTTGTATAATATTTTCCATGTATTCACTTAATACCATATGAATACTTTTAATAAATAAATTTTTTCCAATTATTAAATTCTCTAATAATAATGAATTTATTTAATTTTAAAGATCATTAACACTTTGAAATCACTCAGAATCTTTGGTGGGACCCAGCATGTCCTATATTTCTATTCATAAAAATATAACAGACTCTTGAATATGTTATTGTGTGTGACACTCTATGCTATTATCTTGATAGAAGTGAATACTATTCATAGAACAAGAGTGGTGTCTATCAACCCATCTGTACCCCTAAGGAGATAATGAATAGTCATAACAATGAAAACCAACCTATGAACACACTCCGTGCAATATAATCTATTTGTCTCACAATATCTCATAAAGAAAGTTTCACAAATTGTGTCATCATCCATTATTGCTTTATTATTTCTTGACTTTACTAGATGGACTTACCTTATTCTACCATGGATATGGATTTAGTAAATATATTTCCATCATGATCA
Source organism: Viscum album (assembly GCA_963277665.1). Classification (NCBI taxonomy): domain Eukaryota; kingdom Viridiplantae; phylum Streptophyta; class Magnoliopsida; order Santalales; family Viscaceae; genus Viscum; species Viscum album. The sequence continues at coordinate 989,040,591 of OY728164.1, read as the reverse complement.
ACTGGTCTTGAGATATCTCTTCCAATAAGAAGAAAAAAATTCTTTCCTAATTATTCAATAAATGCCATACTACCAATGATGAACCCAACGAAAGATACCTCGTAAAAAATTCATTTCCATAGTTTTTACCTTGCATAAAGGTACAAGATCAAATGTTATACACTGATAATAATCTCAATTTAGGAGACCATTACACGTGTTTTCATATTGGAACTACTAATGACATATGAAACATATGGTGTTCCTATTGGTGGGTAAGTCCTTATAATCTCATCTACTCATGATCACCAAGTGAAAAGTTTATGAGAAAAAGTATCAATTCTTATAGGCCCCCAAAACATGATAGTCGAACATTATACATGTCTAGTTTGAATGACATATCTAGACTATTTGATATTTTTTAAGATTACTATCACTGTATCTCAATGTTATCATTATTGAATTAGAACTTTTATAACCTTTTGATATGATAAATAAACTATGAAAATTACAATATAAATAGTGTAAATAAAAAAAATCAACACAATTATGGTATGTAAAAATCAACTATAACTCACTTCATAAATTATATGGAAATTCAAAATTAGCTTTCAAGTTGGGTCTAGTGGACATACTATCACAATAATAATTTTCTATAAGATATCAAGTTACTTTTATTTACTATATAGGCCAATTAAAAGTTCTTAATGAAAAATTTTAACCACCTAATAATAAGCTACCATATGCTCTAAATCATCACAACCCTTTTATTCAAGAAAATATAAGAATTATACAAAAGAACCTAATTCCTGTAGGGTATCATATGTAAAAGTTGGCTCCTTGGAATATATAATATATGAAACACATGATAAAAAATCCATAGAAAAAATGATATAAAAAAAATATATATATATGAAATCATATTTATCAAATGGTTAAATCATAGGCTAATAAAATTAGGCAGGCCCATATGGTATTTATGATACTTATAGAAGGATGTCAAGTATATGTATTGTAGTTTGATATTCTTTTTAACCTTTTTAGTAGCCTTATCTTGATTTAAAAACATAAGTTAATCAACTAATTTTTCATTGTAATAATATAAATAAGTAACATTTAAATCATTAATGCAGAAGTTTAAGATATAAAGTGGTATAAACACTAATGAAACAATTTGGTAAAAAATATTTTACATATAGTAGAAACACCATAATAGTAAGGTATAATCCTCCTTTTCAATTAACTCAATGCATATCTGTAAGTTACAACTTAGTAAAAACACCTTTTCATATAGTAAAACACATGTGAATCAATAGAGTACAAACACATTTGCATTAATGTTTCTCATTACCCATCTGTAAAATATATAGTGATTATTTCATTATCATCAGCTTGATTTATAGATAAAATCAAGCACTCAACTCCCATATTTCTATATCCATTATAATATCTTTTAAATTAAAATTTTCAATAATAAAGAGCAATATTGTTTCCAAATAGATGAGCTAATAAAAGTAAAAATCATTTTGATAAATAGACTCTATACTTGAGATTAATTATTCTATAGAAAAATTCAACAAAAATTGAAAATACTTAATGATAACTAATATTATATAATTTTACTATATTTTAAGCTAAAAATTATCTAACTTTACTCAAAAAAAATTAAAATATAATCCTCATTATTAACAATATTTCTATTTGAATAATTAAATTAAATCAGTAGGTTTTTGTGCATATATACCCTAATTAAAAAACAAAATCAATTTACAAATAAAAGGAAATGAAAAAGTGTGTGTGGATGTGTGTTAGGATTTATAGTTAAGGAAGTAGGAAAACTCACTTACCAAATGACTTAATTTTTTTTCGAAATCCTCAATTATTTCCCTCAACTGATTTCAATGAACCCAAAATATTTTCAAATTCTTATATTTAAACTTATAACGCTCCTCTAAATATCTAAAAATAATTAGGGGGAATATAAAATTAAAAGAATATATAGAAATGTATTATATAGTTAAAATACATTCCTTTATAGTAAAATATAATAGATTGTATGGTTGTAACTTTATAATAAGTAAAACTACATTTTCATAATAATCCACCATTTGAAAAAAAAATCAATCATTCATAATTGAGATTTTAAATGAAACATAAATTGTATACCTTTTTGATCCATCCCCTAAATTATGGATTTGAGCACCTTTTTATAACCAAACAATAATCCATATACTGGTGTTTTGTTTTTTTAAAACATAGGATAGATCAAGAAATGTGAAATCATTTAATTCATTCTTATAACATATTATTTTAAAATATATATAACAAAGTGCCATTTTTTAATAGAAAAAACTATTATAGTGACTATAAATCCATAATAAAATATATATGAGGTACCCCAAACCCGTACAATTAGATTTAGTTCTAAAATAATATACTTGACACATAGATTTTGATAACAAGTAAGACGAACCAAGATAAACATTTCTCTATTCAAAATAATATCTATAAGTTAAAAATTACATCTCATAATAAATACACGATCCCAAGAACCAAAGGCTTAGTGTCATTGAGGACTATCTACATAACTATTCTATTTTACAATTTTTGTAAACATTTGTCCATAATCAAACCACACTAGTCCCACTTCTAGACTCCTTCTATTTTATACTTATCTTTATAACCTAGGGAATGGAAACATAAGAAAAACATGAGAACAAATGATCATTAATGTAAAACTTATCAACATTTCATCGAAGAGTTAGATCATAATCATATGAGAAAACATGAGCATGAAATAAATATATTATTAAAAAGAACATAGAATAATAAGAGTTCTCTATAAGTCATGATAGGAGGACATGTAGTCTCAAAAGAACAAACATTTTCCATGTCATAATAGTGTATGTTAATAAACATGAACCATAAATCATAATCATAGGCACATGACATAAAAATATGGATTGTCATTGAAACATAACATAATAAAGAATTATGGAATGAACATAATCACAAATAATCATCATATTGTAAAAAAAATTCAAGTATTTCATCCTTTATTTTGTCAATAAATCCAAGTATGTCCACCCTTTAGGTTGTAAACAAATGCAATCATTTCCACTCTTTAACTTGGGAATAAATCCAAGCATGTCCATGTTTCATTATCTCATGATATATAAAAACATAAACAATGAATTGAAGGATTATATAAGATCCCACCCATAAAAATCCATATATATATATATATGTTCCATAAAATATCAATCATTCATCATATCATGAAAACCCATGGAACGAAAATGGGGTTCATATCATTTCCATATGGGATCACATAATGTGATATTAAAAGTAGATTAGTTGATACTAAAAGTTCAATCAACCAAAATGATTTTTATCAAGGAATTTATATGGTTATTTATAAAAAATAACTCCATAGGAATTAGATCTTTTCAATAGGAAAATGTAATTAAAACATAAAAGAGTATTTAGAACAAATTTCTTAACAATCTAATAAAAGAAAAAGTTATGAGTAACTTTTAAAATATTATTTTTGAGAAAATGAAATAAACCATTTTTAAAACAATAATTGGGAAAAAACTTCAATAATGGATCCTTGAAAAGTCATAAATTTCATCTATAGGAAATGTGGATTGGAAGATAAAATGTACAATCAGAAAAGGAAAAAAACTTTTCAACATTTTTAAAAACACCTTTATTGAAACCCACATCATAAAGGGAGTGATTAATCTTTCATTTAGAAAGAGGTAAAGAGAAATTTCAAAATAACCAAAAAGTTAGTAAGTACACTATATAAAATAATAATAGGTTAATATATTGAAAACATTCATCAATGATTGGAATTTTATATTGAAACCGTTACAACATTGGAATATCTTGAAGAAAACGACCATGAAAAATAGAACATGATATTGATTTTTAAATCCATTTAATTTCATGAAACTATCATAAAATATCCATAGTGTAGTATATAAACCACATAATATAAAACAAGTGGTGAATATGTAATGTATTAAAGAACTAAAATTTATAAGAGAGACACTTATGATAATGTCCTGAATCAGGATCCACTAAAATGGTGTCCCAAGCCGGTGGGTTACGTAGCCTCAAGTGTGCCTTCACACATGCTAGAGGCTTCCGACTAGAAGCAATGGTATATAGTGGTATAGTGGGGATTCTATACCCCTATATTAGAGTGGAACAATGGTAATAAGAAATAAAAATAATTAGTGAAAGCATAAAACAACAGATATCACAACAGAATATAGATATAATGAATAACTCTGAAAGCATGTATAACCAATAAAAATCAATAATAATAAAAATCCTCATACGAGTCTTATACAATGATTTCACGTCATGATGACATACAAAAAAATGGAAACATGGGACACATGGGACAAACATATATAACATGATATAAAAAATACAAAAAAAATCAAAATACTTCACCACTAGCATCATGAGCATACAATTAGTCCTATTGTCCTATTATCCAAGCTACAAACAAAGAAGATCAAGGATCTGCGATAGGGTGCTTTCCCTTATCCACACCAAGAGTCATAAAGACTTCTTGGTTACCATGGGTGGCCCAAGTTGGGTGTGAGATAAACTCAATAGGACACCATCAATAGTGTCTAGAAATAATCCATCTAGTGTGCATAGCATAACAGTGTGCAAGTAACATGAATAATAAACATTTCTTAATTATAAATAATAACTGGATCTTGTTCTTATAGAACACTTGGAAAGCTCTACCTGCATCGACATAGGTCTCTATATGGGTCTGATCAATATTAATATATATAATAATCACACACACACATATATATAATATGTATACATGTATATGCACACTATATATGAGGCCCTTTAGAGACATATACATGTATTCTAGGTGATATCTAGACCCGAGTCGTAACATAGGTGTTCATAACTAGTCTAATGATCCAATGGATCTAGAAAATTTGTACGATCCTCGTATCTCATATGAATGAGAGAAATATTTTCCATCACTTGAGATGGTGGGGTGAGTCTTCATTTCCAACACCCTATACAGAGGGACATGGAATTTTATACCCATCATCATGGTAAAAGTATAATGATGTGAGATGTAAGGCTAACACCCAATGTAAGGGAGCATGAAACTATAGGACCCCGGGACACCCTGAGAGGGGAGGGGTGAATAAGGGTGTCAAATTTTTCTTTTAAAGCGATGGATCTTGTTCCCACGTTGGTAGGAACTTGTTAAACCTGTATGATGGATATGAACAGAGAGAAAACATTCACATTCATAGAGAGGATGCAACACTTTTTACTTGGTTCACCACTAAGGGCTACGTCCAAGGAGAATATGCCGATAGGTTGTCGGTCATACCAAATTCCACTAAACTTCACTAGATGTGGATTACAAAGGTTCGAGCACAATTACTCTGTCCTAGGCTCACTACCTTTACAAAAGGTTCAGGGATAACACACAGCATCCCTCGGGTCACTCCCGTTGACTCCCCCTAGCTCACTTCCATTGGTGAAGTCCCACTCAATTTATAGATGTTAAGGTATCTTCATCATTTCGAAAGAATGCATCCTTTGTTGTATGTAAAAGCTCTTTTGAAGTCAAACTTTCACTTGTAGACAATCTTACATTGCACCGAAGGTATCAGACAATCTTCCAGCTTTCGTGAAGCTCCAAAACGGACGGGCGTACTTCAACCTCACCTGGCACACTTCTCCAAAACTGACACATAGGTTTTAAGACAGGCGTGCAAGTCACTTGCGCGGTACAAATTTGGCACGCAGGTGACACCAACCCACTTGCATGACACTACCTCCTTGAACTCCAAACTTGCGCGACTCAACGCCTTTAACTCCCAAACCACTTTGGACGTGTAACCAACAACCGGCGTGCATCCTCTACTTGCGCGGCCCAACAACCACTTGCACGACTAAACCACTTGCGCCACAAGAGCTCGAAAAATCTATAATTCTTGATCTTCTTTACAAAATAGGAGGGGTGGTCCTCTATTTATAGGAAAAAAGGACACTCTACGCGGTGGTGAGCAAGCCTCCTCTCGGTGCGCAAGTTCCAGTGCGCATCTCCATCTGCCCTAGCCTATGTCGCACAACTCACCTGCACGACCAAACCAATACTTGCGTGACCCTCTTTCTTGTTCCATATTCTAAAGATCTAATCACGAAAATCGTCTGGCGTGCAAATTTCCAAACCTCATAGTTATCGGCGCGAAAGTCCCTTCATGGAGCGCAAGTCACTTGCACGACCAGCCCAAAACCTGCGCGGCCCTTATCCCATTGCCATTTTTCCATGTTCTGATATTGAAAAACATATGGTGTGCAAGTTTCCTCTCCTTCAAGTACACGGCGCGCAAGTCTCTTTTCCAAAAACACTTTTCTCCATCTGACGATTTTCACGCCCAAAAATTTGGCAAACACTAGAAAATGGTTCCACCTTCAATACTGTAATCTGATTGACCTGTATGAGTACATTGTTGGCACACATTCTGAACTTCCTCTGAGGATTGACAACAAACAAAAACCATACTCCATTTCATGCAAAGATGACCATGGTTCCAACAATCCCCCCCTTTGGGTTTGTTGGAAATCAGAAAATAAATTCAATAGATCCCCATCCACATGTAAACCAAAAATGCAAGAATCAAATCATCCAACACTCTAAGTCTATGTGAGAAATTCCTGGTGTAGAAAACAAGAGAGAAAGCTTGAATTGGGTTCCCGTGTTTTGGAATTCTCAATGACACCCAAGAAGCATTACATAACCAATGTATTCCTTCTAATCCTTCTCATCAAAGAAGCATTACATGCCTGAACATTCCTGAATTTATTCCTTTTACATGCCTAAATATTCCTGAATTTATTCCTTTCTCCCCCATCGACAAGAATCCCAAAGATCGATAATGTGTTCATTTTTCAGCTCAAACCATACTTCCCCTGTATAGTATCTCCCCCACAAACCTACATCACATCCATAAACAGATAAAAACAGTTATCATAAATGGGGAGAGTGGAATTGCGTAACCTCCTTATGCACTGGGAGGTGGTTGAACACCAAGGTTCAACCGATGCTTCTCAAACACAACTGCTGATAGTGGCTTGGTCAGGATATTAGCCACTTTCTCATTAGTTCCCACATGATTCATTCTAATCACCCCTTTCCTAAATTTTATTTGATAAAGTGATACCTGATTTCAATATGTTTTGTACGATAATGATAAATAGGATTCTTCAAGAGATCAATTGCGCTCTTGTTATCATAGTAAATTACCATTCGTTGATTCACCTCATCCCCAATATCTGTAAGTTAATGCTTCATCCGTAGCAGTTGAGTGCATTCCTTTGTGGCATATATATACTCAGCTTTAGAAGTACTAAGAGAAGTACTTTCTTGTTTCTTTCTCAACCAGGCAACACATTTCTGCCCAATATAGAAGGCTCCACCACTAGTGGACTTTCTTCCTACTACATCACTAGCCCAGTCAGCATCAAAAAACACTGATAATTCACTGTCCCTACTTTCCACAAAATATAACCCAAAGTTATGTGTACCTTGAATGTACCTTGTGATTATTTTTACTACCACCATATGTTCCTCCTTTGGATTACTCTGGAAGTGGGCCACAAGACATGTGGAAAAGACAATATCTGGCCGTGTCACTATCAGGTACAGTAGGCTCCCAATGATCCACCTGTACATGGTGGGATCTACAAAGGTCCCATCCTCATGCTTTCCAAGTTTAGTTCCAACTGCAATCAGAGTTGACATTGGTTTGGAGTCTTTCATATTAAACTTATTGAACAGCTCTCTTGCATAATTTTCTTGAGAAATGAAAGTGTAATCCTTCTTTTGAATCACCTGTAGCCCCAAGAAATATGTGAGCTCCCTAATCATAGCCATTTCAAATTATGATTTCATGTGATTGGAAAATTCATCCCCTGATTTCTTCCTACTGCCACCAGATATGATATCATCAATGTAGACTAGAACCATGAATTGATCTTTTGGAGAATTATTCACATATATATTGTGATACACTCCTCCTCTTTTGACCTCCAGCTTCTTGAGATACAAGTCTAGGCAGGAATACCATGCTCATGGTGCCTGTTTCAAACCATATAGGTATTTCTTCAGTTTGCAGACCTTTGTCTCATCAGTACAAATAACAAAACCCACTGGTTGTTCAATATAGACTTCTTCTTCGAGTACACCATTCAAGAATGCTATCTTGACATACATTTGATATACTTTATATCCTCTTTGGAGTGCTATGGCAAGGAAAAGTCTGATTGACTCCAGTCTAGCCACTAGAGCAATGGTTTCTCCAACATCAACACCATCAATCTAGGAATATCCCTTACATACCAGTCGAGCCTAGTTTCTAATAACACTTCCATGCTCATAAAACTTGTTCTTGGAGATCCATTTTGTACCAATCACATTGTGACCTTCGGTTCTCTGGACAAGATCCCATGTCTGATTCTTGTCAATCTGATCTAGCTCTTCATTCATGGATTTCACCCAAGGTTCATCCTTTGCAGCTTCTTCAAATGAGGATGGCTCTACAACTGATAGAAATGCAGATTGCATGTTATTCCTCATCCTCCTTGTTTGAGTGGGTGCACTCATATACCCAATTATGTTAGATGGATCAATCTCAGCTCTACGATTTCTTCTGTGTGGTTCAGTTTCATTCTCTCCACCCAAAGTTTCTTCTTCAGATTCTTCTTCTGAGTCAACATCATGATGTGACTGTTGAGTGTTTTTTACAACTTCCTCTATTTCTGTATTCATATTTTCTACACGTTCTCTTTCTTTCTCACTTTCTATCACATCAGCATATGACGTTCTTGAAGCATTTGTTTTTTTCTCTTCAATTATCTTACCATCACTACTTACCACAATCCTTCCTAATCGCTTGTTGAAACACTTTTAGGCTTTGCTGTTTATTGGATATCCAAGAAAAATTCCTTCATCAGTATTGTCACCAAACTTCCTTTCATTTCCTTCTTTATTTCGAATGAAACATTTACTTCCAAAAACACAAAAGTATTTCAATGAAGGACTCCTTCCATGCCACAATTCATATGGTGTTGTAGTTTCTCCCATATAAAGCCCTGTTCGATTCTGAATGTGCACTGCAGCTTCAACAGCTTCCTTCCAGTAATGGCGAGAGATACCACTCTCAATCAGCATAGTCCTGGCCATGTTGTTGACCTATCGATTCTGGCACTCAACAACTCCATTTTGCTGGGGAGTTCGTACAACAGCTACCTCATGCTGTATTCCATGTTTTTCAAGGTAATTATCAAACTCAATGGATGTTTATTACCCTCTATTATCAGATCAAAAATCTTTGATTGTTCGTCCAGTATCATTCTCGGTGATTCTCCGATATGTTTTCATGCAGTAAAGCACTTTTTGTTTCCTGTGAATGACCATAACACATGCCATTCTTCTGAAATCGTCAATGAAAAGGACAAAGTTCCTTTATCCCTGAGTTATGGCAAAATTTTTTGACCCTCATACATCTGTATGAATTAGATCAAGAAGATGAGATTCCCTTTTCTTCTTTGGACGATATGAACTGCAGACCAGATTTCCACAAATGCAAGCATCACAATATTTTTCACGCTCATGCTTCAGGTTAGGAATGTCCATGACAATCCTCAATTTTGATATATTCTCCATGTCTTGTTGATTTATGTGACCCAGTCTCCTATGCCACAAATTGTTTTCTTCTTCAACAGTCATGTATCGAACATTTTCTTTACTATCAACCTGAAACAGGTTTCCTTCTGTTATATATCCTTTCATAAGTGAATTTCCTGTCTTTCCCTTGATAGTGTAGCCTTTCTGATTAAAAGTAACAATAAGTACTGAGTCACAGAGTTGACTCATGCTGAGTAGATTATGATGTAGTCCATCTACGTAAAGGACTTCAGTCTTCTTTATCTCTTTATTAGCTAATTCAGTACTTCCACTGCCTTTGATTTTCAGAGCTCCATCATTACCAAATTGAACTGTTCCATCAAACTTCCTTTTGATATCTGTCAACAGTCCAGCATTACCTGTCATATGGGATGAACAACCGCTATCCAGAATCCAAGTATTGTTGCTTTTTGTATCTTTGAGGGCCACCTCTGCAACGTTGGATTTATCAATTTTCTTCCTTTCTTTCCATGAGACATTGGAATGAGTATAGAGCACTGATGGCCTTTAAATTACCTCATTTGTGTACACTGGTTCTTCATAGTTAAAGTCTTCTTCGAGAGGAGAAAACCTGTTTGAAAGAGCAACACTAACTTGTCGATGAGATCTGAATTGTCTTTAATTCCGGTATGAGGTGTCCATGTCCCTTCTCTGCCTACAATTAACAGCCTTTTGACCAAAGTTAGAGCAATGAAAACAGTATATATAGAAACTATTTCTTCTATAAGATGGTGGATATGAAGTCAGTCTCCTTTGTTGATGTCCCAGATCTTCCCTATTCAGATAGCTCCTTGCCTCTTCGCAATATGACATGGTATGGCCCAAATATCCACATAAATAACACTTCATGAGAGGAAATGTCTTCTCACCTGAATTTCTCCTTATACTATATTCCTTGGGAGAATAGTTGGACTGCCTGTCATTTCTGAATGTTTGAGGGTAATTTTCAGTTCTCCTTTTAGTTTGTATTGAGGGTTTCTTTTTCAGCACTTCAGGCAACGTTTTAACATGTACACCTTTCATCTTGTCTTTCTTTTGGCTCTTTTTACTTCCACCAGTTTATGTCTTAGCTTAATATCCAATTCTACACTTTCCCATGAAATCAGGTCTTTGATCACTTAATATTTTTCCTACCCCATCTGAACCACTCTTGTCTCTTTCCAGTAACTCTGCATCTGAGAATCTTCCAAACTATATTTTATTCCTTGATTATTTTGAAATTGATTCAGTGTCAAGTTTAATCCGAATAGTAAAAAATTCCTCCTCAAGACCCTCAACAGTCTTGGATTTTTCTTCTAGTCTGGAGGTGAGGTCATTGATGACCTTTTCCTTCTCTTCAATTCTCAGCTTCAGATCCACTACATCATCATTGCTTTTAAGAATTTTAGATGATAATTTCACAAATTCTTCGAGTCGTTAAATTTCAGCTTCATGTTGATCAACATATTCAGTTGATTCTTCTACCATTTATTTCCACTTATTACAACTATTACATTTAATATTAAGCTTTCTAATATCATCCTTAATTTGGAACTCAGGATCTGCACTAGTTTTTATCTAATTTTCTCCACCAGTATTTTCTGATTTTTCGACGGTGGCCATCATGGAAGCATGTTTCCCAGTTTTAAATTCTAGTTCTTCTTCATCATAGAATTCATTATCATCTTCTTCATATTCACAGAAAAAACTCTTCTTTAGAAATTTATTTCTATATTTGAAGTCTCCTTTCTTGAAAAACCTTTTTTGAGGCTTCTCAATGTTTTTAGCATCGCTATCACCATCATCGATCTTTCTTAAGAACTGAGAAGCAATGTTCTCGACTTTTCCACAACAAAAGAAAGGTAGAGGTAACTTCCCTTTGAATTTATCTTTTCCCTTCTGGAACTTATTGGAAACGAGAGAGAGAATTTATTTTTCCTCATAGTCTTCACCACTACTATATTTTGAGATTTTCAATTTCTAAATGGATTTGAATGACATTTCCTTGCTTACTCATGTAATAGCATCTTCTAGTTTGACTCTCATTTCATATGCCACCATGCTACTCAAGAGATCATCCAAAGAAAGTTTGTAAAGATCTCTTTCTTCAAGGGATGACACCTTTGCATTGTATAGGGGTGGTAGTATTCTCAGTATTTTCTTCACAATATCAATGTCTCTGATTTCTTCTCCTTGGCCCTGAATTTCTCCAACCACTTTAGTAATTAGATTGAATAAGGAGTCTGCATTCTCATCAGGATGCATCTTCAGATCATCGAACCTATGGTGTATCACTTTTAGTTTCGCCTCCTTAACTTTGCTATCACCTTCATAAATATTTTCATGTTTATCCCACATGGACTTTACTGAGGTGAAACTCATCAATTTTAGATAAATCTGATCATAAAGTGCTGCGGTGAGATCATTCTGTGCTTTAACATCTGCATCAAGAATTTTTCTATCTGTATCAGTCATAACCAGCCCTGTTGGATCAAAAACATTATTACCTTGCACAGTGGAAAATAGAACTTCTATTCCAAGGGATCTTAGATGAGATCTCATTCTGTTCTTCCATAACTAGAAATTACTTCCATCGAAGAGAGGGATTCCCCTAACATTAACTGCATTCTCCATGATGACAGAGGAAAGATTCAATACTAGCAACCTTTACCCTTTGATATCACTTGTTGGACCTCGGGACACCCTGAGGGGGGGGGGGGGGGTGAATCAGGGTGTCAAAATTTTCTTTTAAAGTGATAGATCTTGTTCCCATGTTTTTAGTAACTTGTTAAACCTATATGATGGATATGAATAGAAAGCAAAAATTCACATTTATAGAGATGACACGACACTTTTTACTTGGTTTACCACTAAGGGCTATGTCAAAGGAGCGTACGCCGATAGGTTGTCGGTCGTACCAAATTCCACTAAACATCACTAGCTGTGGATTACAAAGGTTTGGGCACAGTCACTCTATCCCAAGCTCACTGCCTTTACAAAAGGTTCAGGGATAGCTCACAACTTCCCTCAGGTCACTCCCGTTGACTCCCCCTGGATCACTGCTGTTGGTGAAGTCCCACTCAGTTTATATACGTGAAGGTCTCTTCATAATTTCAAAAGAATGAATCCTCTGTTGTATGTAGATGCTCTATTAAATTCCATCTTTCACTTGTAGAAAATATTACTTTTCACCAAAGTTATTAGGAAATATTCCATCTTTTGTGCAACTCCAAAAAGGACAGGTGTACTTTAACCTCATATGGAGCGCTTCTCTAAGATCGGCGCGCAAGTTTCAAGACCGGTTCACAAGTCACTTGCGTGGTACAAATTCAGCGCGCAGGTGAAACCAACCCACTTGCACGACACTACCTCCTTTAACTCAAAACTTGCGTGACTCAATGCCTTTAACTCCCAAACCACTTTAGACGTGCAGCCAACAATCAGCACACAACCTCTACTTGCGCGACCCAACAACCACTTGCGCGACTCAAACACTTGCGCGATGAGATCTTGAAAAATCTAGAAGTCTTGAACTTCATTACAAAAGAGGAGGGGTGGTCCTCTATTTATATGCAAAAAGGACACCCTGCGCGGTGGCGCGCAAGCCTCCTCTAAGCATGCAAGTTCCGGTGCGTAGATCCATCTGCCCTAGCCTCTGTCGCACAACTCACCTACGCGACCAAAAAAATAATTACGTGACCCTCTTTACTTTTCCATATTCTGGTGATCTGATCACGAAAATCATCTGGAAAACAACTTTCCAAACCTCCTAGGTACTGGCGCGCAAGTCTTTTCATGCCGCACAAGTCACTTGTGCGACCATCACAAAACCTATGCGTTCCTTATCCCTTTGCCATTTTTTTTATATTCTGATCTTGAAAAACATATGGCACACAAGTTTCATCTCCTTCAAGTACACGACGCACAAGTATCTTTACCAAAATCATTTTTCTCCATTTGTCAGTTTTCAGGACGCAAAATTTGGCAAACACTGGAAAATGGTGCCACCTTCAATACTGTAATCTGCTTGCCCTGTATGAGCACTTTGCTGGCACACATTCTGAACATCCTCTGAGGATTGACAACAAACAAAAAACATTATCCAATTCATGCAAAGATGACCATAGTTCCAACAGAAACAACATGATCAAAAGAATCCTTAACAATTATTCAATAACCAGTAACTATGGAATAAAAATAATAAAAATAAAAATAATAATAATAATAATAACAATAATAATAATAATCGAGAGGGACCACCCCTAATGTAGTTACAACTATTAAAATCGACAAACCATTGGTATTATAATCATCTAATCCATATAAAGGTAAGCATGAAACAAATTCGTGAGACCTTTTCACTAATTACCATTTAATTAATTTAATCCATTCAATTATAAGGAATGTTAAATCCATTTTAGAGTTAATCTGAACACTTAGAAAGTGTTTAGTCATTTAAAAAATTATATAGAATAAGGGCATTTCATTTGGATACCCAAGGGGTGGAAATCAATGTAGTTGGAATACACAAACCCTTCAATGTGGTTCATGGGAGTATTTAGACATGATATAATTAATTAATGAAGCTTAACACATTTTATGGAAATGTACTGAAATTTCAGGCATGTGACACAATGAAAATATTCTATGAAAATACTTAAGATTTTGGAAAAAATTGTAATAAGAACTAACTTTGGTCCATGGATGAACACTCATCTAGTTCTGGCCTTTGATTCAAAGAGAAATGGAAGAAAATCTCAAGATATAAAAATTCCTTGAAAATATGGAAAACTAGCTCACACCAAAATAGCACAAGAGATGGTTAGAGAAACGATGAGAGGAAGCAAGAGGATTAGAGATATTATCATTACAGATCCAATATGTCCAATGAAGATGAAAAAATAGGCTGGTTATAGGAGTTGATGATGAACCTTGGTGGGGAGATTGAGGATAATATCTCACGGGTAAAATAAGGGTGTTCCGTTCGCCAGAGAGAAAATAAGAGAGGGGTGAGTGTTTAAAACTAATTAATGGAAAAAGGTAAAATCAACCCTTAATATTGGGTCACATGGTTTGAATTTATGGTTAGTGAAATTATAAACCAACCATGTGCCATCAACTTCCCATGAACCACACTCACACGAGCTAATCACATGGTTTGACTAACCGTACACAAGCCATGTGAATTTACACTATCACTAATGTTTGCAACTCTGCATGGGAATGTGTCCTATATCTCATGGTTTCATATGAACAATGTGACCTCTCTTGTGCACTAGGTACCTCGCATGGTTGAGTTACATGGTTACCACTAACTGTGTGCTAACCATGTGACCCACACTGATTGTCTAATTTTCAGATCTCCAGGCTCCGAAAAATCCCTAGACACTCCTAAAACCTTACAAAGGCTATAGTTTACCAAGATAAAACAAATGATTTATACTAAAAAACCGACAAGGTGTACCTTCTTAAAAAATAAGGTTTTTACAACATCCCCTACTTAAATAAAATCATATTAGAGTTGGACTTTTGAGGGTATAGGGGGATCATTTGAGAAAATATCCATCCACTCAGCTCGTATATCATCTTCCTTCTCCCATGCCTCATCATGTACTCGACTATGATACCATATCATATGTACTAAAAGAACTGACCTACCTCAGAGTGTCTTCACACTTTGATCCACAATACACACTGTGGACTCCTCAAATTAAGCATCAACACATAAATCAACCTCATAAGTATAGAAAACATATGAAGAGTTTGGATAATGCCAACAAAGTTCGGATATATGAAATACATCATGCATAGAAAGGTATTGATGAGGAAGTGTTATCCTATAAGATTTTGGAATTATTCATTTAGAAACCTTAAAGGGACCAAAAAATCAAGGATAAATATTACATTTCCCATAGATCCTTTACTAGCCCAACCTGGATGACAATCAAAAGAAAAATTGGTCCCCAACCTCAAACTCAATAGGTCATCGAAGACAGTTATAACATGACTTCCTCTTGGACTGAGCTATCAAAATGAACCTTTTCATCAACTAGAATTTATTTTAAGTCTCTTGGATGAGACATGGTCCCAAAAAAGATACCAACCCTACCTATAACCAACATATAGATGATCGTAATTTCCTACCATAAAAGTCATTATAAGGATCCATCTGGATGATATCTTGAAATCAATTGTTGTAAGAAAAATCAATTAGGGGCATGTGATTCTTTAGACAACACCCAAAGTCAAGGACACATGCACATATAATGTCCTATAACACCTGAATCATGAACTTCTTATATCCTTAAATTGGAGGGTGATAGGTCATGCTCATAAACACTTGTGTACCCTAGGACTTCTGTAGCCCCTTCCTGTACTGAGATGTGAAGCAAGAATCCCTATAATATATGATAGAATGAGGATATCCCTGAATACATACAACCTCCCATATGTATAGCCTCCCAAGATCATCTATTGAGTAGGTATATTGAATAGGTAAGAAGTGTGTGACCTTCATCAACAGATAAAAATATACCAAAACCATGTAGTTTCTCTGAGGAAATCTATGAAAATATGTCATAAAGTCTATAGAGATATCATCCCATTTTTACTCAGGAATGGAAAACGACTATAAAATCCCTTAGTGTCACTTATGTTCCACCTTCCCCTACTGATTGGTGGGACTAAAAGTGATAGATTAAGATATATACCATTAAATACCATGCCACCAATACTGGAGATGTAAGTCTCGATACATCTTAGTGACACCGTGTTGTACTTCCCAAACCGAGGCAAGAAATTCCCACATCAAATCCTCTTAGATGTCTGCTGAGACCCAAACACTCCCATAATATCATAAGTTCTCATCCCTTTATGTGGTCCAACTAGAATATGAATCATCTTCTAAGATACATTACCTTAGAAATAGGCCCTTAAGATCTGATATTTTCCCTATAGTCACCCATTCCAAAAGGGTAGATGTCACTGCTAAGGTTGAGATGATAGTCTTCCCATGATACTCCTGGACCACAACATGAATCTCTAAAAAAAGTCCATAATTAACCACTCACAACTATCCTCCGAAATCGTCGGTGTTAGATTATTCTAGTTTAGAGCATCAACTACAACATTACCTTTTTAAGGATTATAGGAAATCTCAAAATCAAAGGATTTTAGGTACTCAACCCATATTTTCTTCTTGAAATTCAGATCACACTGTGTAAATATGTACTTAAGGATTTTGTGATTAGTCAAACTCACAAAATGATATCCAAGTAAATAATTCCTCCAACAACATAAAACATGTAAAATTTATGCTAGATTTAGGTGATATGATAGTTAATTATGCTTGTGAGTCCTCAGCTAGTGAGACCCATATGTTATGAATCACTTGAACTACATTAGTATAACTCCCAAACTAATTCACGAGGTATTACAATAAAAAGTATAGCTCCTTCTTGGATCTAAAAAAATAAGGATCGACACTGAATTTATTCTTCCTTTCAACTCCTAAATGGATGCTACATAAGTTACTAACCATGTGAATTTCACACCCTTCTTAGTAAATCTAATAAGTGGTGCTTCTAGGCATGAGAAATATTTGATGAAACATCTATAATACCTGATTGCCCCATGAAAGTTTTTATATCAATGATGTTCTTGGGATGATCCCAGAAAAATATAGCTCTCTCCTTCTTTGGGTCTACTGATAATCTTGACTCGAAGAGGATATGTCCCCAGAAGTGTACTTTGTCAATATAAAAGTGGAATTTTATGATATTGGTATAAATATGGTTCTCTCTGAATGTATTAAGCATGATATCGTGTTGGTTTTTGTGATCATGTTACGAATGTGAAAACTATAATATTTATTCCACAAATAATACCTCGAACGAATCTAGATACTGGTGGGAAACCCAATTCATTAGATCCACAAAAATAGCTAGCACATTTGTGAGACCTAACAACAATACTAGGTACTCTTAAAGAATATACTTTCTATGGAATGTTTTACAAGGTATATATGAAGACCTGACACACACCTGGTGATATCCCGACCACAAATCAATCTTTTATTTAGCCCAAGCTCCTCAGTATAGATCTAAAGTTCATCTATTTGAGGTAGTGGATAAATATTATTTACCATAAGTTGGTTCAACCAACAATAATCCACACAAATCATGAGGGTACCACCCAATTTATTGGAAAAAAGGACTGTTGAACCCCATGGAGAAGCATTGGGGAAAATAAAACCCTTAGCCTATAGGTCTTCCAACTATTTCTTGAGCGCCATAATCTTTGTAGGCACTATCCTATAAGGAGGAATGGTCATTGGTTCTGCTATTAAAACTAGCTCAATGGTGAATTCTACCACTCTCAATAGAGGTAGCCCAAAAAAATCACCAGGAAAGACATCCCTAATATGATCTACTACAGGAGAAAAAAGAGTAGGTTGTATTCCCTAATCATCCATGAAAAGACTAGTTATCTGGACTATCACTCTTCCCATCCCTTTATGTTCATGTCCTAATCGAGATGCATGGACATCCTATTATCCCTTATGGATGTTTCTACCAACCTCTAGTGATGTAAACATCACCCTTCAGGGATAAAATTCAACATGGGGATTATTGGAAACTAATAAGTCTATCTTGATAATTACATCAAACCCTATCATGTTGAGGAATAAAAAATTCCACTCAAATAGATATCCACCTATATCATTGGGACAATCCTTACATTGATGTATTATATCTAATAGAATACATAACGGTGTATAGAATTTCATAAATCCATATAATTACTCTATTTCATGGCTCAGACTCTCCAAAATTACCTCAGATATAAAAGAGTGTGACACATCTATGTCAAAAAATGCCGACACTAAGGCAGATGTTACTAGAATAGTACCTCAAATAATAGAAGGTCCACTGCTCTGATTCTCCAGCATAGGTTTAACTCTACATACCCAGCCCTTACCATAGACCCAAGTCACAACATGACTTCCTTAAGTATGTTCTCTCTGCTGGTGCTGCAATTCCAAAGTCTGAATCCCTCTACCTCAACCATCACCTCGGCTTGAGGGGCTGGTGGTATTCTAGATGCCTACTTGGAAAGATACTACGAGTCCCACTCTAGAATGTGGGGGTAGGTGGAGAATCTCTCTCATTAGGTATTGGTGAAAAAATTATATATAAGCACTGAATATTCCCCATCATACTGCAACCTATGCATTCAACTGGATTATGAATACATTGGGGTTTCATGTGTCCCGATTTCCAGCACTAGTGACATTTGAGGAAACTGTCAGTACATGTTTCTTGACTTCTTCTACCCCCACAAGAACCCTTTAAGTGATTATTCTATCCACTAGAAGAACCACTGAATGGTTTGGGTGCTGAACCTCCCTGGTTACCACTGTCAGATTCCCTCAATGTTTTCTCAGTAATGAGGCCAAGATTCACTATCTCCAAAATAGTAGTCTACCGAAAGAGATTGACCTATGATCGGATGGTATACA
This sequence comes from Viscum album, assembly GCA_963277665.1. NCBI lineage: Eukaryota > Viridiplantae > Streptophyta > Magnoliopsida > Santalales > Viscaceae > Viscum > Viscum album. The sequence goes on along the minus strand of OY728164.1, from coordinate 989,021,353 downwards.
CTATCCCATCCTTGATTATCCTAATAGTCTTTAGCTCATCACCCACTAGAGTTGACGTGAGTCACTATATATTAGAAAAATAGGTAGAATACCCCATCTCAGAAATGGAAATAAGTAGTTATAAAATATCTTCAGGAATTATATCTAGATCATATCTTGATGTTGGTATTCCTAGGTAATAATTTCCCTTCCATTGCTTGGAGAAACCACACAATATATAGGTAGCGATATTGACACTCTACTGTAGATGTTTCTCTAGATGCCTGAATATAGAAATCATAGCATCTATCTATGAATTTATAGCATGAGTTCCACCATCCCCTAAGAAAATGGGAGTATGATGCTGCTGAATCTCCTGATTCAACTCTTACATAGTCAGGATGAGTCAAGAAACACCTTTCATAAACTACATCATACAAATAAATCCCTCTCAAAACTAGGTGTTGATACCCATATCAGGAATAAAAGATGGTGCCTCAGGTGACACTATAGTATGTCTCACTGGTGGCTCAGGAACCAACACCTCTGATGCATGGACTTCACCCTTATTGGCATATGAATTGAAGCTATCCTGGTGCCATGATTCTAAAATTCCAAATACACACCTCAAAAATGGATTTATTAGTTTAAAAGATCACAAATAGATAACTTGTATAGGTACACCACCTTCCTATTGAAATGGTCACTCCTCTTTGTCTACTTTAAAATCTAGTGGTGAGTGTATAAGAAAACCATAATAGGATATCCAGAATGTAAGAGACACTCACAAATACCCACTACTATGGATGGGTTTGGGTCTAGGTATCATATAACACGATAGAGGCCCCGATATAAGGAGTATTAATGAAATGGTATAGAGAAAATCACCCTTTAATTTACCATTTTCATCCAATCTAGCAGTAACTGTTTCACTTTTAAATATTTAATTTCATTTGGTTCATAGTATTTTATATAAGTATATATATATATATATCATTTTCTAGTTAGATGCATATCCATTTCCAACATATAAAAGTCATACTCCTCATAAATTGTAATTGGAATTCCATTTAACTACAACACAACCTTTACATCTGGTATTAGGATATAACTGTACTGAAGCAGTACTGTAGCAGACAATGTTCAGTACTGTAGCAGCCAAAACTATTCATCCATCTGGGCCTTCGGGCCACCGGTTTGGTCCTCGGGTCTTGCAAGGATTTCGGGCCACCCAAGGCCTTAGAGCCAGTTGAGTATCAAGGCCTTCGGGCCACCCCAAGGCCTTCGGGCCACATGAATGCAGGCCCTAGACACTACAAAAAAGGAGCAGCCCCAGATGAGGATTTAGAGCAGGTGCACTCACCAGAGCAGAGCCAAATGGATTGTTAGAATGAGTGGTTATGACTATGCCATCGGTACCTGCCTGTGATTGCATGGGAAGCCTAGCCAGACGGTCATGCAAAGGTGGAGAGCCACTATCAAGATGCAGATGCTGGGGAGGGGCAGTTCCTTGTAGATAGTTTGGTTGAATTTCTTAAGACCTTTGGGTCATGTAATCTCATAAGCCTATGGGCCGTGTAATCTATGAGCCTACGAGCCTTGTAAGGGTTCCCCCTCATCCCTTGAAAGGGGGGTTATCAAAAAATCAATAAAAATGAAGGCCTTCGGGATATTCAGGCATAGGTCATAAGTAATGATTTGGTTGCATGAATCATCTTTGGGATTTATAGAATTAATTACTCCATAAATAAACCTTGGAATTAAATTAACTTAATCAATTTATTTTGTTACAGTCCATGGAACCAGTGGGTTCAGAACCCACAACATGGTTTAATTGGATAAGTAAGGTGTCATCGCCAATCTATACAGGAAAACACTATTTATATTGATGTAGTCACATTACATAATACAATTATAATATCCCTATAATAAATATTATTATATTTTGATATATAATAATCAAGGTACTAAACTATATGAAGTAGGAAAATGTACACATAAACAGACATGTCAAGGAAAAATTCAGGGTATATTATTCCCAATGTGCCTATAATGGTGCATGAGATGATAATTCCTTGTCGTACTAGGCCAAAAAATGAAGTTTGTTTTAATAATTTCAACATTAATAATACCATAAATTATGTATGTCTCCAAATGATGAAATTGTATCAACTTTAATAGGTGTAATCCAATAATATCAATAACCCATCCTAGGTAATTGGGGTTTCTCCTGCACATGGGTTAACTACTCCTCAAAACAGTCTCATTACCAAATTATATTTCATCATAGTCTCCTATCTAATACCCAAATGGTAATACTAAATTAAAAATTCCTAGATACCACTTCATAGCATCCAAACCCTCAATCCACTAAAACAGTGTCCATAGTTGGTGGTCCACATGGTCTCAATCACACCTCCCCATACACCAGAGGATTATGATTAGCATTAAGGGTCTATGGTGGTATGTTGGACATATTATACCCCTATATCAGAGTAGAACCATAGTAATAAAAAATTAATTATTAACAACATAAAACAATAAATGGCATAGTAGAAATAGATTAAATAAACAACCGCGGAAGCATAAAAAACCAAGAAATTGTAATAATAATCAAAATATAAGGATGATTCATATACAATGATGTCATGTCATGTTGATATACAAAAAATGGAAACATGGGACACATGGTTCATTTGTAAATAGCATGCTATACAAAAATAATAAAATACAAAAAGTTTTCTCCACTAGTATAATGATCAAACACTCGATCATCTTATCCCTTGCACCATGATATAAATTAATCAAATTAATCATCTTTGTTGGGGATCTTTCACTTATCCACACCTACATATATAAGGTCTACTTGGGTACCAAGGGTGGTCTGAGTAGGGTGTGAGATGAACCAAGTATGAAACCACTAACGATGTCTAAAAATAATCCATTTGGTGTGAATAACATAAGAGTGTGTATATAATATGAATAATAAATAATGTTGAATAATAAATAATAAACGTTTCAAGTTCCTATAGGACACCTAGCTGGATCTAACTATGCCGACTTAGGTTGGTGTATGAGTCTGATCAGTAACCATATATATATATATAAGTATATAATATGTTTAAAATTATATGTACACTATATGTGTGGAATTTTAGATCCATATAAATATATAATTTATGCTAGCTAGACCCGGTGTGCAACTCATACATCCATTACTAGTCTAATGAGCCAATATATCCAAAAAAGGGTACAATCCCTAAATCTCAAATGAATGCAATACCACTTGATTGTCACTTGAGATGGTGGGGTGAGTCATCATGCCCAATACCCTAATGAAATTGACGTGGATCATCATGCCCATCATCCATATAAAAGTAAAATAGTATGAGATGTTATGCCCAACACCCAATATAAGGAAGTGTGAAATTCTATTCTCAACAGAATCCTTAACCATTGTTTAACATCCAACGACCATTGAATAATAACAATAAACATGAGGGGTCACCTCAAATTCATTTATAACCATTCAACCCCACTAACCAAGGGTATTATAATCATCTAATCCATATAAAGATAAGAATTCAATACATTGTCATGGACTTTCTACCCATTACCTTTTAATTAAATTAATCCATTAAATTATAAGGAAAGGTAAATCCATTTTAGAGTTAATCCAAACACTTAGATGGAGTTTGTTCATTAAAATAATTATATAAAATAAGGGAATTTTATTTAGAACAACCAAGGGGTGGAAGTCAATGAGGCTATAATCCTATGAACATTCAATACATTCCATGGGAATATTTAGACATGGAATAATTAATTAAATAATTTTGAAACATTTCATTGAAATGCATAGAAATGTCCAGGATGTGGCATATCGAAAAAATACTATAAAAACACTTAAGATTTTGGAAAATATTTTTAGACCACTTACCTTAGGTCCATGGAAGACCACTTGTCTAGTGTTGACCTTTAATTCAAAGAAGAAGAGAAGAAAACATCAAGATAGAAAAATAACTAGAAAATTGTGAAAATTATCTCACACTAAAATATCCTAATATATGGGAATATAAAAAAAAGCAAGAGGTTTATAAATCTTACCATTGTGGATCCAATGTGATTGGAGACAATGAAAACAGAGGCCAGTTGGAGGTGTAATTGACGAAGCTAGGTGAAGACATTGAAGAGGAGCTCTCATAGGTGATATAAGGGTGTTCTATCCTCTGAAGAGAAAATAAGATAGGGGAGACAGTTTAAAACTACTTAAGGGAAAAAGGGTCCAAACCATGCACTAGACATGCACCATCCACTACCCATAAAACCCAATAACACGAACTATGAATGCAATTTGACTTACCATGATCTAGCCATTCTAAAAAGAAACTATCACTAATGTATATAACTCTGAATGGGAATGTGGCCTAGATTTCATAGTTGCAGACAAACTATAAATCCTCTCTTGTGCAATGGGTAACTCGCCCGATTGAGTTTCACAGTTAGCACTAACCATGAACTTATCATGCGACTCACTCTGATTATTCAATTTATAGAATTCTAAGCTTTGAAGAAGAAAGCCCAAAACTTTCCTTAGTCTATAGGAAATTTTTACCAAGATTAAACAAACGATTTAACTGAAAAACAAATGAGTTATACCTTCATAAAAAACTAGTTTGTTACACTTACAAACATCATATTTTTGAAGTAAGGATCATTTTAAAGGGATTTTATAAGAGATAAATGTAAATATAAAGAATAAAATATTGGGAATACCTCCTAATAAAATCAAAGGTTAGAATTTACCCAATATATAATTATTATTTTCAATAATAAGCATCATATCTCAATGAATGAATATTGAGTTAAGAAACACCCTTACCTTTTACTCCTAATTTCATTGAAAGAACTTTAGCATCCTAAATAATAAACATAACCATACTAGTAAACTATTTTAAAACCGTATTAATATATATTATCTTATATAATATTTTTTTATAGTCATTTATTATATATTTATTAGTTTGTTATAGTTAATTTCCATCATCAGATGTTAACAATTTTGATTATTTTGTGTATATTTTAAAGTGTTGATGTTGATACACGTGCATTGTTACCAAGTTCACCATTCATAGATTATCCTAGGTATTATAATAGATTATTTTTAAATTATATATAAATATTGAATCCCATTCATGATAATTTTAGCCATAATTCATGAAGACAAAATCAGTGTCAAGCTTGTTTCTAAAATTTTTGATGAACAAATGTCGGTATATTAATAACATGTTAAATATTAATATAACCCTTTCAGAACCATAAAAAAATAAATATATTTTTATTTCATTATATAAATTCTTATAATCATCTAAATAGGGATTATATGAATAAAGAAATATGTCATTCCATGGAGGCAGTCATCCATAATTACACACTGACGACTTTCTCATTTTCTATGGAATGAGAGAAAGGTTGAAAATGGTTTATAATTTAAGAATCATATTTTTTTTAAAAATTTAATATTTATTTATTAAACATTCAATTATAACTATCCACTTATGGTGGTTATGAAAAATGAAATACGTTGCTTCGTGGATGTGATGGTCCGCACGCACGCACGAATGACGCTATCAATTTTATAAGGTTGGGTGAAGGGTAGATAATTGTTATTACATTATCCTAATAAAAATTTAGTATATTAATAATACTTATTTAATTGTATTATAATGAGAAAATATATTTGAATGAGAATTATAGAGAATAAAAAAAGTTTAAGAATTGATTATTTCTCACGTTGAGAGTTTGAATCTTCATTTGTAGGTCCTTTTGGAAATAGAGGATTTAAAGATTTTACTTGGACAAAGGGAGGATATAGGGGAAGTAAAAAAGTTATATTTTTAATCGAAATTTTAATTTTAGAGTTTATATTAAAGGGGTGGTTTATGTCTCCTTTTATAATTGAGGAGAGTGTCATTTTTGTAATAATATAAAAGGAAAAGTCACTATTCTTGGCCAATGGCTCTAAAAGTGAAAAATAATGTATAGGGGATGAGTATGGTTCAAGAAAACTGTTAGCCACTAATTTTTATTAATATTTGATACATTTTAGGTCTTTTATATTTACTTTTAACTTTCACCAAAAATTACTTATACTGTGATAATTCATTTTTTAAACCCGGTAATTTATTTTAATGGCCAAATTTAAAATTAATCTTATTAACTAATTTGAACATGATGATTTCATATATGAAAATAATTTTATCAAATAAAATTTTTAAGGGTAAGAAAAATTAATTTCAATATTAGCACACATAACATGTAAACACTGTTTATAGAAAACTTTTTTTTTAACTCTTACAAAAATTGATTTTGCTCTGATAATTCATTTTTTGACCTCAGTAATTTAATTTAATAAAAAAATTTAATCAAATAAAATTGTCAAGGGAGATAAAAATTAATTTTAATATTAGTGTACATAACACTTAAAAACAGATTTTTTGAAAAAGTGTATTTTTAAGCATAAAGATTATATTTAAGATAATTTAAAATTAATAGGTTTATTATAAAAAATAATAGTTATGTGGATTTAAAATCAATACAAAACCTAAATACACCATGTGACTATTTAATTAACAGAAAAGACCGAATTTTTTTTATTAAAATAAAATATTACTTGGGTTCCAAAATTTTAAACATTTGTTTTATAAATTCAACATAGTATTTTTAAATAAATAATTTTACTTCTTAAATAATCATTTTATTTTAAAAAATGTTTTATAAATTTTTAAGACATGTCAATATTGTGATAAATTTATTAAAGCTACGGTATTAGTAAAACTGGTATTTTTACTATTTACATAAAAATCATTCTTTTAAGAAACATATTAACATTTTTTCATAAGATTATATTTAAATGATGATTCCAAAAATTAAGTTCAATGTTTCAAATTAAAATTCTAAAATTTTGGAATTTTAATTTTAAATGGAAACATTAAATAAAATGTAAAACCATTTTCATAAGAAAAATAACTTTTTAAATATTAAATGTTAGAATTATTATTTCATATCAGTTACCAATTAAATGAGTATTCATCTATTATTCATATAAAAAATAAATTTCATCATAATTATAATAATAATATATTTAGTTTCTCAAAATAAAAATTGCATAGGACCTAAAATGTAATTTTTAATAAAATACATTTGAAGCATAAAATGATCTTATTTGATATTTAGAATCATTAATTGAATTCTATCAATGCATTGATATAAAAAATTAAATTTATTTTCATTTTAACATAGATTTATAAATGTTCATACTTATATTTATACCCACTATTTTAATGGATACATTTATAATGATAACATTTTAATATTTAGAAATCTTTTCTTAATAAAATGTATCACAATTTAATTTTAGCTTGTTTTTGTGTGTGGAGAATTTTATTAAACTTATTATTTAATTAAAGTAAAGATATATATTAAAATATGGGGGTGTTACATTCTATTCCCTTTAATAAATTGCATCCTCAAAATTTTAATTATCTCACCAATAAAAGAAGTCGACAGATCCATAAGAACTCAAGACATATTATCTACTGAGATATTAACCTCAGAATATTATATACTTGTAGAATCATCATTTATTTAATAATATGCATGGATTTAGATTTTACTTTATCTCAATTGTTTTACAAAATATGCTTCCTAAGTTGGTATTAGAGTTTATTGGGACATACCATTCACAAATTTATTTTCATGATCCCATCCTCAACCAAATACTAACTCAAAAATTATTATGATAATATCCAAAAAATCATATAAAATGATAATATTAATATTAAAACTAAATCCTAATATGTTTTATACAAGTACACCTTCATTACGACCTATCATACTATCATTTCAACTATGATGTAATTTAATCAACCTATAAATCCTTATGTTTAACCTAGGTTTTACATGTTCATATTCCTATTAGGTTCTCCAATACAAATATATTCAAATACCTCATAATAGTTCTTAAATAGTACATGAATCACCAAATCATATCCCTAGGAGTTTTAAAATAAGTGTACAGTTAGGCCTCTTGGTTTTGCACCAGGTTAAGATCAAGTTTGTACCCAAATAGCCATTTTAGGGTTATTACCCCTAGGTGCATTTGTGGTAGAGCCTGAATCCACTTGTTTGTATCAAAATAGGGATTTCATAGTTATAAAACCTCATAATATCTACTTTTCTAAAACTTCATGATTTTATAATATACACAGACTTATACCTAAGAATATTTCTACAGTTATCTCATAATAATCCTCAAAAAATAATTAAAATAAACCCCCAAACAACTAAAATAATATCAAAAGTAACTAAAATAATCCTATAAATAACTAAACTCAGCTTTGATACCAACCGAGGAACCCCGGACCCCCACTCCCAGATCCAACACTAAAAACACAAACTTTAAACAAAGGATTTGATACTAAGTGATATGAAGAAAGATAAACATATATTTATTTTATATCATTTCCAAAAGTTAAACAATATATATCATAATAAAAACAAAATACTAAGAACTGAAGGTTTAGTGTCTCTAAAGGCTAGCTACAGGAACAAATTATTTTACAAGACTTTTAAACATTTTTCCAAAATCGAACAACAATAAACCCACTTCTAGACTCACAATAGGATATACTCTTTTTTATAACCTGAGGAATGGAAACATTAGAATGTGGTGTTCTCAAATTTTCAGTAACGAAAAACTTATCAACATGTCATAAAAATGATAGATTACAAGTATATGAGAAAACATGAGCATGAAATAAATATCTTATAAACAAAATATGGGAAAATAATAATTTTCCATAAGTCATGATAGTAGGACATATTGTCTCAAATGGATAAAAATTTACTTTGGAATAATAGTTCGAGGCAATAAACATAAGATAAAGACCATAATCATAGCCATATTTCATAAAACTATGGAATGCCATTAAAACATATCATAATAAGGAATTATGGTATAAACATAAGAAAAAATAACCATTATTGTAAACAAATAAAAGTACGTAAACCATTTAATTTTTTGAAAAAATCCAAATATGTATACCCTTTATGGTGTGAAAAAATCAATATATGCCCACTAATTAAGTTGTGAAGAAATCCAAGTATTTCCGCCCTTTAAGTTGTGAATAAATCCAAGAATGTCCATGATTAATAATCTCCTGACATATAAAACCTAATCCAACTAATTAGATGATGATATAGGACCTCACTCATCAATATCCATATATATGTGTGTCATAAGATATCAATCATTCATTATATCATGAAAAACCATGGAAAGCAAATTGGTTTCATATCATTTCCATATGCTATCATATAACATTATATAAAAAGTTGATCGGTTGATACCAAAAGTTCAATCACAAAATATGATTATTTCATCAATGCATTTGGAAGTTGACTAATAAAACATAACTCTTTAGTATATAAATCTTTGAAAGATTAAATTTCAATAAAAACATAAAAGAGTATTTAGAAATCATTTCTTAAAATTATCATAAAATTAAAAGTTATGAATCACATATGAAAATATAATTTTTTAGAAATTTAAATGAATTATTTTTCATATATTATTTGAAAATACATTTAAATAATATATTCTTGAAAATTCATAAAGTTCATCCTAAGGAAATGTGGACTGGAAAATAAAACGTACAATCAAGAAATTACAAACCTTTCCAAAAATTTTAAATATAAATTTATTGAAACACAAATAATTAAGAGAGTGACAAATATTTCATTCTAAAAGCGGGTAAGAGAAATTTAAAGATCACCAGAAACAAAAAATATTTATATTTCAAAATAATAAAGTATAAAATTAGATCAAAGAGTGAATATGTTAATGGAAGAGAAAGATATCATTTAGAGAGAATAAGCGTTATTCTTAACATCATAAAATTTTATGAAGAAAAATATAAATCAATAAAATTTCATAGAAAAATAAAGAGTAAAGTAATTTTAATATAATCATAAAATAAAAAAAAATATTTTAAAAATATATTAAAATAGGAATAATTATGACTCGATAAAAGAAGTTGAGTCAAGAAAAACCCATACAAAATTTTTTAATAATTGAATCAAAATTATTAGAAGAAGGGATTATTTAAATGACTTGTAAATACAATTAATGAAAGATTAATAAAATAAATATATTTCAAAGGGGTTAAAAATAAACCATATAAAATAATAATAGGTGTTTATATTGAAAAGATTGCTCAACAATTGGAAATTAAAATAGAAACTCGTATAGAATTAGGTTCTCCTTAATTATAATAGCATGAATGATAAAAATTGAGATGAATTTTTAAATTCTATTAATCTTATGAACGTATTATAAAAACATTCATAGGGTAGTATATGCACCTCATGATATAAAATAAGCGGTGATTATGTCATATGTCTAAAAGAAATAAAAATTAGATGAGAGACCCTTGAAAATATTATATTTTTAATGTAAGGATAATTTTAAAGTGATTTTATAAGAGAGAAATAAAAATGACTATAAAAAAGAGTGAATGTATAATAATAAAATATTAGGGTAGAATTTTACTAATATATAATAATAACAATATTTATAACTCCATCAAAAGATATTGAGTTAAGAAACACCCTTACCTTTTACACATGACTTCCATGGAAGCTATTTAACCTTATGTATAATAAAAATGAACATATTAATATTCTATTTAAGAAAATTATTCATATATATTACCATATATACTCATAATTTATAATCATTTATTACATATTTACTAGATTTTTATAGTTTATTTTCATCATCAGATGTCAGTGATTTTGATTGTTTCATGCAAACATTATCTATCCCGATTCATTGTTTCCAAGTTCATAATTTACATATTATACAAGGTACTAAAATATATTATTTATATTTATTTATAAACATATAATTTCATTCCCTGATAATTTCAGTCATGATTCATGAAGATGTAATCGATGATGAGCTTGTTTCAGTAATTTTTGGAGAACAAACGTTTTTATATTAATAATTCATTAAATAATAGTATAACCCTTACAAAACCATAAAAATTTCATAAAAATCATTTTAAATAATTATATAAATTATTATAATCATCAAAGTAGGGTAGTGATTAAATAATAAATACATCGTTCCATGGAGGCGGTGTTCTTCACATACACATAGACGACATTCTTATTTTCCATAGAACGATAGAAGGGTATAAAATGTTTTATATTTTTAGAATCATAAATTTTTTATATATTTAATATTTATTCATTTAATAAACTCTTATAAGAATCTATTTAAGGTGGTTATGAAAATTGAAATAGGTTGCTTCATAGAGGTGGTACACGTACACGCGAATGACATTCTCATTTTTCTATGGAAGTATGAAGAGTAGATAATGATTATAACATAAACCTAATAAAATTTTAGTATATTAATAATATTTTTATAATTATATTATAATGATTAAAATAGATTTTGAGGTGAAATATATAGAATAAAATGTTATAAAGTGATAAGTACTCACATTTAGGGTTTGAACCTTCCCTTGGAGGACCTCTTGAAAATGGGGGATTTCGAGATAATACTTGGATAAAGGGGATGAAAAATATGGTATAGGGTTCTAGGGAAAGTTAAAAGGGAATAATTTTATGGGGAATTCAAATTTTATAGTGTATGTAAAATAGATGGTGGAAGTCTCCTTTTATAAATGAAGAGGGTGACATTTTTTGTAATAATATAAAATAACAAATCACTATTCAAGGAAAATGGCTTAAAAAGTAGAAAATAATAGAGAGGGGATGAGTATAGATAGAGCATCCTCTAGAAAACTCAATTGGAGAATAGTTTTAAGAAATTTTAGACATTTTATCATTAGTTTAAGTATTACCATTATTTAATTTTACAATAGTAACCCATTTTTAACTTTGGTAATTAATTTTAATAAAAAAAATTAATATTTACTTTATTACCCAATTTGAACATGATGATTTTAAATATAAAAATTATTTTATCCTGTAAAACTTTCAAGGTTGAGAAAAATTAATTTTAATATTGGGGCACATAACACATAAAAACCTTTCTTTAGAAAAAAATGTATTTTTAAGCATAAATATTATATTCAGGATAAAATTATTAACATTGTTAATTTTCATAACATTAATTGGTTTATTACTAAAAAACAGGTGTTATATGGCTTTAAAAGAAACTAAAACTGAAATACACCATGAGAATATTTAATAAGAAGAAATGTCTATTTTTTTATTAAAAATAATATTTTTAAATGCCTGATCCTACAACCAAAATACACATATGGTTGAGAAAAATGTTTTATAAAACTTTAAGTCAATATTACATTACGATAAATTCATAAAAGCTATTGTATTTGCAAAAACGATATTTTTCACTATTCATCTAAACATCAAACTTTTCAGCAAATTCTCAAAAATTAATATTAGAGAAATATTGAAATTATGAATAAAAAAAAGATGTTAATTTCTACAAATTCATTTTAAAAAATTTAGTAGTTGAAATTTTAAATTGAAACATAAAATATAGTAAAAAAACTATTTTTATAGAAAAACATATTTTTAAATATTAGCCATTATAATTATTATTTACTATTAATTACTAATTAAATGAGTATTGATCAATAATTAATATCGAAAATGAATTTTATCAAAATTTAACCTTAATATATTTAATTTATTAAAATAAAAAATGCATAGAACCAAAAAATAAATTTTTAGGAAAATGTATTTTTAATCATAAAGTAATCTTAATAGTTATTTAACTGTAGTAATTTAATTTTATCAATTAATTCATATAAAAATGTCCTTTATTTTTTCCATAAACATTAATTTAATAGTTATCTTACTTATATTTATTTCCACTAATTCAATAACTAAATTTATAATAGTTAAAGTTTAATACTTGTAATTTTATCTTAATAAAATGAATCATGGTTTCCTTTTAGTTTTGTGTTTCATGTAAAGGAAGATATTAAATATAATATTTAATATATAGATAAATATATACTAAAATCTTAGGGAATTAAAATATACATATACAATATCCTACTAGTAAATAAAATATACTAACAGTGAATGGAAACACATATGAAATATGACAACTGCATATACAATGAAAACTATAAATACAACATACTAACATTAAAAGGAAATACATATAAAAAATGATGACATATGTAAAAATGTAATATTATTATATACTAAAAATAATAATAATATATATTACAACATAATAATAGGAAATAGAAACACATATATAGAATACAACATACTAATACTGAATGAAAATAGATATTGGTGAGAAAAGAATACTAACAATAAATATGTTGTGGTAAATTTATATGATACTACATAATAACTATATAATGATGTATGGGTACTCATGATTCATAATTAAAATCTCATAAAACTCAAATTCATAAATTAAACTAGATAAAATGAATGATTATATGATATCTCAGAATCCTTGTAGGTGGATAGTTTAAATTTCACATTGATGTGAAATTATAGATCCTTTAATGGTAATATAAAAACACAAAAAAAAACTAGAAATAAACAATCCTTAAAAAAAATTAAATAGGGTCAAATATATGGATAAGAAAAACCAATTATCTATATTGAAGACCATATTTTCATTGAAATAATTTAGAACCAGATCATATTGAATGATTTAGGGTTTTTAGGCCTACCTCTACCTCTTTAAATAAGTGATTTTATCATTAAGTTTACCTTATTAATATGTGAATCCCTCAGTCTTCTTCTAACATGTAAAAACCATATTAATCTATTCTTAGTCATCTTCTCATCAATTTAATACACTCTAAATTTATCTTAGACACATTCATTTGAAATATTATCCATCTTAATATTAAAATAGCCATGAAAATCTTGATGAGTGAAAATTGGGGTATATCAACATAGGAATATGTACTTTATTTCAAATGGTTAGAGGTATATATATTTTTATAGGTATGTTCATAATACTTTTTCATGTAAGGACAATCTAAATAAATCAGAAAAACGAAATTATAAAGTGTCCTTAGAAAACAACCAATTTTTTTGTTATTCTTGCATTAATGACTTTAAATATTTATTAGAATCACTTTAAATTTCTGAAAATAATTTTCTAGAACAATCCAAATCACGATCAATATAAATATCTAAAAAGTAAAATAAAAAATTTGTGATTGAAATGAAGTTTACATAAGATTTTTTAATGGATAATCCTCACTTGAAAATGAATAAAATCAAGAAAACAATACACAAAAATGGGACCAATTATACTATAAAAATCATAACATAAAATATGAAATACCTTTAAATATGAACTTATGGGAAGTGGGGGAGTATCTCTGCTTTTGTGAATAGCTCTTGGTATTTCAATGGATTAAGTGGAGGGCGATGAGCGGAGTTGACATACTTCGTGAGTGCTTACAATGGCTTCAGATGCTCCCTCATCGCGTTGATGGCTACATAGTGGAGATCTGGAGGCATCATGGAGACTTTCCATTGGAGACGTGATTTTTTTGGGAGGTTGTCTAGAGGTCAATGGGGATAGGGGATTCTTTGATAGATAGTGGGTTTTGGAGATGGTCATATAGAATCATCTTCTGGAATTTCATATTTGGTTTATGATTCCGCGGTGGTTTTGATGATGGCTCGGGGTCACACAGACTATGGCCGTTCCTCTTCAGATCTGACCACCGGCGGCTCTAGCTTTACTCGATGGCTATTGATGGTGTTATTTTCTAGAATATCATAATTTTTAATGTGTTTTTCCTCACTCTTAGAATTTTTGGTGGTGAAGGACTTCTCCATGGCATGGTCTTTACCTTCTGGTGGCTGCATAGGGCCCTGAGGGTAGTGTTCAACGACATTCTGGCTCGTAGGGAGGCGACCTCTTGGGGAAACATTACTAATACTTTGTTGATGGGATATTCTAGGGTTTATTCTTTTGGACCATTATTTTAGACCTTTGGACTTGGAAATTCAGTCATATATTGTTTTTGGATGTAGTTTTTTACCCTTGGGCTCTTGCGTCCCTCAATTATAGGCTTTGTGCATTTGGAATTCAGGCATGTAATGGATTTTTCATTTTCCCACTTCAAAAGGGATTTCTCTTTTCTCTCTCCTTTTAAATAAAAATGGATTTTCAATTAAATCAGAATTTATGATAATTGATATAAATGAAATATAAATTAGATAATTAAAATGGAGAACAATAATGACATAAGTCAGATACAGTTATTAAAATATAAATAATGGATCAAATTAAAGAAATTATAAGGAATTGATTCCTATAATATAGAAATTAAGTTTATTTAAATATAGAATATATTAATCAATTATATAAAATTCAAGTGAAGTGAGAGAAATATATGGAGAACAATATATTTATTATATTTTAGGTAATTGGAGATCATAATAGAGAGAAAAAATTTCAACAGTCATATAAAATAATGATATACCTTCTATTCCAATGGAATTTGTTTAATATTTTTGGGAAAAAACTAGAGTTTTGTTGATGTGGATATAACTCCTATTATAGTATCTTTATAAAATTGAGATATACCTTCTTTTAGAGTGGAAAAACAAACCACCATAGTGAGTAAGAATGGAGAACCATGGGGGTTAGTGCTTAAGGATATTATATTAAAAGGGAAATGAAATTAATTGAACCTTGTAGGGTGTGGACAAGACAAAATTTAGAGGAAGTCACACATTGATCATAGTTAAAAACTATCGATTTACTGGTGAGTACCTAATAGTTCACCCACAATGATTCCAAATTATATGTAGATAAATTTACACATAGTTAGCATAATTTATTATAATAAATTTAAGTTATATTTCAATTTTAAATAGTCAAATAAAAAGGGGAACCATAAAAACATTAACAAAGAGTGTATTCTTAAAATAAAATAGTATTATAGATTGAATATATTTAATGAAGAGAGAATAAATGATATTAATATTGATACCTAGGATATGGAAAGTGAGTTTAAACTACATCAGCTATAGAGGAAAAATTAAAGATGATTGGGATTGAAAGTCCCACAATAGAGTGGGGCTTGAAGCGGCCAATATGAACAAACAAAATACACCTAGATGAATTATTCATGGGAATTATATCCATTAAAGAAAAATCAATGAAGGAAATGAAATAAATTATGATAAATTTGAAAGTAGAGGAAAAACATAAATTTAAGTGGAATAATCATCCATACAAACAATCATTGCAAAACCAAATAGTTTCAAGTTTACAAGAAAATAGGTAAGTAAATAATAACATATAAGGAAATGAAAAATTAGGGTTAAAAAATTAATCAATTAAGATCATAAATGTTCATGATATCTTTGAAATTATATAAATCCAATGCTAATAAAAAATATTAAAAGTATCTAAATCAGAACAAAAAGATTAAATTGAAATATATTTATTCAATGTTAATATTTTGTAAAACTAATGACCAATTTTTAAAAATGATTAAAATAATTAAGAAGATAGTATTTTGGATAAAGTTCATTAGGCCTAAATTGAAAATATTGTTCTCAATAAAGGTTATAAAACTAAGGGAACCCAGAAAGGGGAAGAGAGAGATAAAATTGTTTTTGACATGGAGGCTATGTTTTTGAAATCAGGTTGGGAGATAATTGATCATAAATTAAATAAACCCTATATTAAGAGATAAACCAAATTCCAATTAAAGGAGACATGAGAATTTGGGAAATGAAGTTGGATACCATGAGTTGATAATGGATGTGATAAATGTAAGATAATGGAGGTAGAAAATACCCTAATTGAAGGTAGATAAAGATCCCATAAGATCCCAACTATTTGATGAGGTATATTCTTATTTTAATCTTTGTTAGACTCCTTTTAAAAGGTTAATGGAATGCTTCTTGGGTATGGGGAAGTTCGTAGGAGAATCCAAGGGTTTTGAGACTTGAAAAATTTGGAAAACATTCCATACATGAAAATACCCCAACCCCAATAGCACAAAGTTAGTGGTTACTTTATTACATTGGTATAGGACAACTTGAATCATATACCAAATTACTAAATAGTTTAGTAGTTTTAGAGAACAAGATACACAATTTAATCTTACATTATAGTTGAAAATATACAATAAAACATAGTGAATCCTTCGATAACACCAATATTCTACTTTCTTAACTCTGCAACACAATCATAATAAACATATTGGAATCATGAGAAAAATAAAATATAATAAAGGGGTGATCTTAGATACTTAGTAGGGGTATGAATATAGTATAATTTATAATAAATAAGAATAAAAAAATATGAAAAGTTAAATAATTGAAAACAAATTTCATTTAGTGAATAACTTGAGTATGAAAAAAATAAATGAATACATTATTATCAAATATTTCCATATAAAATAATCACATGAGATTGAATAATATCCATGGATATTCTAAAAAATTGAAATAATCAAATGGAAATAAATAACTAGTTTCATAATGATAGAATACATAATTCTGGATATTTGAAACTTACCATCGAGGCCTCATCCAAGATATCTGAAAATAACATCAATTCCTTATTTCATTAAATTTGAAAATAAATGGGTAAGACCTTAGAGAATACCCAATCTCATTTGTCTCATGAGACCTATCGACGCATCAAGGGACTAAAACGGCCCCCACCTATCACTTACTAAGTTCAATTCACTCCTCATATAAATAAAAAATATAACTGAATCAACATGCCTTAACAAATAAATAACTATCCATATCAGAAGAACTAGTCATAAAAAATAACAATACTTCCATAGTCAAAATGATCAAAAACCATCAAATGAAATATGATTAAAGGTATCGTTAGATTACAACCTTAATAAAAATAAATAATGTCGACATATATGAAAATACATTAATGATTTAATAGTAATATTTCTTAAGGAAAATTCTATTTTTAATTTGAAAATATTTTCTAAAATAAAAAAATAAAAAATATAATAAATAAATAATTTTATTTCAAAATAAAATTGTAAAATTTTAATGGAATATTCAAATTTTTTCTGTGAAACGGCGATAAGAAATTCCATTCATTTCATATTATTAAAAAAACATTCATTGTATATTTTTTGTCAGAAAATTCATAAATTACCTCATTTATAAAAAAAATATTCCCTTAATATAATTTTTAAAAAAATTCAGACATTGAAAAGAATGATTTTAAATCTTTTTTATGAAATTTTTTTTGAAATTTTTTTGGAACACTTGGACATGGAATAGAAATATTCACCAGTGGAGACTTAAATATAAACAATCTCAAATGAGATTTTGAAATAAACCCTTATCACTTTATAATAAGTCAAATCATATGACCCATGAAAGAATAAAATTTAAAATAACATTAAGTATCATGGGATTAAATAAATTAATGATATAACTTGTTAAAGTGGTGTTATATTCTCCTTTTAAAATAATTTATATTCATGGAATCAAAATAAGATTCAATGAAAGGAAAATGAGATGAAGTTTTTTACAAAGATCATATTATTGAAGTGATAATTAATAAAATGAATAAATTATGTGTCCAATGGAAATACACATAATTTTTTTTAAAAAAATAAGATAATAAAAAATTATTCCACACATAATCTTAACAATACATAATCAATGAATTAGAATTTTAACCCAATGAATGGAAATTAAGTTAAGAAATCCTTTACCTCATGCTTCACTTTAGATTTTCATATTGTAAGCTATTTTATAATGGTTTAAATAATGTTATTAAATTATTAATGAGATATATTTATATTTTTAAAACCTTACATGATCCTTTTGTAATATATTTCCACCCATTTGCCAATAATATTTCATTATTTTCATTATTTTGGGTGTGTTAGTTTCATGGTTTCATGGTAATTTTACTTGTGTATAATTATGGATGTTCTTATCATATGAAAATGAAACTAAAAAATTTAAATAAATTATAATATTTAACATATATAAGTTTAAATGTTATCATAAATCATTTTTCTTTCTGAAATGAGGATGATCCATTTGATAAAATGTTTATGATAAATGTTAAGTTTATTTTGGTGGGTTTTCCAACCATTACAAAATAGTTTTCTTTTATTTAATATTATGCATATATTTTAGTTTTAGTAAATTAAATAAGTTAAAATATACCTATTGAAATATTATTTAACCATAATAATACTTTTATGACCATACTTGAAGGCATTAATGAAAAATTAACAAAACAATTATTGACAGAGACCGTTAACCACCATAATTTGGACAATGATTCTGTTTGTTTGAATAAGAGGAGATAAGAAAAGGTATGGATATAACATATTACATTAGAAATATATCATTATATTATATAAATGATACTAGGTTTACCTTTCTTTGATATATGAATGGGTTAAAAAGAAGGTATAAGAAGAAAGGAAATTAAGAGTAGTGGTTTGAGAATGTTACCTATTACATATCACCTCCTTGAAGGACCTCTTAAGGAACTTGGAATTTGGTCTTTGCGTGAGAACAGAAAAAATATTACATGGGTTGAGTGGGGAGGATTTTTTTTGGTAGAGATTTTATGATATTCAATGTAACACCCCAAGATCTTATGGCATGTCTCATAATTTTTTTTATCTTTGATAGTTTATGCTTTACGCAACACCAAATTTAAAACCATAATATACTATTAAATATGACTGTTGGAATAATAATGTGACCATTAAGAATATTAATATGACCAATATAATAGAAAACTATACTATGAAAGTATAAATAAAATTTAGGTATCTTATTAATGAAAATATTGTATATTTATATCATGGAATAAGTAAATAAATGTTTTAAAAATGATAAATTAAGTGTTTGTATTTTTTTAAGTAATTAATATTTAATTAATTTTTTTAATTACTATAATGATATAAAATAATATAAGTTTTCATGAAATATAATCATATATAAATACTTTGTTTCCTTATTATTATAAGTTAATTTTTTGAAACCTAAATTAAAATTTCAAAGTGTCATTAAACTAGATAAATTTTAAAATCTGTATTTTTCGAATAAATGGTGAGTTTATTTAAAAATTAAATTTCCTGTATTTACTAACTTATTTTCATAAAATTGAGTACATTTTTGAATTCTATTTGTTTAATTATGGTGAGGGTTAATTTTTAGGTTTTTTAAAAAATAACTGATTTTTCGGTGAATAGTGAAATACAATAATTTTTGGTATTAGCGAAATACAAGAATTATTGAGCCATGGATGATGTATGGAAGTTGTAATCCCATAATATATAAATATACTTCATTATTTTAATATATGTAGTGATAATTCTAAAACTATTCATTGTATTGATCAAAAATATTAAACAAATGATTAAACTATTCAAAAAACACCCCTCACCTCCTTTATAAATACACCACTCCACACCACCTCTTCTCATCACACATATTAAGTCTAAAAGCTTTTAAAAATTTACACTAATAATATTCCCAATACTATTCCACACTTCCAAGAGGTTTTGGTCTCAACAAAATACCAAAACCAAATTCCCTAATGAGTTTCTCAAGGTGAAGAATTCAAGATGTAAAAACCTCTTATGCTTTCTTTATTTTATTTTCACTTTATTTTATTTTCTTATAATATCCTCACATCATATGTAAAAACATGAATTATAACTATATTATATTATATTTTCTATAATTTTATTATGTTAATGAAAAATCGACCATCAAGTCTCTTCTCCTCTTCCTTTAATTCTAAAAATGAAAATATCATTCGTGAGGTGCTGATTTACCACCTTCGTGGATGAAATTTAGTAATTTTAAAATTATGCCTTCAAGGATTATTATAAAACCATTTTTATGGTTAAAAATATCATAATATATGTATTATATCTTATTTAGTGTTCTGGAACTTATATATATATAACTAATATTAAATAATTATACAAAACTATTTTGCTATGATCAAAAAAACCGGTGAAATAATCTAAACGATTATCACTAATGCCTTACCTATTGATTAATCCTCATTACAAATAAAAAAATGAATTATATAACCATTAACTAGACTGTAATTTTATTAATAAAATATAATTTCAATTCTAGATAACTATTCCCATTTCACATGATCTTTTGTACATGTATACATGTAAACCAATCATGTGAACCAAGGAAACAAACAATCCTGAACGAAGAAATTGAATCTCACAACTCATCAAAATGGGAATAAATGAAGTTAGTAAAATTATAATAAATAAAATAAATGTTGAATAAGTTAGGGGTTTATTTATTAATTAATTTAATTTCATTATCCAGGATGTTAAGTATAAGTACAGAACAATTTCAAACATAAGGTAAAAGTTTCTTCCTGAACCTCCATTTTCCATTCGGGTTACTCTTTATCTCTATTTACCCCAAGGTAATTCTAATTATTATTATATAATTATTAATATATATATATATATATATATATATATATATTCCAAACTCATGTATCCAGATTATTTCATCTTTCTTTAATGAGTAATTACATGTTTTATAAGGTTTTATTTTCAATTCCTTCCGATAAGAAAGCCTGATTAAAGAGAACTTCCCAATTTATTACCTATTTTAAAGTACACTACATAATATTTTTTAAGAAAAAAATATTTTTATAAAATAAATATTTTGTTCATGAGAAACTATATTATCTATTTTCTGATATTATGTAAATAATTGAACCTTTGTATGCTTTAAAGACTCTTATATTTTCTCTTAAACCACACTGAAGTGGCCAATTTCTAAAGTTTCTTAAAAACTACTTTTACATATTTTCACTTCAATTGGATATCATTTATTCCTAAAATATAATTTAATTGAACCTCCCTTTTTTTTGATATACATGTTTGCCATCTGATTTTATGAAAAATATAAAGAATTTTTCCAAAATAACTATTATTTGCAAAGTAAAAAGTGTATTTATCTCAAGAATTACCCAATCATTTTATTAAAGTATTTTTATTTATTTCAACACCCTCTGATGAATATTATCATTAATTAGGATTGTTCCATTATGCTATCATATAACATATTTTATTAAATAGTTTATGATTAATTTTAATATAGATGTGCTATCTTGATACTATTCCCCATATTACTTAGAATGGTTAGAGATTATGTTTACTGATTGGAGAATGTTATGTTGTTTATAATTCACCCCATTAATACAATTAACACATTTAACTTAGTAAGTGATGGTATGAGACTACTATATACCCTTGATTCATAGGTAGGTCACATGAGGCAACAAAATATGGATTTATATTAGGCCTTAACCATTTATTTTCAGATGTCTTGGCTGAGCCCTTGATTGTATGTTTGTGATGTCCGACATTTTGCATTACCTCATTATGATATCATTAATTGATAATCCATAAGGTTATTTAACTATTAGAATTTACATGGTTAATTTTTATTCCCGTGTGACTATTTATTTGGAATTACTTTGACAATATTTTATTCTGTCCATATAATGTTCATGTTTATATTTTAATGACATGTGTTTTTATTATTCACCATGCCTTATAGTTTATATTAGCTTATACTACATTGATTACCCTTAATAAACATCTGATATCACCCATTTGTTATGTTTTATTTTT
Organism: Viscum album; assembly: GCA_963277665.1. NCBI lineage: Eukaryota > Viridiplantae > Streptophyta > Magnoliopsida > Santalales > Viscaceae > Viscum > Viscum album. The sequence goes on along the minus strand of OY728164.1, from coordinate 988,998,653 downwards.
CCCTTGGATGTTAATATTTATATTATGAATGACTTTAGGGGATAATATACGAGTTTATTAGTGTTTATAATGGAGTTTCATTGTTGTTTTTTGTTTAAGTTGTAATGAAATCTTTTGTTTGTATCTCGTTTTCAAAATCTACTAAACTATTCAGTCGTTTGGGATGTGATCTTTTGTTCATAGTACCAATGTAATAAACTAAGGCACCATATCTAGGTTACTGGGTTTGAGTTCTCTATATTCATGTCTTTTTAAGAGAAATGGGGTGATGATGGGTGGTATTTATACCTAAGGATGGGTGGTTTTAAGTGATTAAATAATGATTATTTTATATTTAAAGACAACCACAATTGGGGGGAATTAATTCAAAAAAGTTTAACTGATAATTAATATCTTAAAGGTTTTTTAAGGTCTAGAAACACATAGACAACTCGTTTAGTGTTTTAGTTTTAGGTATTTTAATCTTTTACCTTTTAACTTTAACCCACCACATTATTTTACCCATATCACGATAATTTTTTTAACATGGTAACTTTTTTATTCCTAAAAATGAAAACAAAATTATAACCTAATTTAGACATCTTGATTCCAAATATGGAATCAATTTTTATTTATTAAATTTATAATTATGATAAAAAAAAACAATTCTAAATATGTTATGCATATAACTCATAAAAATAGTTTTTAAGGTTAAAATCATGGTCTACAAAATCGCTAAGCATGTGTTTCTAAATGTAGCACCTTATGTATTATTTCATTAAATAAATTAATTTTGATCAAGAATTAGGGTTAATAAATTTGAAATCATTATTATATAATAATTATTTCTTAAATGTAATGGTATTTCTTAAAAATAGTATTTTCACTCCTTATCACAAAAATTAAATTTTCTAGAAAACTACCAAAAAATTAACATAAGATAATTTTGACATGATGAATCCACAAATGAAGTTTATTTGTTCAAGTAAATTTTTTAAAATTACAAAAGAATATTTATATTTATTTTCTCAGAGAAATCAATAAAAATCTATTTTTGAAGGAAATATTTATTTGATGAATAAAATTACTTTACTAAAAATTATGGGTTCATTTTTGAAGAATAATAAAATTTCTAATTAATATAAAATTAATATATTTTTTAATAATATAGTTAATCATATTCACACCCTCTAATTTAACAGCTAGTTTATAATAGTCATGTTAAAATAATGATATTTTGGAGTTCGTTTAAGCTCAGTGTTTTTTGAAATGTAAGATATCAAACAATGTTTTATTTTAAAAATCACGAGGTGTTACATTCTTCCATAATTCAATAAATTTTATCCTTCCAATTTGAAATTAAAATTCAAAAAAAGTTTGATATTTTAAAATTTATTTTTGGAAAACCCACATTTTATGAAGGGTTAATAAAATGGACTCTTAAAAAGAGGGAATGGATAATACGAAGGTCACCACCAAACTAGGTTTTGTATAAGAGAACATTAGTGGAAGGTGAAAAAATAAACAAGGTAAACATATATAAATATAATGTTATAATGTAGGGTGATAGATATCATAGTCATTAGAGAGTTTACCAACACAAAAACATAAATCTGTGATGGGTTAAAAGGCCATTAGTGCATTAAACGTTTTTTACAGCGGTTATTTTTTATTTTTTACGTCAGATTTTGGCCGACGTTATTACAGGAGACGTTATAAATATTGTTTTTTATGTCGGTTATTCTAAAACTTATGTTAAAACAAAAAATCTAAAGTGTTTTTCATGTTGGTTCCTAAAAAACCAACATGGAAAACACTTCAGATTCATGATTAATTACGTTAGTTTTTAAATAAACGTTGTGGTATAAACATTATTATGTCAGTTATTATATAACCGATGTAATAAACTATTTTTCCGAAGTGTTTATCACGTCAGTTATTTTCATAAGGGATGTGATAAACTAGTATACCAAACATTTTTCCCATCAGTTAAAAAATAACCGATGTGAAAACATATATACTAGGTTGGTTATTTTATAACCGACATAAAAACCCATTCCCATGCTTTTTTTATGTTGGTCTTCAAATAACTAAGGTTAAAACCCATTCCCATGCATTTTTTTGCAATGGTTATAAAATAACCGACATAAAAACCAATTGTTTTTAATAAAATTGTTCAACCACAACTTTGGCATGCCAAAGAAGACCTGAAATAGACCAAAAATTGACCAAAACCAGACCAAAACCCCCCCACCCCATTGGACAACCCCCCACACCCCTAAAAAACCCCCAACCCACTAAACACCCCCACACCTCTGAACACCCTCTCGATAGCCCCTACCCTCATGGACTGCCCCCACCCCTCCGGATTTCCCTCCCACCCTCCTGGACACCCTACCATTCCCATAGAAACCTTGGACACCCCCACCCCTGGAAAAACCTCCCACACCCCTACAAATCCCCACCCCCTAGACACCCCCACACCCCTGGACACCCCCGGGATAACCCCCCACCCTCCCAGATATCCCCCACTCCCCTGGATATACCTCCCACCCTCCTAGACACCCTCCCACCCCCATGGACACCTTGGACACCCCACTACACTAGAGAGACCTCCCACACCCCTGGAAACCCACACCCCACTGGACACACCCCACACCCCTGAACACCCATTGGACAACCCCCACCCTCCTAGAAAGCTCCCAACCCTAGAAAACACTCCCACCATCTTGAACACCCTCCCACCCTCATGGACACCCCACACCACTGGACAACCCTCCCACACCCCTAGAAACCCTCCACCTTACTGAACACCCCCACACCCCTGGACACCCCCTGGACAACCCCCACCCTCTTGGATAGCCCCCCACTCCACTGGACAACCCTCCCACCCTCCTGGACACCCTCCCACCCCCATGGACACCCTGGACACCCCCTACTAGACAAACCTCCCACACCCCTGAAACCCCCCACCCCACTGGACACCCCCACACCCCTGGACACCCCCTGGATAGCCCCTAGCCTCCTGGACATCTCCCACCCCTTAGACAGCCCTCCCACCCTCTTGGACACCCTCCGTCCTCCATGGACACCCTCGACACACCCACCCCACTGGAAAACCCTTCCACACATCTAAACCCCCCACCCCACTAGACACCCCCACACCCTTGGACACCCCCTGGACAACCCCTCCACCCTCATAGACTGACCCCAACCCCCTGGACAACCATCTGACCCTCCTGGACACCCTCTCACCCCCATGGACACCTTAGACACCCCACCCTACTGGACAACCCTCCCACACCCCTGGAACCCCCACCCCCAGACACCCCCACACCCCTGGACACCCCCTAGACAACCCCACCCTCCTGGACATGCCACACTCCCCTGGATATCCCCCCACCCTTCGGGACACCGTCCCACCCCCAAGGACACCCTGGACACTCCCACCCCACTAGACAACCCTCCCACACCCACAGAAACACCCCCACCGCACTGAACACCCCCACACCCCTAGATACCCCTTGGACAACCCCTAACCTCCTGGACACCCTCCCACCCCCATGGACACCCACACCCACTGGGTAGCCCTCCCACACCCCTGGAAACACCCCCACCCCACTGGATACCCCCCCCACACCCTTGGACACACCCTGGATATCCCCCCACCATCCTGGATAACCACACCACCCTGGAAAACCCTCCCACCTTACGAGACACCCCCTCACCGCCATGGGCACCTTGGACACCCCCACTTTACTGGACAACCCTCCCTCACCCTTGAAACCCCCCACCCCACTGGACACCCCCACACCCCTGGACACCCCTTGGAAATCACCCACCCTCCTGGATAGCCCCCACCCCTGGACATCCCTCCCACCATCCTAGACACCCTCCCACCACCATGGACACCCTGAACACCCCCACTCCACTGGACAACCCTCCCACACCCCTAGAAACCCCCACACACTTGGACACCCCTGGATACCCCCACCCTCCTGGAAGACCCCCACTCCCCTGGACACCCTCTCACCATCCTAAACACCCTCCCACCCCCATATAGACCCTCGACACCCCTACCCCACTGGACAACCCGCCCAAACACCTAGAAACCTCCCACCCCACTTGACACCCCCATATCCCCAGATACCCTCTGGACAACTCCCACACTTCTGGACACCCTACCACCCCCATGGACACCCTGGACACCCCCACCCCACTAGAAAACCCTCTCAGACCCCTAGAAAACCCCCACCCCCACTGGACACCCCCAAAAACTTTTGACACCCCCTAGATAGCCCCCACCCTCTTAGACAGCCCCCACCCCCCTAGACAGCCCTCCCACCCTCCTGGACACCCTCCCACCCCATGGACACAATGGACACCCCCAACCCATTGGACATCCCTCACACACCTCTAGAAACCCCCCACCCCACTGGACACACCCACACCCCTTGATACCCCCTAGACAACCCCACCCTCCTGGATAGTCCCCCACTCCCCTAGACAACCCTCCCACCCTCCTAGACACCCTCCCACCACCATAGACACACTAAAAATCATCCACCCCACTGGACAGCCCTCCCACACCCCTAAAAACCCCCACCCCACTAGACCCACCCCACACATCCCTGGTCACCCCCTAGACAACCCCCACCCTCATGGACAACCCCCACCTCCCAGGACAACCCCACCCCCAAAGATAGCCCTCACACCCTCCTAGACACCCTCCCACACCTATGGACACCCTGGACACCCCCAACCCACTGGACAACCCTCCCACACACCTAGTAACCCCAACCCCACTAGACACCCCCACACCCATGGACAACCCCTAGACAACCCCACCCTCTTGGACAACCCCCACTCCCCTAGACAACCCTCCCACCCTCCTGGATACCCTCCCACCCCCATGGACACCATAAACACCCCCACCCCACTAGACAACCCTCCCACACCCCTGGAAACCCCAAAACCTACTGGACAACCCCCATACCCCTGGATACCCCATAGATAGCCCCCACCCTCCTGGACAACCCCCACTCCCTACACAGCCTTCCCACCCTCCTGGACAACCTCCCACCCCCATGGACCCCCTGGACACCCCCACCCACCGAGATATCCCTCTCACACTCCTGGAAACCCTCCCACCCCACTGGAAACCCCCACACCCCTGGACACCCCTGGACAGCCCCCACCCTCCTGGACACCCCCACCCCTGGACAGTCCTCCCACCCTCTTGGACACCCTCTCACCCCCATGGACACCTTGGACACCCCACCCCATTTGAAATCCCTCCCACACCCCTAAAACCCCCACCGAACTGGACACCCCCACACCCCCACACCCCTGGAACCCCCCCTAAGACTAGAATCCATACCAGAAAAACCATCGAAAATAGTCCAAAACAAGAAGCAGAGTAAAATTAAACATTCACACATATAACATTCAAAACATACAATGTCATATAAAAAACCGAAATCCAACCTAAATGACTAGGAAAAACACATTTATAATGTAAATCTTAAAAGTTAAATTTTACACTACAATCAAACTATAATCCAATCGAACTTATAAAATAACTTGACCATTCCACTTGTAATTGTTTGACCTCTTGAGCACTATAGGGTTGAGGGTCATAAAATAACTAAAAATAAAAATGGATATTAGTTAACATGTATAATGAATAAATAAAATGAAATATTATGGCAATGTTTAAATGTTAATATTACCAATTCAAAGTTCACAAGTGTTCCAGTTGTAATTGTTTCATACTTCAATTTTAACATATAATATCCGCATTCGACAACGACTTATTGTTCATGAAAATTTTGTTTAAATGAGTGTAAATTAAAAATATTATTTTTATATAATACATCAAAAAGAACAAATTATAAATGGATATTACCATTACTTTTACATATTTGATCATATCACTCATTTACTTTGTGTTTTTTTGAAAGTAGACCCATCCCCAGTTATAAAGTAATAAAATGGGATAAATTTAAAATTAATTATAATATATAAAACTATTAAGAAATTGAAACTTACTTTTCCAACATATTCTTAAAACTTTCCTACACATCACCATGGAAAGAGAATATCCAATAAAGTGTTTTCTCGCTTGGAAAAAATCACCTAACATCCAATAATCACTGATAAAAGAAAATTTAAGGTTAGTGGTTTTTTTATGTTAAAAGATAATGAATTATTTTCTAGAGATATGTTTCATACCTATCACAAAAAGGAATCATCCAACACTGTGTGATTTTATTCTGTTCAAATCTTTCAGCTGTATAAAGAATTATTTGTTCCTCATCCAATTCATGTGTTTCAAGGGAAATCAAATGTGGGTCTGTGAATCCATATACATATATTCTCTCATTCTTCTCACACATGTTATAAATATACCTAATACAAAATAGACACATGTATACATTTTTAATAAATACAACTCATGGAAAAGGTGTTAAGACATACATGGGAAAAATTTGTACCATGTCAATTCCCAACTTATCTCCAATAACAAGCACCATGATATCATTTTTAACAATCCCCACATTTATTTCACATCCAGAAATTGAGCTTCCATTGGAAACTCATAATGATCAGCCAAAAAATTTGAATATCTTGACAATCTCTCAAGACTACTAGAATTTGTATCTGATTTCATAGAAATTTGTCTTTGTTGTTGTCTATCCAGTATTTATTTACCTTTGAAGTATTACTATAAAAATAAATAGAAATATATATTAGTTTTCAAATGTAAAAACATATTTAATAAAAAAATAAAATTGAAGATATTACATACATACCTCTATGGTAATAAGTCATAGAAGTCTGGATGGACAAATTAAAAAATGGTCAATACTATGTCCAACCATTGTCACTTCATCTGTATGTAATGGCACTCAAACTAATCTATCTATAATATCCTGTAAAACGACCCTATAATGCTCTACATCTAACTATTGATGATGAACTGTATCTTCTATACAATATACCATCCCACATGAAACTATATGATGTTGAGGATCATCAACATACAACTCACAATAAGTAGGAAGCTACGGAAAAGTAGTGGGAGCTACTGGTAGAGGTGGAGGAGTGGGAGATACTGGTGGAGGTGGATGATAAATAATGGGGTCTGTAGGGGGAGGTGGAGGAGTTAGAGCTGTAGTATAAAATTGTCTTTGCATGTCTGAAAACATATACTGTATCAACGATCAAATCTTTTCCTCTATCATCATATTAATATTATGAAATTCATCCTCCAAGGATTATATATTTTTTAGAAACACCATCAATGGAAGAAGTTGAAGAACGTGGAAACACTTTTTTTACCGATACAGCCGTCAGATATCCTAGTACACGACCAGGATTTTTGGGCTTTCCCAATGCTACAGATAAAATATCTTTCCTCCCAGCGGCTGTAAATACCCCCTTTGAGCTCTGATCCTCAAGAAAATTCTGTATTAATTAATTGAACATTTCTATAATAATTAAAATTATATAAAGAATATAGTTAACTTAAATAAATAAAATAAATTTCTTACAATCCTCTCAGATACGATTCTCGATTCTTCTGAAAGATATTTCCCCTTTTTTCCCATCTGATCTCTCTTAGATTTTTCATTTCTAGATGGATGGGATGGAGGGGAAACCTCTCCAGAGCTTGAAGAATCATCTCTCAGTTTTTGTAATTTTTCCTCCATCATTTGTTCTTCCAATAATGTATACCCTCTTCGAGATAAACTACGAGGGTATACATTTTTAGATTCAATTTCTTAATGAGATGTACTTGTTTTCTTGAAATTAAGAATAATAAATCATTAATAAAACATTAATAATATCATTTATATAAGAAATCTTATAAAAGTTTATATCGCCCTTAATAAAAATAAATCTTTTTTATAATTTCAACAAAATATCTCCATGTGTCTTCATCTTTGAAAGGATATATATGAGAGGGATTTTCATGACTCCTATGACCTAAAATGAAATCAGATGTGATGGTTGATTTGAAAGCCCTCCATCTCCTAGTAGACATCGATAAACATTTCTTCTTGACTCCTCTAGTGTCAGGAATATAAAATGTCATCTGATAACGAAGAGGTAAAACATATTATACTAGAAACATTTAAAGAATAGGAAAACAATAAAAAAATCTTACCAAAATAGTCTCCCACAACTGAGATATTATTTCTTTGTCCACACCTCTCCAATCATCAAACAAAATTATTAATTTTCTTTTACCCTAAATTGATACAAAAATCTTAAAATCGTTTGAATTTGGACCTCTAATAATGTCATTATCATCAAACTCAACAACTATCCTTGGGTCCTGTATATGGTAAAGTGATAATTTTGGTAACCATGTACACCCAAGTTTACTAACTCTTGAACTCTTATTTGTCGTTATGGGAGCACATGAGGAAGATTAAGGAACATCAAGAGGAGAATGTGAATGTTCCTCCCCCAAGGTATGATAATTATTCTCATCTCTAGAATCATGTGGTTGATCAAATAATTTATCTTTCATTATCCTTCAAATAAAAACAAATTAACATTATCCCACAAATATAGAAATTCAAATACAAAAATACTAATGTAAACAGAAAATGGAAAATTGAACTAAGTTACGTAATAGTAAACATGGTTAATATGGTAAGCATGTTAAAAAATGGTAAAGATGGTAAACATGGTAAACATTCTAGTGTAATTTCCATTCAGTGAAATCAATAAATATATAAGTTACGTAAAGGTAAACTATGGTAAACTATGGTAAAAATGGTAATCATGGTAAACATGGTGAACATGGTAGACTATGGTAAACATGGTAAACATGGTAAACATGGTAAACATGGTAAACATGGTAAACATGGTAAACATTGTAATCATAGTAAACATGGTAGACATGGTAAACATGGTAGACATGATAAACAAAGTAAACATAGTAAAGTAATTACCATTTAACAAAAATAATATATATATAATTCACGTAATGGTAAACTTGGTAAACTAAACTAAAAAAAATTAAAATTAATAAAAACTTCTACTTATTTGTTTTAATACATGTTTTAATGAAGAAAAAAATTATAATATCTAACATTTTATGAAAATAATAAATGTAAACAAGAAGTAAACATATGTTACCTATAATATAAGGAATGTATAAATAGATTGTTTTCCCAAATTCCATCAGCATGATCGTTTCTTATGGAAGAAATCATGTCTTCAACATGCTCATCATTATGTTCTACTAATCTTTCCAAGGAAGTAGGGATCTCACCTAAATCAGCATCTTTATCAAGTTGATCCTCACCAACATATTGGTTTTTCCCTTGTAAAACAATAGACCACTACATATCTGATTGATCAACTACATAGAAAATCTATTTTTCATGTGTGGCCATTATAAAAGAATCTGTTGTGTCTTCCAATCTATTCGGATTAACAACTATCATTCCAAATTCATTTTGTATGACAATATTTTTACCGATAAACCATTGTAGTTAATAATAGAAACTTTAATTTTAAAGTAATCAACCTCCCATATTTTTTCAATGATTCCATAATATGCACTTGATCCATAAATTGGGTTTTTTTTAGAACTCGAAAAATTCATTTCTTATGCAAACACCAATACACCACTATTCTGAACCACGCTTCTGCTGTCATGAGCTTTCATATGAAATGTATAGCCATTAATGTGATACCCAAACCATGTTATCACATTTAAACTTGGACCACCCACTAACCATCTAAATGTATCTAATACATCTGATCTACCAAGCAAGGTCTTTTTAAACCATGACACAAATTCTTTGTTGTGATCATTCGAAATCCACATTTCTTTTTTCTTTGGATGAAATTGTTTTAACTCATTAATATGCAATGTGATATACGGTTGAGCATCAGATATGTTATTCAAGATTTATAATTCTAACTTCTTTATCTATTCAGCTAACAAATATTTAACCTTCAAGCCACGAATCCCCTTTACCTCATTATTATCTCATTCATGGAGAGATGGAGGCAAACCTATGTGCTCAGTCGTAGCCAAGTAGCTCATACAAAACTCCGTAACCTCCTCAGAATTAAAACTTTCAATAATAGAGGTGTCAGGTCGATATGTATTCTTAACATACCCCTTCAATATTCTCATATACCATTCAAAAGGATATATCCAACGAAGATATACTGGTCTACAAAGATTTATTTCTCAAACCAGATGAATCATTAAATGCACCATTATATCAAAGAAATATGGAGGAAAATACATTTCCAATTGAAAAAGTATATAAATTTCATCCCTTTCCACAATTTTCAAAGCATTCACATCAATCACCTTATTAAAAATTGAATTGAAAACATAACACAACTTCATTATAGACTTTTTGACACAGATGGGCAATATTTCACATAGTGCCACTGGTAGAATTTGTTGTATCATGACGTGACAACCATGATATTTTATACCTATCAACTACAAATCCTTCAAAGGGAAAAAATGTTTTACATTTTATGAATAACCTTGAGGCACTTTGATATCATGAATATACTGATAAAATCTAATTTTCTCCCTCTTGGATAATTTATGACAGGCTGGGGGAATAAATGTTCATATTCCATTAGAAGTGGGAGCTAACTCCAAATGTATTCCCATTGATAGTAAGTATAATCTTGTATTCAACCCATATTTTGTATTTCATTTAATATCTAACAATGTTCCAATCAAATTGTCACATATATTCTTCTCCAAGTACATGGCATCAATATTATGATTCACTTCAGGATATATTCACTATGGTAGCTCAAAAACATTGACTTGTTTTTCCAAATATGTCTATAATTACCATATTTTTGTGTCTTTCCCAATGTCACATCAATGTTTTACACCCTATCAAAATACACATCAGTGGATAAAGGTTTTGAAGCAATATCAAATTCTTATGAGCCATTGAATTCTTTTTTTAGTCTTCTATAAGAGTGATACATATGCAAAAACATTCAATGGCCCATGTATACTATTTTCCTCCCATGATACAATTGACAATATGATGTCTGTTGTTTGGAAATTAGACATGCTTTATACCCCTTAACACTATATCCAGAAAAATTTCCATATGCTGGGAAGTCATTTATAGAGAACATAAGCACTACATGTAGTTAAAAATATTCCATTTTATAAGAATCGTACATACTAATACCATCCTCCAATAAAAGTTTCAAACCATCAATCAATGATGACAAGAAAACATCAATCTCACTTCTAGGTTGTTTCAGAATAGAGATCATTATACTCAACATGACATATTTTTGCTTCATACAAACTTCTGGAGAGAGGTTGTAAATTACCAATAAAACAATCCATGAACTATGTGTTCTACTAAGGGTTCGGTATGAATTCATTCCATTTGTGCACAAACCTAGTATGAGATTTCTAATTTCTTTTCCAAATGTAGTATACTTCTTATCAATTTTCTTCTATTGTAGACAATCAGCTGGATGATGTATTTTTCCATCACAAATCTGTTCATCAGCATTCCATCTTATCCTTTTTGCATCATGTGAATTAGCAAATAAACATTTCAAATGATGAATTATAGGAAGATACCAGAATACCTTGGAAGGGATATTTGTAATCCCTACATCAGCCTGGGATTTTTCTTCGAACTTATACAATGATGTCCCACATTTAGGACACTATGGTTAAAATTCATCTTCCTTTCTATATATCATACAGTCATTCAGACAGGCTTGTATTTTCTTTTATCCTTATCTCATTAGACATAATATTTTCTTGGACTTATAATGTGAATATTAAAGATCGTTGTATTTTGGAATAATTTCTTTCAACAATTGTAGGGGCTCTATAAAACTTCAGTCACTCCATCCATGTTTTGCCTTCAGGTTAATCAATCTTAACGCCACCGAAAAAATTGTAAAATCCATACAACCAGGATACAATGGTTTTTCAGAATCACCATATAGACGTGCAATATTCGATTCTATCTCAATTTTTTCTCCTTCAATATCACGAATCATTTCTCTAATTCCATCAAATTAACCATCTTGAAAATCATCACTATCAGTAGATCTAGAATTCTTTCCAATTTCACCATGCCAAATCCATGGACTATAAATTGGATTAAAACCATGACAAATCATATGATTTTTGATCTCTATACTTTTCAACTTCAACATATTCCAACATTTCAGGCATGGATAGAAAAAATGTCACTACTTGGAACATTTCATTTTGAAAATTCCAAAAAGGCATCAACACCTTCCTCATATTCATTACTCATTCAATGTGTAGTAATCCAACTTTGACTCATTATTACCTATAAAAAATATCAAAATTATTCATCTTATTAAGATACAACAAATATATATTTATATGAAAAATATCATAATTTGAATGTAATTTTTTTTTTGAAATATAAAAAAATATATGCATATTTGAAAAATATATGCATGAAAATGATTTAAGAAAGAAAATATAGATATATTTAACAGTTTAAAATTCATCGTGGATCCTTTCTTCTTAAGGTACACAAATAATACATCCTGGTGAAACTGGATACCAAAGTCACCCTTCAGTAAAAAAGAAATATGAAGTATAAATATTAAAATATGTATACATTCCCTACTAAAAATTACACATTTCCCAATGATTTTAAACCATTAGGATATCCCCTGAAATTGTTGGGATAGAATACCCCAATGGTTTTACACACTTTTGGAATGATTGTTGTTACAATAGCCCTATACCAACGATTTTATAGGAACCGTTGGTATAGACTACCTAAAGTTAAAATATTCCAATAGTTTCAATGAAATTGATGGGATATATATATACTATGGGGGGGTCTAAAGGGGTAGGGGCTGTCTAGGGTGGCTTTCTAAGTGGGTAGGGGCTGTCCATGAGGGTAGGGGATGTCTAGGGTGTCCAAGGGGGTAGGGGGTGTCCAGGGGGTGGGGGAGTGGTGTCTAGGGTGAGAGGGGCTATCCAAACCCCTAACCTATTGGCCAACACCCCCACCCACTTGGACACCCCCTAGACACCACCACCCCCTAAACAACACACCACCCCTCTGGACACCCCCACCCATGGACATCCCCACCCCTAGATACCCCCTACCCCCTTGGACAACCTACTCACCCCTGGATTCCATCCCCACCCCTACCCTCTTGGACACCCCCTAGATACCCCCACCCCCCTGGACAACCCCCTCACCCCCAGGATACCACCCCCACCCCCTGGACACCCCCACCCCCTTGGAAAGGCCCCTCACCCCCTGGACACAACCCCACCCCTACCCAATTGGACACACCCTTGGACACCCCCACACCCCCCAGACAGTCCCACCCCCTGGATAACCCCTCACCCCCTAGAAACCCCCACCCCTGGACATCCACACCCACTTGGAAAGCCCCCTCACCCCCTGACCCCACCACCACCCCCTTAGAGACCCCCTGGACACCATCACCCCCTTGGAGAACCCCCCACCTCCTGGACATCCCCCCAACCCGTTTGAACAACCCCAACCCCTATACACCCAACCCCCTGGACAACCCCATCACCCCCTAGAAACTACCCCACCCCCTGGACACCCCCACCCCCTTGGAAAGCACCCTCACCCCCTGGACACCACCCCCACCCCATTGGACACCCCCTAGACCCCACGAATCCCTTGGGTAGCCCCCACCCCCTTGGACAGCCCCCAACCCCTCTAGACATCCACCACCCCCTGAACACCCCAACCCTAGGATGTCCAATACCCCCTTGGACATCCCACTCACCCCCTGAACACCACCCCACCCCCTGGACACCCCCACCCCCTAGACACCACCCCCACCCCCTACCCACTTGGATACCCCCTTGGACACCCCTAACCCTTGGAAATCCCTCTCACCCCCCTGAACACCACCCCACCCCTTGGACACCCCTTGGACACCCCTTGGACACCCCTTGGACACCACCACACCCTTGGACAGCCCCCCATACCTCGGGAAAGCCCCCTGGATAACCCCCCAGACAACCCCCACCCCTCAAGACATCCCCCCCCCACGCCTTGGACAGCCCCCACCCCTCTGGACAACCCCCACCCCCTGGACACCCCCACCCACCTGGACACCCCCTACCCCCTTGGACAACCCACTCACCCCCGGACACCACCCCCACCCTTGGACATCCCTAACCCCTTGGAGAGCCCCCTAACCCTCTTGGACAACACCCCCACCCCCTTAGACACCTGTACCCCCCTTAAACAACCCCCAAACTCCCCTAAACACCACCCCCACCCCCTTTGACACCCCCTGGACACCCCCACCCCTTGGACAACCCCCACCCCCCATCGACACCCCCACTAACCTGGACAACCCCCACCCCCTTGGACACCCCCTGTACGTGCACACACACATGATAGAACACACAAAAATCATAAACTTGCATGATTTATTTTACCCGAAAAGAATTTATCATGGTATAAATTAACACTATGAAACTTACAATGATAGAAAGATCAAAGATAAAAAAATAACATCTCAAAAAATTAGTTTAGGGCATCACGAAAAAATAAAAAATGAAACGGAGCCATGTATGGTTTACTTGAGTGTTGTGAGAAAAACTAATAGATCTGGTGATAATAAAGATGATGAATGGTGTTAGAAAAACAAGGCTAGAGGGAATGACTTCAAATAATCCTTGTTTGGTTTTCCTTGCAAGAGAGACCAGTCACTGGTTGCCCAATAGAAGAAAATAGAATGACTGAAAAAGGGGCACGATAAATCATTTTAAATATTCATCACATTGTTTATTTCATAAACGACATGATAAAATTTTTTTATGTTTATAACGTCGGTTATTTAATAACTAATGTAGAAAATTATTTATAATGTCAATTATTTTATAAATGATGTTATAAACGGTGATTAATCACATCGGTTCTTTTATAACCAACGTGATAAATTGCTGAGATTTGCTTTATCACATTAGTTATAAAATAATTGGCATGATAATGCAACCAGTTTCGATATGTCATGTTGGTTATAAAATAACCAACATGATAAAGATAATATCAGTTTTTATTATATCAGTTATAAAATAACAGACGTAAAAAATTTATTCTCATTGATTTATCACATCGGTTATACAATAACAGATGTGATAAATATATTTTTACAGATTTTCTCATCAGTTATATAGAATAGACTTGAAAAATGCCGACGTGTTAAATGTTTTTTCCACTAGTGGGAATTTTATTTCTCATTAATAAAAGTAAATGAATAACATTTTTTTTCCATATTAGTTTTCCTAAAGTTGGGAAATTATCTCAATTTATAGAGTTAAAAACATATGGAAATATACTTACATGAATGGTATAGTTTCATCCATTAAAATATTTCCACCACAAGATCATATTTTTCTCCAAAATACAAAAAAATTACAAAATATTATATTTATATTAATAATATAGGGTTTCCAAAAAAAACTATAATTTATATGTCATGGCATTTAAATAAATAAATACTATGTTATACCAACCAGGACATTACATAGTACAATGGTAAGTGATACAACCTTATCACCCTTTGATTTTTTGGTTCAATCCCCACGACCATACCAGATTTGACATGTTATAACCCGACATGATACTTGTCCTTTTCCCAAAACTATATTAATATAATTATTACAATATTTCAAAAATAAAATTAAAGGTTATCTCATACGATTCATTTTTCATTCAAAAAATATAATAACCAATATGACATCATTCTTTCATGGAGTATTAGGTAATCAAAGAAATAATTCTATAATAATTTCATCATTTACTCCTTGAAATGAATATCTAATAATGAATTTTATATTCCTAAAGTACTAAAATTAACATTTAATGGATTGTAAGATCCATAAAGATCAAAAATTCATTCTATCTATCTCAAACTATTTTCTAAAACCAATATGGTTGGCATAAGTTATCCAATATGCATAAAACATTAATCATTAAAACATAATACAAAGTTAAAATAAAACCATTTAAAAAATAGTTAACCTTATGACCCTTCTAAAAGACCAAGATCCAAAACATTAAAAATAAGGTAACAAAATTTATAAAATTTACTTACCTTTAATCTCCTAAACAACATGAACTAGATCTCAATCTCGACATACCAAACATGTGAATACCTTCAACATGTATTTTCTTGAAACATGGTAATAGTCGGAATTTCCCTAAAACATAATGGAAAAAATAGATTCTTCCTTATTACTTAAGTAAAAAACATATTATTTGTTATTTTCCTTAAATCTGAAAATGTTATCAAATCCATCTATGGTAGTATAAACAACTTTATCAACAAATCATTAATCAGCTCCAAGGTAGTTATTACTATCCAATTTACTCAATCCATTTAAATAATATATTCATCCTAACATCATTATCTCAATATCAGGAAGATATTAAAAGTTAACTTTCCTTAAATAATATGTTTTCAAAGAAGTTAAACTAGTCACTAAATCATTTTTGTTGGCACCCTTTGACACATGGTTTCAAATCCTTAGAAAAATAGAACTATTGTACAATTTTTGAACATTTCAAGAATATCATCAATAAAATACTTTTACAACAAATTTCCTAGTTCTAATGACCTTTTTCAACCATTATATAGGACTCATCTTCTTATTCCCCAATATGTAATTACTTTTATATTTCATTTCTAGTCTCTTCATCATTAGTAATATAACCATTACTCATAAAACCATCCCAATCTTTCACCCTATGAAATTGATTTTCATAATTTCATTACTTCCCACATTTAAAACATTTAACCATTGATGATTCCTTAGGGAGAAAATTATTCTCATCTATTTCATTAATCAAATATTTTATTTTTTTCCGGGGTAATTAGTTACCTTGTGTTCTTTTTCCACACCCAAAACATTTTTTTGTTCATATAATACATTCACTTGGTTAATTATTCTCACATTCTTAAAATATAGTAAAATAAATCTTCTTTCATCCATGGTCTACACCACCTGATACCTTAGTGAAATCAATTATTCTATTCTTTGGTAGATCCAAGAGTTAGTTAAGGTGCATGTTGTTAATTTTAAATAATGATACCCAGTTAGTAATAATCATAATGTTCTTCACTCAAATTATTATCCCATTTAGTTTATCGACATCACATGTTCTATAAAATTAATTATTAATCGATTTAATTCTAGTTCCATCCATTGACAGAAACCTATAGGCATAGAGTGAGAAAAACTAACATATTTGTAAATCTCAAAATGATGAAGAATCATTTATAGATTGTCTAAATCATGACACCTTCTCAATCTATGAATCCTTAAATTAACCTATTTTATCCATGTTCATTTCCAAAGATATAAGATATTTTCTTATACATATACTTAACTTCAAAGTTAGTCATAGGTTTATATACCATAATCTTTGTTTTTTTTAATCCAGTTCCCAAGGTTTAAACTAAACTTGCTCTAATACAAACTGTAAAGTCCCTAACCCAGTAGTCTATAGTCAAAGGTTACATTATTATATTATCACAAGATAAAGTAAATCAAATCCCAAAGGACAAAATATTTTTGTAGTTTTGGAGAACTAGATACACATTTTTATTAAACATTATAGTTGAAAATATAAATACAATATAGTGAATCCTTTGAGATCACCATTACACTCCTAGATTAACCCTGTATCTCAATCAAAATAAACTTCTTGGCATCCTAGAAGAAATAAAAAACAATAAAGTGGTGAGATAAGATGCTTAGTAAGGGTATGCATATAATGGAAACTATCATAAATAAGCATAAACAATTATGGAAAAGAAATTAAGTAAAAATACATATCATTTAGTCAATAAATTGAGAATGAAAATAAATAATATGGAATGAATAAATTATTATCAAATAATTTCTAAAAAAATAATAATGTGGGCTTTAATAATATTCATGGATATTATAAAAAATAGAAATAATCACATGGACATAAATAAATAGTTTCATAATGATGGAATTCATAATGATGGACATCTGAAACTTTTTCTCAAGGCCTCGACCATAACATATGAAAATACCATCAAGGCCTTGTGACATGACATATAAAAATAAATGGGTAATGCCTTAGACAACAGCCAATCTGGTTTGTCTAATGAGACCTACCAATGCATTGGGGGGCTATATCGGGCCCCTAACTTCTGTTACTTTGTCCAATTTATTCCTAACATGAATAAATAATATAATCTAATAAACATGCCATAACAAATCGATGGATTTCTATATTGAAAGAACTAGTCCTACAGAATATCAATACTTCCCCAGTTAAATTGATCATAAATAGTTCAAAGAACTATGATGAATGATATCATTAGAGTACACACTAAACATAAGATTCAGCAAAGACTATTGACATATATGAAAATAATTCAAAGAGTTTATTGGAATATTTCTTGAGGCAAATATCCTTTTTTACTTTGAAAATAATTTTTAGTATTTTTGTCAGAAAAGTCATAAAGTAACTTATTTAGAAAATGGATAAAATATTCCTTTCAAAGAATTTTGTAAAAAGGTAAAGCATGGGTAAAAATGGTTTTAAATATTTTTTGGAAAACATTTTTGAAATCATTTTTAGAACATAAGGACCTGAAAGAGAGATATTCCTTAGTGTAGACTTAAACATAAACAATTGTAATTGATATTGTGAAATAACCCCTTACCACTTTTTAATCAGTATAATCATATTCCCCATAAAATAATAACATTTAAAAAAACATTAAATATCATGAGAATAAATAAATTCATGATATAAAATTTCAAAGAGGTGTTATATACACCTTTCAAAATAATTTATGTGCATAACGTCAAAATATGCCTCAACGAAAGGTAATTGCGACGAAGTCCATTAAAAAGATCATATCATTGGAGTGAGTACTAATAAAATGGATTGATTATGTCTATCCATAATAAATCCACATAAAAAAGTTTAAATAAAAAATAAAATAATCAATATTCATTCCACACATAATCTTCTCATGAAATAATCAATGAATTATAAGTTTATCCTAGTGAATGGAAATTGAGTTAAGAAATCCCTTACCTCAGGTTCCCCTTTAGTTTTTCATACTCTGACCTCCTATATGATGATTTAATTTTTTTATATTATTAAATAACTATATTCATATATATAATACCTTACATGATACTTTTATAAAATCTTACCACTCATTCATTAATAATTTTTTTTAATTTTCATTATTTCAAGTGCGCTCGTTTCATGGTTTCTTGGTCGATTTACCTGAGTATACTTATGGATGTTATTTTTAACTAGAAATACAAATCCAGAAGTGAAATTTAATGGTATTGATTCACTTATATAAGTTTAAGTGGTCCCATACATCATTTTTCTTTCTAACATGAGAAAGATTCATTTGATAAAATGTTAATGGGAAATGTTTAGTTTATTTTGGGGATTTTTTCAACCACCATGAACTAGTTTTGATTTATATAATATTACATATATATATATATGATTTCCAGAACATGAAATAAGTTATAACATACCAATTGAAATATTATTTAACCATAATAACACTTTTACGACCATCCATGAATGTGGTAATGGAAAACGAAAAACATCATTATCCATATAGATGGTTAACCACCATAATTTGGACAATGATTGCGTTTTTTGAATAAGAGGAGATAAGAAAAAGGATGGATATAATATATTACATTATAAATATAAAATTATAGTGTATAAATGATACTGTATAAATGATATAAGATATTACATTAGACAACGACTCCCACTGTGAATGCAATGTTCATGAGATTACATACCATGAACACATTAGGCTTTATATAATTGATGAAAACAAGGTTTCTCCATATAATTTTCCCCATATTCTAATTTTATTTATTTAGTTATTGAATGTTAAAAACATTTGAACAATGGTGTTGGGACTGGCTTATATTCATACATTTTATTACTTTTGGTTATCTTTCGAAAGTGTTCTATATAAAAAACTAATCTTTTAATCTCACTATCACTCTAAATCCTTATCACTAGGATTTTATTTGTTTTTCCAAGGTATTTAATCTGGAATATTTCAAACAAATAATCATTTATCTCTTGAATACTCCTAACTTTTAGAAATTCTAAGAGTAATTCATCCACATACAAGAGAAACAAGATGAACCCCCATCTTTAAATTCCTTCAATTAGAGATATTGTCTAAACCATGATTTTAATTGTTGGATTTTTTTTACAATATTTATGGAATGAAGGAAATGTTTCTTGAAGGATTCTTATGAATTTATTTTATAGAGACTATACAGTGACATATTACATGGAATTTCCTAAAAATAAATATATTTAAAATGTTAGTGAAATGTTATTTCCTTAAATAAAAAAATACCTATACATACAGTGATAAGAAATATTGGATAGGTATTTGTGAAGTGGTTAGTAAAAATTTGGGTCTAACCCCTAAAAGAATACTTGTAGAAAGGAACTCAACTATGAGGTAACAAAACTCTACAAGTATCCATTATAGAGGTTTCATAGTGCATGTGAGCACTAGTGGGGGTGAAATGTGTTTGTGTGAGGACAAAGAATTGTGTGGATGACCACATAATAGTAGAAGAATACTGTTCGGTTTAGAATGGTGCACCCACCCACTAGTATTGATCCTAAGGGATTTATCAATTGTATTTTAGAACATCTAGGCTTATATTAAATATGTATCCTGAGATAAGTTTCAACAGAAGACACCATATAAGAGGATGTTATTAACCTATTAAAAATGTGGGCCTAATATAAATTATATGATTCAATTTTAGTCTTCTTCAACCTATAACTTATGGATCTTCATGCATGGATCGATATATCGACAATACTGATCAACGGTAAGGAATATTATTCACTTATTGATGATTTTGAATTAATCAGTATGATTGTTAAATAAGTATATTTTGGGAACCAATATGAATAAAGATTGGTTTGGAATGAAAAATAAGATTCACATGATCATTATATTGGACGTATAATTTTATTAAACTTCACTGCATGAGTCTTTCACTCATAATGACATCTGCTGGGAAGAAATTTTAGCAAAGTTGTAATGCCACAGAATTTCCGAATATATTTTTTATTAATATGGAATTATTTCAAGATCATTAAATCTGACGGCGTGTGATTACAAGGCCCAGAGTGCCCAGAATGATCCGTCGAAGTTTTGTTAAGCTTTAATTAGCGCCCGTAAGATGTTTTCCTGAAAAAGTAAAATTACTCTTAAACGGTTGCTCGGATCAGAAATCCAAGGGCACTGTTGCAGTCAAGATGGTGGGATTACCCTAGGCGTGACTTAAGTTTAGTCGGCACATGCCTCTTGTGAGAAAATCCAAAAATGGCATAACTGTAAATAAAATAATTAAATAAAATGATTTTATTTTTCAAATGCTTACAACTCACGAACAGTAAATCATATTGAAAATACGATATCACCAATGAAATCATGAGTGTATTCTTTTCTAAGGATGATACTAATATTGTCCGGCACTGGCCACCAGTGAATGTTAGTTTTTGGTTGTAAATAAAATAATTAAGTGACAATTATTTTATTGTAAAATCCATAACTTCTAAAAGGTAACTCGGATTGAAAATCTGAGGGTATCGTGGAGTTTGTTGGGGAATGTTCTCCTTGGGAAGATCCTTACCTCAACCGTCACAGGTCGAGGGTGAACATATTTAATTTATTGAACATTTTTAAGTTACTTTCAGTAAACATGTGACTGGTGTTTTCTATCTTTTGAACCAGTGCTAAGATTAAAAATCTAAGGCCACCGTTGAATCTGCAGCGCCGAGATTCGCTTGAGGGAGACTTTACATTGACTGTGGTAGGTCTAGAGAAAAAGTTAAGTTTTGTGACTTTTTAAAAGAAATGAAATAAAATAATTTAATTATTTTATTTTCTTCCATATCCTCCAATGGACAAGAGGTTTGTAGGGACAACGATGTGTCAAACCAATAAATTACTTGACCTTCCAACCCTAATTAACAATATATTTTGGGAATTATGAAGGTTTATAATTTATGAGCCCCCATTAATTACTCACGTCATTACTTAACCTCCCCCTATCCGGTATATATAGAGATTAGGGGGAGGTATTGGAATAGCTTCACCAAGAAACGAAGTACTGAAGGAGAATCGCAACACCAGACCCTTAAAGGATGGAGCAGATCCTAGTGGGAGGTGACTGGTGACACCGAACCACGAACCGAAGGGTGACGTACGAGCGACGTTTTTGGGAACCTATTGGGGGAATAAAGGACACAACACACATTCAAATGTGGATGTTTTCCAATGGGTTTACGAGGTTGGGGGTTTATTCGTTTACACATTTTAAATGATTTACTCTTCCCCGTTCTTGAATAATACGAAAAACGTGGACTAACTGACTAACGGGTTGATCTGAGATTCATTCATTTTTTCGGTAGGTTGTTGCGGGGTATCTTTGTAGGATTTTGATTGTTGTTAATTCCATTGTTTATTAAACCCTTAATCCCCATAATATTTACCAGATAACATAGAGGGATCATTCTTAATGAACCCGGCCTAAACCATCCGCTATCTTTCTATCCTTGTGGCTCCATGGAAAACTGCCAGCGCGGTGACACCGACCGACTACATTTGGAATTACGCGTCAACAAACGCCACAAGAGGGGGTCAGGACACAAAGTTGTGGTGATCATCAGAGTTGCTGACACCGTCCGGCCACAGAGGAGGTGCGGCACGTTGTCGCGCCCCGCCGGTGAGCAAAGGCCCGCGACTTGTGAGCTGCGGCAGATGGAGGAGGCGGTAGGTGAATCAGCTGGCCGTAGAAGAAGGGGTGGCGCGACCAACACGCCATCGAAAAGAAGTAGGTGGAATGACTAACTGGACATTGGAGAGCAAGGGGCGACATGACTAGCACGCCATCGATGGACAAGAAGCCATGACAAAGGCTAAACCCGCACCTCTGGCAAGTTCCGCAACAACCCAGCAGTGCCGCCGCTTCGCAAACCGAACGACCTTTGTGACTTTTGTGATTTCGGGAGATCGGGGGGTCACAGTACCAACGCTGACTAGGGAATTCATTATAGCGGTCCACCGCCCTACCAGGCCGCCCCCTCGCGGGCCACACCCTACACCGTCCAGGCCACCCCTTTACGGGCAGACCCTTGCGGGCCGCCCTTTGCGGGGTTACCATTTGCAGGCCGAGCTACACCTTTGTGGGTTGGGCCGCCCTTGTGGGCTGGACTGGACCTTGGCCTAGTGGGCTGCACCCGCTGTAGCCCAGCCCAGACTGGGTCAGGCCGGGTTGGACCGGACCTGGGCCCAACTGTGCCCAGAAGGACTTAAATGACCATATGTTCAAAACCAGACGTCCGTTTGATGAAACGTTTGTGGAGTCGGGATCCTTAGAAAAAGGAGGTACTTTTGAGATAATACACTTGAGTTTTGGAGAAATTTTAGGTATAGTCGGGTTTGATTGAACATGAATCCAACCGGGCCCTCGGCACTAAAACCCTCGTATCTTGCAAACCATACACCCGATTGTAGAGCTGTTTCCGGCTCTGGGACTCTCTTGAGGAGACATATCTTTTGGAATACCTTGTGGTGACTTCCATGGATCTAAATATGTAATTAGTGGATTGAGGAGTGGTTCCCCCAAGAAGACTACTTACGAAACCCTACGATTGGCTGAGACCTGAAGACTACTTGATGATGGCCCAGTGGGAAGCGGCTGCATGTGACCCAGTAGGCCTACAATGTGGAGATGCTCTGTGTGACCCGATATACCCATGGTACTTGACAGGAGGAGTACCTCAGTTCGTCCGAGGTGGGAAGAGGCTTTGTGTGACCCGGTAGGCCCACAGTGGGAATCAGCTCTGTGTGACCCAGCAAGCCCATGGTACCCATTAGGGATGAGTACCATAAAATTTCATGGTTAGTGGGAAGTGGCTATGTGTGACCCGGAATTCCCACTCTACTTGATAGTGGAGGAGTTCTCTAAAAGACGTGGAGTTCTATGATTTGATGATCCTTCTATCCTTGACCTAAAGTGATACCTGGTGTGAGACAAGTCTTTTATCTTCGTGGTGATACCTGTGTAGTGTGTTTACCTTCATGGTGATATCTTCATGGTGATACCTGTGTTGTACTTTTACTTTTTTGGTGTTTCCATTGGGATATTCTTCCATCATTTATGAGATGAGTATATCTTGATAACTTAGGTATATGTATGGGCATATACCAAAGTAAAGTTGTTGACTATTTCTTACTTTGTGTTCTAGGTCTTTTTGTGGTATTTCCTATGTGGAACTCTCGGAGACCTTTGGGGGTCTCAGGGTCCCTAATGAGTATTTTTATACTCACCCATGCACGGGCTTTTCCTGCACCTTGTTGTGTCTTGTATAGACCACGAGCAGTTGGGATTAGACTTGGGGGAACTAGGACCAGGCGGTACGTGGAGGAGACGGGATGATGTGGAGTCGTGTGGAGATGATCCATACCTACCCTTCAGGTAGGATCCTTAGTGGATGATCTAGGAGATTTTTTTAATTTTCTATTGTATTTGTACCTTTCAATTGTACTTGTATTTTACAGTTGGGCTTGTATTTCAGCCCCCTTTACTTTCAGCACTCTTTTCACTACATCAGTTACATTTTGGTTACATCCTTGTTGTGTTATAGTCTATGTGGTTGATTCTTGTTGTTTTATTGGACTGTTTGTCTCTACAGGTTAAAAAGGAAATGGATTCCCATTTTAGGGATATGCCTTTCTGGTGCTAGTCACCAGCCCCTGGAGGGACGGGTCGTGACAAAGTGGTATAAGAGGAGTTAGTTTTACCGAAGAACTGAGACTCTTATCTTTTCTCTATGTCAACAGTGTTTAGTGTTATAAATGTGTTTTTTAGTTTAGGGAATCTAGTGTTAGTGTGGAGGTCGACGTATCCATCCACAAGGACCCTAAATTCCAATTTTTGACTCAGTACACGGAAACACAAATTGCGTGTGTTTTTGAAGAGTTTTTCTTGTGATTTATTTAAAGTCATCTCACCAGGTACAACTTAATGACCATGGTTCAATTTTTCTTTATCAGGATTCTACCACCTAGAAAACCATCTTGTATTCCTGAGAAAGTATGTGATGATGGCCAACTGAGCGATGAGGCCTCAGTGCAGGGCCCACTTATGGTGTTAGCACCTTCGGGTGGCGCACCAGTAGCACCACAACCCATTAGGAAACAGATGCTACCTGCCCTACCAGTAGAGGGTGCCCGCCGAATGAGTGCGTTTCATGAGTTTCAGTGGCAGAGAGATATGGGGTTCTGAGGAAAGACAAAACCCCAGACAGTTAAGGACTAGCTGGTGGCTATGACTAGAGTTTCCCACCTAGTTGGGACACCAGAAAATCAGATGGTGATCCTTGCTGCTAGTATTTATTAGTGTGTGACCATGAGGATGGTCTGCATGGTGATGAGGCTTCGGTACACTGATCATTGCCTGAGATGGTATTTTTGGGTAGTGTGGCAGCTATAACACTGCCCGTTGTCCAGCAGTTACAACCAGAGGTACTGGTAGAGGACACTTGTAGGCTTAGTTCCTTACACATGTTTTAGCATCAGATACCACTCAAGTTCTGAGGAGAGCCCCAATCACAGGCGGCTAAGGACTAGCTTGATGAGGTGGTTGAGTTTCCATCTAGCCAGGGTACCATTCGATTAGATGGTGATCCTGGTAGAGATCCTTCTACATGGTTTAGCAGGAAGATGATCGAATTTAGATTACCCTAATCATTTGAAGAGGTGACTTTTTCTGTGGACAAGCTTGAGAACCTTACTCAAATAAGGGGGTATATTTACATAAAGAGCTAAGGTATGAGAGTTCCCTAGTGATTCTATAGATTCGGCAAGACGACATGTTGGTAGCTGAGTATTCATCAAGGCGTACCGACTATTCCAAGTACTCGATAAATATATTACGATCAGTGCTTCAGGGATCAGACCCTCGAGCGAGGTATGTTTAGGAACATCCAAGACATCACTATTCTTCTATGCATTCCTACTTATGTTTGGGTTATAGAGAGAACCTTTGTGGTTGGATGTTCTTTGGATGAGCAGATGCAACCAGTGAATGTTAGCAGTGGGAAAGTAGAGAACTGACACCATTATCTGAGACTTGGGCATGAAAAATATTATGGGAAAAGGAAGTGACAGGGACAGATGAATCTAGATGGAATTAGACATGGATGTGGAGTTAGAAGAGCAGCATGAGGTGGTATAAATTTCGACATGTTACAACCACCACCCCAATGTGGTCCCCACTAGGCTTAGAAAGCTGGAGGACAGGGGGTGTAGCTACATGCTGTCAAGGAGTGTGACCTAAGGGCTCCAGGAATGATTAAAGGAATGGTCTATGTCTACTACTAGCTACCATATTAATAGACACATGAACT
The DNA here is from genome assembly GCA_963277665.1 of Viscum album. Taxonomy (NCBI): domain Eukaryota; kingdom Viridiplantae; phylum Streptophyta; class Magnoliopsida; order Santalales; family Viscaceae; genus Viscum; species Viscum album. Next base: position 988,972,143 of record OY728164.1, on the reverse strand, counting down.
AATCAACCCTTCTTTCCATGAATATTGTTTGAGACCTAGAGTTTCTGGTTAAACCGTTGACTTGAACCTTACATCTTAAAATACCTTTGGGAGGAGACTCGAAAATCTCACTTTCCGATGGGGTGATCTGACCCTTGGGGTGAGAGATTCAGTGGAACCTCTTGGTGGCAGCATCGAGGCCTTACGATGTTAGTTTGGGTATGGAATGGACAACCACAGTTCATACTCAGATTGACTGTATTAGGCAAAAGGTTGTGGTTTACCTACAATGTTGGAATGGTATTTTCCTTGGTCGGTGAAAAAGGATACCTAGGCAACATAGGATAAACTCATGCATAGGAGGGTGCAGCCGATCACTATTGAGTTGGCCAGCCTTACCCTCATGGTAGCAGGAGTTTTGAGTTTTGAGTTCCCAAAAGTAGTGGAAGAGTGTGAGGAAATATTTTCAAAATATGTTTCGAGGATTACCTCTCCGAAAGGGGAGGGACTTCTACTTTGGTTGGGTACTACCGAATATTTTTACCTGACTTCTCTAGGGTAGCGACACCCTTTTCATCTTTGAAGAAAAAGGTGGAAGGCTTTCCTATGGATGAAGAACTGTTAGAAGAGCTTTCAGAAGCTGAGACAGTGAATATGGCTAGAGTCCCTCCAAGACTATGACTTTGAGAAATTCTATACTCTAGGGAAGGGTAACATGGTGACAGATGCACTTAGCAAGAGGTCTGGTATATAGCTACTGAGTGAGGAATTGGAGCTACTAGTCACACTTTGGATATCCTTATTGGATAAAGATGGAGAATCTTACCTCCAATCTATGACTGTCACTCCCTCAATTCCTTTGCGAATTCAGGAGGCACAACTTGGGACATTGACTGCGAAGCTCGACGTGATCAAATATCCTTAGGACAATATCTTGAAGGATTTTATGAAGGTGGTGAGCATGTCATCCTCTTCATATGACGTACTATGGTGCTAGTGACGCTTCGGGAGGAGGTGTTGAGGGGGATCTATATATCCCATTTAACGGTATATCCTAGAGTGGAAAAGATGTACCAGGACATCTAATGTCAGTACTGGTGGCCAGAGATGAGGGAAGTGGTGACAGAGTTTGTATCATAATGCCTCACTTGTCAGTAAGTGAAGACTACAAAGAGCCTGTATAAGTTTTATGCCGACAAGAGAAAAATATCCTTGGAGTTGGAGGAGGGAGACCATGTCTTCCTACAGGTTTCACCCCGATGAAGATTGTTGAGGTTTGGACGGGGCGGTAAGCCATCTCCAGGGTTCATCAGACCTTTCCAGATTCTCAGTAGAGTGGGAAAGGTGGCGTACCATCTGTCACTTTCCCCACAGATTCACCAAGTGCATAATGGTTTCCATGTGCCATAGTTGAAGAGATGCGTGCATGATCCATTTCATGTTATCAACTTGGGCGAGTTGAACTTTAATGATGGGGAAACTTTTACAGAGTTCCCGGTCGAGACATAGGATCGACAAGAGAAAGTACTTCGTGGACGATCAATTCCTTTAGTGTGAGTTCAGTGGCAGAACAGGGGCCTCCAGGATAGTACATGGGAGTGGGAGGCTCATATTCATGATCAATACCCTCTTTTGTTTGGTTCTCCTTTGTTTTGGATTTTGGGGACGTAAATCCCTATTGTGAGAAGAATGTAATGTCCCGGATTTTTTGTATTTTTTTAATTATATGGAATTATTTCAAGACCATGAAATCTAATGGCGCATGATTCCATGTCTTAGAGTACCCGGAATGATCCATTTATGTTTTTTTAATCTCTAATTAGAGCGCTTAAGCAGTTTTCCTGAAAATATGGAATAACTCTTAAACGGTTGCCTGGATCAAAAATCTGAGGACACTGTTGTATTCAAGATGATGAGTTTACCCTAGGCGTGACTTATGTTTAGTTATCATGATCCTCCTATGAGAAACCCCGAATATGGAATAAGTGTAAATTAAATAATTAAAAAAATTATTTTATTTTTTAAATGCTTATAAATCACGAATGGTAACTCGAATAAAAAATCTGAGACGACCACTGAACTCATGAGGATATGTTTTTTTTAGGATGATACTAAAATTGGCCAGTGAGGTCCACCAATGATAGTCTGTTTTTTGTCATAAATAAAATAATTAAGTGACAATTATTTTATTATAAAATCCATAACTTCTAAACAGTAAATCAAATTGAAAATACGAGGGTACCATTGAGTTTTTTGAGGAATTTCCTCCTTAGGAAGAGCCTAACATTGACTTGCGTGGGTCGAGGGTGAACGTATTTAATTTATTGATCTTTTTCTTAAGGGTCATTTAGTAAACGTGTTAGCGGAATTTTCTAACTTTTCAACCAGTGCTTGGATTAAAAATATAAGGGCACTGTTAAATCCGCAGCACTAGGATTCACTTAAGGGAGACTTTACCTTGACCGCAGTAGTTCTAGGGAAAAAGTAAATTTTTGTGACTTTTTAAAATAAATGGAATAAAATAATTTTATTATTTTATTTTCTTCCATATCCTCCAATGGACAAGACGTGTTTTGGGCCAACGACGTGTCAAGACAATAAGTGGCTTGACCTTCCATTCCTAAGTAATGACTTCATTTGGGAATTAGGAAGTTTACTAATTTATGAGACCCCATTAAATCCCCACGTCGTTACTTACCCTCCCCCTCTCCTATATATATGGAACTTGGGGTGAGGTACCGGCACAACTTCACCAAGCAACGAAGTGTTGAAGGAGCGCTGTGATGCTGGACACTTAGAGGATGGAGCCGATCCCAGCGGGAGGAGAAATGTGACATAGAATCACGAACCAAAGGTCGATGTATGAGCAGCGTGATTGGGAACCTATTGTGGAAATGAACAACATGACCCACCTTCAAGAACAGATGTTCTCTAATGGGTTTACGATGGAGGTCGATCCCACACCTCCGGCGGGTTCCGCGGTGACTGAGCGGCGCCCATGCGGCCCTGCTCGTTCACAAAATGAATGACCATTGGGCCGTTTGGGTTTTTGGGATACTGAGGGATCACACCCTCACACCGGCTAGGGCAGACCCCATACAGGGCTGCCACCCTACCGGGCCTCCCCCTCACGGGATGCACCCCATACGGCCGGACTGCCCCTTTGTGGGATGCCCCTTGCGGATCGTCTTTTGCGAGCCACCCCTTTGCGGGCCACCCCCTTTGCGAGCTAGGCCGGTCATCGGCCTAGTGGGATGAGCCTGCTGTAGCTCAGCCCTAACCGGGTCGAGCAGGGTCAGTCCCACCGGGTCAGACCGAACCCGGGCCCCACATGGCCCAGAAACACTTAAAGGGTTATATCTTGAGAACCAGACGTTCGTTTGATAAAAAATCTATGGTGCTGGGATCTATAGAACAAGGATGTACTTTTGAAATAATTCAATTGAGTTTTGGAAAATTTTGGGTTATGATCGGATTGGATTGAACACGAATCCAACCGGGCTCTCGACACTAAAATGCCCATATCTTGCAAACCATACATCCGATTAACAAGCCGTTTTGTGGATTTGGGACTATTTTGAGGAGATTTATATTTTGGAATACGTTTTGGTGACTTCCATGGTTATCAAGATGCAGTGAGTGGATTGAGGAGCAGTTCTCCCAAGTATACTATGTACGAAACTCTATGGTTGGCTGAGACTTGAAGACTGCTTGATGATGGCTCAGTGGGAAGCCGCTCTGGGTGACCCAGCAGGCCCAGGATGGGGAGCAGATCTATGTGTCCCAGAAGACCCACAATACTCGATAGGAGGAGTACCTCAGTTTGGTCATGGTGGGAAGCGTCTCTGTGTGACTTGGCATGCCCACGGTGGGAAGCAACACTGTGTGACCCAACATTCCCACAGTACCAATCAGGGATGAGTACCAAAACAGTTCAAGTCTAGTGGGAAGTGACTCTGTGTGACCCAGTAGGCCCACTGTACTCAATAGAGGAGGATTTCTCCAACAACCGAGGAGTTCGTCGATTTGATGATCCTTCTATCCTTGACCTAAAGTGATACCTAGTGTGATCTGAGTCCTTTACCTTCGTGGTGATACCTGTGTGGTGCTTTTACCTTCTTGGAGACACCTGTGTGGTACTTTTACCTTTGTGGTGTTACCATTGGGATATTCTTCCCTCATTTATGAGATGATTATATCTTGACAAATTAGGTATATGTATGGGCATATACCTAAGTAGAGTTGTTGACTATTTCTTGCTTTATGTTTGAGGTATTTATTTGTGGCCTTTATTTTGTGGAACTCTAGGAGAACATTGGGGGTCTCAAGTTCCCTACTGAGTATTTATATACTCACCTTTTCATGAGCTTCCCCTGTACCTTATTGTGTCTTGTGCAGATGACGAACATCTGGACTGATACTTGAGGGAGCCAGGACCAGGCGGTACACGGAGGAGACGAGATGACGTGGAGTGGTGTCGAGATGATCTGCACCTACCCTTTAGGTCAGATCCTCAATGGATGATCCAGGAGCTATTTTATGATTTTTAGTTATATTTTTACCTTTCAATTGTACATGAACTTACAGTTGGGTTTGTATTTCCAGCCCCTTTACTTTTTTCACTCTTTTCACCACAACAATTACTTTACAGTTACATCCTTGTTGTATTCTGGTCTGCGTGTTTGCTTCTTATTTTTATCTTTTATTGTGTGTCTGTATAGGTTAATAAGTTAATGCCTTTCCGTTTTAGAGATACGCCATTCCGATGCTAGTCTCCAGCCACTGGCCTATGGAAGGTGGGCTTGGGGTAGTCACGACACAGGCCCTGAGGGACAGGTCATGACAAAAATCTTATAATTATTCATACATACTAATTACATCAGGAAAAATGGATTACATAAATAGGTATCCATGATTTAAATAAGGTACCAATTATGTATATTTTGTATAATTTATATAATAATATCACTTAGGCTTCCATATTTCAAAATATAGAATTTCAGATGAAATAGTATTGAGTGGGAAATGTTTGAGTTTTATGGAAGAATGAATTTTTAGGGTGGATTCCATATTGAAAATATATGGAAAAAATAACTCAAATAAATATTTAATGGATTTATTTTAATTTAAATAGGATTCATTTATTGGACCCCTGAAAAATATTGTTAAGAGACGAGAGGAATGTGATATGATCTAAAACTTTGGTTTCTTGGCATACAGGTATGAGAGTATGTCTATATAAATCTTGAAGCAGGTTTTGAAAAATAATATGTGAGATACAAACAAAATTAATATATTTTTTAAACCTATTTTGAAAGTGAGGAGGTTCACCATTTCATTACTATATTTATTTCTCAAAGAATAAAATAAAGATAGAGAAGGAGCTTGAAAAATATATATACATCTATTTCAGAATAATATAATAGGGGGAATAGAAATAGGGGTTTTCATATATTGAGTCAATTGGGTTCTGTTCAGCCAGAAGAAGAATAATCATGTTTGGTGTTTTTTAATGACCTTTTCAGGGGAGATTTTGGAGACGCTCATGTAGAATAAAAAATTAATTTACTAAGTGGAGTGTAAGTGGAGGAGGGAGGAAAATAATAAAGTGAAAGTTTTTCAAACAATAATTTTGTTCTTGGAATTATTTCTATACATAGAGAAAGGGTCATAGTTCATCGGTTGAAATTGACACAACCCTCATTTATGCGATGTTGATTCCATTTTCCTAGAAGAGTATGAGGAGTAGCTAATTGAAGATCAAAGATAATACATATGAATTTAGAGATGAAAAAATAATGTTCTTCCATGTTTATTATGAAGAGACCCTAAGGTTTATATATTAAAAACCCCTCAATTGACCTATGTGAGAGAGTAGAGAAGAGGCATTGCACTTGGAATCAGAAGTGATCCCTTCTCAAACACTTTTTATTAAATTTAGAAGTGAGTATTATAAGATGACATAGTTTTTTGGTGTGTACTTATTAGAGTATCCTATTTTGGTAAACTAAGAAAAATCATGTGTCTTTACATCTTTGACATTATTCATATGTGAATTGTAACACCCTGATATTTTATGGGATAAATTATTTTTAATTTCTTTGATTTCTTGTGTTTTACACTACACCAAGATTATATTTCAATATACACAACACCGTATTAGCTGGAAATATACACAACACTATTCTTGGATCGTGTTACACATAATTTTCAATTCGTTTGATAGAAATTATTCTACAGAAGATTGAGTTTAGATTTTTTTAAATGTATAAATAAAATACATTTGGATTATTTTATACACAACACCAAATGAATCTTTCACTTCATGCAACACAGACTTGGCTTGCATTACATGTAAGATCGATCTTCTTTGATAGCTTGTGTTGTACGTAATATTGAGTTTCACTAAAAGATTATATATTATTATATTATTATTTGGGATATAAAATATCCAATATGAATATTATTAACCAAATTGTTAATTTCATAAAACATTATCATTCATCTTACAGATTATATGAGAACAAAATCAATTTTTCAGATAGAAGAAGTATTTTTCAAAAATATGTAGTTTTGTCACCTTTTGATGGATGACCATTTTAAATCTAGTTTTTGAGATGTTTATAAGTTCAATTTGAAAAAATAAAATTCTTATTTTGAATTAGGATATAAATATTTTGGTTGGATAATTTTTTGATTTTTTTTCTGATAACATTCATATTTTGATGAATAGTAAAAATACGCCAAATTTAACTTAAAAACAACTTTTTTCATCGGGATAATTTATGAAGTTAAATTATAATATTAAATGGTTTTAAAGTATAAATAGAATATATTTTTAACATTTAATATAATTTATCTCATTAGCATTAATTTTACATTGTATTCAAAGGTTAAACCATTTTAATCTTTTGAAATATTTTAACTTTTCAAACCCATTTTCTCAATAATAAGATTAATTTTAAATTTATTACTGCAACTTCAGTGTTTTGAATTTTGAAAAATTGATTCCATATTTGGAATCATGAGGTAAAAAATGTGAAAATAGGTAACTTTTATTTTTAGACATTATGAATAGTAATTAAGGTAAATTTTATTTACCAGTTAAAAGTAAATCAGGTAATTAAGTGTAAAAAAATATTATAAAATTACCTTAACACTTATATTAATATAATTTTATGATTATATTTCTCCCTAAAACATAATTGGGTCGAAATATTGTCTATTGGAACCCACTTTGATGGGATTAAGACATTTAATTTTTTTTATTTAAAGAAAAGTAAAATATGCCTCAATCAAACTTTAATAATTAAATTATTTTTAATATATGGTTATAAAGAAAATAAATTAGATTATAAATACTCATTTTAAAGTTAAAATATTTTTATTTATCATGGTAATTTATTTTTTAAATTTTATGAAATATAAAATTACCTTAATAGCTTATACATTAATGATGCAGAAGTTATTTATTTACTGAAAAACCGATAATATAGTTTTTATTAAAGTAATAATACCCATCAAAAGGCCCAAACACTTGAAAAAACCTTATTGGTTTAGTATATATAAATCATAATCATCCAAGGTTCGACTTCATGATAATTTAGATCCTTATAAAAGATATTATGGCACTTATATTATTTTATTTTAAATGATGTCAAAGTTGTCACCTTCATAATTTAATAAATATAACATTTTAAATGATGTATTTTTAGAAGCTAAATTCGAGTAAAAGTATTATTAAAAAATATATTAGATTTATATTCATCATAGAATTTTAGTTTTTATTTTTTATTCGAAAAATAAGTATATTAAATAATTATACAAAATTGTTGTAGTAATTATTTTTTTAAGAGAAATATCAAATAAATGGTTTTAAAAATATAAAAATAAATATTATATGAACTAAGTAATGTGCTCGACAAATTTTATATAATAATATGACATGTTATAAATATATTAAATATTTTTTTTGAATCTATCTTATGTGTGGATTTTATTTAAATACAAATAAATGAATAGTGAAAAATTGACACTATGGATATTTTATAAAAATAACATATTATTAAATTGTTTAATAATCAAATAAATATTTAAAAATTACAAATTGAAAATCATATGGTCTAAAATTTGATAATGTATCCAATTATATACAATTAACAACATATAATTAAGTATTTATCACCATTTAAAATTTAGAATTTTATTACCACAAATAAAATTTAATATAACAAGTAAAAATAAATCAAAATGATAAGGTTTAAAATAAAATCAAATAATGTCTAAATTTTATTGTTTGATGATTTTACCACACTATATCATCTTATATTCGAATTTGATTCATTTTTAATGTTTTTAAATGGGGTTTTATTTTATTATAAATTAATATGTTTGAGGTTTCTAAAAGTGCCCCTCTGCTCTCTTATAAAAGGGTACCACCTCCCTCTCCTCTTCACTCCATTTGGAGCCTTAAAACTAATCCAATCCCTGTTAATTTTTCTTATAAACTTCCATAGAAACACACTAGAGGTTACGGTATTCTTCAATGTCCTACTTTAGTGCCCTAAGAGGAGGTTTAGAAGAGGCATGTCGAAGAAGAGGTAATATCCTTTACCGATTCTTTCAAACTTCTTTATTCTTCTAATTATTCTATATGAGTTTTTTCATAAATAAGTAATAAATAAAGTATAACTTGTATTTTGATATGTTATTATGAATATGAAACAACCATATTCCATCTTCTATCCATCATATGAAAAATGAAATTATCACGCGCACGTACGTACGACCTACAGTCTCCACGCCGTGGTGTAATATATTTTTCATCACCAACAAACTTGTATCAGTATAATGATGGAATAAATAACTATAAATGATTATTTTAAAATGATATTTATTCCGAAATATTATACACCATACAACTAAACAGAATTCCACAATCATGGGAATGATATCGTCACTCGTGCATACGTACGACTTACTATCTCCACGACGTGATGAGATTCATTTTCCACATTAACCATTCACAAATTATTATAAACTATATATAATAAAGTTTCTTGAAATATATTAAACTATAATTATACTGAATATTACTTACTTCCATTAAATTTTATTAGGAAACAAAAACATCGTTCATGCGTACGCACAACATACCGTCTCTATGAACAATGTTTTTCATTTCATTTATCTATCTATTGTATATATATCTATATATGGAATATATATGATTTTTTAAATTCTGGAATTAATTAAATAAATATATAAGTAAAAATATCAAGAACAAAATTTCCAAACACGTACGATAAATGAAACGATTGTTACCCAAAATGTAGCTTTCACATGGAATTTTCAAATGAACGGGTAATATAATGTTCTCAGTGAATCATATATGATATCATAAATATTATTATGATTATGTTACAAGTTAATAATATGTTTAAACCCAATATATATTACTTTCGAACCCATATAGAAAAATTGGACCTAAGGTAAGGGATAATTTTGCAATCTCTTTTTTAATCAAAGATTGTTTATACGTAAGTATTTTTGGGGGATATATTTATAATCCATGTCCATGTTTTATAAAATTGTTTTCATAAAATGTTTACTATTATTCTATGTTTTTATAAATTAATATTTACCCATTTTTTACTTTTATTACATGGTAAGGACGGAATCTTTCTTTTGTTTACCATACGAGGTACTTTTTAACTTTTCAAGTAAAAGTATGGGGGGAATGTTTTTTAACTGATATGGTATGAATAATTTTTTACATATTTATAATGCTTTAATCCATGAATCTTCCTCTACATGTTTTCAAGTGTATTATCAACTAAATACTTGGATTTTAAAATTTCACGGCATTTTTAGAAAATAAAATGTTTTTGAAGAAGAAATGATATTTTCCTCAAGAATTCATTTCAAGTGTTTTATCAAAACTATTTTCCATCTAAGATGAAATTATTTAATATGGTAATTTTTCAAGTATAATGTATCTATTATTTAAACTTTATTATTTTTGTTATGATGAAATGATATCCATTTGTTTTATATAGATTATGTTATGATGGGATGATGTTTATGAAAACCCATTTTTTTACTTTAGTTATGCTGTGATGAATGATTTATGTTTTGAGGCACATGTAAGAATGATTTCATTATGAGATGGGTGGGACCTATATCTCCCTCCATTTCATTGGGTAAAGATTTATATCTCATGATATAAACATGGATGGAATAGAAAGTAAATCCGGTTCAGTAATATTGGGCTTGAATGACAAGTAAACCCAGTTGAGTAATATACTTCATCCACTATGATGGTCTTGGCAGAAATGCCTTGGCTACAATGGAAATCATATTTTGTGCATTATTGGTTTCCACCATTAAATGTTTTATTCCAATGATATTCTATCATGGATAATGTTCCTTTACGATCTATGTCATATGTACTACCAAGACTTTGGTCATTGATCAAAATTTTGATGTTTAAACTTTATATTCATGTTTTTACATTCAAATGTTTATGGATTATTTTATGTTTACCCTTACTATGAATTTGAGATCACCCTTTATATATTTGATTTTCCCTAGGATATAGAGAAAGGTTTTAAGTAGGAAAAAAAGGGGAAGATCTTTATGGGATATATTGAAGATCTTTAACCATGATTAGAAGATTATGTTTTAAGTTTCCAAAGACACTAAACTAATAAGGTATTTGGGAATTTATTTATATAATGTATTATGTATTCTGAAAAAGAAATGTAATGTCAATCTATGTCATGTTTGGGTCTCTATGGTTGGTTTTATATAGAAAGAGGTTGGAATGAATCCAATCCTTGGGAGCTCTCATTTGTGAGCATTGGATGAAGCATGGATCTCCGGCCCAGGGCTTCATGAGGAAATGGATACCACTCGGGATGGTGGTGTGTCCCACCAAGGGGGTGTATCCTCCAATGGAGTTCTCTGATAGGTATCAATTCTAGTCCACTAGAAATAATTCTATACCGGTACAGTTGGTATCAGAGTGAAGGTTTAGTCATCCTTTGGAAACTAGGATGTGAAAAGCTTAGTGAGATCCCTAGAGATATTTATAAGGTATGTATAGGGATGTCCCCAAGGTTAAGTATAATTATCATGAATAACCTATGATCATTAATAACCTAGGATTAAACCTAACATGTTATGGATTGAAAGTACTCCCCCTTCATTATGTTGTTTTCCTAGTATGATTTTCGCCTCCCACACTATTCTTTTTGGGTTTTATAAAATGGACGGAAACATGAGGATTCATGTTAATGGAGAATATGATAGACACTGGAATGATATTCTCCATGATAAACCAAGTAAAATGGAAGTTTAAAGTCAAAACATCATTATTATTCCTAAACAAAAATCTCATAGTTTGATCAATAATATCAAATTTTGAGAGTTTCATAAAGTAGTTAATTAAAGAAAGATGGATTTTCATAGTGACCATAGAGGAAAGAAAGTTCAATTTTCCTTTGGTAAATCATATGGGAAGAGAAATCAAGGAGAATGATTCAATGGAACTCGAAGATGCTTTGGTTGTGGAAAAGAAAGGAACAAAGCCTGCGATTTCGAAGGAAAAGGTTCAGTTAAATCAATGGACTAGGAAAATGGTATTTCTAAGACATCAAAGACAGTTAAATGTTTTAAATATGGAATGTATGGGAATTATGAAAATCGATTCTCTAAGTGAAAATATCATGAATAGAATTAGTATGGTCGTATGGGTAGTATCTATGTTGATGATGATTAAGAGACTACAATTGATATATGAGAAGAAAGGAGTGTTAATGAATAAATTGATGAAGCTCAATCAATGGTTTAAGAAGGTATTTTAATGATTGCATGTTTATCAAGAGTAATGTTGTATAAGTATTTTAATGGTACTATAGAATAAAGAAACATCTTAGGATTTTTACACTATTGTTTTTCCTTAAGTATTTGATAGTATATATTGAATGGTACCGGTAACCATGAAAGGTTATTTAGATATTTTTGGAAAGCACATGATATGTTAATAATGAAGGGATAAGGATACAATGATATGTTTGATAGTATTAATGAGCTCATGATTGGTATAAAGACAAATGTGATAAATTGGTTTGATTATATAGAATTTTTTAGATTTTTTATGTGGAAATAGTTAACTTTTGATTTCATTAATTTTTCCACTAAGGTTCTATGGAAATTTATGTTTCAAGAGAATAATTGATTAAGGTATTCAGATTTCTGGAATGTGAAAACCAAGAACTGCCAAATTAGATAGGAGAGAAAAGTGTTAAATAGATTTATTTCACCTCATTTTAATTTTTTTTATTTTCAGTTTTTGGATGGATTTTAATGTTATCCATTTATGGATAGTATAATTTATATTCTGGTTTAAGTTTGATAGATTAATGTATTATCTCACTATAAGTAAACTTATGCATATTTAATAATATGTTTTGTTGAGAAAGATGGAATGTCTTATCATTATATCGTATGATCTGATAACACTCCAAGAATGAAAAATTAGACTTCATTTCTTTAAATAAGAGATGAAGTGAAAATTGTTCAGGGAATGACCAACAGTGATATTACACTGAAATCAAGTAAGTATTTATCCTTATAAAAAACTTTTCAACTTTAGGGAAATGATCATGAAAACCAAAAATGGTATCCTATTACCCTCATATCCGATGAATAAGATGGTACCATAGATCACCACAAATTTATGGATTTGTGATTGTTGACTTTATCATATCCATGTTCTCTACCACTCTTCATCAAAATGTGGTGGTTAGATTTCTATTCCATATTCATGTTTTCACCTATTTTCTTTTATGTGGAAACCCAATGATAATTTACTTTTGGTAACCATTATGTTTCTAACTTTCCTTTTTTAAAATGGTGTTTTAGTATTCCTTTTTATGGTGTGGGTTTCTATGAATGAAACTTTCAAGTAGTAAAGCATTTATAACCCCGAAGAATTTTGAGGCTGAAATTCATTTTAAGGGGGGTAGAATATAACACCTTGAGATTTTATGATATAGATAATTTTTAATTTCTTTGATGTATTGTCTGTTATAATACACCAAGATTAGATTGAATTATATGCACCACCATATTATCTTACAGTATACGCAACACTACTATTAGCTCCCGTTACACACAATTTCCAGTTTGTTTGATAGAAATTATTATTCAAAACATTGAGTATTGATTTTGTTCAATGTATAAATGAACTAAATCTTGGATTATGTTATACACAACACAAAAATAATCTTTCACTACACGTAACACTTAATTGGATTGTGTTACACGCAAGAGCGACCATCCTTGATAGCTTGCGTTGTATACGATACTGAGTTTCACTAAACAATGATATATTATTATATTATTATTTGGAGTATAAACTAGCCGTTATGAATATTATTAACCAAATTTATAATTTTATATAACATTATCATTCATCTTACAAATTATATGAGAATAAAATCAATTTTTCGGATAAAAGAAGTATTTTTCAAAAATATCCAAATTTACCACCTTTTGATGGCACACCAATTTTAAATCTATTTTTTGACATGTTTATAAGTTAAATTTTACAAAACAGACTTCCTATTTTGAATAATGATAAAAAAAATTTCATTGGATAATTTTTTGATATTTTTCTAATACCTTTCATATTTTGATGAATAGTAAAAATATGCAAAATTTTACTTAAAAGAAACTTTTTTTCATCGAGATATTTTATATGGTTAAATTATAATATTTAAAGGGTTTAAAGTATAAATAGAATATATTATTTCCATTTAATATAATTTATGTCATTATCATTAATTTTACACTGAATCCATAGGTAAAAAAATTTCAATCTTTTGCAATGTTTTAACTTTTAAAACTCGTTTTCTCAACAATGGGATTAATTTTAAATTAATTACTGCAACTTCTATGTTTTGAATTTGGAAAAATGGATTCCATATTTAGAATTAAGATGTCCAAAATGTGTAAATTTGTAACTTTTATTTTTATACATTTTTAATAGTAACTATGGTAAATCTTATTTACCACAGTTAAAGGTAAATCAGGTAATAAGGTTAAAAATAATATTATAAAATTACCCTAACACTTGTATTAATATAATTGGATTATTATATTTCGCCCTATAACATACTTGGGTCTAAATGGTATCTATTGGAACCCACTTGGATGAGATTAATATATTTAGTTTATTTTATTTCAAGAAAAGTGAAATATGTTTCACTCAAACTTTAATAATTAAATTATTTTTAATATAACATTATATAGAATATAAATTCGATTATAAATACAAATTTGAAAGATAAAAATATTTATTTTTCATGGTAATTTATTTTTAATTTTTAATAAATATATAATTTCATTAATAGCTTATACATTAATGATGCAGAAATTATTTATTTAGTTAAAATTCAACAATATAGTTTTGTCCATATGATCTTTGTTAATCATTTATTCTATCTTTCAGGTTTTCTTTTTTGGCATCTATCTTCCGTTTTGTTATGGGTTACCTCTTATCGCATTTGTCAAAAGAGGATTTTTTTATGGGTTATCTCTTATCCCATTGGGTAAAGATTTATATCTCATGAGATAAACATGGTTGGAATGGAAAGTAAATCCAGTTCAGTAATACAGTGCTAAAACGACAAGTAAACCTAGTTCAGTAAGGGAATTTTCCCACTATGATGGTTTTGGTAGCAATGCCTTGGCTAAAATGGAAATAATATTTTGTTGTTAATTGTTTTCCATAATTACATGTTTTATTCCAATTCTATTCTATCATGGATAATGTTCCTTTATGATCTATGTCTTACGTACTGCCAAGATTTATGTCATTGCTCAAAATTCTTATGCTAAAACTTTATGATCATGTTCTTACGTTCAAATGTTAATGGATTATTTTATGTTTACCCTTACTGAGAATTTGAGTTCACCCTTTCTACATTTTCTTTTCCCCAGGATATAGAAAAAGATTTTAGGTAGGAAAACAAAAAGAGGAAGATATTTATAAGAGAAATTGAAGATATTTCACCATGATTAGAAGATTATGTTTCGAGTTTCCAAAGACACTAAACTAATACAGTCTTTGGGAATTTGTTTGTTTCATGTATTATGTATTTTTCAAAAGAAATTTAATGTCCATGTCCATCAATCTTTGGTCTCTACATGCATGATGTGTAAAGTGAATTAATTTTAAAGTGGGAATTGGTTTAATGTGTGTTTTATATAACCTAGGTGCAAATACTAAAGTAAAATATTAACAAAAAAAGCGAAGTTCAAAATTGTTATAAACCTGAATCACGAAGCACTCCAGGTGTCTCGGGTTATAATAAATGATATAAAATGCAAAAGGTTTTGTGATTATTCAATATGGCTTACTTGATTTGTGATGTTCCCAAAGATAATGCAAGATATCGAATCTTTTGTGAAGGATCTAATTTTTTATGGAATTAATTTAATTTTATGAAAAAGGGAATTCATGTCATATATTCTAAATATATTTTGGTATCACTTTACATTTATTTATTTATGTAATGTTATTGTTAATTAATTATAAAAGAGTGTATGAGGATAATAAAAGGAATTTAAAAATTTATTCTTGGGTAAAGAAGGCCTTGAAAGATGCTCTGGAGGAGGGTATTTTCAAAAATATATCTGAATTTATGTTTTTCAAATACATGTAGAGGAAAATGAAAGATCTATATAAAAAAATATGTAGCTATTTTTAATTAATATAGAATTTAATTTTTATAAAATTTAATGGTAGAAGATCACGAATAAGGCAAAAAAGAAGTTGGGTACCCCTATCTAGGTAAAAAATGTTTTTCATTTTTCCTATATTATTCTAACACTAAAAAGATACCTCTTGTGAATATGAAGATTCATATTTTATATCATATGAATATATTTAATATGAAGTAACAACTTCATGTGGTAAATCTAAATATTTTTAATATAACCAACAAAATGATATTCAATCATTAAAATATTAACTTCAACCCTTAAAGTATGAAGTTGAAATAAGGTGTTCTCTCATAACTGACTTCGAAGAATATAATCAATGGTTTATAAAGGAAGGTATGATTTCAGAAGAATCCATCACAAAAATAATCAAGAAAATGAAAAGGAAAAGAGATATAATTGAAGATATCGATCAATATATGAATGTAATAATGGGAAGAGAGAAACAACATTACATATCGATGACTATCAATAAGGAAAACAATGAGGATAAAATGATGACAATACATACAAAAAACACATGTCACATTGATAATTTAAAAGAATAAATAAATGAAAATGTACTGAGAGTTACAAGGCTTGAGGAAGAGTTACATGATGTGTGGAAAAATGTTAATAAATTAGCGATTCATGTGAGGGATTCATCTGGTAGAGAACGACTCATCATTATGGTTTTTAAAAGAATTCGGCGTAGAACTTTTAGTGAAAATGTGAATTCCTCTAAAATAAATAAGTAATTACACTTCTATTATTGTTGAAAAATTGGACACATCATGATTATGTGTAAGAGAGCTAAAAAGTTCAATATTAAAGGAAGATATGTTATTTCTAGAGATAAACCAATAAAATACTTCATGATATTTATGATTATGGATACGTATAAATAAATATAGATAGAAAGAAGAAGGTTATATATGTACAATATATGACTTGTTCATAGAATTTATTAAATAAAGAAAAGGAAAACTTAAATCAGTCTATTCCAATGAATATTAGGTTCATGATATTGGATAATGGTATTAAAGAAGGCCAAGGAAGAGTGTTTCATGTTCCAAAGGTTATATACACTTGTTAACCTCTCTAGAATGATAATAAGTAGGTATATAATGTAAATGAGGGGGAATAAATGGCTATCATGGGTATAAAATAAGAAAATCAAGTGGTGTGTTTTAGTGGGTTTATTTAAACCAAAAAATAAAAAAATAATATAAAACTAATAGAGGAGTTATTTCATTGATAAATATGTTTGGGAAAGAATACATAGTGGATTCTCTTAAGGAAGAACACAATACTATTAAGTTGATTCTCACTAAATGTGTGGATTCCAAATCATGTAAAAAGGAGAAATAAATTTTTAAAATTAAAAAATAGGCTTATATAAAGGGTGGTATTAAAAGGAAACATAGAATTATATTAGAAAGGAGATACTCCAAAAAGACTAACAAGACTATTCATATTGAGTATTATATGGGAAGCCCTCTCCTCTTTGTACATTATTTTTGAATATGATGAATGGAGTGATGTAATATTTAGTGGGAGACACGATCCATTGGTAATTTGTTCCAAAAACTGAACATATGAATGAGTTGAAGGAAAATATGATTTAATTTGTTAAAAATTCATTATAAAATAGAAACTCAAGATATATATGGATTTTCTCAAAGTAGTTATTGATAGAGAATCCTACTTAGGGATAATAGATGAACTTTAATAGAATATAAGATGGAGATGAAAAATATATTTGATTAAGATGGAAAACAATGCATGATATAGAGTTTCATGTTGAATCGAGAAATGTGCAATGTGTATACCAAATGAACAAGCATTGTTGATTTGGAACTAATGTAAAAACTAATGATGTGAAAGAGATTTTTTTAAATCTATCATCATTGAAGAATTATTGATAGAATATATTTATGGATTCAAATATAAGATTATGAATATAGTGATAAGGATGAATATGTTTATACATATTTGAATCTATCTAAATATGCCGAAATATCATAAACCATTAGAAAAAAAGGCTGATTTGAAGTGATATAAGTGTCAAAGAAAAGTTACAAACCTTCTAATAGTGTTTATACACGTTTGGAATTCTATAAAGTTTTTTTAGACCCCATATGATCATGTAATACCTTAAATAAGTGAATAGAAAACTTTATAAAGAAGAAAAAATAGTTACCATTTCATATAAATTTATTATAATATAACAAGAGGATATCGGTTGATTAATTTTTAAAGATACCTTAAAGATTCTTGATGGAAAAACGATATCAATAAATGTTTCCCAAAAAAAGATAATATCATAATATGATGCCTAGGGGAGGATACATTCAAGGGGAGTATAATAAAAACTTTTAAAGGTTACTTTTCCCCATTTTAATGATGAGATATATGGATTTCAAGTGGAATCAATTAGTTAGAATGAAAAATTTATTAAACTAGTACTAAAAGAAGTATTTTCCTCACCCATGTACTTCTATGTTTATCAATTAACTATTTGTTGAAAATTTGTTTGATTATACAAGACGTTTTGGCTTATTATACTATATAGAGTTTATGATTATTTAGTAGGTATTATGGACAACATTAGTATTGTTAGAAAAAATCTTATTTCCAACACGAAGTTTTGAATCTATAGGATAAGAGGGGTTTCTGAAAAAACATTACTCAATGGTAAACCTCACAAATTGGGTTTTGAAAAGGTAATGAAACTATGATATTGAGTTGGCGTGAGATTTTAAGGGTTAATGTAGAATTTTTTGAAAGTGGTTCAGGGAATTTTATGGTGTTTACTGTATGTATCTACATGGTATATTGGGGAAATTATTAAGGGGTATAATGGTTTTTCTATATTGGGTTTTCTTGAAGGATAAATAAGGTGGTTAATTCTTTTGATAAATCTGGTATGAATAGATTGTTGAGAAGGGGGGGAGTGGATATGAATTTTTTATACATGTTGTTTATATTTACCAAAGAAGGAGAGAAGAACCATTTATATTTTATTGGAAAAGGAGTAAAAAAAATGAGAAAATGGATTCTATTAGATGTTTGAAATTTTCAAAAAAATCTAAAGGAAAATAAATGTGGAAACCATGGGTTTTGTCATGACCAGAGTCATACCGAGGCTTGATCGACAATTAACCCAAGCCCGCCTCCATAGACTAGGGGGTGGCAAAAAGATCTGAATGCAAGAAAAACTTGAGAAGGGCTCTTCCTAAGATCCTACATGCACACACACATCCGACTTAATGAAAAAGAAAAAAATTGGAACAAAAAATACAACACTAATATAAAAGAATCCAAACACTCATCGAACTCCAATCAGTACAAAAATAGTAATATATACTGAAAAAATGGAAAAAATACACACCTAACCAGAAAAGTGGGACAACCTAATAGTAACTAAAAAGTAAAAGAAATGAGAGATCCCCACTCCTAGATCCATACCTACGACCACCATATGTAGTCCAAGTGCCAATATCCCTAAGATCTTATAAAGTCTATATAAAGCACGACATGTGCAGGTAAAGACCATGCATTGTTGAGTACCCCCAAAAGGTCAAGGAGAAGTGGTAAGATATAAAAATGAAGTGGAAAGTAGTAGATAGAATAAGGTACATTAAAAGAGTACAACTGAACCCAACAATAGGGTGAAGTAATCTCATCCAAATGCAAGGAGCTAGAAATGGTGAGAAGATAGACTTCCGGTTGAGTCTTTTCTACCTATATGAGGAGAGTAGACTCATCAAATCACAAGAATCCAGACATGGAAAGAACTTATCGTACCCTACGCGTCTTTGCCTCTCATGGAAAGAGTATAACCAAAACCCAAGGAGTGGGTAATTATATAGACAGAAATATATATTCTCAGTCAATGAATCCCAAATTAGAGAGTAAAGGGATATCCATCTCACATCTCATACTAGGAAAAGAGTCATTAATAGTTCTCGAAGTAACTACCAATGATGCCCAACATCCCACATGTCTTACCTAAATAGAAAATTTAAAGGGGATCAATCACTACACCATGATGAATAGTAAATCAATAAAAATTATATTAACCTTACCTATTAATGATTAAATAAAATTAAGGCACCTTATAAACAGACAATTTGACTATAGTAAAAGTATTGTTATTTTTGTAAGTCATACATAAATATTTATTATTAATTAATTAATTTAAAAGAAAATGTATTTTTTTAATTTTTTTCATAAATTAACAATTCTATGTCTTCAGGTTTTAAAATAATTTTATATGATATTATGTAATTTTTGAAATCATTATGAAATAAGATTGAATTTTAAAAACTATATTTTTCAAGAAGATTATTATTTTAATTATAAATTAAATTGATAGTATTTATAAAATTATTTTTGAAAAATGGAAATCATTTTTTTATTCTACATGTTGAAAAATGGTTAGGGAGAATTTTTGGGATTTTTCTAAAATACTTGAAATTTTTATGAATATTGAAATACAATAATTTATAGAATAAGTTAAATTCAGGAATTATTGAGTCATGGGTGACTTTCTGTTGACGTAAGAACATATGGTTCATATTCACATGATATAATTTCTATATTTAGTCATGGAACACTCACTATTCCTTGTCTTTTGGAGAAATAAAAAATTAATGAATATAATATTGAAAAAACCCCTCTCCCCTCCACTATAAATACCACCCTTTACACCCTCATTTTCTCACACCTCTCAAGATTCTATAATTGTATAAAATCTATCCAAACATCTTACCTATCCCATCCCCCACGTCCAAATATCTTTTGGCCTCATCAAAAGACCAATCCAAGGTTCCTTTAGGAGGATCCCTAGAGGAGGATTCAAGAGGTAATATATCTCTCTCTTCATTTAATTTCCTTTCAATTTCAAGTTCTTTTCTTAATATCTTCCCACAAATCATCATCCAAAAGGTATTTTAACTCCATTATTATAAATATACTATAATTTTATAATGAAAATGGGATAATATATCATATAACCCCCTTCTCATATTCTTTTTTATTTTATAAAGGAAAACGTTGTTTGTGAGGTGTTAATTTATCACCTTCAAGAATAACATGTTTTCATTTTCCTTTACCGCCATCTGATCTGGTCATGAAACCATTTTTAGGGTTGGACCAAATTATTTTATATTTATTATATCCTATTTAATTTTCTGGAACTAACTTATGTAAATATTACTAAATGATAAAACAAAACATGTTCGTTGTGATCCAAAACCTCCCAAATTAACCTAAAATGATCATCATTAAATTTTAACTAATGATTCATCCACATGGTATATAACATAATTAATTATAAGATCATTAAAAATACTATAATATCATTAATAAGATTTAATATCAGTTCTGTATGTTTATCCAAGTTCAACACAAACTTCCATTTATTAATACAAGGGAACCGTTCAAGAAAGTCATAAAACAAACATTTCCAAACAATGGATTTAAACTATATAACTCAACCAAAGGCCCATAAAATAACTTAATGAAACAATAATGAACCATATTCATGTAAAAACGTTTCTTGAATTGGTAATTAATGAATCTAATGTGGTTATATAGGACTTTCAAGTGAAGAAAGTGTTCAGATACAAGGTAAGGGGAAACTCTCGAACCCAACATTATTTCTTTTGTTTTTCCTTCATTTACTTCATTTTTGTATGGTCAATACATAAAATTATTTTTTTAGTCATTATCTTACCTTTTCTAGGATGTATATGTTTTCCACTGGAGTATAAATCAAACAATTGTTTTCCAAAAGAACTCTTATTTCATAAACATACCATTTACTTCTCACTCAAGGTTGATGGTTCTTGTATCAAGTATGTTATTTCCACTTTATTTTGGAACCCAATGTTTATGAATTTATTATTATGAGGTGAAACGAATTCCTTTACATGGGTTATTTATGTTAATTTTTTATATATTTTTCATGTGGAATGCATGATAATGATAATGTTATGATGTGATGAGTGCGATAAGAATTATATAGTGAAAAATGAATGTTATGATGTGATGGGTGTTCCTGGAATTATACGACACTCCAATGTATTGGATAAATTGATGAATCTCATGAGTTAAAGTGAAATTATGTATGGAAAATATGATATCTTTGTTCACAACTATGTGTGGTAGATGACCACTAATACACGATGTTTCATTTTTATACATTGATATATTTCAAGTCTTTTATTAATGCTTTTTTCCATGTCCACAATCTTTTTCCTATGTTATGATTATTATCACCCATTGTTATATTATTCGAATATATTCTATAACTAGGATTTTGGCTCAACATTTTTTTGTGTATATCCTCAGGTGACTACATGTACTAAGGAGAGGTAATGTGCTAATAAGAAGCTAGAGAAGAATGAATTAAATAAATGATTATTCTTGATATAATAGTAATATAAGAAAAGACAGGGTTTCTATCATTGGTATGATAGGCAAGGTTTATTTAATTTGGGAATTATGATTAGTGAACCCTAGAGAAAAGCTCTTGTATGAGACTAAGTACAAATATGCACACAAGAACATTTACATAGGGATCCCATAAGTTATGATTTTAGTGTAATTTTTTACAAATGAATAAGTTAGTTATTCATGAATTGTTGACTTATGTTTTTTCTAACCTTTTCTATTTTAGAAAATGGTGGGAACTAGGAGAAACCAAGAAAAAAACCTGTGCGAGGGACAAAGCGAATGCCCAAACGACATCCCCAATACTTTGGGAGGTGGAGTTCAGAACTTCCTGGAGATGCTTACCCTACTATCTCAGGTTATTATTAATAAACTAAGTAATGAGGAATGTACTTCTTTACCAAATAGGGAGAAATTGGTGATCAAATGTTTTATACTGCAACGACTACACACGTTTAGTGGGTCTTCTGATCCACTAGTTGCAGAATAGTGTGTCAACTCCATAGAGTAGATATTTTATGTTCTTCACTGTTCTAAGATGGAGAAGGTGACACTAGACGTTTATCATCTATATGTAGATGCCGATCAAGGGTGGGCATTGATTAATAACATCAAACCAATGGAGGAAATTGAAGAGATTGAATGGGAAGACTTTAAGATCATGTTTCTTAATAATTATTTCTCATGTACTCTTCATACGATGTTGGAGTGATAATTAATAGAGATCCAGAAAAAGGAGGGATAATCATTCATGACCGATGAATAAAGTTTCAAAAGGAATTAAAGGTACTTTTTGTGTTTTGTTATCAATAATGGTTGAAAAATTGATAGATTCTTTAGTGTATTAAAACTACACCTTCTAAAGGCTCTTGCAATTCGAGACTTTGGGACTTATGAAGAATTTGTTTGATGTGCTCTCAAAGTGGAGATGGAGTTTTGATAATGGTTCCATTGCTATGTTGATATGAAATGAAAGATGGATTTTCAAGATAAAAGATCTAATGATAATGATGGGAAGAAAACTCAATTAACCACATGCAAAAAATGTGGTATGTTGCATCCTGGGATATGCCTTAAAAGTATGGGTAAGTGATTCAAGTGTGAGAAAGAAGGAAACCATGCTCAAGAGTGTTGAGAATACATGAGAATGAAGGAGAATGTAGTGGAAGAAAGGGAAGACTGACCCATGGTTTAATGCTATAACTATAGGGAGAAAGGTCCCCATGCAAGCCAGTACGCTTAACCTCGAGTCCTCAAGGATAATTAGCTTCAGCAGCCCCAATGAAAAATAAACAAGGGAAGGATTATGATATCACTACTATATAAGTGGATAAATATAATGGAGTCATTAAAGGTACACTTTCTATTCACTCAATAATGAAAAAATCTTTCTTTGATTCTGTTTCTATGAATTCCATTATATCTTGCAAGTTTGCAGGAATTATAGAATCGAAGACTCGAAACCTTATTGTAGAGATATCTGTAAAAACACCAATTGGTGAAATCATTTCAACCCAGGTGCTTGAATATTCTATTGTTGGATTATGTGGGAATATTCTTCTAGTGAATATTATAATACTTCCCTTGGTGGAATTCAACGCTATAATGGGAATGGATTGTCTCTCGTTATATAGATCACATATCAACTATTAGGAAAGGGAAATATCTTTTCATATTCAAAACCATCCCATGCTTCTCAACAAATTCATGGATGATCATGAATCTCCTTTAAAAAAATCCTTCAATGGTGTGGGTGTTCATACCCTATGAGGAATCATACCTCACCCAAATGGTTGAGTCAAAGGAAAGTGCTAACCTTGCAAAAATTCCCATCGTGAGGGAATACAGTGAAGTACTTCCTGAAGAGTTACCCAGACTTCCCCCAGATCACGTTGTAGAGTTCTCAACAGAACTCATACCATGAGTTACTCCTATATCAAAGTTTCCATATAGTATGGGTCCAATAGAACTGGAGGAGTTAATGGAGTAGCTGCAAGAGAATTTGGACAAATTTTTCATATGCTCTAGTGCATCACCTTAGGGTTCACCAATTCTCTTGGTGAAGAAGAAGAATGGATCAATGAGGCAACGTATCAATTATTCAGAACAAAACAGGATCAACATATATAACAATTATCCTCTCCCATGGATTGAAAAATTGTTCGATTAGTTAAGGCGAGATAAATTCTTATCAAAGGTGGATCTTTATTCTGGATGTCAATAGCTAAAGGTGAAGAAGAAAGATACTCAGAAGATTGCGTTCCATGCAAGGTATAGGCACTATGAGTTTCTAGTGATTCCCTTAGTACTTACTAATACCCCTGAAATCTTCATGTATTTGATGAATATATTCTTTAGACCTTACCTTGAAAAATTTGTGGTTGTGTTTGTTGATGATATTATCATATACTCCAAGAAAAAGTAGGAACATGAAGACCATATAAGACCTATGTTGGTGAAATTGATAATGGAGAAGTTGTATACCATGTTCAGAAAGTATGAATTTTGGATGAAGAAAGTCACATTCTTGGGACATGTGATCACAAGTGAGGGAATTTCTATGGACCCTTTGAAAACAAATGTGATTGAGGATTGACCCATACCCACTTGTGTCACAGAAATCCAAAGTTTTCTTATATTAGTTGGGCACTACCAATGTTTTTAGAGAAATTTCTCCTGATTTTCAAGCCTACTAACTATGTTAACAAGGAAAGGGGTAATATGTTTTAGACAAAAAAATGTGATGAAAGATTCAAGGATCAAAAGATAAGGATGATCAGTGCACCTGTACTCACATTACTGAAAATTTGAGAATTTTTTTTGATTTTCAATGATGATTAAAAGAATGTCTTGGGTTGTGTACTCATGGAAAATTATAATGTGATAGCATAGTCCTCACAACATTTTTAAATCCATGTGAAGAACTACCCGACGCATGATCTAAAAGCTGGCAGCCAAGATTTTTTCCTTGAAAATATATCCCCACTAAATTTATGGTGAGAAGTGTGACATATAAACCGAACACAAGTTACCAAAGTATATATTCACACAAAAGGATCTCAACGACCATCAAAGGATATGGGTAGAGATAATCAAGGACTATGATTGCTCTATTCACTATCATCTTCAAAAGGTGAACAATGTAGCCGATGCTCTAAGTAGAAAGTAACCATATACTCTATCTATGTTATGGATTAAGAAAGACCCTATCTTCTTGGATATGCAAAGGATGTATTGAGAAATCCTAAGGGAAGGGGATACATCCTACCTTTCCAAAATGATTTCATAACCATCAATCCAAGATATGATTACAGAGGCCTAAAGGGATGATCTGGAGTTACAAAATAAGGTGAATTCAATAAAGGAAGGGAAGCTACAAGAGTTCCATATTAACAATGATGGTGTGATTTGGTTTGGAATGCGGATTTGTGTGCCTTCATCACCCATTATAAAGAAGTATCTATTGGACAATGCACATATCTCACCTTTCTTTATCCATCCTGGTAGCACCAAGTTGTACTGAGATCTCCGAGAATACTTCTGGTGGGATAACATGAAAAAATAAATTATGGAATACATTTCAAGGTGCTTGGTATGTCAGCAAGTAAAATAAGAGATAAAAAAGTCTAAAAGGATGATGAAACCATTGCCTATACCCATGAGGAAATGGGATAATGTCACTACAGACTTTGTCATGAGTCTCCTGAAGACGTCGAAGGGAAATAATGTGATTTGAGTTGTGGTTGACCAAATCACCAAGACTTCCCCTTTGATCACTATTTATGAAGATATATCACTTTAACAACTTGAAAATATATATGTGAATAAATTGGTGAGACTACATGGTGTTCCAATATCGATTATCTTTGATCATTATCTAAGGTTCACATCTATATTATGGAGAAGTCTTCAACATCCTTTGAGTACTGAATTAAATTTCAGCATGAACTATCATCCCCAAAATGATGGTCAATCTAAAAGGACTATTAAAATGCTTAAATATATTATAAGAGACTACTATTTAAAATTCAAAGGGGGGTGGGATCAGAATATCCCATTGGTTGAGTTCTCATACAACAATAGTGTAACGACCCAAACATCATTAATGAAAATTCCTCTTGATATAATTAAATGTCTTGTTATGGTTATATAAAATGTGAAATTCATTGGTTTTATGTTTCTAGATTTTAAAATACCATTATGAATTGTGACCTTTTCTAATATAGCCATTTAACAGTGATCACATGATTAGTATAAATATAGGGCTTTAACAAATCCAATTTACTCAGACAAAGGAAGCGATGACCTCATCCAGTAGACTTGCCCCGTATGAAGTCCATTTTTCAGAGCTCATAAAGGAGGTGGCATCATTTGGATTCTCTCTTGACCAAGCCCAAACCGGGATTGAACATGTTAAGCTTGAGAGGAACCGACTACGGGAGTAGTAGAAGTTAATAGAGATTACCACCCGAGCGATGTTATCCGAGCCACCCCAAGAGTCTGTCACCATCACAAAACTTACCCTTAGGTATTATGTGGGTGTTGTAATGGGTTATGTAACAAGACCCTAGCACTATAAAAATGTACATTTTTTTTATAAATAGTGTGCATTCATATTATTACTGTTACTTTGTAAATAGTTTTTTTAGAATCACAAATAGTATTTTTAGTTAATATTAAACTAAGAAATATCTTTTGATGAATTAATGGATTTATGAATTAGATAATATATTAATAAAATATTATTATTAAATTACTTTTTATTAAATACAAATTATCATAAAATTTTATGAATGCAATTGTAGTTTTTATTAAGGTTTGAAAAATGTCTTTGTCAATACCCATGAATTTTCAGTAAATGTCGGTTTTTATTTTAAAAGTAAAAATTCACATATTTATAATATTATTTAGATAAAATGAATATTATTTTTGGAATAAGGACATCAAAATTATCCAATGGTGAATATTTCATAATTTTTTGAGACAGTCAAATTTTTGGGTTTAAAATTAAATACCGTTTAAATATATAATGTGTTTTATGACATTGTAATGACACAATAGTGAGGTAATAATATACTATAAACATTATGTTTGGCCAATATATTTTTTTTAATTAAAATAATTTGATTTTTGATTTGATTTATTTATTTTACAAAGCTTTTGTGGACCCTCCAAGAATTATAAAACATTTTGTCTTTTTAAATTGTTTTCCTTGAGAGTGTGACTCACCTTCAGATAAGCAACCCAATTATTTTAAGAAGTTCTACCATTATCCTTATAAAATATTTTCTTACACTACCCTTTGGAAAAAATCATTGGAAAAAACCATGGGATGGTTTGTGGTATTGATTAGTTTAATATGAGGTGTCCCAATCCCCAATAATAAAAAATTCCCTCTCTTTTCCAATATAAACCCACCCAAGATCCCACTTCCTCTTCACTCAAATCCTTTCTATTTCAACCAAACCCTGCCCTCCTCTCTCTGTAATACACCCAAGGTTCTCCAATCTCCCAGTAATCCTCTCTCAAGCCTCTCCCAATCCTTTGGGATCACACTTCCAAGTAAGGGATTTCTTCCTTTGTCATTTTTGTCCAATTTTCTTTAAGTTTTTATGCCATTTTATTTTCAATTAAAAATTTTATGGGTATTATTTCACACCTTTCACATACTTCCCTCTTTTTTTTGGATTATGGTATCTTCCTTTCTCTCCCATTAATTCCTCCCATGTACACCCGTTACCATGCTGAAATTCCGTGAGGGATTTCTCTCTCCTCTTTTACACCCAAGTAATTCTTTTGTATTGTGCATCTAAATTACATTAGGTTTCATGAAAAATGTATATATATTCCCCCCTTACAGTAAATTTCATGTACATATTATGAGACACCCATTTCTCTCTCATCAACCATTTTTAGGAGTCCTTATGTCACGCTGTTATGTGGCCAGAATTGAATTGAATTTTTCCAAGCCAAGATCACAGTGTAGTGAATACCATAACCATTTCTCTATCAAGGGTATTAACCTTTGTGAACATATAAATATTTAATGTTACTTTCATGTATTTATTTCACATTACTTAATCGTGGAATAACTTATGATGTTGATTGATTCAATGTTATATGATCCATGTGGAACACTTATGCATTAAATGAAATGTTTAAGAAGGGTGTGACCTGATAGCACTCCAATGCATTGGGTAAAATATTTGATTATGATACAACATGTGAAATGGGTTTTTACTCATGCTTATTCAAGTGAAATTAGGTTTTACTAATGCTTCATGTGCAATGAGGGTTTACTCATGATCCATGTGCAATGAGTCTTGGCTCATGCTAATTCAATGTTAAGGGTTGTTGCAAAATTTCCATGTTATGATTATCATGCTTTATCATGCCTTTATGTTAATGTTTATCTTATTCTCCATTGATATTCCTATTGTCTAAAATTTATTGTATTCCTCTTGTTATTCCATGTTTATTCTGTTACTGGGCTTTATAGCTCAACCTTTTCTTATGCATGTCCTTAGGTTATCCCTTGCAATGCTAAATACGAGGGAATGTAGTGGTCATGTAAAGGAAGTTTTTAATAACGATGTTGTGTGTTTTATATTATAAGATGTTATGTAATGATCTTAAGCCCCAAAGACACTAGGCCACTCGATCTTCTATGTTGGATCAAGTGATGATTTTATTTAATAAATCAGGTTCAAGTGTGTAATAAAAAGTAGGGTTGTTATAGTTGGTATCAGAGGATAAGTTTAGTTATTTTTGGGATTAGGATTAGAAAACTCTAGTTAATACTTAGAGAAAAGAATAAGTATACTAAAAACATCCCTATGTATTGGTGAGTATTAAGTAAGTGGTTTATCAAGAAAATACATCCTTGTCTGGATATGAGCTGGTAGAGGTGTCTCTTGCACAGATGTATCATAGGGGTAAAATCCGAAAACACTGCTTTGAGATAGGCTCAAACAGGTAGTGGTGCTTGACAACGGGCCTTGATGCACTCTTGGTTACGACACTCCTAGGGGATATGCTTTGATAAATTCATAATCTTAGTATAAAACCTTATTAAGGGAATTAAAAAACCCCCCTTAAAATATATGTTAGAAAGTTGATCATGAATAGAATAGATTGAAGCCTATGGATTCATAAGTTAAGGAAATAAATGTTATTTATAAGTAATCTATTTTTTTGGATTACCCTTTATTTGCTACCCATAACTTTCCTTTTATTCCAGCCAATGGCCGGTAATAGGAGGACTCATGCTAACAACCGATGTGAAGATCATTGTGATGACTTTGCAAATAATATTCCCAATCCGATTGGAGCAGGAATCACGAACTTTGTCACGCTTCTCTCTTAGTTAACTCAAGATTTAAAGAGAAACATGGGTCATGAGGAATGTTCAAGATCCCTAAGATTGAAAAAGTATCTATTGAGAGCTTTATGAGACAAAGTCATCCTACTTTTAATGGATTGTCTAATCCCTCTATCGCCAAACAATGGATCAACTCCATTGAAAAGATCTTCCAAATCCTTCACTTTTCTGGAAAGTAAAAGGTTCTTCTGGCTTCTTATTGTATGGACGGTGAAACCGATCAATGTTGTATGTTGATAAAAAATATGAAGCCTGAGGAAGATATCAAGGCGTTAGAAAGGAAGGATTTCCGGAAGATGTTTTTCGATAAATATTTTATGCGCACCCTCTGACTTAGTATATAAGGGGACTTCCTTGCCCTCAAGAAAAAAGTCGACGAATCTACCAGAGCGTATGATGAAAAATTCACAAGGCTTGCACGATACACCTCTGTCGTTGTTGTTACCCCCAAATGCAAGGTTGGCATCTTCTTTGGTGGGCTGTAACCTAGCATACAGAATGCGCTGGCGATCCGTGACTTTGACGGCTATGAGGAAATTGTCTGATGTGCCCTCATGTTCGAAATGGAGATCGGAGAATCTCAGGGGTATCATGGGGATAAGAAGAATAATGTGTAATTCAATTTTAGCAGTCTGATGGATAAATCTAATGGTTCTAACAATATCTAGCACCCCACTTTCGCAAGATGTGGAAAGAAGCACCCCAAAAATTTCCTGAAGGGGATGAGGAAATTATTTAAGAGTAGAAGAGAAGGGTACCTAACTGTTAACTACCAAAAAGAAAAACTGCGATGGAGGAGAGGAACAATCAGTTTGAACCTCAACATGTTGATCATTGCTACAACTACAAAGAACTAGGGAATCTTGTAAATTAGTACCCTAAGCCAATGAATTTCAGAGGCAACCAACAACCTCCAAGGCACCAAGGGAGAGATTTTTACACCACTACTGCTGAAGTGAACCTAAAAGAATGAAGTGGTTAAAGTCATGCTATTATTCATTCAATAATAGTGACCTTACTTTTTGATTTAGGTTCTAAAAATTCCTTTATATCCCAAAAGTTTAGTAGAACAATCCCAGCACCACCACAAATCAAGGAAGTAAAGATGTCGGTGAGTATGAAAAATGGGGAAATTGTGGAATCCCATGAATATAACCCCTTCCCTATAATAATCTATGGATTTAATTTCCCAGAGAACCTCGTCATACTCCCTATGGTATAATTTGATGCAATTCTTGGCATGGACTGACTTTCCTTATACAGATCCAAAATAAATTTCTATGAGAGGGAAATCACTCTCCATGTGGAGAATTGACCCCCGATTCTATACAAGTGCAAGGTGGAAGATGAATCTTCTTTATCTGCATCATCTCAATAATAGATATTAATTCCCTATGAGCATGCATATATGGATTAGATGATTGAGTCTAAGGAGGCAACCATCCTTGAAGACATGCCTATTGTGAGGGAATTTGCTGAAGTGTTTCCTGGGGAATTGCTTGGTCTTCCTCCTAGAAGGGATATTGAATTCTCAATTGATCTTATACCTGGGGAATTACCAATATCCAAGACTCAATATAGATTGGCTATTGTGGATCTTGAGGATTTGAAGAAACAAATACAGGAGAATCTGGAAAAAGGGTTATACGCCCAAGTGCTTCACTATGGGGGTGCACCAGTCCTCTTCGTTAAGAAGAAGGATGGGTCAATGCACCTTTGCATCGATTATCGTGAGCTTAACTAAATCATGATAAAGAACAAGTATCATCTCCCATGAATTGATAACTTGTTTGATCAGATACATGGAGCACAATACTTCTCCATGGTGGATTTTCGGTCGGGATATTATCATGTATGGGTGAAGAAGGAAGATATCCCCAAGACTCCTTTTCGTACAATATACGAACACTATGAATTCATAGTAATTCCTTTTAGACTCACTAATGCTCCAACATCCTTCATGGAATTGATGAATAGAGTCTTTAGGGATTACCTCAACAAATTTGTGATAGTCTTTATAGATGATATTTTTATATACTCCAAAACCAAAGAGGATCATGAGGAGCATCTAATAACTATACTAGAGACCTTGCGGAAGGAGAATCTCTATGAAAAGTAAAAAAAGTGTGAGTTTTGGTTGAATGAGGTCTAATTCTTAGGCCATATAATCACAAAAAATGGGATATCTGTGGATCCCTCCAAAACATATGCAATTGAGGGATGGTCAAGGCCAACATTGGTAACATATATCCATACCTTCTTGGGGTTAGCTGGAAATTATCAATGATTTCTGAGAAATTTCCCACAATTGTCTAGCCCTCTTACTATGCTAACTCAGAGGGGAGTAAAGTTTTCTTGGAGTGATGAATGAAAATAAAGGTTCAATGAGTTAAAAAGGAGTCTTATCACTACGTCCGTGCTCACTTTAACCATAGGTGGAGAACTTTTTGTGGTATTCAGTGATGCTTCAAAGAAGGGATTGGGTTGTGTGTTGATACAAAATGACAAATTCATTGCCTATGATTCAAGGAAATTGAAAGTTAATGAGAATAATTATCCAACACATGATTTGGAGTTGGCTGTGGTGATCTTCACTTTAAAAATTTAGCTGCATTATCTCTTTGGGGAGAAGTGTGAAATATATATGTACTAAAAAAGCCTCAACTATATATTCACACAGAAAGAGTTGAACATGCACCAACAAAGATTGTTAGAGCTGATCAAATAGAATAACTACTCAATCCATTACCACCCTGGGAAATCGAACAAGGTGGAAGATGCTCTAAGTAGAAAGGACCCATCAATTCTATCATTGATGAGAATTGAGAAGGACCCAATCTTCTTAGATTTGATGAATATGGACATGGGAATCATAAATAAGGGAACATCATCAATCCTTTCACAAATGACTGATCAACTGTCTCTTTTGGAAAGGTTAAAAGATGCTCAAAAGGATGATGTGGGAATTCAGAAGGGAGTGGAAGCTATCAGAAAAGGGAAATCCTTAGAGTTGAATTTTAATGAAGAAGGAATTGAGAGATTTGGGAAAATACTATGTGCTCCATCAAGTACGGAGCATAAGAAGGAAATTTTGGATGATGTGCATAGTTCAAATTTCTCTATTCACCCAAGAAATACAAAGATGTATCGAGATCTCAGAGAGCATTATTGGTGGGATAATATGAAGAAGGAGATCACTGAGTATACATCAAAGTGCCTGGTGTGTTAGCAAGTGAAGGCAGAGAGGAAAAATTCTAAGGGGATGATGCAACCATTTCCAATACTAGCATTACAATGGGAGAACATCACCATGGAATTTGTCACCAGACTTCTGAAGAAATCCAAAGGAAATAATGTAATCTGGGTTTTTGTGGATCGTCTTACAAAGTCTTCACACTTCATTGCAATTTGGGAGGATTTCTCATTGGATCAGCTGGAACGAATATATATCAGGGAAGTGGTAAGGATGCATGGAGTACCATGATCTATTGTATCCGATCGAAATCCAAGATTCACCTCTAAGTTTTGGAAGAGTCATTAACATGATCTAGATACTGATCTGAACTTCAATATGACTTATCATCCTCAAACTGATGGCGAATCTGAACGGACTATCCAAGCATTTGAGGACATGTTGAGATCATGATCTATGGAATTCCAAGGAGGGTGGGAACAACATCTTCCACTAGTTGAATTCTCCTACAACAATAGTTTCCACTCGAGCATCTGAATGTAACCTTATGAATCCCTGTATTGGAAGAGGTGCAGAACACCGTCGTGTTGAGATGAAGTCGATGAGCATAAGATGCTAGGACCAGAAATGGTCGAAGAAATGGTGGAGAAGGTGAAAACCATTTAGAAGCATATCAAGGCAGCCCATATTCGATAGAAGATTTATACATATAACCGTCAGTGAGACCTTGAGTTTAAAGTTGGATACATTGTATTTCTATGAATATCTCCAAGGAAGAAGGTCATGAGGTTTGGAAAAAAGGGAAGTTAAGTCCTAGGTACATTGTCCCTTTTGAGATTCTTGATCTTATTGGGGATGTGGCCTATCGACTAAAACTTACACCTACCTTGGAGAAAGTACATGATGTATTTCATGTATCTCTCTTAATAAAGTACATACCATACCCTTCACATGTACTCTCTTTAGAGGTAGTAAAACTAGAGGATGATCTTTCTTATGAGGAGAAACTAGTGAAGATCTAAGATCATAAAGAAAGATTTCTATGAAATAAGATAATGCCCCTCATCAAGGTGTTGTGGTGTAACCACCAGTTTGATGAAGCGATATGGGAATCAAAGGAAGTGATGAAGCAAAGTCACCCACATCTATTTTAGTGTGGGAAAATGAAATTTCGAGGGTGAAATTTCTTAAGGGGGGAAGATTGTAACGACCCAAAAATTCATTAATGAAAATTACTCTTGATCGAATTAAATGTATTATTATAGTTATATAAAATGTGAAATTCATTAGACTTATGTTTCTGGATTTTAAAATACCATTATGAATTTTTACCATTGCTAATATAGCCATTGAATAGTGACCACATGATTAGTATAAATATAGGGCTTTAACAAATCCAATTTACTAGGAAAAAGGAAGCGATGGCCTCATCCGGTAGAATTTCCCCATACGAAGCCCATTTGTTGGAGCTCAGAAAGGAGGTGGTGTCATTGGAATTCTCTCTTGACCAAGCCCAAGACTATCTTGAACAAGTTAAGCTTGAGTGGAATCGACTACGGGAGAAGTGGAAGTTAATAGAGAATACCACCCGAGCGATGTTATCTGATCCACCCCAAGAGTTGTCACCATAACACACCTTACCCTTAGGACATCAGCATGTGTTAAAAGGGGTTATGTAACAAGACCCTAGAACTATTACAATGTACTTTATTTTTCTATAAATAACGTGCATTCATTTTATAATTTTTACTTTGTAAATAGTTTTTTAAAAGCACAAATAGTATTTTTAGTTAATATTCAACTAAGAAATCTGTTTTGATTAATTAATGAATTTTTGAATAAAATAATATTTTAATAAAATATTATTATTAAATTACTTCTTATTAAATATAAATGATCATATAATTTTATGAATGCAATTATAATTTTTATTAAGGTTTGAAAACTTTTTTTGTGAAAACCCATGAATTTTCGGTAAATGTCAGTTTTTATTTTAAAAGTAAAAATTAAAATATTTATAAAATTCTTTAGATAAAATGAATATTATTTTTGGAATCAAGATCTATAAATTATACAATGGTTAATTTTTCATAATTTTCTAAGATAGTCGAATTTTTGGGTAAAAAATTAAATACCGTTTAAATATATAATGTGTTTTATGAAATCATAATGACCCAATAGTGAGGTAATAAAATACTATAAACATTTTTTTCGGCCAATATATGTTTTATCATTAAAATAATTTGATTTTAGATTTTTTTTTGATTTAATTTACAATGATTTTGGGGACCCTCCAAGATTTATAAAACATTTTGTATTTTTAAATTGTTTTCCTTGAGAGTGTGACTCATCTCCACATAAGCAACACTATTATTTTAAGAATTTAAGAAATTTTCCATAAAAAATATTTTTTTCCACTCCCCTTTGGAAAAAACCATGGTCTGGTTTGTGGTATTGATTAGTTTAATATGAGGTGTTCCAAACCTAAATGATAAATAATTCTCTCTCTTTTCCTATGTAAACCCACCCAAGATCCCACTTCCTGTTAACTAAAAGACTTTTAAGTTCAACCAACACCTGAAATCCTCTATCTAGAATCCTCCCATGGTTCCCCAAGCTCCAAAAAATTCCCTCTCAAGCCTCTCCCAATACTTTGGGATCACACTTCCAAGTAAGGGATTTCTTCCTTTCTCATTTTTGTCCAATTTTCTTTAAGTTGTTATGCCCTTTTTTCAATTAAAAATGTTGTGGTATGATTTATAATCTTCCACATACTTCCTTATTTATGTTTGTATGATGGTATCCCCATTAATCTCTCATTAATGCCTCCCATGTACACCTGTTACCGTGCCGAAATTCCGTGAGGGATTTCTCTCTCTTCTTTTCCATCCAAGTAATTCTTTCGTATTATTCATCTAAATTCAATTAAGTTTGTTGGAAAATGCATCTGTATAACCCCATTACTATCCATTTAATGTAAATATTATGAGAAACCCATTTATCTCTCATAAACCATTTTTATGAGTACTTATGTCATGCCGTTATGCTGCCGAAATTGCACCGTGTTTTTTCCAAGCCAGAGTCATTGTGTAGTAAATACTATACCCATGTCTCTATCAAGGGTATTCACCTTTATAAACATATACAAATTGAATGGTACTTTCATGTATTTATTCGACATTACTTAATCATGGAATAACTTATGATGTTGATTGATTCCATGTTATATGATCCATGTGGCACACTTATGCATGAAATGAAATGTTTAAGAAGGGTGTGCCCTGATAGTGCTCCAATGCATTGGGTAAATTATAGTATCATGATACATAATTTACAATGGGTGTTGACTCATTCTAATTCAAGCGCAACAATGTTTTTCTCGTTCTTCATGTGCAATGAGGGTTTACTCATGCTCCATGTGCAATGAGCCTTGGCTCATGCTATTTCCATGTTAAGTGTTGTTGCCACATTTCCATGTTATGATAATCATGTTTTATCACTATAACGACCCACACTTTACATACATTGTTAATACTTCAAAATTGAATCACACTTATTACAACATATGACAAAACCACAAAGGACCGTATAGGTATAGTGTCTTTAGAAACTGGGAAACATAAACAACTGGTTCATAAATCTTCTACAGTGTCTCCCATTTATTTCATCATATCTAGGGTCCCTTTTAGCATATTCTACTTAATATCCATCTTCCTGGCCTGGGGAAAAGAAAACATAAAAGGGTGAGCTCAAATGCTCAGCAAGGGCAAATAAAGGAAATAAAAATCATATCATATCTTTTTGAAAATTAAAACCTGCAAAAGAGATCATAATATCTTAACATGGAATAAATCATAGAAGTGAAAATGAGATCCCCATAATCATAACATAAAACTTGAATCTTTGTGGCATGCACACATAATCATGGAAAATCATTTCTTGTTAGTCATGACTCATTGCCAAGACTATCTTAGTGGACAAAGTCCCTTTCTGAACCGAGTTCACTCCTCGTTTCAGTCCTGTATCACTGAATCGAAATAACCTTCCGTTCCAGCCATGTCTATCTCATGAGATATAAAATCATTACCCAATGCATTGGAGGGAGATATAGGTCCCACCCATCTTATAATGAATCCTTTCTTATGTGTGCCACATAATCATAAAACATACATCATCGCATAACAAAAATGGGATTCTTGAAACATCATGACATCATAAATCAATTCATATATGATAAAGGAATTCATAAACATAATTCCATCAACATAGTCAAACCAATGTAAAAATATGGATAGAAACAGAACCCTTTATTATCTTAGATGGAAAATAATTTTGATAAAACACTTGAATTGAATTCTTGAGGAAAATATCCTTTCTTCTTCAAAAACATTTTTCCTTTCATAACATGTCATACAACTTTAAAATAAAAGAAGTTGATTAAAAATAAACTTGAAAACTTGTAAAGGAAGCTTCTTTGAAGTAATGTTTTAAAAATCCATTCATGCCGTATAAGTTAAAAAAAACATTCTTCGTACTTTTGTCGGAAAAGTCAAAAAGTACCTCGTACGGAAAAACAACAAAAGATTCCTTTCATATTCTTTACTAAAAACTCACCTAAGGGTAAAATTGGATTTAAACTATTTCAAGTGGATGGAAACAATATTACATATTGAGGGAACATGGATGTGGATGATAAAATACACCCCAGTAAATACTTACGAATAAACAATCTCGGATAAAAATGAGATTGTGATATTTCCCTTACCTTAGGTCCGATTTGCTTTGTTCGTGTCCGAAGCTCCTGTATAATGGTTTAAATAATGTTATTGACTTATTCCAGAATCATACATATTGATATGAGATCATATATGGTCATATTATTAGCTTCTTGTTAGTAATATTTCATTGTTACTTGTTACTCGGGTCTTTATAACTTTTTGTTCTTATGCGTGTTTTGTCGAATAAATTATTATTCTTATCTTTAGGTTATAGATAATTCATTTCCAGAATGGTATTAGTGTAGTATATACCATATTCATTCATTCAATTCATTTATACAATCATTATGAAATGAATATCATGTAGAACGAGTCGCATCACATCGTGGAGACGGTATTCCGTACGTACGCACGAGTGATGATATCGTTCCTATGATCGTGGAATTGTATTGGAGTATATATATATATTATTTCAGTATCAATATTACTTAATAATAATCATATATAGTTACTCATTACACCATTATACCCATCCTTGTAAGGTGATGATGGAAAATAGATTACACCACGGCGTGGAGACGGTATTCTGTACGTACGCACGCGCGGTGATTTCATTTTTCCATAGGATGGATAGAAGGTGAATTAGGGTTGTTTCATATTTATAATAACATATCAGTATGTAAGTAATACTGATGTTATTACTTTATCATGAAACAACTAAAGAAGAAGAAGTTGAAGAAGAAAGAAATTGAAAAGATCGGTAATGGATATTACCTCTTCTTTGGAACGCCTTTTTGAATCCTCCACTTAAGGAACTAAGATTGGTCTTTGGAGAAGACCAGGACCTCTAGGATTATTCTAGGGAAGTGGAGAAGGGAAAATGGCAGGGGTTGGCTGAGCTTGAGTGCTCAAATTGGTGTGAGGAGGAGGGGGAGGAGGTGCCCTTTTATAAGGCAGGAGAGGGGCACCTTAGGAATATCTCAAAATATTATTTTATATTAAAGTCAAAATCGGTTTATAATGGTTCCAAAGGGTCTTATTTCGAAGCTAAAGTGGGGATGGGTCGAAATCCTATCAACCAATAGAATTTAGACAAGTTTAGGATATTATTTTAACCTTATCAATTAAATTTAACTCTAAGTTAAATAATTTAACTTTTACCATGTCTTTTTGTTTTCTTTCACTATATGGTTAATACACTTACTATAACATGCCAAACGAACCCCAAATTGTTTATTATTAATATATATATCCTTATCTAAGTCATTTGGCCGAACCTTAGATTTTTAGGAATAAAATAACAATTAATAATATAATATTTGATTTAAAAACTATTTTGTGTCAATTTTGACACTATTTGATATATGATTTTTGTGAAAGTCATAACAGAATTATATGTTCGAACCAAGTTGATTAAATCAATACTAATATATCATAGTAACCTAGAAAATTAGTGGAATTCATAAAAAGTCTCAAATTACATTTATTTTGGTATTTATATTATCAATTTTGTCAATATTTCATTAATAAGATAATTACTGCATCATCTTTGTGTCATAAATAAATTAAATTATTTGATGTCTAAAAATTACAAAAAAATACCATCATGTAGGAAATATTTTTAGCTTTCTAATGAATATTTACAATCGAATTTATCTTATGTATAACCCTATATTAAAAATGATTTACTTATTAAACTTTGATTTTAACTATTTTAACCCTTCTTTAAATAAATTAATAATAAATGTCCTAATCTAATCCAAGTGGGCCTAAATGGTCATATTTTATTCCTAAGTTTGTTTTTGGTCGAATTAAACTTGTCCAATAGAATTAGGACATGTGTTAGGGTAATATTAATATCATATTTACCCTTAGTTACCCTATTTACTATTAACTGCGGTAAAAATAGTAAAAAGTTACTATTCACCAAAAAATTATTTTCATCTCATTGAACCACATTTTAGTCCTAGATATTAACCGTGTCTCTCGGATTTTTGAAATTCCATTCACAGAAGCGGTAAAATTAAGTTTTATGCAAAATTCAGTTTTTAACCTACCACTTAGTGGTTTCACTATTCATCAAAAATTGAAAGTTTTCAGAAAAATACCAAAATTTCACCCTAGGATAATTTCGATATTCTGAGTCCAAAAATGAAGTCCATTTTGAAAAAGAAATTTTATAAAATTTCAAAAAGTGGTTATTACTATTCATAACGGCTAGTTTTAATAGCATATTGTTGTTTAGTGAAACTCGGTATTGCGTACGACGCAAGCTATCGAGGAAGGTCGCGATTGCGTGTAAAGCAAGCCAAGAAAGTGTTGTGTAGAAAAAGATTCCTTTGATGATTTATATAACATAAAAGTCTCGGGTGTTACATTCTACCCCCCTTAAAAATAATTTCGCCCTCGAAATTCGTCACTTTGCAACAAACAAATGAGGATACTTCTCCCTCATCATATCCTCAAGCTCCCATGTAGCTTCTTCAAGTTGGTGGTTTCTCCATAAAACTTTCACCAAGCGAGTGGTCTTGTTTCGTAGGACTTTTTCGCTACGATCCAGAATCTCTATCGGCTGTTCTTCATAAGAAAGATCTTGCTCC
This sequence comes from Viscum album, assembly GCA_963277665.1. Taxonomy (NCBI): domain Eukaryota; kingdom Viridiplantae; phylum Streptophyta; class Magnoliopsida; order Santalales; family Viscaceae; genus Viscum; species Viscum album. Next base: position 988,932,039 of record OY728164.1, on the reverse strand, counting down.
AGCGGTACAACTTCTGAGCTGAGTACATGTGAAGGATCTGGTATGTACTTTCTCAGGAGAGATACATGGAACACATCGTGAACTTGAGAGAGATTCGGTGGAAGCGCCAATCGGTAAGCTACCTTCCCAACACGATCCGGTATTTCAAAAGGACCGATATATCTAGGGCTCAACTTCCCCTTCTTTCCAAATCTCATAACCCTCTTCCAGGGAGATATTCGTAAGAACACTTTATCACCCACTTCAAACTCTAGGTCTTTTCTTCGGTTGTTGGCATAACTTTTCTGTCGACTCTGAGCTGCTCTTATGTGTTGTTGAATAGATCTGACCTTTTCTGCCATTTCATCAACGAGATCAGGTCCTAATAGCTTTCTTTCCCCAACTTCATCCCAGCAAGTTGGAGTCCTGCATTTCTTTCCATAGAGAGCTTCATAAGGAGCCATCTGAATACTGGAGTGAAAGCTATTATTATAAGAAAATTCCACCAAAGGTAGGTGTTGATCCCAACCTCCTTTGAAATCCATAGAGCAAGCTCTCAACATATCTTCTAGGGTTTGAATTGTTCTCTCAGACTGACCGTCTGTCTGGGGATGAAAAGCAGTGCTGAAACTCAACTCTGTATCCAGAGTATGCTGAAGACTTCGCCAGAACTTCGAGGTAAATCTCGGATCCCGATCAGATATAATAGAAAGTGGTACTCCATGCAATCTTACCACTTCCTTTACATATATCCTGGCAAGCTGATCTAGAGAGAAATCCTCTCTAATAGCAATGAAGTGTGCAGACTTTGTAAGACGATCAACTATGACCCAGATAGCATTATTGCCTTTGGATGTTTTAGGAAGTCCTGTGACAAAGTCCATAGTGATGTTTTCCCATTTCCATTCGGGTATGGGTAATGGTTGTAACATCCCCTTAGACTTCTGTCTCTCAGCTTTAACTTGTTGACAAACCAAGCATCAAGAGACATATTCAGCAACATCCCTTTTCATGCCATCCCACCAGAAGTACTCTTTCAGGTCCCTATACATCTTCGTGCTTCCAGGATGAATAGAGAATGAAGAACTATGAGCCTCATCCAGCAGCTCTTTCTTTAATTCGGGGATGGGAGGAACACAAACCCGATTCCTGAACTTTATTATCCCATCACAATCAAGGTTGAATTCAGGAACATTTCTCACCTTCTTTTGTAACTTGACATCTTCTTTCTGTGCCTCTTTAATCTTCACATGTATAGATGGTTGAACATTCATTTGAGAAAGATAAGATTTTTCCCCTTCCATTATAATTCCAAGATCCATCCTTTGTAAATCCATAAATATTGGATCTTTTGTGATCCTCATCATGGATAAACTAGCATGGTCTTGTCGACTTAATGCATCTGCCACCTTGTTTGCTTTCCCAGGGTGGTAATGGATTGAGCAGTCATAATCCTTAATCAGCTCCAACCATCTTCTTTGGCGCATATTCAACTCCTTTTGTGTGAAAATATACTTTAAACTTTTATGATCAGTATAAATATCACACCTTTCACCATAAAGGTAATGCCTCCAAATCTTTAATGCAAAGATTACAGCAGCCAACTCCAAATCATGTGTTGGGTAATTTTGCTCATGGATTTTCAACTGTCGTGAGGCATAAGCTATCACCATATCATTTTGCATAAGAACACACCCCAATCCCTTCTTGGATGCATCACTGTAGATCACAAACCTTTCTCCACTACAAGGCAGTGTGAGCACAGGTGCACTGGATAACCTTCTTTTCAACTCCTTGAAATTCTCTTCACATTCCTCTGTCCAGACAAACTTAACTCCTTTCCGAGTCAACTTGGTGATTGGATTAGATAACCGTGAAAAATCTTTTACAAAACGTCGATAATATCCAGCCAAACCAAGAAAACTTCGGATCTCAGTTACTGTTGTTGGTCTTGACCATCTTTCGATAACCTCTGTTTTTGCTGGATCCACAGATATCCCCTCTTTTGAGATTATATGACCCAAAAATGCAACTTTTTGAAGCCAAAATTCACACTTGGTAAATTTGGCATAAAGCTTCTCTTTTCTCAGGGTCTTCAATATAATTCTCAAGTGATCTTCATGCTCTTCCTTGCTCTTTGAATAGACAAGAATATCGTCTATAAAGACTACCACAAATTGATCAAGATAGTCTCTAAAGACTCTATTCATTAGATCCATGAAGATAACAGGGGCATTAGTAAGACCAAATGGCATCACTATAAATTCATAGTGTCCATACCTTGTACGGAAAGCCGTCTTTGGTATATCCTCCCTTTTGACCCTTAATTGATGATACCCTGAACGAAGATCAATCTTGGAAAAGTATTGAGCTCCGCGTAGTTGGTCAAATAAGTCATCAATGCGTGGGAGAGGATATTTGTTCTTGATAGTGATCTTGTTAAGTTCTCGATAATCAATGCAGAGTCTCATTGATCCATCTTTCTTCTTAACAAATAGAACAGGTGCTCCCCAAGGTGACGCACTAGGGCATATGAATCCCTTATCAAGATTCTCTTGGAGTTGCTTCTTCAATTCCTGCAACTCAATTGGGGCCATTCTATAAGGTGTCTTTGAAATAGGCAAAGCACCCGGTACGAGTTCTATTGAAAACTCAACTTCACGATTTGGTGGAAGACCAGGTAATTCCTCCGGAAAGACATCATCAAACTCCCGTACAATGGGCATATTCTTAATCGTGAGTTTCTCACCAACTATTTGAGATAAATAACCTTCATTTAGTGGAATCAATACCCATAAGATGGAAGAAATTTCCACTAGAAGGTTATGTTCATCCTTGCATTGATAGACGATCGTAGGTTGATCTGGAATATGAAATGTGACTTCCCTTCTTTGGCAATTGATATGAGCTCCACGTAGAGAAAGCCAATCCATGCCAAGAATCACATCAAATTCCACTAAAGGAAGGATCACAAGATTTGCAGGAAGCACTTTCCCACAAACTTCGATCGGAGAAGAATTATAAACTTCTGATGCGATTGATGTGCCATTAGGTGTTGTCACAGCTAACTCAACATCTAATTGTTGAGGTAATACGGTGATACCCTTAGAAAATTTTTCAGAAATAAAAGAGTGGATGGTTCCAGAATCAAATAAAACATTTGCTACTTTAGAGTGGATGGTAAGTGTACCTTTCACCACATCGTTATCGTACTCCACATCGCTGATAGAAATTGCATGTGACTTTCCTTTTTCTTTAGCCTTAAGAGTTTGTTGACGTCGATCATCATCATCAACCCTTGGATTTGGGCATTGATTGGCATAATGCCCCATCTCCTTGCACTTGAAACATTGAAGTGTAGCAGGTTCATTCTGTGTATCCCTTCCTTTGTTTGCATCATTAGACATCTTCTTCCCATTATCACGGCATTCAAATGCCCGATGACCTTCCTTTCCACATTTAAAACATTTACTTGTCCCTTTAAGACAACTCCCTCCATGTTTCTTTCCACACTTTGAGCATAAGGGAAAGTTCATCTTCTTTTCCGTGTGCTCTTTAGATTTTTCTTTGAATTCCATCTTCCTCTTCTTATCAAACCCATGTGACTGATGGGTTACTCCAATCTCCATCTCGACTTTGAGAGCACATCGAACGATTTCCTCGTAGCTATTGAAGTCCCTTATGGCTAACGCCCTTCGAAGACTTGGTTTTAAGCCACTAAAGAATCGATCGATCTTACTCTCAGGTTGGATAATAATACCAGAAGCGTACCTTGCAAGTCTTGTAAAATTTGCTTCATAGGTACTAACAGATTCATCATCCCTTTGCTTCAGTTCAAGGAACTCTTTCTCCATCTTTGTTCGGAGAATACGAGGGAAGTACTTATTGAAAAATAAGTTCTTGAACTCGTCCCATTCCATAGACTCAATTTCATCCCTTTGCCTCGTATTCTTAACAAGATTCCACCATTGATCCGCATCTCCTTCCAAACGATACACTGCTAGGATGACTTTATCATGCTCAGAACATTGAAGAACTGAAAATATCTTTTCAGTAGTACTAATCCATTGTTCAGCAACTAATGGATCAGTAGACCCGCTGAAAGATGGTGGACGCTGCCTCATGAAGGATTCAACAGAATGTTGCTCCCTCCTTTGTTCGTTTGGAAATCCTGCATGATTCATAGCTTGAGAAAGTTGTGTGAGCATGGCTACAAGATTTTGCATTCTAGCTCCCATATCGTTTGGTTGCTCAGGGGGACAATCATTGCATTGCCCATCGCATTCCGCATTAACACGGTTCCTTCGGGTTCCAGCCATTGACTAAAACCAAGAAGAATAGTGTGAGCAACACTAATTATAATAGGAAACCACATAATTCAAGAATAAAATTTTCATGCTTATGGTCTTATCCTAGGTTATTCATGGCCATTTCTAAGATTGTGTTCTATGCTTAGACTTATCCTTAGGGTTCTTACTAAGGCTTTCACATCCTAGTTTCCAAAGGTTGACTATACCTTTCCTCTGATACCAACTATAACGACCCACACTTTACATACATTGTTAATACTTCAAAATTGAATCACACTTATTACAACATATGACAAAACCACAAAGGACCGTATAGGTATAGTGTCTTTAGAAACTGGGAAACATAAACAACTGGTTCATAAATCTTCTACAGTGTCTCCCATTTATTTCATCATATCTAGGGTCCCTTTTAGCATATTCTACTTAATATCCATCTTCCTGGCCTGGGGAAAAGAAAACATAATAGGGTGAGCTCAAATGCTCAGCAAGGGCAAATAAAGGAAATAAAAATCATATCATATCTTTTTGAAAATTAAAACCTGCAAAAGAGATCATAATATCTTAACATGGAATAAATCATAGAAGTGAAAATGAGATCCCCACAATCATAACATAAAACTTGAATCTTTGTGGCATGCACACATAATCATGGAAAATCATTTCTTGTTAGTCATGACTCATTGCCAAGACTATCTTAGTGGACAAAGTCCCTTTCTGAACCGAGTTCACTCCTCGTTTCAGTCCTGTATCACTGAACCGAAATAACCTTCCGTTCCAGCCATGTCTATCTCATGAGATATAAAATCATTACCCAATGCATTGGAGAGAGATATAGGTCCCACCCATCTTATAATGAATCCTTTCTTATGTGTGCCACATAATCATAAAACATACATCATCGCATAACAAAAATGGGATTCTTGAAACATCATGACATCATAAATCAATTCATATATGATAAAGGAATTCATAAACATAATTCCATCAACATAGTCAAACCAATGTAAAAATATGGATAGAAACAGAACCTTTTATTATCTTAGATGGAAAATAATTTTGATAAAACACTTTAATTGAATTCTTGAGGAAAATATCCTTTCTTCTTCAAAAACATTTTTCCTTTCATAACATGTCATACAACTTTAAAATAAAATAAGTTGATGAAAAATAAACTTGAAAACTTGTAAAGGAAGCTTCTTTGAAGTAATGTTTTAAAAATCCATTCATGCCGTATAAGTTAAAAAAAAATTCTTCGTACTTTTGTCGGAAAAGTCAAAAAGTACCTCGTACGGAAAAACAACAAAAGATTCCTTTCATATTCTTTACTAAAAACTCACCTAAGGGTAAAATTGGAAGTAAACTATTTCAAGTGGATGGAAACAATATTACATATTGAGGGAACATGGATGTGGATGATAAAATACACCCCAGTAAATACTTACGAATAAACAATCTCGGATAAAAATGAGATTGTGATATTTCCCTTACCTTAGGTCCGATTTGCTTTGTTCGTGTCCGAAGATCCTGTATAATGGTTTAAATAATGTTATTTACTTATTCCAGAATCATACATATTGATATGAGATCATATATGGTCATATTATTAGCTTCTTGTTAGTAATATTTCATTGTTACTTGTTACTCGGGTCTTTATAACTTTTTGTTCTTATGCGTGTTTTGTCGAATAAATTCTTATTCTTATCTTTAGGTTATAGATAATTCATTTCCAGAATGGTATTAGTGTAGTATATACCATATTCATTCATTCAATTCATTTATACAATCATTATGAAATGAAGATCATGTAGAACGAGTCGCATCACATCGTGGAGACGGTATTCCGTACGTACGCACGAGTGATGATATCGTTCCTATGATCGTGGAATTGTATTGGAGTATATATATATATTATTTCAGTATCAATATTACTTAATAATAATCATATATAGTTACTCATTACACCATTATACCCATCCTTGTAAGGTGATGGTGGAAAATAGATTACACCACGGCGTGGAGACGGTATTCCGTACGTACGCACGCGCGGTGATTTCATTTTTCCATAGGATGGATAGAAGGTGAATTAGGGTTGTTTCATATTTATAATAACATATCAGTATGTAAGTAATACTTATGTTATTACTTTATCATGAAACAACTAAAGAAGAAGAAGTTGAAGAAGAAAGAAATTGAAAAGATCGGTAATGGATATTACCTCTTCTTTGGAACGCCTTTTTGAATCCTCCACTTAAGGAACTAAGATTGGTCTTTGGAGAAGACCAGGACCTCTAGGATTATTCTAGGGAAGTGGAGAAGTGAAAATGGCAGGGGTTGGCCGAGCTTGAGTGCTCAAATTGGTGTGAGGAGGAGGGGGAGGAGGTGCCCTTTTATAAGGGAGGAGAGGGGCACCTTAGGAATATCTCAAAATATTATTTTATATTAAAGTCAAAATCGGTTTATAATGGTTCCAAAGGGTCTTATTTAGAAGCTAAAGTGGGGATGGGTCGAAATACTATCAACCAATAGAATTTAGACAAGTTTAGGATATTATTTTAACCTTATCAATTAAATTTAACTCTAAGTTAAATAATTTAACTTTTACCATGTCTTTTTGTTTTATTTCACTATATGGTTAATACACTTACTATAACATGCCAAACGAACCCCAAATTGTTTATTATTAATATATATATCCTTATCTAAGTCATTTGGCCGAACCTTAGATTTTTAGGAATAAAATAACAATTAATAATATAATATTTGATTTAAAAACTATTTTGTGTCAATTTTGACACTATTTGATATATGATTTTTGTGAAAGTCATAACAGAATTATATGTTCGAACCAAGTTGATTAAATCAATACTAATATATCATAGTAACCTAGAAAATTAGTGGAATTCATAAAAAGTCTCAAATTACATTTATTTGGGTATTTATATTATCAATTTTGTCAGTATTTCATTAATAAGATAATTAATGCATCATCTTTGTGTCATAAATAAATTAAATTATTTGATGTCTAAAAATTACAAATAAAATACCATCATGTAGGAAATATTTTTAGCTTTCTAATGAATATTTACAATCGAATTTATCTTATGTATAACCCTATATTAAAAATGATTTACTTATTAAACTTTGATTTTAACTATTTTAACCCTTCTTTAAATAAATTAATAATAAATGTCCTAATCTAATCCAAGTGGGCCTAAATGGTCATATTTTATTCCTAAGTTTTTTTTTGGTCGAATTACACTTGTCCAATAGAATTAGGACATGTGTTAGGGTAATATTAATATCATATTTACCCTTAGTTACCCTATTTACTATTAACCGCGGTAAAAATAGTAAAAAGTTACTATTCACCAAAAAATTATTTTCATCTCATTGAACCACATTTTAGTCCTTGATATTAACCGTGTCTCTCGGATTTTTGAAATTCCATTCACAGAAGCGGTAAAATTAAGTTTTATGCAAAATTCAGTTTTTAACCTACCACTTAGTGGTTTCACTATTCATCAAAAATTGAAAGTTTTCAGAAAAATACCAAAATTTCACCCTAGGCTAATTTCGATATTCTGAGTCCAAAAATGAAGTCCATTTTGAAAAAGAAATTTTATAAAATTTCAAAAAGTGGTTATTACTATTCATAACGGCTAGTTTTAATAGCATATTGTTGTTTAGTGAAACTCGGTATTGCGTACGACGCAAGCTATCGAGGAAGGTCGCGATTGCGTGTAAAACAAGCCAAGAAAGTGTTGTGTAGAAAAAGATTCCTTTGATGATTTATATAACATAAAAGTCTCGGGTGTTACAATCATGCCTTTATGTTCATGTTCCTCTTATTATCTTTTGATATTCCTATTGTCTAACATGTATTTTATTCCTCATGTTATTCCCTGTTTATTTCCTTACTAGGATTTATAGCTCACCCTTTTCTTAGGCATGTCCTCAGGTTATCCCATGCAATGATAAGTACGAGAGAATGTAGTGGTCATGTAAAGGAAGTTTTCAATAAAGATGTTGTGTGTTTTATGTTCTAATATGTTATGTAATTTTCCTAAGCCCCAAAGAAACTAGTCCTCTTGATCTTTTATGTTGTATCAAGTGAAGATTTTATGTAATAAATCAGGTTTAAGTGTGTAATAAAAAGCAAGGTTGTTATAAATAGCTTCCACTCGAGTATTCATATGGCTCCATATGAAGATCTGTATGGAAAGCGATGTAGAACTCCAACCTGTTGGGATGAAGTTGGGGAATGAAAACTAGTTGGACCCTATCTTGTGAAAGATATGGCAGAGATGGTTCAGGTCATCCAGAAAAATATCAATGCTTCTCAGAGTCAGAAAAAGAGGTATGGTGACAACTGTTGAAGGGAATTGGAGTTTGACATTGGAGATAAAGTCTTCTTTTGAATATCACCATAAAAGAGAGTCATGCAGTTTGGAATGAAAGGGAATCCTGGCTTAAGGTACATTGGGTCCTTAGAGATCCTTGACCGCATAAGATCTATGTCCTATCGACATTCACTTCCACTGAATATGGTTCATGTACATGATGTGTTTCACATATCACTCCTCAGGAAGTACATACCAGATCCCACACATGTACTGAAATCTGAGGTGGTACAACTGAAAGGTGATCTATCTTATAAGGTACAACCAATAAAGATTCTTTATCGGAGAGATAATATTCTATTCAAAAATAAAACCCACCTTGTCAATGTGTTGAGTAGGAACCATATGTTTGAAGAAGAAACTTGAGAACCATAGGAGGTGATGAAGAATAAGTACCCTCACCTATTTGTGTAAAACGAAATTTCGAGGGCGAAATTTCATTAGGGGGTAAGAATGAAACGACATAATGTTTTATCGATGGAATTAACTTCTTATAATTATGACTTATAATATAATAAAATTAGGAAGCACAATTACATATAATGATACTAAATACTATGTGAACATTAAACATAATTTTTCCACTTCAATGTTTTGAATTTTGAAAATCAGACATACACGGTTGTGATCAGTTAGGTGTTTGGAGTCTGATAAGACAAACTTAATTTTTGGTTAATAGTAACCTACCCTTATGAATAGTAATATGACCCTTATTAATAGTAGATCATCCAAAATAACTGTAACCTTATGCATGAGTAATTTAATAAAATTTAGGCACCCTATAAAGTGAAAATTTGACCATAGTAAAAGTATTGGTATCTTTATAAGTCATAAATTAATAATCATAATTAATTAATTAATTTAAAAGAAAATTTATTTTTCTGAAATGTGTTCATATATTAAAAATTTTATTTCTTATGGTTTTAATATATCTTTTTAATACCATATGTAATTTTGGAAAGCATTATAAAATTAGTTTTAATTTTAAAAACTGTATTTTTCAAGTAGATTATAATTTTAATTGAAAATGAAATTAATAATATTTAGAATTTTTTTTAAAATAAATTGAGATTATTTCAGGATTATGTAAGTCAAAAAATGGTTTAGGTGAATTTTTGGGATTTTTCTGAAATACTTGAATTTTTGATGAATTGTGAAATATGATAATTTAGAAAATAAGTTAAATTCATGAATTATTGATTCGTAGGTGATGTTATGTTGATGTAATATCATATAGTTCTGATAAAAATGATATAATTACTATATTTAGTCATGGAACACTCAATATTACTTGTATTTTGGGAAAATTATTAATTAATTATTATAATATTGAGAAAACCCCTCTCCCCTGCACTATAAATACCACCCTTCACACCCTTATTTCCTCACACCTCTCTAGCTTCTACCCTTGTCTAAACTATATAAAACATATTCCCTCGAACCTAAACAATTTACAAAGAGCTTTTGGTCTCCTCAAAATACCAATCTAAGGTTCCTTAAGGGGGATCTCAAGAGGAGGATTCTAGAGGTAATTTTTCTCTCCCTTCGTTTAATTTTCTTTCAATTTTATGTTATTTTCTTAATATATCCACACCTATTCTCATCAAAATGGTATGATAAATACTATATAGTACATATAACATAATTTTATGTCACTAATGATATAACATATCATCAAACCCCGTTCATTAATTCTTTTTATTTTAGAAAGGAAAATGTTGTTCGTGAGGTGTTAATTTATCACCTTCAGGAATGACATGTTTTCATTTTCCTTTACCACCTTCAGATCTGGTCAAGAAACCATTTTTATGGATGAAAAAAATTATGTTATATTTATTATATACTATTTAATGTTTTTAACTAACTTATGTACATATTACTAAATGATAAAACAAAACATGTTCGTTGTGATCCAAAAACCACCCAAATTAGCCTAAAACAATCATCATTGAATTTTAGCTAATGATTCATCCACATATTATATAACATAATTAATTATAAGATCAATTTAAATCCTTTAATATAATTAATTAAATTTAATATCAGTTCTGGATGTTTATCCATGTTCTACACAAACATCTATTTATGAATACAAGCAAACTGTTCAAGAAAACCATAAAAACAAACATTTTTGAACAATGGATTTAAACTCCATAACTCATAAAAAGGCCCATAAAATAACTTAATGAAACCATAATGAAACATATTAATGTATTAAGGTTATGTAATTGTTAATTAATTAATATAATGTGGTTATACCGGACTTTAAAGTGAAGAAATCGTTCAGATATAAGGTAAGGAGAAACTCTCGAACCCAACGTTCATTCTTCATGTTCTCCCTCCTTAACTTCTTTTTTGGTATGGTAACTCCTTAAAAACCATTTTTTCATCATTATCTTAACTTTTCTAGGATATACATGTTTTCCACTAGAGTTTATTTAAAAAAATTATTTCCAAAATAATTCTTCTTTAAAAAACACACCTTTTACTTCTCAATCATGGTTGATGGTTCTTGTATCAAGTATGTTATTCCCACATTATTTTTGGAATACAAATTTTAGGAATGTGTTCTTATTATATTAAACCCATTCCTTTACATGGTTTATTTTTGTTCATTTTTGATATATTTTCTATGTTTCTTGCATGATAAATATAATGTTAGGATGTGACGGGTGCACCTAGAATTCTATAGTGAAAAATGAGTGTTAGGATGTGATGAGTGCATCTGAAATTATACAGTGCTCTAATGAACTGGATTAAATTATGAATCTCATGAAATATATTGAAATTCTGTGTGAAAAGGACGCTAGATTATTTCAAAACTATGTGTGGTAGATGAACACTAATACATGATGTTTCATTTTTATGCATTGCCACATTTCAAGTCTTTTATTAATGCTTCCTTTAATGTTCATGATCCTTTGCCTATGTTATGATTATGATCACCAATTTTTATATTCTTATTATATATCCTCTTACTGGGCTTTTATCTCACCCATTTTTTATTTATATCCTCAGGTGACTACATATACTAAGGAGATTTCAAGTTCCAATAAGAAGCTAGAGGAAGGAATTAAATAAATGTTTATGCTTGATGTTGATTATGTTTTGTATGGCCCTAATTTTCCCAAGAAACTAAACCTCTGGATCCTCATGGTGTAATACTATTATGTTTTAAATCTTTATAATGATGTAATAGTAATTTAAGAAAAGGAAGGGTCGATATAACTATAGTCAAGCCTTGCCTTGGATATGCGTCACACCCGGAACATTGAGCATCATATTAGATAGGAATCATGCTCAGAATATCTTGTATTGTATCTTAAAATACACTAAGGGGGGAGTCATCACGTTCTAAATAGAAAAATACTCAGGATAGGCTACTCACATGCCAAAACATGAGTTCAGAAGATGATATGATAGGTAGAAGATTCGTAATGTGGTACACGACGCATGTGGGGTTCACATTACGTGTGACCCCCCCTCATCACTTAGTCATGTACCTAGACATACTTGGTTACCAATCTATGAACTAGTACACTTAGTCATTCCATTGTACTCCCATAGTATATATAACATTGGGACAAAAGGAACACGAGAACATGATGCTCGTCATCTATCTGAAGGAAAAATGTAATTTTACTAACATGCCTCCCCAAATGGCCCTAGATAACCAAAATGATCACACCATCACGATCCTTGCGAAAAAAATCACATGATGGACAATTCATTTTTTCGAATTGGAATCCCAGTGAAGAAGCTTCATCTCTCAGAATCACACACGAATAATGCTTTGTGGGGGCCCATTCCCTGATCCCAGAATACATCATAAGGATCACACCATTGTGATCCTCCTGAAAAAACACACGTGATAAGCTATTCAATCATCCAAAATGGACACCCAGTGAAAAAATCACATTTCACTGCAAACATCCAAACCCGAACTCATGGGGCCCATACCTCAATTTTGATTTATACATCCAAAATAAGTTTTGGGGTCATGATGCTGTAGACGACATGTCGATCAGACATTTTATGCAGAAGTTATGTTCGATAAATGTTTACCAAATAAAAATAATAATAATAATAATAATAATAATAATAATAATAATAATAATAATAATATTATTATTATTATTATATTTAGGTGAATTGTGTAATAGATCCATGAGCTTAAAATATAAAATCGCAAAATAGCCTCAAAAGTTTGATCTCAATGATAGGAACTTGTGGGTCTAGAAGACACGTCAAACAAATGCCCATATTAGCATAAATGACCATTTGAAATCGCCTCAGTCCGACCCACATCAATGAGGCCTACTATGGCTGCTCTGCTATGCATGGGCCGACCCACATTGCCCAGCCTAATCCCTCTTACCAGAATATGGCCTAGCTACATGGCTCTGCCTGCCGCACTCTGGCCCAGCCTACGGCCTCAGCCAGGAGGCCTTCTCCCAGCCCGTGGCCTGCTGCCGAATTGACCTGCAAGATCAGCCTTGCGGTCATCTGTGCACCTGTTGTCCCTGACGGCTCCGCTACCAGACATCTACACCACCCCCTATGCCCACATGCCCTATTCATTTCCCTGTTCTCGCATGCCTCTCTACCCCCACTCCACCGGTGTCCCACCGGTGTCCCACCATTGAATCCCACACTGAGCTCCTGTACCGAGCCGCTCCCAGTCACCATCTGCCACGTCCCACACCGGTCATACCAACTCTCACCACAGGACTGTCGATACCTTCTATAGACAATCGGGACCACTCCAGTGGTCATATAATTGAATCAAGAATAGATTTGGTTTCCTTGAGTCCCAATGTATAGAGACATAGCTTCCACTTGATGATTCATCGACGTTCGGATGAACTGAAAAGTATCTTCCATTTCTGCTCACCGTCGCACCTCCTCTGGAACCAAAAACTCAAAACTATCAAAGATTTGGAATCCCTGGATCACAACCTTAACAGAACCATGCTTCAGTGAAAGATCAAATGTCTTTTTGATGAGGAAAAAAGTTTACTCTGAATAATGGTGAATAATAATGAAGAAAGAGTGATCTAAATATGAATCCGTTAACGAATGTGTTCGTTTGGCAATCCAAAAACATAGATAGAGAAGATAAAACAATAGAAGTTAAATTCTGACAACATGAAATTCAATAAAGGAATGAAGAATCCAAAAGAATAATCCTACCTTGATTTGGGATCTGTCGTCGCATTCGCTACACTCTGATCTACTCGGACATGAAGTTTTATCATGACCCATCAAGGTTTTAGTGTTGATTCATTTATCAGAAGGATAATATAGGACCTCCAACCATTGTGGGAGAAATGAGCCAACCCTATCTCATTTCTATGAACTCTTATTTATAGGATTTGACCCCCAGTCACAGAATTCGAACCTCCCGCGTCTGCTCACATGAGTTCGCGAGTAGGGTAAACACCACTCTATGAACTCAATCGTGATGTTGGATTTTAATTCTGAGTCCTTGTTTAGAATTTATTCAAATTAACATCCAAGATAAAATTATTTTTTGAAATTATTTTAAATATGGCTTCACCCTCAATGAATTTTTATAATGAAGACCCACACCAACAAAAGTTATGTACCACCTAAGGTAAACTCCATAATGTAGACTCAACGTTGGTCTAGGATTTCAGATTCGGGATACTATTTGAGGGATATACCATTTCTCAGTTCCCATAGTACAAAAAATAATAATATTTTTATAATATTAATTTTGGGGACACCAGGGCTCAGAATCGCACGTCGTCTCCAAGTTTAGCTCTGGAAATATATGTAAAAATATTTCAAAGCATTACAAAGAAAAAATCAGTTCTCCACATCATTCCCTCTTTCATGATTTTTATACATAAAAAAGAAAACTAGAAAAACAACTCGGGACACTAATCTCACACCTGGTTCTCCCGCTCCCAAGAACTCTCCTGCACTTTTCCCTGCTGCCACAACACACAAACCAAGGGAATGGTTCATCATTTTAAGGTCTTTTCTTATCAATGACATGTGTTGGATCTTAAATGTATCTCCTCATATGCATAATGCTGATAAATTTATTTCACCAACTCTAACTTTGGGGGTAGGTCCAGGTGTTATGAAACCTCACCAACCCTCTGCATGATCTCGAATAGCCCGATGAAACTCAGGGGATAGTTTTCCCCCCGTCCAAACCTCTACATCCCACATCACGACTGGAATCAAGGTTTGTACCAAGAAAAAGGTCTTGTGGCTCCCTCATTTATAACATCCATATAGTGAATCAAATTAGGATATCTGGTCACACAAGATTTCACAATTGATCCATAACAATTGAAACTATCTTACATGCTTGAGAAGAGAAGGAGTCAACACCATCAACTAAAGAAAATATGTACCCTCCTTATCCAGTAGGTTCATCTATAGGGAAGCTAACTACATTGAAGCTTCCCACACTAGGTGATACTGATAATTCCTATTAAGGGAATTCAATACAATGTTTCCCTTTTCCGGCATATAGACTATCTTGAATTCATAACCCAGCTGGAATTTCCGACCAGCATTACTATGTTAGGTTCAAGTCTCTCTAGGTGCAGACGTACCTAAGACTCCAGTGGTCTGAAAAAACCATAAAGCCTCTCCCAGAGGATTGTGTCTACACATTATCAGGTCGATGACTACTTGTTCCATCACTAAAAAGTGAGTCAAATAATTTTGTTCATGGGTTCTCACCTACCTCAACATGAATTTTAATGTTGCGTATGCAAACATAACAATGAACAAGGTAGGTGAGAAAAATCATCCAACAAAAAGAATCTAGACAAGAAAATCATGTGGAATACCCTATGTTTCTTTTACTCTATTTAAAGGAGAGTGACCCCAACCTAGACACTCCGCCACACCCAATAGTTTTATTCCATGAAAAAGGAAGTCAAGAAGAAAAAATCAATCAAAAATTCTTGGAACTGCTTTGAAGCTGCATTATACAACTTCAATATTAATGAAAACATCAAAGGGTTTCTTTCACCACGCCTTGATTCTATTAACATTGGGAAGAACCAAATCACCCTCATTATATTTATTGTTTAAAAATACTTTTCTTAGAGGGGGAAGTACCCCTCTTCCTCGTGCATTCAAAGCTATGCCGAAAACACTATCACTGGGTTACACCGACACCATGAATCACCCCAAAAACTCTTCAATCGAGAAGCAGAGAGAAAAGGGTAACTCACAAAGTGACTATAAATTTCTAATGAATGAAGGAAAAGATATAGAAAGCATACCTCTTATCATCTCATGCACTGCAGGATCATAGACATCTAGAGATTGTGGTTGTTCGCGACCCCATCTGCCGACTTCTGGAACCTGATGTGGGGCTCTTGGTGGTGGTGGTGGTGGAAGGACCTCATAGAATCGCACAAACCTCTAGCTCCTCAATATTCTATAACTTCACCTCCTCCTTGGGGACCACCCTATCCCCTTATGGGAGATCCATGATCATGACATGATCTCTGCCACGTTGGTCCATCTTCTATCTGCCCGAGATTCTCAGTATGTCTGGTTGGGAAGTCTAGTTCCATGTGAACTCACCAGTTACAAGCTTAAAAATGAACCTATCTATGCTTCCCCACTTCTCTATGATTTCCCAGACCATGTTCCTGAGCCTGATCTTAGGAAGATTTCTTGCATTGATATCCTATCCACTAACGTTTTCAAGTTGCGGTAGATGTCTCTATTCTATTTCACCCACTGCCATTTCTAGCTATCTAGTGTCCCTTAGACAGAAGGCTCTCTGTCACCAATTACTCTCTAGCATCTTGGAAGATGTGGGGATGCACAAGGGTACTACGCTAGCATGGATCTCCCTATGGAGTCCCTGCTCGAACATCCGGTCTCAGAAGTAACCATCACGGATTACATCCAAAGAGTAGAGTGTATGGTATGTAAACCTATCTGTGTATTCATCCACCATCATCCCTCCCTTATAAAGATATAAAAGATAACGAATTCGAGTGGAGATTAATCATGAGGGGGTAACACACCTCACCAAACAAATTCTGGAAGTCATCCCCTGAGAGTACTAATCATCATGCATCTGAGTAACCAAACTCCACCAACACCCAGCTACTCTGTGGAAAAGACTAGATACCGAACCCACCAATTAATCTTTTGGTTTCTGAACAATCCTAAAGAGTCATACCATAAAATATAGATAATCATATACTTCCCGGGGACATGGATCACCATAGAACCTCTGTGGTCATTGACATTGGAAATCAGAGAGTGCGCTCATCCTACGCATGTCCTCAACCTACTTTGCTGGGACTATCTATTACTCAACAGGTGGGGGTGTTTCTACCTTCCCACCAAGCGTAAGGGGAATCGTGTGATGGGACAGAAAAAGAGGCGTCAACAATCAAAAAATATTTGTCCTGAATCAGATCGAGTATTTTAAATAGATGTCATCGCAGAGGCATCTTGAAACGTATCATGGATTAACATAGTCAGATTTGCACACACACACACACAGATATATATATATATATATATATAAACAACAATGGGGAGATGACTAAATTAGGATAGTTAGAGACTGAATCCTATATGATGCATGAACCATAGATCTCTACAACAAATGTCTTATCATTCTGAGTCGAAAATCCTGTAATCAGGGTCATGGTGGATGGCTACATCGACCGCTGCACCATCATTGGACTGCCTGACCTAAGAACTATTCTCAAGAAACATTGACACTGTTACCCTAAACCCAACCAGTATTTTTATGGGGAAACATCCAAAAAACATTCCATGGAATGGACTTTCTATGATACCACTTTGTAATGACCCGACCCATGCTAGGGCTTGAGATGCAACTACCCCAAGCCTGCCTCTATATTCCAGGGGGTTCCGACAAGCTCCGAAGGGAAAAATATTAGGGAGGGATTTTCCTAAGATCTTGTACACCACCAACTCAATGAAAAAGCACATATGGAATATAAAAATAGATAAAAAACGTCTATAAAGGAAACCAACCATGCATCAAACTCTATTAAATACAAGTAAAGTAATGTAGATTGAATGAAAAAGGGAAAAAATACATTCCCAAAAAGAAAAGTTCCACAACCCAGTAGTAACTGAAATGTAAAACAGCTGAGAGAGCCCCACCCCTAGATCTCAATCAACAACCACCGTACGTGTTCCAAGAACCTATAACACTAAGCTCCTCTAAAGTAATGATCAACCTATTGATCGTCTGCATAATGCATGACACGTGCAGGCAAATCCCATGTAGGGGTGAGTATAAACATAATCAGTAGGAATAAATGAAAAGGATAAGGGGGAGAAATAAGAGATAAAACTAAAGAGGAAAGAAATATATATAACATGGTACCACAAAAGAGTGCATCTCAATCCAAAAAGAGAGTGAAGTAGGATCATCCAAATGCAGGGAGCTTGAAATGGTGAGGATATGGAATTTTCATTGAGTATTTGATACCTATAGTATGAGAGTAGACTCATCCAACCATGATAATATTGACATGGAAAGCAGGTGGAATATCCCACACATATTTTCCTGTCATAGAAAAGGAGTGTCCAAAACCAATGGAGTGGGTACTGAAATGGAATATATATTCTCAGTCAAAGGAGCCCAAATGATAGAGCAAGTAGATATCTATTTCCTAGCTCTGCCCAGTAAAAGTGTCGCTAGTAGTTCTATATGTAACTAAAAACAATTCCCCTCATCCCAAACGTCTTACCTGAACACACAAGTCAAAGGGTTTTAATCAAAACACCTTGATACTATCCTCTTTGGGCAGCACTATCTTACCCACACATTTTTAGGTCACATCACAAAGACACATCTCAGGTGGAAAGGTGCCCCTATTACTCATGGAGTTCATATTTAGGTTAAAGAATTTCTCATAACTAATCCTCATATTGAAGAGGTCTTTACTGAAGGTTAAGGACCCATGCCCATCCCAACTGGATTGTTCCACTCTAGTGTTATCGAGGACCCATGCCCAACCGGGCTGGAGGGTTCCACTGAGAATAGGTCAGGGAACCATGCCTATCCTGGATAGAGGGTTCTAATGAAGTCCCATCTAGGAACCCTTCCAAGCCCAGTTGGAGGGTTAAACTCTAGTATCATCGAGGACCCATGTACATCCCAACTAGAGGGTTCCACTCGGAATACACTGATGTCATCATCTGACCACTGCGTCATCGATCGTTGCATCATATAGGAATCATAACCGGAACATTGAGCATCACCATAGATAGGCATCACACTTGGAACATCTCACATCATATCTCTAAATCCACTACATAGGGCATGATAGAGTTCTATGTGCAAAGACACTCAGGATGGGCTACTCGAATGCCAAATTTTGAGTTTAGAAGGAGGAGATACGAGAGGTAGAAAATTTTAATGTAGTAAAAAATTCTTGTGGGTCTCACATGACATGTGACCCCACCTCATCATTAGTACATTTACCTATCCCTAATCGAGTACCAAATTGTGAACCAATACCCCTAGGCTTTCCATTGTACTCTTAGAGTACATGGAACATCTAGAAAAATGGAAGATGAACACACAATTCTTGTCCATGTTCCAAAGGGAAAAAATTTAATATTTATGATAGGAATCCTATGATGGCCTTATAAAATGAAATGTATCACACCATTATTATCCTTGAATAAAAACACACATGATTGACTTTTCATTTGCCCGAATCAGACATCGGATAAAGAAGTAGCATCTCTTAACATCGCACACAAATGATGCATTATGGGACCCATGCCCCAATCATGGAATACATTATAAGGATCACACCATTATGATCCTCCTAGAAAAACACATGGGACTGGATATTCATTTTTCCAACATGGAAAATCTGTGAAAAAGTCACATTTCACCACAAAAACTAACACCAGACATCATGGGGGGCCACGCCTCAATTTTTGTTTAAATGCCCAAAATCATTCCTGAAATGTCCACCTCAATTTCATGGCCACGACACTGTTTATGGCACATCGATCAAACATTGTATGCATGAGTGAATTCAAATAAAAAATTTCCCAAATTATAATAATTATATTATTATTAATATATTTTGGCGATTCGTGAAACTGAGCCACAATCCCGCAATATAAACTTCTCAAAATAGGCTAAAAAGGTCCATCTTGATGATATGAATGTGTGGCCATAGACGACGCATCAAATGAATGCCCGAATTAGGAGAAATGTCTTTTTGATGTAGCCTAAGGCCGACCTGCATCAGTTCAGTCCGCTCTGGATGGTCTGATCTTCTTGGGGCTTCCCGCTCCGTCCAGCCCAACCAGTCTTATTGGCTCATGACCCATCCATATGGCCTAGCTTGCTGCACTCCATCCCAGACCGTCGCACTCTCGCCCAACCCATGGTATCATCATGGTGGCCTGCTCCCGACCTGGGGTCGGGTCCCGTCCTAACATGCCGCCTCGGCCCAATGGCCTCTGAGCACCCACTGGCCCGACTGGCTCTACCATCCAGCACACCATTCCACCTCTAGTGCCCGCACATGCCCCAACATCCCTGATTCCCACACGCCACACCGCCCCTTTCTCCACCGACATCCCGCCGTCATGGCCCACACTGGCCGCCTGCATGAGACCACTCCCAACCTCCATTAACCACTAACCACACTGGTCACACCACCCTCTCACTTCCAAAATACCGCTGGACTACCAGTACCTTCCGTAAACCACCGAGACAACTCCAATTTTCAGAAAAATTGAAATGAGGACAGATGCTGGATCCATAGGTCCTAATCTACATGGACATAGCCTCTACTTTATGATTCGTCAGTGTTACAATGAACTAAAAAGTATTATCCACTTCCACTTTCCGTTGCAGCTCCTCAAGTTCCCAAAACTCAAAACCATTGAAGATCTGAAATCACTGCATCACATCATTCATAGACCCATGCTTTTCTTGAAAATCGAATGTAATTTTGATGAGGTAAAAAGTTAACGTCATAAAATGATGAATAAAAATGAAGTAATAGTGATCCAAATATGTATCGGTCAATGACAATGTTAGTTTGGACATAGAAAAACACAGAATAATAAAAAAGGGTGATAAAGGAGAAATTACAATAAAAAAACTTCAATAGAGGAATGAAGAATCTGAAAGTTGAATCCTTCTTGAATTTTGGATTTTTTGTCACATTTTTTACACTTTGATCTAATCGAATATGATGTTTCATCATGATCCATCATGGATTCATCATTGATTCACCGATCACACCACCATGGGAGAAATGAGCCAACCCTAGCTCATTTCTTCAAACTCGTATTTATAGGATTTGGCCCATAGTCACTGAATTTTAACTCCTCGTGCCCTCTCGCCTAAGTCTCTGCCTAGGGTAAACACCACCCTATGAAATCAACAGTGGTTTCAGATTTCCAATCAAAGTCCCCATTCATAATTTATTTGAATTAACATCTGATATAAAATATTTTTTTTAAATTTTTTTTATTTATGGTTTAAACCTCCATGGATTTTTCTATATAATACTTGTACTGACAGAAGTAATGTGTCAAATTTGGTAAAATCCATGCTCCGAACTCAATAATGGAATCATATTTCTGATCTGATCTACCATTTGAGAGATATTTCATTTTCTTTGCATGAATAATAAAAAAAAATATTTTCATAAAATTAATTCTGGGCACAATGGGCCTAAAAATCGCACGCCGCCTCAACACCTATCTCTAGAAATATATGTAGAAATATTCCAAAGTATTACATGGAAAAAATAGGGTTTCTAAAATTTTATAAGTTGATTTTTTGACAATATTTAAGGAATTAAAAAAGTGATTCAGAGAGGGTTATTCTGTATTCATTATGTGGGGACTTCATGGAGACATGCTACATGGAATTTTCAATGAAGAAATATAGTAAAAAATATTAGTGATATGTTTCTTCCTTGAATAATAAAATATATATACATATAGAGAAGAAAAATATAAACTAAGTGTTTTTAAGGGGTTAGTAAAATTATGGGGTCAACCGATTGATTGTTGGCTAGAGAAATACACTAAACTAAAAGACAAAAAGCCTCAAGTTATATCAACACTAGAGGTGAAATAGTGAATGTTATCACCAGTGTAGGGTGGAACATGTATGTGGGAAGGAAAATAGGTTCATGGGTCAATGCATAATATAATAAAAACATTTTTCAGGGAAGAATGGTGCCCCCGCTGAACTGGGTTAGGCCTAAGTGATTTATTAGTGGGATGGTAGCACATCTAGGCTTATATTCATGCTCTCCCCTATGAGAAGTTTTGATGTGGGATGTGATATAAGAATCTACTATTCACCTATTAAAAATGAACGTAGAATATAAATGGCACCATACTGTCTTATTCTTATTCAACATTTATCCAAAGGCTCTTCATGTGTGAATTGATATACCAACAACACTAATCAACTCGATGTGATCTTATTCAGTTCTCCACCCCATTGAATCAATCAAGGTGATTAAGGAATATGTATAGTTTGAGAACTAGCATGCATAAATATTTATTTGGAATGAAAACATTGATTCACATGAACATCATATTAGATGAGGAAATTTACGGACCTTCACCATATCATTTTTTTACTTTATCCAACTTTGGTTTGGAAAAAATATCAGAAAATGCTTACACTCATTCAGGTAGACTAATTACATTAGGCCATGTAAATTTCTGAAAGAGATCACTAATATTTATGTGGAGATCGATTGTAAATACTATATGTAATTTTAAGAAGATATCTCTGATTTCCATATTTGAAAATATGAAAATTTTCATGTAGTAATATTGAGTGGGAAAGTACAAGTTTTATATAAAACTAGATCATAAGGATGAATTTATAGGAAGGATTATATAATCAAAATATATGGAAAGAAGATATCAGATAAATATTTAGTGGATTTATTTTAATTGAAACATGATTCAATGCATAGGAACTTGGAAATGATCATGGAAAGAATTCAATAACGCTATGTGATATGTATCATTGGTTTCTTTTCAAGAAGTATTCTTTCAATGTTTTTATACTGATCGAAGTAGGTTTTGAAAAATAATAAGAAAGAGACAGATAATGGATATAAAGTTTTGATATCAGTTTATAAGAGAGGAGGTTGATCATTGAATTTACAAATCTATTTATTAAAGAATAAAATATGGGGAGAGAGTGAATAATATATATACATATGTTATATAATAATAGAATCTAAGGGATGGAAAGAGGGTTCAATATATATCAACTTATTTAGGTTTTGTATAACTAGAAGAAGAAGAATAAGGTCTTTCATATTTTTAGTATGTGCATCCAGGAATATTTTTAAGAAGATCAAGAAGAGTAAATACTATCTCACTAGGTGAATTGAAATCATATAAGGGTAAAAATAAAGAAGGGAAATATTTTCAAAGAATAATTATAGTCTTGGAATTATTTTTATCTTGAGAGAAAAGGTTGTTGTTCATAGGTATACACTAAATAAACCATTATTTATGAGGTACTGATTTAATTTGGATAATAGAGGAATAGGGGAATCCATCGGATGTTAGTGATTCAAAAATTAAATGCTTCCATTTTAATCCTGAATAGACCATCAAGACTTCAAACATACAGTTCCCTAGTTTAGCAATGCATGAGAGTGGAGAAGTGGCATTGTGCTTGGGATCGATAGTGAGCCCTTATAGAAGCCCTTTGATGTGAACTATATATTTTTTAAAAATGTTGTTGTATTTTCATAGTAATTGGCCTCCAATTAAAGAAAAACCTAGGTTATTTGGTGATTTGTTTTTGTTTTTGAGGAATTTTTTTAAATGATTAGTTAAATAAACATTTATTTTTGGAGATTTGTTCTATTTTGGGTAATCACACATCCATTTTATAGGAATTGAGTTCAATTATTAAAAGGATTATGATTCATGATCTATAATTGTTTAATTCATTTGGATTATTCTAGACTTCATGTAGAAAATTTCTTTGATTTTAATTATTTATTCCATTGTTTATTTAATTGTACAAGAAATAATTCTAGAATTGGGATTATCACAATTTCCTATATTTAATATTCAATTATTTAAATAATTATTCAAATTTAATAGTAAAAAATTTAAATCTAATTTTTTTAATTAATTTAATACCACAATTTAATTTAATTTAATTTGTAATTTTGAAAATTAATTTTTAATTATTATTATTGGATATTTAAATCAAAAAATTCCAACAATAAAAGAAATATATTTGTGTGATGTAAAATTCAATCCCAAATTTTATAAATGTATGAAGCGATCATGTTGGTTCACTGGAAAATGGGGGAAATCCCAGAGTTGTTACATGTTGAGAAGTTAATGTGACCCTATCATACTTAATTTTTTTTCAAAGTTGATCTATAATGCCCTACTCTAGTGAAATTGATTTCACCTACTGTATGATGAAAAAAATAGGTAGAGGCCTAAAGCCACCACAAGGTCAAATTTCAACTAACTGCACCCCTGTATCTGAACCTATCATGGCCTATCCCAAAGTAAACATGGAAAAGGAAACTGGATACACTCTTACCTCCATTGATGACATGAGAAAATTTCAACTGATCATTCTTCCAGCTCAATCAGCCACAACCTTCTTCATTCCACCTCACCCCCTCTTCATTGTAACTTAAGCTACCATAAATGGAAACTCAAACTGACTAATTTTGAGATGATCCTTCTTGGATTGACTAAGTAAAGATTTAGTGAATAATATCCAATCATTTACTGATAAAAAAACCCAAGAACTGAGATGCACTAATCGATTATGAAGATGACTGAGCTTAGGGAATGTGATCAAAGTTGATGAAAAATTGAACCCTTAGGTGAATCAGAGAACTCAAACCTACCAAAACATGATGAAAGTATGACTGAAGTGAAGCTAAGAAGAGGGAGCTTGAATTAATTGAATTAGTGCATGGTAAACCAAAAAAGAACTGGGCATGTAGAATTTGTTGAAAATATTGTCGATGAATGAAAATACATGTCTGAATCCAGTGAGATTCCTTCACTTAGGTAAAGGGGAAGGCTCCATTAATGGCTTATTACTATATGTTTACTTTTCCCTATTAAAGGTGATGAATATGGAGGAGGAACTCATTCGATTCCAACTTAGTAGACATAGTTGTGTTGGATATTTTACACCAGGTTCTTGATGGAATTTGGGAATGAACCATTGTCCTTTAAGAGTAACCACACACCCACATTTCCTCTCTCCTATAGAAAGTACACAATTCAAACAATATGATCAGAAATTACACATCTCGTGCAAGCTACCTCCCCAGTAGCTCTTCCCTAGACTCACACTTATCAAGAGTCCCATTTAATCCATTAGTTAAAGATGATACAATAATGAAGCCTTAGATAACTTCCTAATTTCCTCTATTGATGGAAATCCATCTAAGTCGAATATTAATTTCATCTAGGAGGACTACCACTCTAATTTATTCAAAAACTAAATCCAAATAAATTAATTTGTATCCTGACCTCTAATACCTTATAACATGAATCCCACTTTATAAATCATAAAAGACTATATTAATTTGATATTTATAAATACCATATCTAAGCCCGTTCCTAGAACTAGCTCCAGCACATGCGTCACAATAATTTTATTATGATGTTGGGAAACATTAATCATTCACTACTATGAAATAAAGAAAAGTGCCCCCACTTAAATTATTATGAATGAAGGACCAAATAATTCAATGAAGAAATGTCAAATATGTACAAATGATTCTAATTAGATACATATTCACCATAATCTATGACACATTGAACCCATACGATGATGAATGACCCTACTTGTCTACACTAAAATAGAGAATGAAAAATATGAATATGTGGTGAGGTTTATAAATATATTCCCCTTCCACCAGTATAAGGATTCATCACATATGGATCAATATCATAGGAATCCTCTATAATTTTTTGTTCTTAAATCAATGTTTTATCATTTTTTTGTTCAATGTGATTTGTGATCCTCTTAATATTCCTTGTTTCATCATGTTTTTTCCAAACCTCTGTGCCATTTTATTGATCTCTTTAACTCTATAAATATGGAAAAATAATCTGATGGTTTGGAACCTAATGGAGATAACATGAGAATTCATAATTTATATTCTTCAATTTATTTTTTGATTTTCAACCTTAATGAAACAGTAAATTAGAGATAAGAAAATTGATACTAATCACAAACTCTTCCTGGTGAGATGATGTATTATCTAATTTATAAAATCCATTCTACCACCATTCAATTAGTCTATGGTGCATATGATTAAAGAAATATGGAATGGGGTATTAAAAATCTTATGATAGAGATGGGTGCCAAGATAGTGGATTCCTTAATTGAGCATCTTCATTGCTTCTTTACTGTGGAAGAGGTGTAACTAGATATGAATGGGGAGTTATTTATGTGTGTGTTTAGAAACAAAAATTATATTGAGAAGAGTAATAAATTAATGATGTTGATTAAATTTTTAGAGGAGAAAATGAGGGATAATGAATAACCTATTTAATAAAAATCCAAATCTGACCTCTTTCACGTTGATTTGTTATGTATACAAATTCTCTTATCCAAATACATAAATTTATGAATCAAAACTCTATCTATATGATACTTTAAAAACTAAAAAAATGAAAAAAATACATAAGTGTTAGGATAGGGGAACTCCCATTCCCTACTCTATGAGATAATACCTTGGTTAGAGACTAGATAGTATTATAAGGTTATAAAAATTATTTTTGATGGGTCCCCATAACAGACATTTTCATTAAAATTAACACCATTTTGAGGGAGTAGGGTCTAATATTCACTATCTTAACAAAAATATCAGTAGTGTTTTCCTATTTTGTTTTTTTATACTTCCAATATTTTCTTTAATTGAGTAAAAAATAATATTAGGACCATTACTTAATGGAACCTAATGAATATACATAGTTTTCATTCCCAAAGGAGCCCAAGGAGAAAGTATGAATTTAAATCAACACCCACTTACTACCGAACCAACAATAAAATAAATTTCAAAGAAAATTGGGGGAACTAAAGGATACAATGGATATAATAGTGACCAGCTAATAAAAAATTAAAGAGTATATATATTTAGGAAATGAAGACAAGGAATCTCAATAAGAGGAAGGAGTTATAACTGAGGATGACATTGAAATTTTTTGTAAATACACTCTTGAAGAGTAAGAAGATGATTCCACCTAAGAAGTGGCATAAGAAGCATAAAAAAAGGACCAGTTGGAAATAAGCCACTCCCTTGACATCAACATGAATATAAAATGGCGAGAGATATAGTAGAATAAAAATTTCTATATTCCACTCATGAGGAAAGAAATGTTTAATCTATCACATATGAAGGGGAGAATGTTTAATTGAACTTAGATTATTTTAATTTCATTAATTTTGAATTACATACTAACTCTCCCTTGTTTGAACATATATATATGTACCACAAGTGGAGTATTTATTGGTGGAAAAGACCATAATATCTTTGTAAAAGATTGTGGATACCCCATACATCATAATACCACCCCAACCTTATGAAGTACATCACAATGATGAGGGGTGGACCTGAATAACTCTGTAAAAGGGGACTTGAAAATGGAAGTTCAGTTTTCTAAAAATTCAAGAAAAGAAATGTAGTTGTTTTACATCAAATAAACTCTAGACTCCTATTGATTGGGGATGAACATGAGGATATTTAGATAAAGAAAACCTAAATACAAAAAATCTTAGGAGGGATATCCCAAGAATATATTTCATTCTCTCTCTTTTTCATTTTCTTTATTTTACTCTATAATAATGTTTTTTTATTTATTCTATTTTCTCTTAGTTTAACAAAGTATATAGAACATATGTGGATAAATAAAATTTTCCACAACACACTAGGGAATAACATAACACAACCTTTTAGACAAATAAAATCCAAGTGGTTTCCATCTATTTACAATGTTTATTTATTGTAATTTTTGTGCATGTTTGCTGGAACATAAATGGGTAGTGAAGAAAACATGAGGAGGAGGGAACAGAGTTTGTCAATATACTTATTTAATTTTAGTAATTGTTATAAAAATTTATAAATACATAATAATAAAATAAATTTGATATTATTAGGAATGGTTTTAGAAGTTAAAATTTTAGAAAAAAAAACATTTTAAAAAAAAAGATCTTCTTGTGAATGTTGTTCAAATATTTTTTATAGTTGTTGAGTTTTCCCAAATTTAATTGATTTTAAGGGAAAAATAAATATATTTTTGATCTCAAAGTGATTTGTGAGGAGCTTGATCAAATTATTGAAGACTTGAAGCTCAATAATATTTATGAAGAGTAATTAATTTCATAAGTTATTATTTTAGAACATTTTTATGATTTTTGTCTGGAAATTAAAATCCAAAAGACACAAGTGACTGGACAAAATTTTTATTCCTATACTAAGAGGTTTATAGAACTTTTTTACATCATCTTTTTTATACCCTCAATTATTGAGATAATATTGTGATATTTGATGAACTAAAACATGTATTTATTCACTTTCAAATATTTGGAGCTCATGAAGTATTTTCAACATTATTGAGGAATTTTATTGACTATACCCTCATTTTTACTTGATACCTACCTTGAACATTGATCCTAGTTATTCCCTTAGATAAAAAATAATGGCCCAATAGTTTTAACTCTTATTTCAATCCAAATTCTCCGTTAACTACCAGCTCTCTAAAATAAATGTTCATGATTCATTCAAGTATACGTGTGGGAGAAGGGATTCCATGCATTTTGATGGGAAATTTTGTATACTATGTGGGGTTTGTGAGGTGGGAGTCATCATTATGGTGTATTTGATAGAGGGAAATGGGAATGGGTCAATTTCTAGAAATTCTATTTCAATCATCCTATTCTCCATAAACAATGTTTATAAAAAAATAAAATTTTGATTGCTTTGTGATATTCATTATATTTATTTTAGTGATTTGTAGATATAATAAAGAGAAGGACATGACCACAATTAATTTCACAAAAATTTACAACTCATTCCTCAAAGAAAATAATGAAAAGAAAAAATGTTCCTAATTTTTTTTAAAAAAGTGAGGGGAGTGGGGATGAAACATTTTTAGATTTATTTTCATGACTCATAAACCCATGAAAAGAAAAGAAACCAAGGAGTGTTTTAGTGTCACATGTTATAGGGGGATTTGGTGAGGGATTCTTTCATGATTTACATGATTGATTGTAAATTTTATTTAAAGATTAAAAAAATTCTATTTATTCTATTAAATTTTAAACACTATCCCACCAACCTTGGAACTAGTGAAAAACATTTTAAATCCATCATGATTGGTTATATTTTTCATGATTCACAGTGTTAAGATATGATAATTTTCCTAAGCCTATGGTAAACAATCAAAATTGAAGTATGAACACAACACTAGATTAATGAATTATCTTTACTATAGATTGGTATTGAACTACATGTGAAGTGGGTCAAAAATGGTTTTTGGATGAAAATTAAAGGTTGGATTTCATGTGAATATGATGATTTTGTTTCATTGAAATTTAAACACATTTAGACTGCATGATGATATTTTTTTTAAATATAACTAAAAGGGTTTTCCCACACATCACTTGGTCATTTGGATTTGATTTGTGTATATCTTGGCATTTCATGGATTACACTTTCTGAAATGAATATTCATTGCAAATTATGTTCTGAATTGTGTAAATATGTAAATACTTGAATAAAACTCACATTTTTATAGAATTCAATGTATTTACTGGGAGTGAAATAGTTCAAGTGTGGGTGAGTGATTAGATATAAAATGTTAAAAAAAATTATATTATTTTTATTGAAATTAACCCCTCAATCTAATCAAATCTTGTATAAATTGGTGATTTTGTGATTTTTGAGGAAATTTGGACTTTATATGATGAATGTACTAACCAGTTTTTTTGATATTTATTATATTTTGGATATTCACACGTTAATATTATATGAATTGAGTTAATGTGTTAAAAGTATTCTTATTCATGATTTTTGTGAACACACTCCCACCTACATCAACATTCTAAATAAATCTCAATTGACCTTTTTTCCACCTCAATAGAACATAAAATTCTTCATTTGAATACAATCCCTCTTAATTACAGATTAAGCTACAACAAATGGTAACCTAAACCTACCAATTTAGAGATGAAAGTTTTTAGAATGAAAAAGTAAAGTTGAAGCAATTGAGATCCATGTTCTTTCTCAAAATGATGAAACCAAGAATAGAGATTCACCAATCAAGATTGAAGCTGACTAAGATTAAGGAATTCTATTGAAGTATATGTCAAACTAAATCCATAGATGAATCTAGGATCTCGAATCCACCAAAACATGAAGAAAGTATGACCAAATTGAAGTTGAGATGTAGGAGTTGGAATCGATTTAATTAGTTCATGGTAAAACAGACAAAAATTGAGCATGAGGAAGTATCTAAATGTGTTGTTTATAAAGACGAATTCATGTATAAATCCAAAGGGATTCCCACACCTAGGATAAGGGGAATCCATTGTTAATGGCTACTGACTAGATGTTTTATTTTCTCTATATAGGGTGATGAAGATAAAGGAGGACCTTTTTCGATCCCAAATCATTGACCGTAGGAGTGTTGGAAATTTCTCACAAGGTTCATGAAGGAATTCCTAAATAAAGTAAAATACTTACAGATCATCGACACTACTTTATAATTACATGCCTAAGAAAATGATATGAGTCAAACAACCCAATCCCTAGTTCCACCTCATGTGAATGTTACCTACTGAGTATCTCTTCCATGGACTCATAACTATCCAGCAACCCATTGAAGGCTTCAATTTTAGTGAAACCAAGGATAAAGACATGTATAACTATCCTATTTCCATTATGGATGGAAATATAATCGATTCCAATCTTAATTCTATCATGTAGGAATACCACTTCCGTCGAGTTATAAACCAAATCCGAAGAAATAATTTCTAGGCCCGACATCCAATACAATATCACCCAAAGCCCCCTTAAAATCCCATTAAAGACCAGGCTCACTTGAAAATTTTAAAACACATATATAGGCCCAATATTGTTACCATAGAACTAGACATAACACATCTATTATAAAAATTCTCACGTGATGTTGCAAAAAACTCATATTCCAAAACTCTATAGAACAGTGAAGTGCCTCCAATAGGTTTATTCATAAAGCAGTAAAGACATGATTATGGGAGGAAATTATATGATATAAATATTCTTCTAATTGAATCCATATCCATTGTCATCCATGAAACATAGAACCCATATAAATATGAATAATGGTCTAAATTCTCAACACTAAATTCAAGGAGGAAAAATATTAATATGTGGCAAAGTTTATGAATATATTCCCCTTCACCCAGTAGAAGGACACAACACCTTGCAATAAATTTTATATAAATGTTCTATAATTTCTATATCATAATTCAATGTTTCATTTTATTTCTGTTCAATACGTTGTGTGATTCTATTCATACCCCTTGTTTCCTTATGTTTTTTCCCAAAATTCATTCCATTTTAGTGATTTGTTTAAATATATAATTGCGAAGAACTAATATAAATAATAGGTCCCTCGGGGATATCATAATGAAATTCAGAATCCAAGTTATTTAATTTATTTTATAATTTTCATTCTTGATATGATATTAAATTGGAGATAAATTGATCGATAATAATCACCTAAACTTCTTAATGAGCTCATATATTCTCTAATTTATCAAATAAATTCTCCCTCTAGTCTCTCAATCTATGGTTCAGATGATTGGAGCACTTTGTAATGAGGTATAGGATAGAGATGGGTGAAAAGAGATTAGATGCCAAAATTGAGTGTGTTTGTTTCCTCTTTACCATGGAAGAGTTGGAACTTGATATACATAGAGAGTTCTTTTAGTGTGTGTTCAAGAACAAAAATTATATAGTAGAAATATTTTAATGATATTAATTTGATTTTTAGATGAGAATAATAAGGGTTAATGAAGAAACTGTGTAATCAAACCTATATCTGACCCCTTTCAACTTGATTTATTATGTTTACTACTTCCCTTTTCCAAATTCGTAAATTTTAAAATCAAAAGCACATATCTATATTTCTTTCAAAATTAAGAAAACAAAATAAAAATATATATGTTTTAGTATAGGGAATCTCTCATTCCCTACTCCTTGAGATATGAATGTGGTCATCCACTAGGCTATATTAGGTTGTTAAAAACAATTCTATTTGAAAAGTCCTTGTGACTCACCTTTTAATCACTATATAAGCTAGTATCACATCTTGAACAATAAAATATTATTGTCATGTTCTCCTTGGAGAAGCCTATTTACGAAAACCAAGTTAAATATTGTGTTCTTACATCTTTTGACTTCTAAAAATGTGCATGATGTGTGAAGTGAATACATTCAAGAGTGAAAATTGGTTGAATATGTGTTCCTAATAACTTGGGAGAAATATCCCAAGGAAAATTACTAATAATAAAACAAAAAAGGTCATAATTTTTAATACCCTAATTCAATTCACTGTTAGTGTGTCTCGGGTTACAAAAAATAGTGATATTTGTGGATTTGTATGGAATATTTCTCACCCATGAAAGTTTTAAAATTATAGTTTCATTATTTGAAACCTATTTCAATCTATAAAAACTCATGTTTAGATTTCAAACTATGTCATTTTTCCAATAATCCTTGAATCCAAATGGGTTCTTCATGTACATTTCTTCATTTAGGTCACTATAGAGAAATGCAATATTTTCACCTATTAGATCTAAGTGAAAATGACATGACCCATCCCAGAGGGTCCCATGCAGTGAATAATAAAATCCCATCTCTAATAGGCCATGTGATAGTGACTAGAACTAAGTAAGAATATACCACAAAATAGGAGTCATTAGCCTAAAGTAATTCTACACACAAACACACGCATCTCCAAGACACAAAATGCTAAAATGTAAAATAGATGAAATAATGCATGAATTAGACTAAGTTCCCACAACTAGAGTACAACAAGAAGAAAAGGAAAAGTAAATAGGGTAAAATAAAATTCCACCCCAAAGAGTATGTAACACATGTTTAACTGAAACTTTAAAGAGTCTAACCTGCTATATGGATGAGGACTACATCAAAGGTATGCTCTTGGTAAACACCTCAATATTCCCAACTCCAGCTATACTACACCCACTCCCAGTTCTCCTTGGACAACATAAAAAAGGACACCATATTCACAAGACATGACATGTATGGGAAAAGACTATGAAGTGGTGAGTGTAACAATAATAATTTGGAGACCCTTAAAACTCTAAAAAAAATCAACATGTAAGTCAGCTCGATTCAAGATAATACAATCTATGTATAACATATTCCAAGAGAGTAAGAGAACACCCGGATATACTAAGGATATATTCCACTCCATTAGGTAGTCATAACAAACTACCATCCACAATATTATATTTGAAGCAACACTCATTCCGAGAGATCCCACTCCATGAGCCATGATATCATCAGAGATGCTCGACGAAGAGAACTAAATCATTTGGAACTCTCCCAGAGAGAACATACCAGTCTAAGAAATATATGATACATATATAGGGGATCGTGCCTAGGACCATTGGGGGAATCTGTGAACCAAATATGGATCAAAATTGATTCACATATATGGTGTCATGCTCACAACTGATGGAGGACACCACATACCCAATTTGGATTAACCCGCTACATTGGGGATCACATGTCTATGATTTTGCAAACCCTACTGATGTGGTCAGCTAGATGGAGGAGCAACGACCTACTCAGGGAGGTTATTCCAATTCCCAAGACTCCACTAAGGGTGATAGATGATCACACTCCATTCTCTTAGAGGGATACCGTACTCTATCTGAGACTCTGCCTCTAGAAAATATTACTATCCAGTGACGTGGATGTAATACCATACTACACCCTTGAGTAAAGGACCAAGGGAACTCAGTCAAACTATACTAGTCCAAAATAAAAACCCACCATTGGTCTCAAAAATATTATCTCAACGTTAGTGTATAAATGCCATAGATGTCCCATCGATTGGATGCTCTGTTTAGGAGTTATTCCGCTATTTCTAGAAAAATACATGTGCATGCTATTTAATATTTAATACTTTTCAAACATTTGTTCTGGGAAAACTGGGTCTCATAATTTCATGTGGTATCATTGATTGATCTTGAAAACAATCTATATAATATCTAAAAATAATACACGAAAAAATATGAGATGTTACATTCTTCCCACCTTGGGGATTTTAGTCCCCGAAAAGCCAAACCAAGGGCTACTCAAATAGATGAGGGTACTGAGAAAAAATACGAGCCTCCCTCTACCATGTAGTATCATATATATTCTCAAACTAACTCTGGAAATACACTAAAGGAATCAATCTCCCATGAAGGATCCTCTCCTACCGATCATCGATCTCCACTAGGTACATTCAAAAGTCACTCTGTACTCAATGTCCAACTCGCCCCAGTTGATGATGTGCATTGGTTCATGGACATACTTCCTTAGGTACGACATGTGGAATACGTCATGTACGTGCTCTAATTGCACAGGTAGATTCAAGTGATATTACACCTTTCCAAATATACATAGTATCTGGAAAGGGCTGATGAACCTCAGAGATGACGTTCCACCCCGACCAAATCTTCATAATCCATGTCAAGGTGAAACCTGAAGGAGATCATGGTCTCCTTCCTCAAACTCCAAAGGTCTCCATCACTTGTCACCATAAGGATTATGATGGCACAGTGTAGTCTTCATCCCCTCTTGGATGATCTAGTCCTTTTCTATAGAAGAAAGCACCAGCTCCGATCCCATGAGTGCTGACTCTCTTAGGTCAGTCCGACAATGTGGTGACCTACAGGGTCACCCATATAAAGCCTCGAATAGTTCCATACCGAAGTTGGAATGGTAACTATTTTTAAACACAAAATCCACCAATGGTAAGGGATCCTCCCAACTATGACCAAAGTCTAACATGCAATCCTGCAACATGTCCTCCAGAACCCGAATGATCCGCTTAGTCTGGCCATCCATCTGGGGGTGTATCATCATGCTCAATCCTAACTAAATCCCAAAAAACTTCTTTAAGACCTTCCAAAATTAGTAATTAAATCAAGAAATCATGATTTGAAGCTATCTTTGATGGAAAACTATGGGGTCAAAATATCTCATACACATAGAGGCATCCAAATCCCTATACTAAACTCTTCTCTTGGATAATTAGGAAGTGTACAGAGTTGGTGATTCAGTCAATGATCACCCAAATGGAATTTTGTCCCCTGTATGTATGTGGTAAACCTATAATGAAGTCTATATATATCCCATCCCAATTCCATTCTAGAACCTCAAGGGGTTGAGCTAAAACCAATGGAACCAGGTTCTCAGCCCTTACCTTCTGAAAAGTAAGGCATTGAGAAACATACTATGCAACTCCTTTATTTATCCATGGACACCAAAAATGATGTTAGTGGACCTAGTACATCTTCTCCACACCTAGATTTACCACCATAGTGGATTCATTAAACATACTCATAACTTCCTCCCGCAACGGGACTGGTACCATCATGTGTCCTCTGAAGAGAACAATGTTCTCCCCACCTTTGAATATCCATCAGGAGCATGCCCCCTAAAAATCTGAGCACGCAAGGTATCATAGTCAGTATCCTCATGTCGTGCCTCTCTGACTCACTATAAGATGGGAGGGGGTGATAACCATCTACAAGATGTAAGATTTTATTTTTCCATCCATAAAGGATAATTACATTGTGGACATATTCTCTGATGCCTCATTCAGAAACATAAAACTGGATCTCTTTCTGAGAGCATATGCCACCACGTTCCCCTTCATTGGAGTATATAAAATATCAATGTCATAGTCCTAGAGGATTTCTAGACATTGTCTCTATCTCAAGTTAAGATATTTCTGAGAGAAGATAAATTTGAGACTCTTGTCATCATAGTGGATGATAAACCGTTTTCCCATCGGGTAGTATCGCCACATACTTAATGTGAAGACTACTGATGCTAAATCCGGATCACAGGTCATGTAGTTATTCTCTTATGAACTCAACTAGAACGAACCATAGGAAATCATTTCTTTCCTCTACATTAGGATACCACCAAGACCAGTTCTTGATGAACTGTATAACACTACTTACTCAACACCCTCCTTTGGAAATCTCATGATGGGAGTGCTCTTCAACCGTTACCTTAGCTCTTAAGATCACTTCTGGTAATTTTTTTGTCCACATGAAAGTATTCCCATTTCATATGAAATATTTAAAGGGTGTTTCCACTCTGGATAAGTTGGGTACAATAATCTAATAGTAACCTTCCAATCCAAGGAAACTCATCACCTTGATAACACTCTTGAGTGGATCCCAAGAAACCAATCCTTTAACCTTCACTAGATCTACTACAACTCTAGCCACTGAGATTATGTGTCTTAGAAAATAGACCTATCGAATATTGAAATTACACTTAGAGAGGTTTATGTAAATTTGGTTCTCTCAGAGTGTGTCCATGACCATCCTTATGTGTATCACATTATCCTTCTCAAATACCGAAAACACTAGGATGTTATTAATTAAAAACACCATGAACTAGTCTAAGTAAGATTGAATGATACAGTTCATGAGTCCCATGAACACTCTTGTAGAATTAATCATTCCGAAAGGTATAACTATGTACTAATAGTGACTGTAATGACATCTGAAGGACGTTTTTGGTATATCCTCATACTGTATTTGTAACTGGTGATAGCCTGATCTGAGGTCAATCTTCTATAACCACAGTCCCCCCTTCAACTAATCAAAGAGGGCATTGTTCCTCAGTAGTGTATAATTTTTCTTCACAATCACTTGGTATAAGAACCATAAATCCACACATAACCTCAAGCTCCCATATGCCTTCATGGGAAATAAAACTGGGGCTACCTAGGGTGAAACACTGGGTCTCATGAATCCCTTTCTCTGCAAGTACTTCAACTGCACCCTCAGACCATGATGCTCTGCGAGAGCCATCTGATATATAGGTGTAGATATCAGTGTTTTCCCGAGGTGTAGATTAATATAAAAGTCATATAACCATGGAGAGGTAAACCAGGAACATATTCATGAAAGATGTCCTCATACTTCACCACCACTGTAGGAAACTGAGGACTCATATAACCCACTGCACCAAGGGTTAGGCTAGAAAACTGATGAGTAATTGGATTCAACCTCCTATGTATGAGTCTATACTACGCTTCCTGGATTTCCTTTTCACCAAAAAAAGAAAACATGGTTCCATTACTATAGACACACCACACTCTTCACCTAAAATAGTCAATCTAAGCATGAACTATGGATAAAAAGTCCATACCAATAATGAATTCATAAGGCCTCAATGCCTTTACCAAGAGATCCCAACCAATACTCTCACCTCCAAGAGTCAAGTCACACTATCAGAACTAGTTTGTCATAATAGATACTCCTCTAGTTGGAGTCTCCAAGTGTAAGGGTCAAGTGAATAGTTGAACAAAAATCATTGAGTATCAAAAAGGATTTATGGAATAAAAAGGATGAATAGTTATGATGTCTATCAATAGAGTTTCTAAAGTTGAATATATACAGATCATACCTCAAATAAACCCTGAAACCTCAGGGTCATAGGCCTCCATAGCCTGTAACTGGCGTCATCCCTGTCCACCAGTTCCCAGAGCTTGGTGTGTACCACCTGGGGGTGGTGGTGGTAACATGCCAAAACATTTACAACCTCTTACTACTATACGAGCTCCTCTTCCATGTCTGCTGCCCTGCAGACCACCATGACCCTCTCTATGTCTCTCTCTAGGTTGTCCATTGAACATATCCTTATCAGTTGTGCGATAGGTCAAGAAATCTCATACTAAATGTCCCTGAAGGGAGCATGAGAAACACCTCTTTTCGGTTGGCTGATTCGATCCACAATGGGAGCCCTACATCTCTAACACTAATTCCTGGGATCTCCCCTTGAAGCATCTAACATACTTGGTTACCTATAACTCATGTTAGATACCTTCTACTGAGGTCTAAGCTACCAGGTACCTACAGCTATCTCCCACTACAGGTTTCTGATCTTCTATAAAACTTTCCACTAATAGGGATCTATTAAGTTCCCCAACATAGGTTGAAATTATAAGGGATACCACTAATTCCATGACGTCCCGATGTATTCCCTAATCGAATGTTAGAACCCTCAATAACTAGTCCGCTACCATATCCAAATATTAGTGTAATAGATCTATAAACATTTCTGAATACTCTGCAATGGTCATACTACACTAATATAGATGTAGAAGATACTATATGCGTACTGATTGAAACATGGTCAGATAGAAATACTCTATGAAGATATACTCGAAGTGTGTCCAAGAGAGAGATACCTCATAATGTGACTGAGTTTCCAATCTCTACCACCACTATAAAGATCCATAAATAAGTCTCAAAACAAGGATTTGTATCTAATCGGCAAGTGTCCTTACAATGAGGAAAACATGGGTGACTGACTCCAGCCAATCCTCAGCCATCTAGGGGTCTGGCTCAACCTGAAACATGGGATTTCATAGCCTTTGAAACTCATGAAACACACTCAGCCAGTGTGCATACTCATCTGGTAGTGTTGGTTGTAGTTTCTGCTCGATGAGTGGCGATATAAATGGTAAACCACACGAAAATTCTATCTATGGTACAAGACCATATAACGATACCTTGTCATTAGGTGGATCATCATTATTGTCATGATGTGGAATCTTGGATGGCTATCTATATGGAGGAATCCTAAAATAAAATAAGATGTACCACGATGAAAAGAGTATATCTGGGGAGCTTACTCAAGAAGGACATGGAAAACCCAACCATTCCTATATGATGCATATACCATTATTTTTTTCCTACAAATAATGTTCTCATATACCGAGTTTGAAAGTAGGTGATCAGATTCCTAGTGTATGGATACATTGACTGTTGTACTAAAACTAGAGTCCATGACCTCAAAGCCAAACTCAAAACACTTAACACTATTTCCCCTAAACAACTTCAAATATTCCGGGTCCTAAATTAGATCCAACCCCAACTTTGACACCAATCTATCAAGAAATGTCCCAGATGGGCCCATTCCAAGACTACCCCAAGACTACCTCCAATAAGCTAGAGGCTGGTGACCAGCACTGAGTAGGAATATCCGATAAATTGGAGGCATTAGCCTGTAGTAAGTGTACACGCACACGCATCTCTTGGCCACAAAATGATGAAATGTAAAACACCAGAAACAATACATGTATTCCAATAAGATCCCACACCAAAGTACAACTATAAGTAAAGGAAAATTAAATTATTCCAAATACAATCCCACCACAAAGAGTATGTAACACATGTATAAATGAAACTATAAAGAGTCTAACTTTATCCAAGGGAGAGGAATATGTCAAAGGTATGCTCCCGATAAAAACCTCGGTCTTACCAGCTCTAGATATGCTCCAATCACTCTCAATCCTCCTAGTACACTTCTAAAAGGGTCACTACCTACAAAAGACATTTCACGTACAAGAAAATATCATGCATGGGTGAGTATAAAAATACTCAGTAGGACACCTTGAAAACACTAAACATGAAGATCAAGTAAGAATTCTCGATATAAGATGTAACATTCTATGTATAACAATTTCCAGGAGAGAAATAGAACACCCTTATATACTCAGGAGAGACTCCATGCCCCCATGTGGTCATATCCAAATGTAATCCAAATGAATCTGTTTGAAGAAACACTCATTCCAGGAGATCCCACTCCACAATCCATCATACCATCAGAGACACTCGATGAAGATTTATTCCTCATTTGGGACTAGCCTAAAGAGAACACACTTGTTTGAGAAAACTATGATACATAGATAAGGGATCATGCCTAGGACTATTGGGGGACACCACAAACCCAATCTAGATCAACCAAGATACAAAAAAGGGGGTCATACCTAAAATCACTGGGGGACACCACAACAAAAATTTGGATCAACCCACTACAAAATGGAACACATGTCTGTGGTTTTGCAAACCCTACTAATACGAACCGCTATTTGAAGGATCAATATCCTACTCAAGGAGGTTACTCTAATTAAAAAATAAACACTTGGGGTGATAAAGGGTCATAATACAGTATCACAAAGGGATACCATACTCTATTTGAGACTCGACCTCTAGAGGTGATTACAATCTGGTGATGTGGAGGTAATGTTGTATTTCACCATTGAGTAATAGACTGAGGGAACTCACTCAACCTATACTGGTGCAAACTAAAAACCCACCATTGGTCTCAAAAATACCATCTCAATGTTATGGTTTCAAAATTTTAGAAGGCTTGTTGATTGGATGCTCCATTTAGAAGGTATTCCACTATTTCAGGGAAACCGTATGGGCATGCAATTTAATATTTAATATTTTCAAACATTTGTTACCAAGAAACTATGCCTCAGAATCGAAATCCTTCTTAGTGCCTAGTCTTTAAAATAATGCAAATAATATCTACCAATATTACATGAGAAAAATATGAGATATTATAGAGAAATTTTAACAACAACTAATCTCAACATTTTCCGTAATGTAGTGCACTTAACTACTGGTGAAAATATTTTATATAATTCTATTCCATCCTTCCACTAAAATTTGTTTATGACCAACCATTATTTATACCTCATTTTATCATCAATTTATCATTTTAAATTGAAGTCCCATTTTTACCAAGTTATTTTTCCCATATGGTAGGTTTTTTAGCTCCCAAAGTTTTATTTTTATTTAATTAATATAATTCTTCTTTCATGGATAACTCCCACTTTCCAAAACAACTAAGACATTATTCTTGATCTAGTCTCTTAGGTTGTCTTCCATATATTATAAGAAATTAGTTTAAGACATATATGATTCTTTTTATTAACTATATGACTCTATTAGATATTCATAATTAATCTTTAGAGTCTTCCCTTTTTGAAACTACAATTTTCATAACTTCACATTAGTACTCTAATCCAATCTTCAACAGTCATTGAGATCTCTTATAAATCATTCATTCTCCTAACTTATAGACTCGTAGAGATACCAATAGTCATTTATACATTTTTCGTTTTAGTAATATTGTTCATATTAACTTTTAAATGGAAATTTCATGCTTTTTTCTTAAATTAATTTTCCTTTAAGTTCTAGTCTTTACAAATGACCTCCTCATTGAAGAGAAAATTATGGATTCTGAATATCATCTTATTTTCAATGTCCAAAAACTGAAATCCAAAGTTTTTATCCATAAAATAAATATATTTGTGACTTTTTTTCATATTTTTATTTATCCTTGGAATCCACAAGAACATAAGATAAAATTACAAAAACGTTTAAGTGGTTAAATTAAATTGGTTTTCTAGACCAAAATTTATCTAGATTATTCTACACTATAAATGCTTAATGACATTGGTTAACCATGTATGCTATAAATTTCACCTCTTCTGCTCAAATATCCATGGACATTATAGGATGTTACCTCATGAACTACACCATTTCAGTTACCATTTGATTCATTCTCTAAGCAACACCATTCTTCTCTATTTTCCCAGTTATAGTATTTTCAATCCCAATTCCCTTCTTCTAGATTTAGTTCCAAAAATTACTTCCATTGTACTCACCCCCATTATATTACCTTAATAATTTCTATTTTATTTTGGATTATATATCCCTTATATCCTTCCATTTAATAAACACTATGAACACCTTGAATATTTTCTTCATAATGTAAACCCATACTTTCCTTATCAAGTCATCAATGAAAATTATAAAGTATAAGGATCCCCAATAAGAGAAAGTTGGGTCAGGTCCCCATACATCACTATGAATATGTTTTCATGATTGATATCTAGGATTCCTTACATTTAATTTGAAAAATTCCTTTCTATACATCCTAACTTTAAAAATATCATAATTTATGATTTTTGTATGATCGAGCTTCAATACACCCTTAACTAAGAGAAATTTCATGTTCTTTTCACTATGATGACCGAGTCCATAATGCCACAACATCAACCATTTAGAATTTTTTATTCCAAAGATTTCAATTCCATATGATTTTTTAGTCAGATACAAGGTTACGTCCTCTATTCCTATTTCCATAACAATGGGACCTTAAATTATTTTCCAAAACCCATTTTTGAAACTAGTTCATAATCCTATGTCATATATATATATAATAGAAATTAGATTCTTCAACAAATAAATTATGTTTTGACTTAATTCAGCTTTAAGAAGATGACATTTGAAATTTATGTATTAACATCGACCTTCCCTTTAACTTATAGAACATCATCATTGTGTAAGTTCTCTTTTCTGAATATTCTAGATACATAATTAACCATGAATCCTTTCTCCACTATAGAGTAGAATGATACTATGGAATTAATAACCCATGATCCCAATATAATTAAAACACTCAATAGTAAACTTCAAATACCTTTAGTTGAATTAATAGAACTCGAGCTTTTATAATTTTCCTCTTTTAGTTCACTTTACAGTTCTTACAATCCTTCTTGTGATTACCTCTTTTCTTATAATACCAAAATGTAGTTCTAGGTCCATTAGATTTACCTTGAATCCTATTTTTTCAATTTCCTTCTGATTTCCTCTAACTTAAATGTTGATGAGATGAGAATACTACACCTTCTATATTTAACACTATTCAGGTTGTTTTTTGGACTTCCATCCAAATGAGCTCTTAATTGCAAATCAGATTTTTGAAATCATTAAATATCAGGTTTCCCTTCAGACAAGATTTTATTTTTCCAATTACCACAATGTCCCAAGACTCTAGAAGTGATGATAACAACCGATGTTCCAACACATCATCAACAAACATGACATTAAATTATTCAAGTTATCCTCAAATAACATGAAAGTTACTCAAATTAGTTTTCATATATATCCCTTCTAATAATATCCTACCTAATCACCTTCAACTCATAATATTTTTTCTAAGATGATGGCTTCTCATATATTTTGTCTAGATATTTTATCATCACTACTATGGTCTTTACCTCCCAGATTTTAAAGGATAGGTTTCGAGCCCATTACATCATGACCAATTCTAGAACATTCTTTTATAACCATTCCCATTTTTATTTCTCTATCTTATAAAATTTTATCCCTATCAAGAAAAATTACAGGTCTTTATGAATGAGTTTTTATACCATCTTCATCATCTAGAATCAATATTCTATTCCATCAAATTTACCTATCTATATGATGAATTATTATAAAATCATACCTTCTGATATAATTAATCAAACTAAATCCAAATAATAATAATATAAGATAGAGTGAATTTTACCCAAGTGTACTAATAGGT
This sequence comes from Viscum album, assembly GCA_963277665.1. Lineage (NCBI taxonomy): Eukaryota > Viridiplantae > Streptophyta > Magnoliopsida > Santalales > Viscaceae > Viscum > Viscum album. Next base: position 988,888,833 of record OY728164.1, on the reverse strand, counting down.
AAATCCTATGAATCCCTAAAACTAAGACCTGATTCCACTTGTTGGGAGTTATAGATCATCAATCCACTAAAATAAACATCCCTTGGAAATATTGAAATAGTTAATAAGCAATAAAACATCAAATAATTAAAATAATCCCGCAAACATGGATGTACTGAAATATAAGAATAATTTCCACCTTTATTCATTGCATCGAGTTAACTGACTCTCAGGCATTAAAAAATCATAATAAATATATCAATTTAATAAAAGGAACAATTTAGATTCTGTGGTTTTAACATTATTTCCTACATCTATGGAAGAACACTATTAAATTTTCATTTCTTTAAAAAAATTTACTAATTGCAATCACTTTTACTAATCATCTAAGTAAATTACTATTTACAAGTAATCACATGACACATGTTCATGTAGTCCCAATCCACTTTTTAGTGGTACCCATCTGGTTATCCGGTTGCACTGACTTCCAATATTTAAAAATTTCCTTATATTGTGTATAGAAACCATTGATTACTTATTGAAATATTCTTCAGTGTAATGAAATTAGATGAAAATAAAATTTTACCATACATAACATTCTAAAAACCTCATGTCTTTCCTTTAATAAAAAACTATGAGTAAAAAATTATACAAATATATTAAGAAAATTATGTATATTTTTTTAACATTATTCAGATAAATTTCAACTTACCCTCACAATTTTAAAAAACTACTCAATTCAATTGCAGCCTACCTTCATTGAAGTTTCCATTGATACTGTCTACATTATACCAATTCTAACTTATATTGTTCCTCCTTATAGTTGTCATAGTCAAAACATGAACTAACATCATAGTATAACGTAAGTCACTAAAGATAAATATCAAATTGTAAAGACCCATAAATTTCAAGGAAATTTTTTTCTTAAAATCTTTGGGTTTTAAGAGTACGCGGTTTCTGAAGGAACCTGATTATGAGGCCTGGTGTGCCCGGAATCAATTTCCAAAGTTTAGCTCGGGTACGTTTAGTGAACAAATGAGTGAGTTCTTTTATCTTATGAATCGGTGCTCGGATTTGAAATCCGAGGGCACCGATGGAACCGCAGCGCCGGTATTTGCTTAAGAGGACCCTTACTGAAGGTTCATTTTCTTGGGAGGCGTTATAAAAAAAAGTGGATTAAATGAAAAGTAAAAATAAAACTGTGTTACAATTTTATTTCATTTACTAAGTGGTTATATCCTATGTATGGGAGTTGGGGTGGGACCCACTAGTTACTAACTACTCTTGAGAGGATAAAGGTGAGGTGGGGCCCACATGAGCCCCCATCGTTTCACATTCACAATAACCCCTTAAATTCCATTTAAACCTCCCTTGTATTTAATTACGTGGCTTCTCCTCTTCCACATTAATAATGACAACATATCACTTAATTAATTGGACAACTCATGGTTTAATTAATTAAGTGAATTCAATTTTGAATTTTTGTAATTTGAATTGAATGGCATGAAATAATATAATAAGAGGAGACTTATTTTTTTATTGGGTTAGATTGTTGAGTGAGAATTTTGGGAGAGATCTGTTCTCTTGAGGAACTTCATCCTCAACGAAGAACAACAACAATTCTTCAAGGATAATCGACTCGGCGACCCGGTATCTTCCGTCCTCTTCTTCCTCCACGACAAAGGAGGAGGCACCGACATGAAAACTCGCCAACGATGTCACACCATATAATCTTCTCTCCGCGACAAAGGAAGGGAGAGGCCGCTTCCTCCTCGGACGCTCTCTGTCAACGTTTATGGAACCTCACCCCGCGACGCCATTTTCCGCGACGCTCATTGTTTGACAACTTGTGTTGAGGTAGGGGTTAATTATTAGTTCAAGTATTATTTGACGATCTTCGTTGTTTAATGATTGGTCACTTGTTATCGATATAATGGGAGGAGATCAGACCGCACAAACACGACTGATCCTTTTCCCCTTTTATTGTTGATCTTCATTGTGGCTTGAAACGGAGGCGACGCGGTGCCGTTGCACCGTGTGGGGATGAATAGGACCGCATCCGGAGCGGGCTGCGGCGGAGGAGCGTGGCGCCGTCTCGCCACGCCACACCAGTGAGATCAAAGGAGGCCGCTCCCATGAGCGGGCTGTGGCGGAGGGGCGTGGCACCGTCGCACCGCGCCGGTCGGACATAATATGTGGCCTAAGGCCGCGGTGGTTTTCCAAAGGGGCAGCCAACTAAGTAGGCCTCCGGCACCACCTGGAGGCGGGACTCGAAGGTTTCCACGGTTATAAAGGCCAGCCGTTTCAGAAATCAGGGGGGCAGCGCCCCACCTTCGCACTCCGCTCGGCCGAGAGCCGAGCCGGGCCGCAGGCCGTGCGGGCCAGGCCACCAGTGCTGGGCCGGGCCGTGCCAGCCGGGCCGGGCCGTGCCCAATTGGGCCGACCCGTACCTAGGTTGGGTCAACCCTGTTCGGACCGACCCAGGGGGTATTGGGCCGGGGCCAAACCCCCTATTTTCGGACATATTTGTTCAAATGCCCATATCTTTGTCTACAGACCTCCGATCGATGCACCGCCAGTTGTATTGGAATACTTGGATCGAAACGGCCGTTTAAGTATATTACAATCAAGGTTTCGGAGAACTTTGTATATGAAAGGGTTGGTTCGAACACAAAACCAACCAGGCCCTCGGAACAGATACGCTTATAACTTGAGTTCCGGATGTCCGATTGACGTGCGGTCGACTTTGTTGGATTCCTATTAGTGAGACAGCTATTTTGGCTTACTCCACTCGAGGTTTGGATGCAGTTGGAGTACGGTTGGGTTGGTTTTATCTTAAAAACCAACCGAGCCCGGAGAACGGAAAAGCCAATAACTCTCAGACCGGGCGTCCGATTGACACGCCGTCTGTCACATTGAGTTCCTATTGACGAGTCAGAACTTTGTGATACATAAACTAAAGACTTCATGATAGTTTATGTATCAACCCCTTGGCTCGTGGAGTGGACCCTCTCGGAATTGAGCATGCTGTGTGCGGGAACCCTAGAGATGGCTTCGACTACGACAACGATGATGACTGTACTTGGATCCTACATGGGTTCGGCAGCGAGGACGACTGTACTTGGATCCTAATTGGGTTCGGCAGTGATTGTTACTGTACTTGGATCCTATGTGGGTTTGGTAGTGAGGGTTACTGTACTTGGATCCTATGTGGGTTCGGCAGCGATGACGTCTGTACATGGATCCTACGTGGGTTCGACAGAGGAGATGATTCAGAGTCTACATCAATCATCTCCACCCCTCTTTGTGAGTAGTATACCTGTGTGAGCTGAGTCATGAATTTCAATCATTATATTCGATATGATTGACTTACATTCCTGTGTGGATTTGGGTTGTTCTTTCCTGTGTGGATTGGGTTGTACTTTTCCTGTATGGACTGGGTTGAACATGGGCTCGGGAGTTGGATACGAACTGGAATTGATGACTTAGGTATATGTATGGGAATATACCTAATTAGAGTTGGTTGATACTTCGTGATTGTATCTTTCCTTTGCGGTTTATCCTTCGTGGATTCTGGGAGATGTTCGGGAGTCCCGGGGTCCCTACTGAGTATCGTATACTCACCTCTGGACGGGCTATGCCCGCACTATGTTGTGTTGGTTGTAGACGACAGAAAACACTGATCGTGGTTGAGACTTGTGGAGCAGGACGGTACCCAGAGGTGGACTAACAGGCCGGACGTACACGAAGTGGACGGCCAGACCCGAGGAGCTGAGTAGATCATCTATACCCACCCTTCAGGTGGGATAGCCAGAGGACGACTCGGTGGTTTCGGATTTACTTTACTGCTGTTATACTTTCTTTTCAGTTGTACTATAATTTTCAGTTGGGTTTGTATTCTGGCCCATTTACTTTTCAGCACTTACCTTTGTACCTAGTTAACATAGTGTTTATTTCATCTTATGTACTCTATGGTGTTTGTTTTCTTATATAAAGGCAATGAATTCCCTTTTATCGGGTTATACACCTTTGGTGATAGTCTCCAGCCCCTTTCCTATGGAAGGCGGGCTTGGGGTAGTCACGAAACAGGCCCCAAGGATGGGTTGTGACAAATTGGTATTAGAGGAGTCAGTTCTACCGCAGAACTCAGGACTCTGATAATTTCTTCTATGTGAAGAAATAGTGTTTAAGGTATTGAGTGTGGTTATCAGTACAGGGAGTCCAGTGTTGGTGCGGTGGCCGACGTATCCCTACACCAGGACCCTGACTTTGGATTTCCGACTCAATGCACGAAAACATTGATTGCATGTGTGTTTCCAAAGTTTTCTTTGGGATTACTTTGTGTCAGCTCACCAGGTATACTGTATTAATCATGGAACACCTATTTCTTTTCAGGAGGGCCCCATGACGACAGCCAACTAGGGTTCCGAGAATTGTGCGAGATGACAGCCCACCGAGCGACGAGGCCTCGATGTAGGGCCCCATTACAATGGAGGCACTAGCGGTACCTTTACCCACCAAGCCACTGATGCCACCAACCCCAGTAGATGAGAGTGCATGTCGCGTGAGTGCACTGCATGAGTTTCAGCATTAGAGACTGCCCAGGTTCCATGGGGAGATGGACCCTCAGGCAACCGAGGATTGGCTGGAGGCTGTCGTTCGAGTCTTCATATTGGTTGGGAGACCAGCAGATCTCATGGTGATCCTTGCGGTGAGTCTCCAGCACGCGGTAGCAGGTAGATGGTGGTGCCTGAGGGTCCAGGTGCATGATGAGGCATCTCTTCTTTGGCCAGACTTTGAGATCCTTTTCCGCTCGGAGTTCGTTCCAACCACCCTCCGTGTAGTGCACATCCATGAGTTGTTACAGCTGCGACAGGGCATCATGACAGTAGCCCAGTACTCGGCGAGGTTTAATGATCTCTCGCGCTACTCCATGGACATGGTACGAGACCCATTCTTCCAGACCCTAACCTTTGAGTAGGGACTGAGGGATGAGATCAGGGCATCAATGATCTCCCTCAGTATTCCGACGTAGGCGGGAGTACTGGAGTGAGCCCTTCTTGTGGAGAGTTTTCTTGATGAGCCTTCACCAGCAGCGAGACCTACCGCAGGGCGGCACGTAGCTGAGTCTTCTGTAGCTAGCAGTAGACATACGTCACAGAGGTCCAAGCAGACCAGTCCATCCGGTGGATGACCTCAGAACACTGGTTCAGATGTGCGGGGCACACATAGTAGATCTAGTCATACTAGAGTCAGACAGTGCTATGCATGCGGTGGACAGGGCCACATGGCTCGGGATTGTCCGACCCGCCATGCAGAGGAGCAGCAGACGGTTGAGGGACCACCTAGGTAGAGGCAGAGGTTCGACCATGGCGGTCTACAGGGAGCAGGCAGACGAGGCAGAGGAGCTAGCCGAGCAGCAGGTGGTGGGCGACGCTTTGGGGCTCTACCACCACCAGCACTAGGAGGTCCACCCCGACCATAGGGAGCTGGCAGACAGAGGCAGTCTCAGCTTTAGGCAGTGGAGGCCTACGACCACGGCGCACCTGAGATGATTCAAGGTACTATCAATGTCTACTCCACCCTTGCTATAGTTCTTATAGACATAGGAGCGAGTCATTCTTTCATTGCCGCTGCCCTTGTACAGAGCTCGAAGATTCCGACGGAGCTGTTGGCTCAATCCTTATGGCTAGAGACTCCTACGGGAGCAAACTCGATGATTACACACTGGTTCTGGCAGTGTGGGCTTACTCTAATAGGTGAGAAATTCGGTTGGGATCTTCTTGTAGTGGCATCGAGGCCTTACGACGTCATCTTGGGCATGGATCAGTTATCTAAGATCCATGCTCAGATCGACTGTATTAGGAACAAGGTGCGGTGTGTCCGCACCAATGGGAGAAGGTTCACCTTCACCAGTGATATGGGAGCCTTTACAGTGTAGGATAGACTCACGCAGAGAAGAGGATAACCGATCACAAATCAGTTGGCTAGTTTCATCCTAGGAGCAGTTGACGTGCAGAGTCCAAGTTTTCATATTGTGGTGGATCAGTATGGGGATGTTTTTCCTGATGACTTTCCAGGACTACCTCCTCATAGAGAGGTAGAATTCTATATTTAACTGTACCCCAGGACAACCCTGATATCCACTCCAGCATATCGGATGGCTCCTGCTGAGCTTCGAGAGCAATGGGTACAGCTGGAGGACTTGTTGGGCAAGGGATTCATCTGACCCAGTGTTTCACCCTGGGCTTCCACAATATTGTTCGCCAAGAAGACGGACAGGAGCTTGCGACTGTGTGTCGATTACTGTCTCCGAACCAGGTGACCATGAAGAACAAGTATCCACATTTTAGGATTGACTATCTCTTCAATCAGCTCCAGGGAGCATGATGGTTCTCAAAGATAGACCTCAGGTCAGGCTATCATCAGCTCAGAGTTCGAGATGAGGATATACAGAAGATGGACTTCAGGTGCCGGTATGGCCACTATGAGTTCTGGGTTATGAATTTCGGCGTAAACAACTCACCAACAGTGTTTATGAGTCTCATGAACTGGATCTTCTAGACTTACCTCGATCGATTTGTCTTAGTCTTCATCGATGACATATTGATTTACTCGACTACTAAGGAGGAGAACGCCTACCACTTGTGGGTTGTACTAGACACACTCTAAGAGCAACAACTTTATGGTAAGCTCTCAAAGTGTCAGTTCTGGATTCGAGAAGTCCACTTCTTTGGACACGTCATCTCTGCAGTGGGAGTTGCGGTGGAGCCTACGAAGATCGAGGCTGTGCTATCATGGGATCCACCCAGGAGTGTGACAGAAGTGTGGAGTTTTCTTATGTTTGGATGGGTACTATTGGAGATTTGTGCCATAATTATTCAGAGTTGCAGCACCACTCTCAGATTTGACAAAGAAGGGGAAACCCTTTGTGTGGTTGGATTGATGTCAGCAGAGCTTCCAGGATCTGAGACAGAGATTGACCAGTGCACCCATCTTGAGGCTACCGGAGGAGGGCGTAGGGTACGTAGTTTACTGCGATGCATCAGGGACCGAACTTGGGTGTGTCCTGATGCAGGAGCGGGCAGTGATTACCTATGTATCATGACAGTTGAGGCTGTACGAGCAGAACTATGCCACCCATGACCTGGAGTTAGAAGAAATGGTCTTCACCCTGAAGATGTGGCAGCACTATCTGATGGGTGAGCACTTTATAGTCTATTCTGAACACCACAGTCTCAAGAACATCTTCTTGCAGAAATACCTGAACCTGAGACAATGAGTATGACTCGAGTTCCTCCAGGACTATGACTTTGAGATAAACTATACTCCTAGAAAGGGGAACTTAGTTGCTGATGCTCTAATCAGGAGGACAGGCATTCAACTAATTGGAGAGGCGAAAGAGCAGTTACCTACTTTGCAGATATCCTACATGGATAGAGATGGGGCAACCTTTCTAAATTCTCTCACAGTCAGTCTTCCACTAATTCAGCGGGTCAGAGAGGCACAACGTGGGGATGTTGACTATGAGACGCGACGTGCACAGATATCCTCAGGACATGAACCTGATGGATTCTCAATAAAAGGATAGCACGTCATCCTTTTCAGAGGAAGTACCATGGTACCCGTTTCATTACAGGATGAGGTGCTGAGTGAGTTTCACACTTCCCCATTAGCGGTACATCCAGGAGTGGCGAAGATGTATTAGGATCTCAGATGACAGCACCGGGTATGAAGAAGGCTGTGGCAGAGTTCATTTCACAACGCCTCACCTGCAAGCAGGTGAAGGTGGAGCACCAGGTACTAGTAGGCTTGGTACAACCCTTGGAGGTCTCCGAGTGGAATTGGGATGGGATATCTATTGATTTCATTACAAGGCTTCTACATACTTCCAGAGGTCACGACTCCATTTGCGTGATTATTGACCGACTCACCAAGTTGGCCCACTTTCTACCTATTAGGGAGCAGGGATCAGTGGAGAGCTTGGTACGCCTCTACATTCAGGAGATCATATGGCTTCATGGTGTGCCATTGACTACCGTCTCCAATCAAGATGCTCGCTTTACTTCCCAGATTTGGAAGGGGTTGTAGGAGGCATTTGGGACACAGCTACACCTGAGCACCGCCTTTCACCCACAGCCGGATGGTCAGACGGAGAGGACCATTCAGGCACTTGAGGACATGCTCCATGTATATGTACTCGACTTTGGTCGTAGTTGGGATGATAATCTTCCTTTGGTGGAGTTTGCATACAACAACAGCTACCACTCCACCATCAAGATGGAACCATACGAGGCATTGTATGACCGACCTTGCTGATCACCTCTGTGCTGGACAAACCCTGGGGAGTCAGCACTTGTAGTACTAGAGATGGTCCAGGCCACGACGGAGAAGGTACAGATCATCGAGGAGCGGATGAGGACTTCCCATAGCCAATAGAAGTCCTATGATGACAGGAGGCGGAGACCACTAGAGTTAGAGGATGGAGACCATGTTTTCTTACGGGTCTCACCTCGACGTGCATTACGAATATTTGGCTGGGGCGGAAAGTTATCTCCCCGCTTCATCGGACCATTCCGGGTTCTCAGTAGGATAGGAGAGGTGGCTTATCGCCTGG